>CM051236.1:116724309-117924309 GCA_027917425.1 Gastrophryne carolinensis
ACATAATTGAAACCCAGTGGTACAAAGAATAAAAAGTAAATGGCCCAAAAACATAGAATATATTAGTTTTACATGCTGGGGAAAAGGTTTGGGATTTTCATTAAATGATGCTGAAGGTCCAGTTTAAAAACATTTTCCCAATGCATTGTGCAATGCAGTGCATATGTGTGAACTGAGCCAGCATGTTAATTGGGAGAGGTCTAATTACTTTATTAAAAGCTTTCCAGGGTTCCAACAGTAGATCTGAGCATCCACTTTACAAGACGGTTAGACTTGACACACCAGACACCGGCTTTCCCTCTGTGATTCCTGCTGACACTATCCAGTCCGCCTGTTTGAGTCCCAAAGTTTGGATCCTCATGGATTTCAATAGGGATCGACTTCAGGTTCAGGTCAAGTTCAGGTACCTGAACCCAACTTTTATTCAAAGTTTGGCTGAACTTGCCAAGGTTACATATGTTCGACCAACATTATTTATAAGCATAAAGCACAATACAGTTCTGCCCATTGTGCTCTATGGGATCTTGACCTACAGTGCCACTATAGTCCAGCGCAGCTTCAAGCAGATCACCTGACGCTGCGACGTATATGACGCTAGTGTTAAATCAGGTGCATGTTGGTGGCCGCAGCAACACTGCCCTTATTTCTATTGTTAAATTGCACGCTGAGGACAAAAAAAAAAGTGATTAAAGCCGAGTGTTATTAAAGTGGACCAAAACCTGGGATTTTTGACTATCCTGGTTTTGGTCCTTATCTCTGGGGCACCCTGATGTGAAACCCCCTAGGCCGCCCCGGTAAACTCAGCCTTCCTCAGTCCTACGGTGCATGCGCTGGCTCTCCTCCAGTCAGTGTGCTCGGCTCCACACAAGTCAAATCAGCTAAACGTGGCTAGGAGGCCGATTCATTAATAGCGGCAGGTAGCGACAGTTGAGCGACTGTAGCGGCATTTTCAGAGCGCCCGCTAGTAGTCGCTGTGCTTGGCCGTTGTTCGGTAGTTGATAGCAACTCAGTCGGTTTGCCGTAATGTTGAATATTGGGTGAGGAGTCGCTATTTGACAGGTTCCGCGCTGTATGGGAGCGCATGATAGCGACTGGCCCTAACGACCGGCTCCCACCATATTCATTAAAAAATCACGCTCAAAAAATGTATCGCGCTGTAAAATGCATGTTTAAACCCCAGAGCGCTGGAGGCGATGGGTTAAAAGTAGTTTTTTAACCCCCAAACCACCATATTTTTGGAAACCAAAAAAAACAAGTTTTTTAAATAATTTAGTAATATGAATACATTAATATCAGACCTGTAATATCAATTCTGTACAATTTTTTTTTTAATTTTTTTTCCCTTAAAAAAATCTAAAATGGCAGAAGTGGTCACAGAATTTTTCACATTTAAAATCACAAAAAAAAAATTAATTATTAATATTTAAAGATTGTTCCATTGTAATGCATTGGAGAGCGCCAGGTAGCGAGAGGTCATACCTGTCGCTGTTCAAGGTCGGACGCTGGCGCTGTGGGCTGAGGCTGGAATAATGATGAATGAGTCGCTATATGGCGCTATCTCAGTCGCTAAGCAGGATTGGCTTGATAAATGTGTGATTGTGATGGGGAGTCGGCGTTCTCGTGGCGGTGCCCGTCATTACCGGCCGCTCACCAGTCGCTACCTGTCGCTATTCCTTCATAAATAAGGGCCTAAGACTCAGAGCCAAGAAGAACTGAGTGGAGTGTGCCGGCGGCCGCGTCCCCGCTGCCCAGGGTCCCTGGCATAGCCAAAGCCATTGCTGCTGAAATTAAAACACTGGGCTCCATGTACTGCCATTATTCCGGCTCTACCAGCATATTTAGGATTCTTTTCCGCCTTGAAATTTTTGGTGCTGTATTTTTCTGCGGCTGGTTAGCGTTTTTTCATTACAGTTACAAGAAATCACTGCTGAGGACAAAAGGCACAACCTTTACAGTGTGTTTAGGTTGCGTTTTAATTGTTGGCGTCCTAATTACACATTGTTAAGCAAAAGAAGCCATTGAATTCAATGTTAATAACCCCCCAAAACAAAAACATGTTGGCCCTTCTAGGTCCTGCGTTTCGGTTATTGACAATTCCCAATGCAAGTTCTGTACAAAAAAATGTGTTTAATATTAATTCTAAGCATTAAACACTACAATCCAGCTCTGCCCATTGTGCCCTATGGGATCTTGAGCGACAGCGCCAGGTTTCATCTGGCGCTGCTTCAACCTAGAGCTACTTCAACTGTGACTTGCTTCATTTGTGTGCTAGTGTTAAATAAGACGCTAGCCGGCGGCCACTGAGGCCAAAAAACACTTTTTAAGGTCCTATGAAAATCAATGGCAGTTTTTTCTCCCAAATAAGGAGTGATCATTTCCACCTTGCTCTGAATGGACCCCCAGGCCTGAGATTTCCTCCATCACAGCTCTCCTTATATTCACCCTCGCTGCACTCTGTATCCTCAGACCAGTAGCATTGTGGCAAAAGCCCCCTATGCCTATATATTATTTACTTTTGCTGCATTAATTAATTAATAAGGTAGATAATGACATAATCCCTTCAGGGAAAGGGAAATCACTCGAGAGAAATTGAAATGAGGTCACGCTAATTCCTTGTGCCAGTAACCTGGGAAATGCCGCTGCTTGCTGGAGGATTTTCCTTTTTGTGTTGATTTTAGGTCTGCACACTGCTCATGGACTCTTACAGTAGGCAGTTAAAAAAGGAATATTTATTGAATCTCCCATGCAGTTAAAGTGACTCTAAAGTCCAATAAAAAAAGATTCCTGCCTTCTATTGCACTGTAGGGGGTTAACGTAAACCTGTTGCGTCCAGGAAAAGGGGATACATTAAAGGGGGCCTAAAGTGTAATTTAGAAGTCACTGCCCTCGCCCCCTTTCCTCGGTGCTCAGTCAGTTATCTCACCTAGAGGCCGATTCATTAATAGCGGCAGGTAGCGACAGGTGAGCGACTGTAGCAGTATTTTCACAGCGCCCGCTAGTAGTCGCTGTGCTTGGCCATTGTTCGGTTGTTGATAGCGACTCAGTCGGTGTGCAGTAATGTTGAATACAAGGTGACGAGTCGCTATTTGACAGGTTCCGCGATGTATGGGTGCGCATGATAGCGACTGGTCAGAGTGACCGGCTCCCACCATATTCATTAAAAAATTACGCTCAAAAAATTCAAGCGCTGTGAAATGCATGTTTAAATCCCAGAGCGCTGGCGGCGATGTGTTAAAAGTAGTTTTTTAACCCCCAAACCACCATATTTTTGGAAACCAAAAAAACAATTTTTTTAAAGAATTTAGTAATATGAATACAATAATATCAGACCTGTAATATCAATTCTGCACAAATTATTTTTTACCTTAAAAAAATTATCTAACATGGCAGAAGTGGTCACAGAATTTGTCACAAAAAAAAACATTAATAACAATTAATTATGAATATTTAAAGATTGTTCCATTGAAATGCATTGGAGAGCGCCAGGTAGCGAGAGGTCATACCTGTCGCTGTTCAAGGTCGGACGCTGGCGCTGTGGGCTGAGGCTGGAATAATGATGAATGAGTCGCTATATGGCGCTATCTCAGTCACTAAGCAGGATTGGCTTGATAAATGTGTGATTGTGGTGGGGAGCCGGCGTTCTCGTGGCAGGGCCCGTCATTACCGGCCGCTCACCAGTCGCTACCTGTCGCTATTCCTTCATAAATAAGGGCCCTAGTCCTGGCACAGACTTGTTTCACGGCTCTCTCAGCAATGGCCGAGAGGCTACACATGCTCAACCTGTTCTCTTCTTCCACTGGTGGGCATTTCATTTGCTGGGCATGGCTGCAAGCACGGTGGGTACAAGCTCACTGCCCGGCTCAGGTGAGTTCATTTTTTATTTTTTGGACATAGATGGTCATTATATGCTTGCACACACATAGGAATATTTCCTCCATCCGTACACTGAAATACCTTTCAGCTTTTCAGGGTGGAAAGATGGACAATGTTAATATAAAGCCAAGCCCCCTCATTGAGGGATGGACAGGAGATTATAACAGTTGATCAATATAAACACTTTGAATAGGTAAATAAATAATTTATTGATTTATCAAAGATGGACAAATGAAAACAACAAGGGACAGGAGGGCATGGACTCAAATGAGGAACAGTTGGGAGGTATACATTGACACAAACACAAGCAGTGAGTGCACACATGCTTGGAGTGGTGGGCTACCGTAGTCGTACCCTCTGCTGCGGAGCCAGTGTATAATCTGCAAATGCTATTTTGGGCATAACTTCAAAACTGCGGCTGATGCCATCCTGGTCCTGCTGTCAATCTAGTGGGCTAGTTGTGTTGCATCTTTCAGGTCCAAGAACCGGGTGGTAGGTTGGATCAGAACCTGAGATCTCCATATCTCCGGTTCTAGGGGGACTACAGAGATGTCGGCACCGGTAGGATGTTTGAAGAGGCATTCTGCATGGGGTAATCTGTTGGCCAGACCTCGTGGCTGCAGTTGGCATGCAGTTGCATGGGGAAATAATATCTATTAGAAATCAGTGGTCGAAAGGCTTGATTCTGTGCAAAAGCCAACTTGCAAGCGGCAGTTCTCGCTCTCTTACTTGATTCAGGAACACATGCAGGGCCAACCCATATGAGAGAGAATTCTCACTTCCATATGAAATTTTACAACTCACATGGCAGTTTATTGAATCACTGTCAGCAAGTTGTAAAAGATTTCATTGATAAAAGCCATGTCCGAATACCCTTTAATATGGGTTCAGGGCTCTCCTTTCCTTGGGAAACCCCCCTCCACCCTCCTCCATTCCTGTGACGTATGGAGTCACGTGGGGTAGATTTCAGAGAGGCTCCACCTCTCTGTATAAAAGGTCACTCCCTGCAGCTCATTTAAAAAGAAAAACATTGGATTCTGACATTTTCATTAATAAAAAACCATGCCGGCTATACAGGTATAGCTTTTATCAATGAAAAAATGCATGTCAGCTATTGAAGCTGCCATTTCTCACCAACTTTCAGCAGGCGAGAAATTGCCACACGCAAAAACCCAATCTTGCCCAAAAGTTCCTGTAAAACACACCCCCTGAATCACACAAGTTTATAATTTTTGTGTTAGTTCTCGCACCAAATGAAAATTCTCTCCAAAAATATCTAATTCAAAAAAGGTCTTCTGAATCAGGAGAGAGGGTAGAGGTGGGGGAACGCAATATCACCCCACGATAATATGGTAAAAAAAAAGCAAAAATTATAATAATACTAGTTTTAACATCTCCTTAATTCATCTAACTTAACAAAAACAACAACAAAAAGGTTTGCCTGCAATTAGACATTTTTGTGTTAGAATAGAAAATTTCTCTAAAACAAGAGAAAACCAAGACAGACCAAAAGAAAATAAATAAAAAACAAAAACATGAATGTAATAGTTGTTCAATATGTTCGAGGCAGGGCTGCTGTTTTTAAAATGTAGACGCTCCATATAGATCACAGATCTATGCGACTTTACTTTCCGTGGGTCCATCATACCATCCTGCAATAGCATTCAGCCATTCAAAGTAAAAATGTGCTACTAGAATTCACGAAACCAAACCGCAAAGTTTGGGTTCGTATTGAACTTTGTGAGTTCTGGTTCCCAAACTCGAACACAGACTTCAGCCAGAAGTCCATGTTTGAGTTCAGCGTCTGGCCACAGAAAAGCGGGATGATTGGCTGCTGAGGAGTGGCGGAGTGAGGACACTTCTAGTGCCAGCAGCTAACTTTCTGTAGCCCTGGCTGGGGCCAAATTAAAATGCCACTGCTGTTCTGCCACCACCTACTGAGAGGAAGAGTTACAGCAGCACACTTACTACAACACACTCTACGCCCCCCCCCCCCTGCCACAACCATCCCCATTGATTTGAATGGGGGGCGGGTTTGAGTTTGACTGAACTTGCCAGACCCGAACTTTGGGGGGGTTAGCCTTTCCCTATATACCACCTGTAGTCCCTCTATGCCACCCTACCACCAACCTGGGGACACTTATACTTTCCAAGGTCCTCTGTATATAACCATGCCTGCCATTCATCAAAAGAGCCAGGCCAGTATCTGACTAATACAATCCAATCGGAAACCATAACACCCTGCAGAACACTAAATCTGCCCTGGTAGACAACCATGCAGTCTACTTGTACTAATTGGATACGTTGCCCTATATCAGCCTGCAGACCACCTCTTCTATTCTTCAACCATATATTACCTCTACACATGTAATGACATGCCCAGGAATCATGGCAATGAAAATGAAGTATTACAGAAAACAATGTTTAGGCTTTGAATTGTGGCTGATCTGGCCTCAATGATCTAAACACTTAATCAAGTATATGTGAGGGCTGACATTGATGAGGCCTTGAACTGCCAATTTATGGTCTGTCACCTCTCAGCTGGATTATTGTGTCATTATGTCCATGTGCTCTCTGCAGCACATTCAGCCATCAGATATCCTTGTTGCTATCTTATCCTGCTGTCTAAGCCTTCTGTTCCATGTACTGTGCCCCAGACCTTCCATCTTCTGTACTTGGTTTACGCCTTCCTCTACCCCTAGCTACGTCCAGTCCTCCAGCACCTGATGTAAATATGTCTACTGTCTGTCCATCCCCAAGTTTGCAACCACCACAAGACTGCATGGGACTTGTGCAGCCTCCACCATTGGGAGCTCAGTTGAAGATGTTGGTTCCAGACCTCCCTCGCTTGTGTGGTCCGCAGCGTGCCTCTCTGGGGGAATAGTTGGGCTATATGCCTGGTGTGTATACGTTCCTTAGATGTAAACCTGCTCATCTGTTCCCAGACTGTGGTGACCCTGCTAACCTGTTCCCAGCCTTTGGCTCTGCATATCTTTTCCCTGCCTATGACTCTGCCTCTATATTCCCAAGATGACCTGTTCCCAGACGGTGACTTTGTTTGCCCATCACTCTGCTCTGTTCCCTGACTGCAACTCCAGCTGTCCAGTTCTTAATCTGTGTCCCAGTCCCAAAAGCATGTACCTCTGCTCCTGGTTTATGCCCCTGTTCCTGGTCCTGTGGTTTTCCAAAGATGTCTAATATTGTCCACTGCTTTGGCCTCTAGAAAGGAATCAGCTGCCCCAGTATCCTGCATCCCAGTACCCCAACTAAGATATTACCAAACCTCCAACAACAACAAACAGTGCTCATGTGCCCCCTCCCCAGAGCAATTTAGATTGCTGCACATAAAAATTCATTTACCTTTTTCAAAATTCCTGCTGTAGTAAATTTTAGAAACAAGATGGCGGATCATGCATTTACAGGCCACCTACACACAGGAAGTGCTGCTGGGCTTCCTGTTACTGTGCCTTGTCAGTTATGTCAGTTGAATCCAGGCAGTAGCATGGCTGAGATGCTGGGAGAGGAAGCTCCAAAATGGCCGCTATCTTTCTTTTTCAACGGTGCCAGGCGGTTCGCTGTCAGCTAATCAAGACAAGCTCGGGGGAGGGGCATGCAGAATGATGATTTACATAACAGCCCAGAACGCCCGTAATCCTCACCTTCATTTCGAGCCCGTGATTGGCTGGTGAGCAGTCACAGGGGCAGGACGTTCTGGTGGCCGGCACAGAGGACGCGACCATGAACCACGTGAGGGCCTGGCGGGCCAATCGTGGGACTCTTTTCCTGGCGCTGGCTTGTAGTGTAGGTGAGGATTACAGGTGTTCTGGGGGGGGGGGTCATGTGCAAGGGGGGCTCCAGCATTCTGGATGCCCCCCCCCAGCTTGCTTTTATTAGCTGACAGTGGTACCAAAAAAACGGGTGTTGGTTCGGTTTACAGGGAATTAATAGGACCCCAGACTGGAATTAGGCCTGTAATGCTCCAATAGCTGCCCTGGATCATACTATTAAAGTGAACCAAAACCTTGTCCTTGCCCCGCTGTGTGAAACCCCCAGGTCACCCAAAGAAACTCACACCTTCTCCTACGACGAAAGTGAGACAACTCGTCCAATCAGCACGCTCAGATCTGCTCGAGCCCCTTCGTCCAGGAGCTCTAATAATGTGAGTGGATCAGAGCACGCTGATGGCCGCTTCCCCCCGCTACCCTCTAACAAGGAGCATGCCTGCGCCAGCCATTCACAAATACCTGGTGCAGGCACGCGCCCTGCTAAGGATAGCGGGGATGCGCCCGCAGCATCATGCATGCGCTGTTGAACCGGGAAAGAAGGTGAGTTTCCAGGCGCCCTGGGGGGTTTCACACAGCGGGGCATTCCAATTCTGGATGCCCCAGGGGAGAAGGAATCCAGTGGCCCTGGAATCTTAAAGATTTCAGGGCTGAGGGGTTGTGGGTTTTGGTCCTCTTTAAGGGGTACAGAGAAGGCACTACATTTTTTTTCATTTTTTAGATTGACTTTACAACACTAAAATCTGACAGTATTGCGGAAATGGACAAATAAGATGCACAGTCAAAAGAAATTACAGACAAAAACTTCTAAAAGTTGCAGCTATAAACAACATAATTGCCTGATACAGACACTCATTTTCAAAGTTGCATGTGATGGAATAAAATATTCATGTTTGTGTACCCGTGGAGGAGAAACACAATAAAACTGCATTAAAATTCTGTGGAAATGTACAGGAATTTCATGGTGGCTTTAGAAGCCTCTCTTTTCTCTTCTCAAGAAGATTTCCGAACGCGCTTCCAAATCACAGCATAACAGCTTTAGCTTAAAGCCATGTTGTCTGTTCCTTAAACGTGGTTCAGCCATGGCCGGATTCATTTCTGTGTTGGCAGGAAAAGGCTGCTTTCTCCCCTTTAATTGTATTGCAGCCCAAAGGTTATAAGCGGCCCAGTGCTAAACACTTTTTACTTATCATTCAAAAGTTCATTTCCTCAGAAGCAGAAGCTGTCCTTATTTCATTCTTCCTCACTAATGATCTGAACAAGCAGACACTTAGGCCCTTATTTAAGAAGGGATAGCGTCAGGTAGTGGCTGGTGAATGACAGGTAGCGACAGGTAGCGACTGGTGAACGCCGGACACAGCACGCAATTACACATTTATCAAGCAGAATCTGTTTAGCGACTGGGATAGCGCCATGTAGCGTCTGATTCATCATTTTCACAGCCTCAGCGAACAGCGCCAGCGTTCAGCCTTGCACAGCGCCAGGTATGACCTCTCGCTACCTGTCGCTCTCCCATACATTTCAATGGACGATCCTTTTCTTCTCTTTAAACGGGGTTTTTGTTTTGTTTTTTTTTCAAAAAAATCACAAATTATTTGACCTCTTCTGGCATTGAATAAGCAGTTTTTTCATAATTTTTTCATTTTTTATATATTTCCTCAGAAATGACATTACAGGTCTGCCATTAAAGTGTTCATGTTACAATGTTGCTACAATGTAATTCCATATGTTTTCGCTTTGTTACTAGTTGATAGATGCTTGAAAACACACTTTAAACACATCGCCTCCTGCGCTCTGGCCTTCAAACAAGTATTTTTCAGCGCCAGAGATTTGGGAGGCTGTTTTTTTGCTGAATATGGCGTGTGTCGGCCTTTATGAGCAGTCGCTAACATGCGCTCCCATACAGTGCTGTACTGGTCAAATAGGGACAATGTATTCAACATTACTGAACAGCGACTGAGTCGCTATAAAGTAGCGACCCACGGCTGAGCACAGTGACTACTAGCGGGCGCTCTGAAAATGCTACAGACGCTCATCTGTCGCTACCTGCCGCTAATGATGAATCAGCCTCTTATTATATTTCTTACAAATAATCACATACAAGGTGTATTTCCCACCCAGACAGAGGTGTTTAAAGTGGACCAAAACCCAAAGTGTGTGAAACCCCCCAAAGCTAATGACAGTCACGTGTTTTCTGACGAGCAGCGCCGCTGACTATGGCCGGAGGAGGCGGTGAGCTGGGACTCGTTTGCTGTATGCTGGTGTGCGCATATTGTGCAGGAAAGTCTTAGAGGCCGATTCATTAATAGCGGCAGGTAGCGACAGTTGAGCGACTGTAGCAGTATTTTCACAGCGCCCGCTAGTAGTCGCTGTGCTTGGCCATTGTTCGGTTGTTGATAGCGACTGAGTCGGTGTGCAGTAATGTTGAATACGGGGTGACAAGTCGCTATTTGACAGGTTCCCCGATGTATGGGTGCGCATGATAGCGACTGGTCAGAGCGTCCGGCTCCCACCATATTCATCAAAAAATCACGCTCAAAAAATTCTCGCGCTGTGAAATGCATGTTTAAACCCCAGAGCGCTGGCGGCGATGTGTTAAAAGTAGTTTTTTAACCCCCAAACCACCATATTTTTGGAAACCAAAAAAAAAAGATTTTTTAAGAATTTAGTAATATGAATACAATAATATCAGACCTGTAATATCAATTCTGCACAATTTTTTTTTTTTTTACCTTAAAAAAATTATCTAACATGGCAGAAGTGGTCACAGAATTTTTCACATTAAAAAAAAAAAAAAAACAATAATAACAATTAATTATTAATATTTAAAGATTGTTCCATTGAAATGCATTGGAGAGCGCCAGGTAGCGAGAGGTCATACCTGTCGCTGTTCAAGGGCGGACGCTGGCACTGTAGGCTGAGGCTAGAATAATGATGAATGAGTGGCTATATGGCGCTATCTCAGTCGCTAAGCAGGATTGGCTTGATAAATGTGTGATTGTGGTGGGGAGCCGGCGTTCCCGTGGCGGGACCCGTCATTACCGGTCGCTCACCCGTCACTACCTGTCGCTATTCCTTCATAAATAAGGGCCTTAGATGACGCCCAACCTCTACAGTTTTATGCTTAATGCGTGTGTTTGCTTGAACATCTGGTGAGCGGCTTTATAAGGGGCCAGCGGCCATTTACTTGAGTCTTCCTGTGTGTGACATACTTACGCTATTGGAGCGCCTTTGTGCTTTTGTCTTTTGCATGTGTTTTAATAAACCCGGGGAAAGTTGCTATATTATCTTTGTGGAAAGTGGATTTTATTGCCCAATAAGAGGGTGACTACTCGAGTACCCGAATATATGAGCATCAAATATAGCCAAAGGAGAAAAAGTGGAGCTATTAAGTGGAATCAGATGCGCTTAAAAACCTGATTGAATCTGGTACGTTATATATGAGAAGGTGGTGGTGATGTCACAGATTTGACACGAAGAGCACCTGCGGTGATAAAGTTGCTTATGTTTTCGCTGAGCCTGATATACAGCTTTAGGGCTGTATATATATATTTTTTATACTGGATATTGGGACTGAAGTGACAACAGTCGGCTTGGAGCGAGATGTTATAAAAATATATATGTCTAGTGTGTATACATTTAAGCGCAGTTTTTGAGAGCGGTTAAGTTCCATTTGTTGTAAACCCCCAAACTCACCTCTTTTGAGACCTACGACGCAAGCGCGGCTGCTCGTCCAATCGGTTCCACTCGAGCCCCTTTGTCCAGGAGCTTATCTGATGTGAGCGGATCCGAGCGCATTCCCCGCTACCCTCTAAAAGGCAGCGTACCCGTACCAGCCATTCACCAATGCCTGGAAGAGGCGTAGCGGGGATGTGGCCGATGCTCGTGCATGGACCGGAAACGAAGGTGAGCTTTCCGGCGACCTGGGGGGTTTCACACAGCGGGGCAACCCTAGGGGAAGCAAGTATGCCTGACTTGTAGTATCATAGACTCCAGGGTGGGTAAGGCAAAATGTAGCATCTAAGTGAATGGATATTTTATCCTTAAAGCAGCCACAATTCTTGCTTTGTACATTTTCAGGTATAAGACACTGAAAAATTACTTCGTGAAAACAATTTTCTTGAGGGCTTAATCTTGTGAGACAGAAGTCTAAGAAGACCTGCTTCTTCATCTTGTTAAAACCTTCAGCAAAGTATTGAAATGTTTATCATCTGCCATAAATTCTGCCTGTGAGGGTTTGATGTTTTTATGTGTCTTTTTGATTTGCTGACAAGTAACCTCAAAAATTGGCATTTCTGTAGTGACAAATGACAGCAAGCTGGAAAGGCAAATACAAGGAGAACGCAATGTCTGGAGCTCCGTGTCTTGTGCCTGGACCAATGTTATCATCTGTCTGTTCATCCAGGACATTAGCTCCAGCCTAAATTAGTCCATGCACAGTGAGTGTGTGTGTGTGTGTGTGTGTGTGTGTGTGTGTGTGTGTGTGTGTATATTTGTGGCTAGGGTGGTGAACCTGTTTACTGGGATGGGTGAAATGGAGATGGAGTGGTAGTATAAAAGGCCTGGCAGCCATGTTATCCTTTCCTTTCCTCTCTTTGTTCGCTGAAAAAGCAGAGAGATAATGCTGTGTAGAAGACATACTGTTGCCATAAGCCCAAGTAGGCCCCTGTCCCATCTTTTATAGTTAAATTAGGAAGATAGATACGTGGAGGCTGATTCATTACTAACGCCAGGTATCGGCGCCTGTATAACAGCGCTTAGAGCGACTGCTAGTAGATGCTGTAAGCGGGTATCGGGTGCTGTAACAGAGTGCCTCAGTCGCTGTAATAACCTGGCTGGCATTGATGAATGTGATGTATGTTGGGCGCTGTATCACCAGTACAGCGCTGCAGGGAGCGAGAGGTAGCGCCAGCTTAGTGCGACCGACTCTCAGTGACGCCAGCAATGCCATACTTATCAAAAAACTACACACACACAGCTTTGGCACTCTAAATCTAGTCGCTATAGCATAGAGTGCCAGACGCTGTGTGATTAAAGTCTTTTTTTGAACACATATCCACCAGTAACAAAGTGAAAACACATGGAATGACATTGTTTGAATATTGTGACATTAACACTTTAATGCCAGACCTGTAATGACAATTCTGCATAAAAAAAAAAAGTTTTCAAAAATGACTTTTTCTAGGCCAGGAGAGGTGACACAATTATTTGCGAGAAAAAAAAAATAATAATAAAACCCTGTTTAAATTGAAGAAAAGGAACGTCCATTGAAATGTATGGGTTTGCATAAGGTAGCGACAGGTAATACCTGGCGCTCTGGAAGCTAGAGCGCCAGCGCTATACGCTCAGCCACCTTCAATGATGAATCAGATGCTACATGGCGCTGTTAGAGACGCTCACCAGATTCGCTTTCATAAATGTGGTTTTGCGTACAGCGCCCGGCGTTCACCACACGCTGCCTGCCGCTACGAGACACTACCTTCCGCTATCTCTGGATGAATAACCCCCATAGTCATTCTGGCCTTACACACACTTCTTTAACTATTACAGTAACTGACACTTCAATGAAACATTTGACAAGCCTCCCCCTACTATGAGAGTATAAGCTGTGCTTCTCCACTGTAGAGCTGTAATACAAAACAATACCCATTGCTCCCACCTCTGCAAAATGAAGGAAAGAGAGGAAATGTGACTACAAAAGTAAGAAAAATGGATGGTGATAAAAGAGAATAAGAAGGGGGTAGGGGTGGAAAAACAAGCAAATAGGACGACAGAAATGAGAAAGATGAAAGGTGAACAGAGAAGAAGAAGGCAGTATGTGTAAATGAAAACATAAAAGATGATAAAGAGGGAGTAAAAGACAATAAAAGAGAAGGTAGAAAAGAGGAATAAAAGAAACAATGTGAAAGAGAGGAACACTTCAGCAGCTGAGGGAACAACATGGGTGAAAACTGGAAAAGGCAATATGGAAATATAGGGACGAAAAAAGAGACATAGGCCTAGATTCAGTAGACAAACAAATGCTTTATTTTATAGCAAGAAACAGTCCTAATTTTCATGAGATATTTTAAGGCAAGCTAGTTGAGGCCACAGGCCCCCGGCATTGGGACCTGGATGGAGGGCAGCAACAGGTGAAGACCCCACAGCCCCAGCAGCAGCAGCAGCAGCAAGAGAAATGGCAGGATCAGGGATGGCATGGACAAGAGCAGCAGGAGGAGGAGATGAGGATAGTGGCAGTAGCAGGCGAGGGTGAGGATGGAGACCAGTGACAACAGTGGGGACCAGCAGTGATGAGCCGGGAGGTGGTGGTGAGTATTAGATCACTGCAGTGCAACACAGCACAGGTCATTCTCAAAAGCAGCCCATTAACATTTGCTGACCATAGACTTCTATGGGCTGTGTTGTCTTATCACTTATGTCACATAGGTATATTTCCAATTCATTGTGATGCAATTGGTAAGATGTTAAAGGGGCCTAAAAACAGACTGAAGCAACAACAAACAGCGATTAAAGCAGAGCAAAACCACCCTGCCACTGGCCTGCCCCCGGCCATCCCAGGTTGGGATGCCCCGGTGTGTAAACCCTCCTGGGGCACCCGTAAAAACACATTTCCCCGCTCCACATATGCATGCATGTACTTGCGTCCATTGCTACACCATTTGGCAAAAGGCTCTCATTGTCTTGAATGGGGAGTGCACACTGCTGCATCCGCTGTATGCCCGACGGCATGCAGGCATTCCCTCCCCAGCCATGCAGGCTAGGACAGGTGCGCGCATGCCACCGGGGATGTGGTAGCGCAAGCTCCCCAATCTAGTCATCGAGAGCCTCTTGCTGAATTACATAGTCACAGCAGACGGCTCTCATCGAACAAGAACCAGCACATGCGCTGTTGGAACAAGAAAGAAGTGAGTTTACCCTGCGATCTTGGGGGGGTTTCACACAGCTCCCTGGGGAAACGGAACAAAGCCTGGGAAAGGCAAATTCTGCTTTAAGTAATGTCTCTTTGAATGGCATCGAATCAAAGAACTACGCTGGCAGGCAGAAAATTCCGATTGATGCTGCCATCTGCTGGCTGAGCTGAGAAATCAGCATATTACTATAAGCATATTCATTAAACTTCTCATAAATATTAAATACATGGAGATATTTTTAAGGTGTCTTTCTGTTTATGTTGAACATCATTGAGCATTGAGCCTGGCTGTGCTTGGCTCCAGCTTCTGCTGGGTGATTCGCTGTTCTGATCAGGTGACCTGGTGACGGGGCTAAAAAAAATCGTGTCAGTGCCGAGAAAATACAAATGCCTGAATGCATTTCTGCACACTGTAGATTATCTGGATCCATTTTACACACATATATGTCATGATGATGTTGAGTTATTAAAGTTATTACAGGGCTGCGATGGTGGAGCTGCATGCTGCCCCACACAACTCACCCCCTCCTCTGTCTTAGATATAATGTTGGTGTTTATCCCTTGCTCGCCATTAAATCAATGTCTCACCCCCGAAGCAGAGTCAGGAAGTCAAAAGGACAGACGGGCTTATATCTGCCTGATAAGGATAAAATGAGAGGACAGCTGGCACGTTGGGCTCCTACTGGATAGCAGCAGATGTTTTCCACAACCTGCACAACAGATAAAGGTAACCAACAAATAAGAGATGGGAATTGCAACCTATCAACCCAAATCTCTCCATGGATGATATATACAGACGGCATTGATTTGTAATAAACTGTTTTTATTTTGTGGGAATGTATCAGATCCATTTGCATGTGTTTTCTAAATGACTCAATTTGCAGGAGTCCCCGATGTCTAATGTGAGCAGGTGATAATTACCGAAGGAAGTAAAAATACCACTAGGCTGAAATTGGCTCTCTGCTAAAAGCCCTGCAAAGCTGTAATTTACTCATTAAAATGTTCATTGAAATAACTTTCAATATATGTGATTGGTTTGGAGTTGTCAAATTACTTTGGCACCTGTAGGGAGCGTTTAACCTCTCATTTTCCATTATGTTATTATAATTATTATAGATTTATATTGCACCATCATGGCACCTTACATAGTAGTAGTTTCAAGTAAAGGCAATGTGCATGCATAGGACAATAAAAGTAAAAAAACCCAATCGTAGTGGGATTAAATGTACAGTATAGTAAGGCCATGTGCTAGGGACTTTAGAGCAGGGTTGTCAAATTCATTTCTACCGAGGGCCACTCAAGCATTATGGTTGCTTTTCAAAGAGCTGTTTTGTAACAAAAAATGCAAGCACAACAATCCAAATGTATGGTTACAGACATTGGCCTCGATTCACAAAGAGCTGAAAAAACCTCTCATGGTAGTAAAAAATTCAATTCATAAGAAAAAAGCCTGAGAATTTCACGGTTAGTGAATCACCAGATAGGAAGACAATGAAAGTCAATGGCACTTTTTACTACAGGTAAAAAGGGGTAAAAGGTTCAATTCCTTTTTCAGGAGTAAAAAAGTACCATTGACACTTTTTTATTGATACTGCAAACCGCTGAGGGGGATTTGGCAGCAGTGGGGCCCAGCGTGGGCCATTTATTGGTTGCTGCCACAGTACAGAGACAGAAGCAATGCGAGTAATAAAACTCATGCTGAGAGTTTAGAAACCTGTGTTGCTGCTGTGCTGTGCTGTACAGTGCAACACAGGGCAGAGTTCCAGCTGTTACATTGTAGAAAGCTGATCAGTTCTCTGATGTGTTACATTGAAATATCCGTGTATGAGGCAGATGTTACTGTTGTAACAAGGGATGCACCCTGCTGAGATACATTCTATTTAACAGCTTTCTGCGATGTGCTTCAGCACTGTGACACTTGGCAGAAAGCTGATCACTCTGATGAATGCCATATCTGTATGAAGTGATCTGTCTGCATTCAGTGCCAGTGGGAAGGGCCGTAGGTCTTACAAGCTTACTGTGATGGCACCCACAGAAACCCACACTGGGTGTCCCACAGAAGCTGCAAGGTTGGGGAAAGCAGCTTGCACTGTTCCCCCTTCTGCCACAGGCCAGGTAGCTGTTGTCTCCCTTGCTTCTATGATATGAACGCTCATGTACCTAGGAACAACCCCCATCTCACACATGCACGACCCAGAAAGAGCTACTCCCTGTCACATTATGCTTCACTGGGTATATGTGGGTTACATACTAGATGATATTGGTATTTTGGTGATATGGGCCCTGGGCAATTGCCAGCTTTGTCTCTCTGCTCTATCTATGTTTTGTGTTCCATAAATGAATCAAAGCCCTGTGGTTTATAACTATCTATCTTGAGTTCACTGGATGGTAGCACTAAATAGTCACAGTGCTATTTCTATTTGTATAAGGTATTGTTGTTTCTAGCCCATGTGCTGACATTGTCCTCAAAGCACAGTTAGTCATATAAGTAAGAGTAAAGGAAATGCGGCATTCTAAATTCTCCCTTAAGCACGCTTTTAATTGTCTTGAATTTACAGGGAAGTTGTGTCTTTCATACTAATGTAGAGCAAATTGTCACACATCCCTTTCTGTTGGTTTAATACATATCACTTGGAAGCCTCTGGGGGTGAAATAAGTGCTTTATCACCTCAAAGAAGGCTGAGGAGATAATACAAACACGTAACGCAAAGCACAGAAAATGGAGCACACAAAATCAATTCCCACCAGTCCTTCTGCGGAAAAATAAGGAAATATATTTTCATATCAGGACACTACGATTACTGGTACCATTCTGTGTCACTGTGATAGGGATATTTATTCAAATGTGGGGGGGGGGGGGGGGTGGCTTTGCAGGGTGGGACACACTGAATAAACACAAGTCCCAGCTCCTGCATGCGCCTCTATGCTCTGCTAGGCTCAGCACCATAATACAGGTTGTCTTGTGAGGGACAATTTTCACAAATTAGCAAATAACAATCCCCTATAGGATATTATGGAGGTTATTCATAAAGGTCTAGCGCTAGGTAGTGCTTCGTAGCGGCAGGCAGCGTCTGGTGAACGCTGGCCGCTGTACGCAAGACCACATTTATGAAGGCGATTCTGGTAAATATATTATTACAGGCGGCTCGGGGTATAGCGCCAGCGCTCTAGCTTTCAGAGCGCCAGATATTACATGTCTCTCTCCCATACATTTAAATGGACGTTCCTTTAATTCTCTTTAAACTGTTTTTTTTTCTTTTGTTTTTTTTTTTGCTCTTAAATAACTGTGTCACCTCTCCTGGCCTTGAAAATGTCATTTTTGAAAATGTTTTTATTTTTTTATTTTTTTATGCAGAATTCTATTTACAGGTCTGGAACTAAAGTGCTAATGTCACAGTGTTTAAACATTGTCATCCCAAAACAGACTTTAATCACACAGAGGCTTGCGCTCTATGCTACAGCGGCCAGATTTAGAGCGCCGGCGCTGTACGTGTCCTCTTTTGATAAGTATGGTGTGGAGCGCCGAGTGTCGGTCGCACTGAGCTGGAGCTACCTTTCGCTCCCTGCAGCGGTGTACTGGTGTTAGAGCGGCCAACACACATCACATTCATCAATGCGAGCCAGGTTACTACAGCGACTGAGGCGCTCTGTTACAGCACCCGATATCCGCTTAAAGCATCTACTAGCAGTCACTCTAAGCGCCACTATACAGATGCTCATCTGCTGATACCTGGCGTTAGTAGTGAATCAGCCTCCACGTGTTGGAGGGCCCCTGACATGAGGGGAATGAATAACCCCTATCAGACAGAAGTTCCTGTGCGGAAATAATATCTTTACGAAAAGTACACCTATCTATATATAACAGTTTATTATGATTTTACACAATTAGTATATTCATTAGTGCAACTGTTTTTTTGCCACCTTTAAAGTCACAGCTCAGTGAAACGTGTTTCCTTGTACCATCCGTAAACGTGTAATTAGTTTAAGGAGAAAAGTGTTATTGCAGACAAGTATCTTCTAGTATATGAGGCGATATAAAGCAAAAATGTACACTGTCAAAGGCGGTGAAAGGCAGCGCCGCTTTAATGCAGACATCTGGTGACTGCGCACGGTAGATGCCTGTGACATTTCTCAAAACATGCATATTTAAAAGTGTTAAACATCTTTATGACTTTATTGAAAACAGAAGGTTATGTTTTCATTCTAAACAATTTGTGTTCGTTTGAGGAGAATGCCGGAAGATGGAGAACTGAAGTATATCTGTCAGCGGCACAGAGAGGGAGGAGCAGGTGCTCGCTGTGTTTTCGTGTCGCCTCTGTGCTCAGGTGTTTTACCACAAGTTAAATGTGTCTAGCTAATGTTGCGCTTAGCGTCGAGTTATTGCACGTGTAGCGGTAAGTAAAATTCAACTGAACATGTAAAGAGGACCAAAATACGCCCAGCCCTGGACCCAAAGACTGAGGGATTTTACATCCTAGGGGCATCCCAACTGGAAAGTCTACCAGCAGGGCTGCGCAGGCTGAAAGGGCCAGGGATGCTTTGAGGTTCTGCGGAGTGGCCTAAGGTTAGTTGTAGCTGCGGGCTCCAAGATAATAATAATAATAAGTAATAAATGAATAATGGGGGGTGGGAGCAGCTCAATCACTATTATTTATGCAAAATTATTATTATTATTCAGGGCCTGGGAACTAATTTACCGCCCAGTTTAACCCTCTCATCAACTAAATATCAAGCAACAAACATGTCTAGCTATGTGGAAAGACAGAGATTTGGTTGCATATATCTGCAGATACATGTGGAAGCCACACTGCCCCGGCAAGGCACTCTGTGTTTAGTGTGGTCCCTACTCTTAATTCTGAGTCCCCAAAGTTGGGACATGCACATGTATCTGCAGATATGTGCAACCAAATCTCTGTCTTTCCACATAGCTAGACATGTTTGGTGCTTAATACTTGGATGAGAGGGTTAAACTGGGCGGTAAATTGGTTCCCAGGCCCTGAATAATAATGATGATAATTTTGTATAAATAATAGTGATGGAGCTACTCCCACCCCCTTTGCTCTGCTTAATAAGTAATAAACCAGAATGACTCCCTTGAAGAAAAGGCTGTCCTTAGACACAGCAAAGCCACCTCTGCCCAGTCCTGACCTTATTCAGCTTACTTTCCTTATCCAGGTCTAGGTCTCCAGGTTCGGGAGTTACCATAAGCTATAGCTTCCAGTCCTTCATTACATAAGGACCATAAATCTGAGGTTAGAGCCAGCCTTACTACTGCCCATATATGATCCATTCTGATGCCAAAGATACATCCTCAACCACTGTTTACTGCCCTGACTTCAGCTCACCGAAGACCCAAACTAAACCCCAAACACAACAAACCTCATATTTCATATGCAGCCCAGAACCAAGACAAGAAAAAGAAAAAGACAGATGTATATTTTTGGAGTTGTGAATAGGCCACCTATAGTAAATGTGGAGAAACCATCTATGAATAAAGGCAGAATCAGCCTGCAGCATACTATGCTATCCTAACACCTACACTTTATATTTACATTTATAATAAATTATACATAATGTAAATCCATTCAACATCTGTCTTAGAGTGAGCCTCAAAGCAACACTAAACCCTTTGTACCAGGTATGTGGCACCCTAAGGGACCTACTTCTGACTCTGGCCAGCCCCTTGGAGAAGAAAGCACTGCCAATGTGCAATTGAATGTAAGGTCAGGGAAAAACCTGGGCTTAGTCATTACATTGCAGCCCTAGTGCAACCCTAGCCTTACATGTATTCTAGAGGTGTATTAAGGAACAAGCCATTTATAACATGCAGCCCTTGGATGTTATGTCACCCCTAAGGATCACTGTATGAAAAAATGGAACCTCTATAGGCAACACCATTAATCTATCCCTTTTACATATCCAAGCCCTGGTTCAGGGATGACCTGCTGTATTCATCCCATTATCTGGATGAATGCTATATCATTATGGACCCTTTGTTGGAACCTCTGCTTTCTACAGAAGTAACAGATGTGCCATTTCCATGTATGCAGGTATAACTTAGACAGTATACTGTTTATACTGAAAAGAGTGCATGTCAGGTGTCTCAAAAGAATAAATACAAAAATAAAACTAGAATTTGATCATAAATGGATGAGGGTAGTAAACAGAAATTAAGCAAAGGACCTTAAATTTGATTTGGGGGAATTATTTAATACTAATATTTTTTTACCAGATTGGACTACTGGCCTAGATGTTTCATGAGCATTAATCTGAATATATAATATAGTAAAACACATAATTCCCGGGATGTCTAGTTTCAAGATATTAAAGACTCAAACTGAAAAAGTTAACGCATCACTGTTCTTCATCATTTTCTATGTAGATGTTTTTCATCTTAAATCATCAACACAATTGCCATCTTGTACAGTAGAGGCTCAGTTACTGTTTGCATTGTATGTCAGCCAATAATTCTCCCTGTGTCAGCTCACCAAGTAAACTTTGAGTAGCATTAATAGTCAATATTGAGTTGGCTGGGTATACTGTGTACATGCTTAATTTATATCCATGATGCTCTTGGAATAGAAAGGCTGCCTGCCGATAGAAGGGCTTCTACATCTATCTGAACTTGCAGCCAGCAATCTGACTCCAGGGCTTACTGTGCTACCAGGGGTAGCTGAAATTCAAAGCCGCTAGTCTCACATTACTCTAAACTGAATATCATTAGTTCATTATTCCACTCAACAAACAGACTGTGCAAAAGAGCAGCATACCTAGACTTAAAGTAACCTCCCTATCTACAAGGCTCTTTTCACCATACAGGGTGGTACTGGCTGCTCCCTTTTTTTCTTCCAAATTCTTTGACCCAAGTATTTGTCTCTGCTATCAACAATTTGTCATGTGCCTCCATTTTGCACTTCACATGCAACTCCTCAGGGTTATTGGTTCTTATATTTTAAAAGTGCAGATTGAGCATTTATCACTCTTTTCATTGACCCTATATAAATAGTAACAATGCAGCCGCCAACACAACAAGCTTGATGGAGCCAAGGAGGTACAGTGCAACCCTGTCACCATTGTAACTATAATGTGTGAGATTATCCTTGATTTTGGATAACTTGAGCTGGGATCGAAGCCTGGATGATCACCACTGTGGGTCTCATAGAAAGAGAACCAGCCCAAGTCAAATCACAGAGAGTCTTGTTTGTGAAGTGTATGTGATCTGAAAATGATCTTTTATTTCAAGAAGTCATTGCACATAGAATAATATGAGTAACCAATGGTTGTTACCTTGGCGTAAGATATCATTCAATCAAAACATAGCAACCACCCAAGATGCATGTTTTTATTCAGCAGGGCTTCCTGGGGCTTACATCACATTTGAAGGAATTGGTGAGTTTTCATAAATTGTAGAACACGCCTTGGAGCTGTCAGAATTTACAGCTGAAATTTGACAGTACAGGGTACAGTATACTGAAAACACGGAAGACAAATACCAGATGCTCAGCTCTGCTTCCAGTGAAATTCCAGTGAAAGAGGTTAGTGGTCCCCCTTTGATTTACCCCCAGTTTTGCCTGCATTTTGCCCTTTTGATAACAAGTGTTTTTTGGTTTGGTTGACTAGACATCTTACAATTATTGCCCCCTCACCCCCTGTGCCAGGACCCCACACTCTGCTCTGGAAGTTTTTTTATTGCACTAGTACAGTTCAAGGTTCATACCAGTGGTGCCTCTGTTCCATATTTCTTAGTAAAGAAATTTGTTTCTTTAGCCATATTGTATAGGGCAACGCAGCTGCAAATCTTATCAGTCTCCAGTGTGAATGGTTTAAACCGGACCTTCACCCTGAATAGGTGCATATCTTATATGTTTCCCACACCCTGTACATACAGATTTCCCACATTAAAAATCATCCTACCTGCATCTACTGCATGTTATGAGCCTTTAAACATCCAAGATGGTGGCTCATGGAGCACCAGGCAGCCTGCAAACAGGAAGCGTCTTCTGACTGTGTCGCTCTGCATTCTGGGATTGCTGTTCTTTCCCTGACCCCAGCTCTGGTCTGTCTGTGCTAAGCACAGCTATAACCCCACCCCTGTACTTTACCCCCCCCCCCTCTCCTCAGTACATGTGATGCTTCTGAGTCAAGATGGTGGAGTCTGTATCCTAGCATCCCGAACACAGTTGCAGCCCAGTGGGGGAAAGTATAATGAGTAAGTGACTAAAAAAAGGGTTTGAGCTTTTCATTAAATCATGGTGAAGGTCCAGTTTGAGGCAGAAGCTACCAGTGGTAGGCTAGTGATTTTACTGGCCCAGACCAACTCAAGAGCCCTCAACATTCCCACTGAACCCTCCACAAGTACGCTCCAAGGCTGAGGCTTTAAAGGAGGTATATCAAGAAATAGTGTAATATTAAAAAAACAGATAAACACAACTACACATCATGAGAGGAGGGGTCACTTATACACCTGAACTTAATAAAACTCCCGCCAAGCTGTTGCTTTTCTTTTCCTAGGAGGAATAAAATCCAGAGGTGACAGGTCTGAGTGTATCGGGGGGACAGAACCTGTCTCTAAGTCAGTGAAGTTTACAGCGCAGACTTACACAATGCTGTGTGTGCACCGACCCAGCAAACTCCACTGGTCACTGGCAGTTATATGGGGTAGCGATCCAGTGGGTGAAAGACAAAATCATTAAAGAGAAACAGCTACCGGTACTTGTCTAGAGTCTGTAGGGTGCAGAGCTGCTTGCCATACTCCTTCCATTCAGCTTTGTATACCACTCATTAATATGCACAGCATAGAATGCTGGTTGGGTGAAAGCCTATATATGCGCCATGAGATTGCGGAAGAAGATAGCATAAAGGGTGTTCCTAGGTTCCAAACTGGGACACCCATGGGTTGGGAAACGAAATCCCTCTTTTATTATTCTTTAATGAAGTGCTAGCATTATATCTGGAGGATTTAACGATGTTTTAGTCATCTTAAATTAAATGCTAGCATTATATTTGGAAGATTTAGGCCAGCTTACACCCACCACCCCTTGAACATCCATTGCAATGCTCTTCCAGGATGGACTTAAAGAGGAACAACATACCCTCTGGAGTCTCAAGGTGCAGTTTAGGGTGCCCCACTGAGTGGAGCCCCCTGGATCGTTTGTTTTACTCCCCCTTTCCAGAGCCCTCACTGCATCTCAGTGCCATGGCCGCATCCCCAGCATACCTCTTATCTGGGGCACACCCACAGCTAGAGGTGAGTAGGGATGCAGCCAGCAGTGCTCACTTAATTATGTCAGTGCAGCAAAGGAAATCTGAATGGAACAAGCCTTGTTTAGCAGCACACGTGGGAACCAAGAAGAGTTTTTTTGGCCCAAGGGAATACACACAGCGGGGAATTAACTGGGAGGAACTAAATCCAAGAAATAGAGATTCTTGGGTTTTGTTTCTCTGTAAAGCGGCACTATAGTCTAGTCAGACAACTCTCTCATTCATTGTATGGCTGCCAACCCTGTGACTGTTGATAACCAATTGGATTTTTAGAGTGTGGTTGCACATTAAACTCGATGTGTAAAGGGATTACTATAGTGTTCCTTTAAAGTGGACCAAAACCCAAGATTTCAACTATCCTGGGTTTTGGTCCTTTCCCCCGATCCCCCGATCGGTGGTGCCCAGCTGTGTTAAACCCCCCCAGATTGCCGATGCCAACTCACCTCTTGCTGGTCCTACGGCGCATGTGCATGTGCTCATCCAATCAGTGCGCTCGAAGCCATTGACGTGTGCTGGCGGGCGCATCCCCCGCTTCCCTCTAACAGGGAGTGTGCCCGCGTCAGGCATTTGTGAATGCCCTGCTAGACGGATAGCGGGGATGCGGATATAGCTCATGCATGCACCTTTGGCCCGGAAAAGAAGGTAAGTGTATGGGCGACCTGGGGGGTTTCACACAGCGGGGCATCCCGGTTTTGGATGCACATTAAACTGGATGTGTAAAGTGATTACTATAGTGTTCCTTTAAAGCGGACCAAAACCCAGTGAACTTGTGTAATACATTTGGACAAAGCCCCTGCCTATAATTCCTTCTTAGGGTGTAGAACTAGAAATGTATATTTTTGCATTTCAAATTGTCCTGGAACACTGATTTTTTTTTTGCTGTTCCTCTCTGTAAGATGGCAGGCTATCAGTCATTGCACAGGTGAGGCAATGACATCATTGTCACACACAACAGTGGCAATAAATGGAGGAGGCGGAGCTTTACAGCTGAAACAGGCGGCATTATCTGGGATTAGAGTGAAGTAGGAGCAGCAAATATTGGCAAAATGTACACATCAAGGGGGGGGGGGGAATTCAGTGGATGCTAGTTAAAAATATGGGTTTTGGTCCACTTTAATGATAGAGTGATAACAGGCAGAATGTAAATTTTCACAGCAGACCTGAAAGAGGAACAGATGAATATGAATTAGAAGGGAGGGACAATTGGAAGGTGAGAGATGAAGCACTGAAATTCTGAATCTGCTCCTACTTTTATAGGGCTCTCTCTCTCTGGCAAAACAGATGCCCCTTTAAATCAGCCGCACTGCCGCCATGTTTGTCTCTATTTTTATGTATACAATGAATCATAAAATTCAGCTGTTATGAAACCAAAAGCTTTTCTATCAATGCTGAATAGCAGTTTAGTACAATGCCCCCTCCCCCGCCGCATTGTGTAATGGAAAGAAAAGAGGACGTGGACGTGTCTGGAATACCTTGAGCAAAGATAATTACCGATTTGAGGTGAGCTTGTACAACAAGGGCTGATATCATCACAGATTTCCCGGCTGGATGAGAAGAATGGCCGCTAACAGCGGGGCCTTCTATCAGAGCTCTTATCATAAAGGTATCAGAATGAAACCAGCACAATCGGGAAACAACCTGTTGTTGGGACGTCCAGCATGGCGAGAATAATAGCGACAAGGGAAAACGCTCAGGTAAAGAACACGGTAACGGGGCAGGATGATGAGGAAGGGGCAATTAGCCAGCCGAAATAAGAGCAGGTTAAGGAATGACAGGGTTTGTTCAATACAACAGTCGACACTTCATTACAGTTTATTGATATCAACACTGCTGTCACCCCAGCACCCACCTGCTGCTCCTTAAAGTGGACCAACACCCAGGGGGGATCGGCCCAGGAATCTTATCAGATCCCTCCCCACGGGGCATCCGAAATCGGGATGTCCCGCGGGGTGAAACCCCCCAGGACGCCCACAAACCTTACCTTAACCCCGTTCCAACGGCGCATGCGGGGACCGCGGCCGCGTCTCGTGCTTCCCTCTAGCAGGGCGCGCACCCGCACCGACCGTTTATGAATGGCCGGTGCAGGTGCGCTCCCTGTTAGAAGGAAGCGCGAGACGCGGCCTCCATCGATCAGAGCCGCTGTGGTTGGACGCCGCTTGTACGTGCATACCACAGCGGCTCTGAGCTCTCCGATTGGACGAGCGCCCGCGTAGGAGCGTGGGGAGGTGAGTGTTTCCGGGTGTTTTGGGGGGTTTCACACAGCGGGGAACCCCCGATCGGGGTGCCCCACCGAAGAGGACCAAAACCCAGGATAGTCAAAATCCTGGGTTTTGGTCCACTTTAAAGAGACCCTTCTCCTTATATAGGGCCTGATGCCTGACCACATTAGAGGAGAGGCAGAGACGTCAGCCCAGTCTACGGGGTGATGAGTGTGACAGGGGTGTGATTTGGGGACATGGCAGGGGTGTTACTTGAGAGGGGGTAGGATTTGACTGCACCAGAGCCCAGAAGCTCAGGGGGCCCCACTAGTGTTGCTCCTCCACCTTTTTTATCATATTTGTGCCCACTTGGAATCATTTAGATAAAGTAAGTGGCATTTGTCTACACTCTTTCAACCTTTAGTTGAGTTAAAAGAAAGAAAAAAGGTCACTGTGTGAGCTGTGAAAGGGCCCCATTTAAGGTTCGCACCAGGGCCCTGTCACAATTAATTACGCTACTGGGGTGTGGCTTATGTGCAGGCTTTTGAGAAGCAAATACTAGGGGGGTTATTTAAGAAGGGATAGCGCCAGGTAGTGCCTTGTAGCGGCAGGCAGTGTCTGGTGAACTGGGCGCTGTATGCAAAACCACATTCAAGAAAGCGAATCTGGTGACGACTCTAACAGCGCCATGTAGCGTCTGATGTATTATTACAGGCGGCTCCGCGTATAGCGCCGGTGCTCTAGTTTCCAGAGTGCCAGGTATTACCTTTTACTCAGTGTCGCTCTCCCATACATTTCAATGGTTGTTCATTTGCTTGTGTTTAAACTTGCGTGTTTTTTTGCTCAAATCATTGTGTCACCTCTCCTGGCTGCAAACAAACTTTTTTTATGCAGAATTGTCATTTTAGGTCTGGCACTAAAGTATTCATGTCACAGTGTTAAAACAATGTCATTCCATGTGTTTTTGCTTTGTTACTGGTGGATATGAGTTCAAAAGCAGACTTTAATCACGCAGTGTCTGGCGCTCTGTGCCATAGCGACCAGATTTTGAGCACCAATGCTGTGTGTGTGTCCTTTTTTGTTAAATATGGTGCTGAGCACCGAGAGTCGGTCGCACTGAGCTGGCGCTACCTCTCGCTCCCTGCGGCGCTGTACTGGTGTTAGAGCGCCCAACATACAACACATTCATCAATGTTGGTTACTACTACGACTGAGACGCTCTGTTACAGCACCTGATACCCGATCTACTAGCAGTCGCTCTAAGCGCCGCTATAAAGATGCTCATCTGCCGATACCTGGCGTTAGTAGTGAATCAGCTTCCATGTAACCCCCAATGGAAATCTGCCGCAATTAAATTGACCACAAGCCTCCCCCCTCCATGAGTAAGCTCTGTAGAGCTGCAACATCTAGCATTACCTGCTGCTTCCTTCACTGCAAAATGGGAGGGAAAGGAGGAACTAGAAGGTGAAAAGAAAGGGAATAAAAGGGATAGAACATGAAAAAGAAAGAGAATGAGAGAATGGAGAAGAGAGGAAGACTGTGGACAGCAGCAGAGAGCACAACATAAAAAAGAAGCAATGAAGAAAATATGGGGAGAAAAAAAAAAGACTTAGAGGCCGATTCATTAATAGCGCCAGGTAGCGACAGATGAGCGACTGTAGCGTGATTTTTTCAGCGCCAGCCAGTATTCGCTGTGCTTGGCCGGCATTAGCTTGATGACAGCGACTCAGTCGGTGTGCGGTAATGTTGAATACGGGCTGGGGGGTCGCTGTTTCACAGGTCCAGCGTTGTATGTGAGCGCCTGACAACGAATGGCCAGAGCGAACGGCTAGCTTCATATTCATCAACAAATCACGCTCCGAATGTGCTGTCGCTGTCCATTCCTTGTTTAAACCCCAGAGCGCTTGCGGCGATGTGTATTAACTAGTTTTTAACCCCTAAACAACCATATTTTTTGAATGTAACATTATACATGTTTTTAGAATCATTTTGTAATATGAATACATTAATCTCAGACCTGTTAGATCAATTCTGCACATATTTTTTTTTTTTTTTTTTTTGACTTAAAAATAAATCCTAACATTGCAGAAGTGGTCTCCGATTTTTTGACATTAAAAAAAAAAAATAAAAAAATTAATACCAATTAATTATGAATAATTATAGATTGCTCCATTGAAATGCATTGGACATCGCCAGGGAGCGACAGCTCATACCTGGCGCTGTGAGGGAATTTGCAGCTGCGCTGTTCGGTCCAGGCGGCTTCATGATGAATGCCGCGCTAGCCGTCGCTCTCGCTGGCGCTAGCCTCATTTTGCTTGATAAATGCGTCATTGTGACCGCCGCCGGGCGTACTTGAGTCGGTAGTCGCCGGCGCCAGGTAGTGTCTGACGAGCGCCAGGTAGCGGCAGCTAACGGCGACTACCGACTCAAGTACGCCCGGCGGCGGTGGACAAGGAATGGACAGCGACAGCACATTCGGAGCGTGATTTGTTGATGAATATGAAGCTAGCCGTTCGCTCTGGCCATTCGTTGTCAGGCGCTCACATACAACGCTGGATCTGTGAAACAGTGACCCCCCAGCCCGTATTCAACATTACCGCACACCGACTGAGTCGCTGTCATCAAGCTAATGCTGGCCAAGCACAGCGAATACTGGCTGGCGCTGAAAAAATCACGCTACAGTCGCTCATCTGTCGCTACCTGGCGCTATTAATGAATCGGCCTCAAAGTGAATGAGCAGGAGGGGAAGGCAGCAAAAATAAGCAAACATTGTGAATGGGGTAAAAATAAAGCCACATCTCTGTTTGAATGTTACTGAATCAATAAAAAAAATCTGCCAGTCAGTCATTTCTGGTTGCTGCTTCTACTGCCACCTACTAACTGAGCTAAGAAACAACAGCTCATTACAATTAGCATATTCACATCACAATTCATTTAGTATCAACTCAATACTATTCAAACAACATTAGGCATGGGCATAATTTAAAGCTTAAGGAGGTCCCCTGCCCTCACTAGATGTGATTTGCTTTCTTGGTCAGGTGAGGAACCTGAAAAATGGTTGACTCACGGAAAAGCAGGTTGAGCTGACTTGTCTGGGAGAGGTCCAGGAGACACTTGATATAAGCAGTACCAATGTGGACTGTTCAAGGGCTCGTCACACACATTCTCCCAGAAGATGGCAAGAGCTATTGATGCCTTTTCACTTTATTCCGTGCGGCCCTGAATTTCCAACGCATGTAAATCCTGTGAATCACTACGGCAGACATCAGAGAAAATGACCGCAGATTGATGCTAGTCCGATCCTTTTCAGGCCTTTATTAGAGCCATGAAAGATAATGTTATAGGAATCGGATTTCAAAGCCATCTGTACTGGAATAAAGAGGCAGTCATTGCCAGAAACTGAATATACATAGAGCAGCAGCGTGGCTGTTCTAATTGTAGTTAAAGGAGCCCTAATATTAGCTTAATATTAAAAATCTGTAAAAACATGCTAGATAGAAAGAGGAAGGGTTATTTATATATACATATATATATTTATATATACATATATAAACTCACTATGTGAACACAATCCTGCCAAGCTTGTTGTTTTCCTTTACTAGAAATGAAAAAGCAGGAGTGATGAGTTTTAGCTTATACCATTCTACTACAGGGGAGGACGCCCCCCCCCCCAATTGTGTGATTCCTAGCATTACCACAGAGCATTGCATTATAGGTAAAGCATCTACAAACATAAGCCATAAGCCATTGTTCCAGCAGAGGGTACAGGCCAGAGGAATCCAGCGGTTCTCCTCCTATAAAAGCAGAATGGTAGATTTACAACTCTGTCACACCTGATTCTTGGCAGGAATTTATTTGATACAGGCTGTATAAGTAACCCCTCCTCTCGCTATCTAGCATATGTATGTGGATTTTCATTATGGGATCATTTTGCACAATAGAACTTACTAGAGTTCCCCTTTTGTAAAAGAATGAATTTGAAGGGCCATTTCAGCCTGCATGGCCCTTTTCAAAGTCCCCTCTGCCCTGCCATCCTTTGCCAGCGCTGGAGCAGGGTAGGGGAGGGGGTTACACTAAAACAAAAGTCTTACCTGACCCGATATCCAGTGATGAAGATCGCTCGAGCTGAGTGCCAGCCGCTGCCATCTTCCTTCCTCCTTGATGCTACCCGCATAGTGCGCTGCAGTCCGGCCTTTCAAGTCAATGGCCAAGCAGGAATGCTCATAGTATGCCACGCTGTGTGCGTTCCCGTCCTCCCATTCAAGTGAATTGGGCGGCATCAGGTGGACGAAGAAAGATGGTTATCGGGCCAGATAAGACTTTTTTTTATGGCTTTTAAAAGGGCCATGCAGGCTGGAATGTCTCTTTAATGCTCTGTTACAAGTGGAAAGGTCACTAAAGTTTACTAGTCATTTATAAAAATACCAGAATATCAGAAAAAAAAGTCAATGGAGTGACTTTTTAATATAAAAGTACATTATTTTGGGGAACATTTTTTATTCATAGTTATAGAGGTATTGTTCTTTCACCCTGAATGCATTGTTTTGTTAAAAGGCACCTCTAGAATAATATGCAGATGTACTAATATTGTTTTAGGGGCTTCTCCTGTGTTTTTCAATTTAAATTCGCCTGAACTGGAGAAAGGGGGATTAGACCTGTTAGCCTATGCGTGTGGAGAATTGTCTCTCCCTCAGCCAATCAGATAATTATCAAGCCAGTGTCAGAAAGTCCCTGCTTTGTACACCAAACACTCTACACTTGGTGCACGGTTGCTAATGTAAACACATTGTTGCAACAGAAAACGGTTTATTTTAAAACACAGAGTTGAACACAAGTAGAAAAAGAAAACAAGCAGATAAGCTCAGAACCTTGAGGACATAATTTTACCATTTAATATACTGGACTTACCCTTTAACTACAAATATTTACAGATAAAAAGGAGTTAAATGAGGATTCTTCTTTAACTGTAAAATACATTATTTGTTACTATAATTATTGGTAATAAAAGTAGGTAGGTTTATTCCACTGTCTTCTTACTATGTTTCTGGTACACAGGAATCATTAGCATTAACAATATGTCAGACATGCCATAAAGCAAAGTGACTCATCCACGGTGTCGCCATGCTTCAGTGTGTAGTGGAGGAATGTCAGAACGTGTGCTGTAAAGGTCACCGTAAATTGAGGGCAATGGAAGTCCAATTTCGACTTCTCTGCGTGTTGGATGAACACAGTTCGCGTGACTGCGCTTGCTTGTAGTGTACCAGTGTGTGATGAAAGAGCATCCAGCCTTACGTTTTTACTGTCGCCTTGTCACTAATCCTGACTCCATAACCTGCAACCCTCCCATGTTGGTCCATGTTCCATTTCCATGGTACACACTGCCAAACAACAACCTGTCAAAGGATAAAATTCTTACCGAACTCCTGAGGGCAGTAAGATCTGATACCTGAATAATTTCCTCCTGCTGCCTCCTCCTGTGAAATTGGGGTTCACAACCCCCCCCACGAAACTTGATGGGTACTTCATACTGCCCTATCATAAGTTTCAGCCCCCTCTCACACTTTTCCCCTCTCCCATATGTCAGACCCCCACATGTCAGCATCCCACCAGGCACGCCAGAAGATCATTGTGGCCTAGTCCCCACTTGCAGGCACCGACATGGTGAGCCGTGGGGATGGTAGGTCAGCTCCGATGGTGATACATGCACATTGCACAGCTGGAGAAGGCAGGTGCTTCCAAGATCTTTGCCCTCCCCCTACTTTAACAATAGGTTGTCCCCCCTTACCTCGCTTCTCAGTTTAAGTGATCCTATACCCAGAAGGGATATTTATGTCATCACCTTCTATCCCCAGCCCAGTGCCCCAAAACGGCCTGTGTTTCTTTTTAAAAAAACACTAACAGGAAGCAGTATGATGTTGAATGGCATGCCATATGCTAATTAATTCAGTTCCAAGCTAAACTGTCACATAATGGCAGTTAGGTTGAAGTGCTTTTAGATTTATTGCAGTTATAACTAATAAGGCTGACTCTGAGAGCTAAACTGTGTGTACTGTAACAGAGTATATAATCGCTGGAAAGCACCAAGGGACGGGGCTGCTCAGCCAGGGAGCAATATGGCTGACTGCATCCGGCTCATGTTGTTATGAATATTGAGCACAGACTTTAGTGAAAAAACAGGGTGTTTTGGGGCAATTGGCTGGGGATAGAATGTGACAACATAAACTTTCTTTCTGGGTATAAGTTACAGCCACCAGCCAACTTAGTATGCTCAGTGGAAATTACTTTACTGACTTTTTCCTTGGATTCCCTCCCCCTACCTTGATAGTGATCCCAAAACATAAACCTCCAGCATTGGCCTATTCTTCTCACTTCTAACCATCTGTCATGCTTATTCTCTCCTTAAAATACCCCCCCCCCCAGGGTGGCACCCATAATGGAATGGCTGACTGGGTAGGAGACCACTAGTTCAGTGTGAGAACTCTGCCTCTCCTTTTACCTTCAAACACAGTGTCTATTCTATTCTCGTCTTTTCTTGGATCAGATCGACCTCCATGGGGTGACTCAGAGTGGTGAGGTGTCCAACTCCATTGTAAATTACCTTATGCTGTTGTCTATGACTGTCCCCATATGTTGAACATTGTAGTCTATATCCTAATACAAACAGACAGGAGAACATGAGCAGTGCTATTATTTAATCCCTGTATTCAAATTAGAAAAGTAGGGGGGGTCTGTGGCTTTGGTCTGTAGAGCTGTGTATGTGTGTCATGGTGAGGTGCAGCAGTCAGGGGATCTCGTAAATATATAATATTACAGCACCAGACATGGATGTAGCAAATTGGTGGTCAAGCCATAGCCCTGCCTTTATCATAGTGACTGGAGCACACCAGCCTCTATTCAATTGCAGCATTGACAGCATATGACCCAGTACCCCATAGGATGAAACTGGGGGGACAAAAGCTGAGTATTTTTTTTTTATTATTATTTATATATATATTTCTTAGGTGAGGACTTAACCGATGGGCCTTCATATCAAAAGACTTGCATTACCTCCCTCTCACAGTTAGTAGCGCTCCTAGATTTCTACCAGTGTGAGGGGGCTAAGGGTTGAAGATGAGCAAATCAATTTAGCATGTATCGAATTTGGTTTTAAATTAATATGGGATGGCATTTAATCTATAATGTTTGGGATTCATTTTGGACAAACTTTTTGACAGCTAAAAGCAGCTGTTTCTTCACTTTCTGCACACCAAACCTGTTGCTACTCCCTAGAATATAAGTCTACCAAACTGGACAGGTTCAGGACAAATGTCTTTAAAGGCTCAAATATTGTGAACAATTATTTGACACATATTGGTTCCATAGCTGAAAGATCATACAGTAATTTGTTTCACTAACGTTGAGGTCTCTAACAGATTATATTGAATTGGGTTTGATCCATTTCATATTCTTTAACCCTTTAACCCATTTATAGACTGATCAAAAGAAATATCAATGTACGTATACAAGCCTTGAGGTTGTGGGCACAGCAATTCCATCTCTTTTATTAAAATTGCTGCATAATAGAAGAACCTGCACTTCAGGGTAACCAGATATTGTTTCAAATAGAAATAGGACACATCTCTGCGTGATATCATGCTGCACTTTCCAAAGGGGTCTACTGAAAGTGATGAAACCATGCATGTAACATGTATTTGGTAGACTTATATACACTTTCTATGGTTTGTCACCTGAAACTAGCCCTAAGACCCATCTCCTGTAGACCTCCCTACCCACACTACTCATCTCTAGCAGCCTCTGTTCTCATACAGTTGTTTGGGCCATCGGAGCGCATGCAACTTGCCCTGAAGCATCTAAATACTGTACTCTAATCCATGGAATCTGGAGCTAGACTCTCTGTAGTTAGAAATGGGGGACTGTTAATACTTACATTAGGCTGTTGATGAAAAACCAGACCTACACTTGCAGTGATTTGCTGCACAACCCCCTCCCCCTGCGCATCCTTCATTGCAAAAAATCCATGGAAATTTGCAATTATTGGACATTACTCATAAGATGCATGCTCAATCCACCACAAGGAACCCAGGCCATGCCTCTAGTGACCAAGAAAGTTCACCAGACATGTGTGTACATTGGTCACTAAAAGGCAACATGACTGGTCCCCAGAGTATATATGTCTTTGATGGGCAGAGTTATAGACATTTGTAGTTAGATGCTGGGTATACCTCGCTGTAAGCAGGAGTTGGGAACATAAAAAGCGTAGCATAGCTAGGACCTTCCTCACATTACAGAACATGTGCCTGTAAGGATACAGTGTGGGCATCTGGAAGGAACAAAAACTTATTTAAGTTGGGAACCAGTCACTACCACTTATTGTTGAAGCTGGAGTGGAACTAGAAGGCACAGAGCAGGAGGAAAGCACCCAGGAAATGAGAACCCATAAGCTGGAACAGTCAGCATTATGGGCATGTGCATACATCTGCACACAATGCACATGTGCAATAGGTTCACATGCAGAGAAAAGGATCCTTCCAGGCATTGGTTGTAGTGTGCATGCAGACGTGTGCATGTACAAAGGCTTATAAACAGGGGAACTGAGGGGCAAAGATGGCACCAGAAGATCTTTGTAGGATCCTATTCTCCCGATTCTGCATACTCATTGCTGAAATTTCACTTGGATTATCCACTACATTTGCTGCCAGCCCAGGACCTTTAATCATGGACTTGCTGCAAACCCACAACCTCTAACTACTAACTCAGACCTTGGCCTACCCCCAACCTTGACCTGCTTTTGCCTTCCGGCTCATGCCAGTCCATCAGCACCAGGGGATCACTGCCTCCTACCAACACCCTTGATAACTCACTAGCATGACATGGGGCCAGATACCTAATTCTCTACTTGCAAGGGGCTCTAGTGAGGGATTGCCTTTTATTTCCAAGCTGATGGATTGAGTCATGGTTTCTGGGTAGTAGTCTCCAGTGCCAGCCCTGCTAGCAGTGAAACCATGGTTACCTGCAGCAAGAACCTTGAACGTGATAAGAACTATGCCAGGCAGCATCCCTAAGGACTGTGGAGGAAGCTAAGGCAGCAGGCACCCTTAAGTAGTGGGACAGACTGTGATCTGGAAATGGAATGGGAGACCAGACTTGTTTTTGCTAAAGGAGGCAATGGGGAACTTGTGTAACTGGAATAAACTGAAGGATCTGTACTGGAATATCATACTGCTCGAACAGTAACATCGATGTGTAAGCAACATTCATTATATAACCAAATTTTAGGTATCCCACCAACTTTGTAAAAGACCAACGTTCATTAAAGGGCCATAAATAGTTAGGGTAAAAAGACATTTTAGAAAGTTATATAACATACTGAGCATAGTCTGATGTCACAGGTTATTTGTACACTGGTTGTGGACTTCCTGATAAACATTCACTTTGGCCTGCAATCCTGCTCCTTCCATTACATGTGGCTATTTGGCTTCTTAGAAATGCTAACGTTAATTTCTATGTATAATAAATGAGTCTTTGTACTGCATAACAGTTAACCCTGCACAAGCTGCACACGTTTTACTGGAATGAAGAAGTAACAGCCGGGAGCGTGTGTTCTAATGGATTACAATTATGGTGAGTCACACACTCCCGCTCTCTCCGAGCCTCGCCTGATCTATGCTTCATTCCTATTTGTGTGTTTAAATATGACATTGGTTTCCAGCCACCCATATTATCATGCTGAAAAAAAGAAATATACAACAGTCTGTGAGACCTTTCCTGTGGTCATATACATTAGACGCAATAACAAGCTGTACTTCTCCGTCATTCAAACTCTTCATTAACCTTTGCACAGAAAACAAAACCAGTCCTTTGGCAGTATGACTTTGCCAGGTACACAAAGGCCTCTCTGAATACTGGTGTGTCTGTGTGTAAGTCTATGTTTTCCCAGTATAGTGTTCTGTGGGCAGAGCCTCTTAAAATGTTCCTCGTGCCAATTATAAAACATTTACAAGTAATCTGACTCAGGGGAAATGGCCTATCTGGTGCTCATCTGATGCACCTGCCTGCCCTGCTAGCTAATCTTTTGCTTATTGGTATCCTTAACACTGCTTTCATGCAGGGTGTACTATTTTAAAAGACTGTTTTTCACTGTAATCAGGGTTGAACTGGGGCTACAAAAACTGCCTAGAATTCTACTAGCTCTGGCGGGCCCACAACATCCCTGCTAAACAGGGGCATAATGGTCACGGTATCAGGAGCTCTCTTCTGCTGGAAGTATTGCCCTGTACTGTACATACTGGACAGGGACTTTAAAATGATTGCTTGATTGGCCTGAGTAGTTTAGTTTTAGGCCTTATTTTAATGATATTAGGGTTCAAAGAGAGTGAGCAATTAACCAAGATGTACCCCAGAAGCTTTAGAAAAAATAGAAAAACTGAATAGAATAGCTAAGGCAATATAATATATATATAGTGCTCATGTTTCATACAATATCAATAAAATATACAATGGGAAAAATAAATAACTTATCCAGGACTATAGACAACAATCAAAGCCAGTAAATGTCCAACAAGTCTACAGAGAATTGCCATTTAAAATAAGAAATGAACACAGTATACTGGTAAATATATACATTTATATATTGTGGCTGACCATCTGAATAGCTACTTTTGTTTTCAGTATTTTCAGCCTCTTCAGTGGCTTTCAAACCCATAGCAGGTATGGCCCTAGCACTGCATCCAGCTGGGAGGGCCCAGTTTCTGTGTTTTTGGAGGCTGATGTCTTAGCCGAGCTGGCACATCTAAAGGTAAATAAGGTGATGGGTCCAGATGGAATCCATCCCAGAGTTCTGAGGGAACTCCGATTAGTGATTGTAGCCCCTGACTGATTTACTAAACCATTCCCTTTCAACTGGTGAGGTTACAGATGATTGGGGAATGGCCAATGTCGTACCAATAAATAAGAAGGGGAGTAGAGAAGAAGCCAGTAATTACAGATCAGTTAGTTTAACCTCTATAGTAGTCAAACTAATGGAAACAGATAATTTCCCATCTAAATTTAACAATCTGTTGGACCCAAAACAGCATGGCTTTACTGAGGGCAGATCATGTCAGACCAATCTTATTGATTTCTTTGACAATGTCACTAAAGTGTTGGATGAAGGTGGTGCTGTGGATATCGCCTATCTGGATTTTAGCAAAGCCTTTGACACTGTACCAAATAAAGAACTCATAGATAAGTTATTGAAGTTAGGACTCCATCCCTGGATAGTTCAGTGGATTTCCAGTTGGCTGAAGGATCGGTATCAGAGTGTTGTTGTTAACTCTTTAAGTGCCAAGCACGTAACACCTACGGGCTGGCTTGTCCGGGCCTTAAGTGCCAAGCTCGTAGGTGTTACATGCTTGAATTTCCCCGCTGTTATTTAAAAAATAATGTAAAAAAAATACTCATCCAACCCCTCTATGGATCCCGCCGGGTCTCCTCTTTAATTTGGTGCCATCCGATCCCCTATGGGGTTTCGGATGACTCCAGGAGAGCCCCCGGAATAGCCCCCCCCCCCCCCCGCTTCGGCAGCAGCAGCTGCTAACTGTAAAGGAAAAAAAAAAAAAAAAAATTACATTTACTTACCTGCGGTCGCGCTGCCTCCCGACAGGTCTCCTCTTCACTGGGGGGGGGGGGGGGGGCCTCCGATTGCCTCTCCAGCCTCTTCTGTGGTGAGGAGAGGGCAGAAATCGCCCTCTCCCCCCACTTCCTGAAACGCGACTGCTGGTGACATCATTGTGATGTCACCAGCAGCCGGCTTCTTAAGTCCAGCACTCGAGACAGAGAATCAGTCTGCTCGGGTGGTTGGAGGAGAGAGGCGTGGAGGAGGAGAGGGCTGAGATCGCCCCCCCTCCCCAGGCTCTCTCTTCCAAACACCCGAGCAGACTGTCATCGCAGATCGCCGGGGGACAGAGGATCGGAGGTGAGTAAAGTAAAAAAAAAAAAATAAATGACATTTTTTTCTTATGTCTCTGTGTGTTTATTTTTACATTTAACCCCTTGTGAACTGGTAAGGGGTCCATGAGACCCCTTATACCAGTTCACAAGGCTGGGGAGCTGGCAAGTCACCTGCGGCTAGCGGGTCACTTGCTGTTAACCCCAGGATAGTAGTAGCATTTTATTTGTAAATGTTATAAATGCTATTTTCAGTTTAGGGGTTCTCCTGGGCAAGAATGGGGGGGGCTACCAATACATATGTGGTACCGTTGTAATTGGAAGAAATGGGGCTTTCACATGCAATATGGTTTTCTCAAATATTTTTTTTTGTTCTTTTTACGCAAAAATATTTAAAAAAACAGTAGAAAAATTACAAACAAGACATTTCATGTTAAAGCCTAAACTCTGCTGCAAAAAATATATCTATAATTTTCCTGGAAATTCCTCCAAAAATCATGGTTAAACATGGTGCAAAATGGTGAAAAATTACCTGTCAACAGAGGGTGAAAAAATTTCAAGTAGACGGGCAATTAAAAGGGTTAATAGTACCTATGCATGTGGGGTATTATTCTGCTCGGGGGATCTTGCAATTTCAGATTTAGCTTCTTTTTTCTTGTTTGCATATTGATTTTTTAAGAAAATGTGTTTTTTATTCAGTTTTTTTATAATTTTTTTGAGGGAAACCTCTTGCAACCTAAGAATTCTTCAAGGGATTACTTCTAAAATGATGAGCCCACTACAACAAGCTGGGTACGCTTAGAAAGCTTAACATATGTTCTTTCAGGGAATATATGGTTTCTGGGGGGTATTCCAAATGTAAAGGGTTGTTTTGGTAGAAAAAGTACAAGATGCGCAATTTGTCTGCAGAGCTGAAATTTTCAAGTAAAATTACCCTTACGCACATGCTTTACTTTGGGGTGTTTGACAACTCTTTCCTTGACAGTAGCTATGCATGTTGAGTATTGTTCTGTTCGGGGGGTGTTGCTTTTCAGATTGGGCTTGTTTTTTCTTGTTTGCATATTTTTTTTAGGAAAATATGAGTTTGATTCTGCTTTTTTATTCTTTTTTAGTGAAACTCTGTGCTACCAAAGAATTCATTGAGGAATTACTTCCAGAAAACTGCACCCATGTAAACAAGCCTGGTACACCTAGAAAGCCTGAGGTGTATACTTCCAGGGAATATATAGTTTGTGGGGGTATTTCAAATGTAAATGGTTGGTTTTCTTGAAAAGCGCTTAGCATATTTGTATTTTATCTGAGTTTCAGTTTGGGGGAGTCTCCTGGGCAGGAAAGGGTGTCCACCAATACGTATGTGGTATCACTGTAACCGGGAGAAATTAGGATTTCACACGCAATAAGATTTTATTGACCAAATTACTTTTTTTATTACAAAAAACACTACATTATTCTAATAGAATGGGTCCAAGACGGGCAACAAAAATGGTAGAAGGACTTAAGCTTAAACTTAAAGAACTTAATTTGTACAGTCTGGAGGAAAGAAGGGAGAGAGGGGACAACATGATTTAGACCTTTAAATATGTGAAAGCATTGAAAAAGTTTCAGGAGGGAAGTGTTTTTAAGAAGAAACTTAATGATAGAACAAGGGGGCACAACCTGAAGCTAGTCGGGGGGAAGATCAGGAGCAATGTTAGAAAATATTATTTTACAGAAAGAGTAGTAGATGCTTGGAACAAACTTCCAGCAGAGGTAGTTGAAAAATGTAATTTAAGAATGCCTGGGATAAGTATACATCTATCCTAAGATAAAGAGTACATACAGTATACACATAAGGGCAGACTAGACGTATGGTCTCCTTCTGCCGTCAACCTTCTATGTTTCTGTGTTTATATTTTTTATCTGTGCTGCAGCAGAACCGCACAGTAATGCTTAAAAAAACTTGCTCAAAACAGACCTACATTTCTGCTTCGCCTTTGGTGAGTCAGTTGGGTTTTACATTTTTAACTGCAGTCTGTTTGCCAGAAACAGTGAAATTTTGTTACCTAAAGAGAATAAACTCCACTAACCTACTATTCGACACATATGCAGCTCTGCCATATGCATATACCATATGCACCCTGTAAATAATTCAAGTGAACTGGGGGCATGTGAGAAAAGGTGCAAAGAGAATCCATTATTTGTCTGTTGTGTTCTAGAAAGTGACAGCCAGTTTGTATGATGGCACCTAAAGACATACAGAAAGAATCTTTTAGGTGTTGAGCCATGAAAGCTCTTGTGCAGCCAGTTCCACCACGGCCATTTTAGACAATGTCCACACATCTACAGGCATTTATGCTCTGCCCTAGATAAATGTGTGAAATCCTATAAGACTGTTCATAGAGATTAATGCCTGCTAGGCGGTCAACACTGGAGCAGATAAAGGTTGTATTTTACCAATGGGTCAAGGTCAAGATTAGTTTTGCTGTTCAGAGTAAATACAACCAGAATATTGCAGATTCGGCTCAGTTCCATTTAAACAGAATTCTTTCTTACACTTTCCCATGTGTTGCCCCTCCGTGCGGCGGCGGCGGCATTGGGATGCGGCCACAGTGTGTATTCCGCTAGGTCGCCCAATCAACTCACCTTCCAGTCGCTCCCCAACAGTCAAAAATGACTCAAACTAGACCTACACAACAAACAGTGCTCATATGCATCCCCCCCCCCCCCGGGGCACTTTAGATTGCTGCACATAAAAATTCATTTACCTTTTTCTAACTCTTGCTGTAGTAAATTTTTGAAACAAAATGGCGGCTTATGGATTTGCAGGCCACCAGCAAACAGGAAGTGCTGCTGGGCTTCCTGTCACTGTGCATTGTCAGTTATGTCAGTTGAATCTAGACAGCAGCATGGCTGAGATGCTGGCAGAGGAAGCTCCATAATGGCCGCTACCTTTTTTTCCAAATGTGTCAGGCTGTTGGTCCGAGTTTAAATCAGTGCAGGACAATAAAGAGCTCTAAAAGTGATAAAGATAAAAGTGGATTTCCCAATTTGGGAATGCCCCATGCTTAAAAATAAGTAAAAAGCCAGAAAATGGGCTACATTACTGGTTTTTATTAGGGTCTGGACTCCCATTGAAGTCTTGAGCCCTGCCAGAATAACTGATTGGACAGGAGGAAGTATGGCCCTATTAACCACAGTTTAACACAGGAAACTACAGGGATAAATATTAAAGCCCATTTTTGGGCCTCGTACTTATTTATAGACAGAGGGGCATATAAAATTAGAAGGACCCAGGGGAAGAGGGCTAAGCATACTTAAATCAGTACACAGAATGAGGCACCTATAGTGCAAAGTTGTGCACTGTCCTACAAATTAAAAGCAGACCAGACCTTCTAACCCCTCCATGCCCCCTACCCGTCCTGCCTCTCCTAGGTACCTGGGGCGATGCTACGAAAATAAAAGCAGCTTTTTTTAATCTACATAGTTATGCCCAAAAAACAGATTTGGGATTGGCTGATCTCTAGGCCTAGCATATGGCTGGCACCACTACCAGTGGCACTGACCGATCTGCGGAAAACAACATGGTTGGTATAAAAGTGCCCCCCTGCATACACAATCGCCCTGGAACCCAGGCTGATTACCCTGCTTGCCTGCCCAAGAAATGGTCCTTCTTAAAGGATATGATTACAGATGTCCCCCAGATTAACACTCAAATAGTAAGTGAGTCTGAGGTTCTGCCATCTGTCTTTGCCCCATGAATACAATAGAATATGGGGTTTATTCATCAAGGGATAGCGCCAGGTAGTGCCTTGTAAGCAACAGGCAGCGTCTGGTGAACGCTGGACGCTGTACGCAATACCACATTTATGAAGCCGATTCTGGTGAGCGACTCTAACAACGCCATGTAGCGTACGATTCATCATTACAGGCAGCTCAGCGTATAGCAAGCTGCGCTCTGGCTTCCAGAGCGCCAGGTATTACCTGTTGCTACCTGTCGCTCTCCCATACATTTCAATGGACGTTCCTTTTCTTCTGTTTAAACAGGGTATTTTGATTTACATTTTTTAAATTTTTTCTTCTCCTGGTCTAGAAAAAGTCATTTTTGAAAACTTTTTTGATTTTTTTATATTTTTATGCAGAATTGTCATTACAGGTCTGGCACTAAAGTGTTAATGTCATGGTGTTAAAACAATGTCATTCCATGTGTTTTCACTTTGTTACAGGTGAATATGTGTTCAAAAACAGACTTTAATCACACAGCGCCTGCCGCTCTATGCTATAGCGACCAGATCCAGATCGCCGACGCTGTGTGTGTCTGTGATTTTGTTGAATATGGTGTGAGTCGCTGAGAGTCGGTCGCAATGAGCTGGCGCTACCTTTCGCTCCCTGCAATGCTGTACTGGTGTTAGAATGCCCAAATTACATCTCATTCATCATTGTCAGCCAGGTTACTATAGCAACTGAGGCGCTATTACAGCGCCCGTTAGCCAATCACAGCGTCTACTAGCGGTCGCTCTAAGCGCCTCTGTACAGACGCTAATCTGCCGATACCTGGCGCTAGTCATGAATCAGCCGGCAAATTGACACCTAGCAGACCTATATTCACATATTCACACCTAGCTGCCAACTACCTCAATAGCTGGGATGTTTTCTGGGGTGTAGCTCATTTCCCCTTGAAAAGGAATCCTTTAATTCCTAATTGGATATTATTTGTGGAAGAGCGGTGTAACTCCTGAAATACGTCAGTTATGACTATGTTAATGAGAGAGTCTTATTCAGGATTGTAAAACCTTTCATTTGATATCAAACATGGCATACATATATTGGCCAAAGACTGATAATCCACATAGTATCGTACTCTGTATGATATGTATTTGATGTTTGGGTTCATTTAACTAAGAAATGAATGGGGATCATGAATTTCTTGGTTACAATATGATAACATGCATATTGTAGGAGTTATGTCACTTTATAGAATATTTATCTAATCTCACAGAGGCAGGTTATAGTCAGGGCAACAAAACACCCAGGAAGCTGGGAATGCTGGCCACACCCCCTAGTGTTTGTAGATTTGTGAGGCTGCTTGGAGGGCTAGGGGGCGGATGGACGGGACCCCTACCTGAATGCAACCTTAATTGCTAAGTGCTAGGTATCTCTCCATTTTCCCTCTCTCTCTCCATTGTAACATTTATTGTACTACTGTACACTTACTTTATCCTAACATGTAACAATATAACTGCCTGTAATATCTATGGTTATCTGGGGAAACTTCATGAACATATTGGGTTGGTGATTTACTGTGCTGGTAATTAAACCCGTTTTCATTTATACATCTTACTGTGTGTGTGGTGGCTAATTTCTCACACAATAGATTGTATGTGCAAAGTATTTGGGACATTTCCCTGTATGAGGACAGCCTCAGCGACCATTGGTTTGTATCAGATTAGTGGCCACTGATATGATTATTAGTATTTGCAATATTTATAATATTAATCTATAGTAGAAATATTGGATGTGCAGCAAATATTAATGTAAATCATATTTTACTTCTTCAGTTCTGCTGGGGCTGTACCAGCAAGCAGTGCCCCCTCTTCATGACTGAGCCTAATATAGTTTGACGACGGGCCTGAGATATGCTTGGCACCACTACCAATGGCACTTACTGAGCTGCAGAAAACTGGATGGCTGGTATAAAGTTGCCCCTCCTGCATAAACAATGACCTTGCACCTAGGGTGATTACCCTGCTTGCACGCTCCTAGAAATTAACCTGCTGGGGGCAGATGAAGGTTTAATTTACAGATTGTTAGTAGTTAAAACATGGAGACAGATAGATGGGGGCAGGTCATGCCAGGCTGAGGAAGTGGGTAAACAGATCACTAGAGACAGATAACTATGGGCCTAAATGTGGCAGTAGAAATATTGTCACAGGCTATTTATGCCACATACATACACATCTATTATTATTATTGTTTATTTATATAGCACCATCATCTTCCGTAGCACTTTACAAGGTATCTATCCACATCTACTCTTTAATGCAATGTTTTTGTTGTGAGCCACATCATCTCCCTTTCCAAGCATTCAATGCCAGGAGGTATGGCTTTATATTGAGATAACCATAAAAAATATGCTATAAAAGAAGTATGCATGTATTGCTTGTACCGCCGAGTAGCATGAAAGAGCATCTCTGGCCATTTAAGCCTCTTGAATAATGTAGTGTAAAGTACACTAGCTGTTTGTTTGCATTTACAATACTTTTATCTAGATGGCCCCTTACTAAGATTATACAGCTAGATTTTTCATTTCCAAAAACATCCTGACACAGCATCCAGATGGATCCCAGAAACCTAACATCAAATGAAATCCCTACCAGTAGAATTACAGTAAATGACTTCCAGGGAGTACACAGTTGTGGGTTAGTACTGAAAATACAGCTTGGACAAGATCCCAGACAGACCCTTCAAAGACATTATGACCCACGGCCTCAGGTTTCATTCCAGAAGCACACTCTGAAAGACATTGGCACAGCAGGAAATAACCACACTGCTACCGAGCTACCGAATACAGAGGTCTCGCTATTCAAGCTCTTCTAACGCATAGTTAGAATAGTCTAACAATAGTCTCTATTGCCCTTTAAGAGAGACACAATATTCTAGATCTAAATAAAAATGGTGTTAGTCATCCATTTTATGAGAAACATCTTTACATATTGGATTTGTCCATGCTATCTGAATAAGCAGATACGTCTACATGGCTAATCACAAGATGGCTTTTGTGATGGTCAGACCCGCCGACCCAACACAGATATTTTCTTCCACATAATATAAGCGTAAGAGAGGTCTAATGCCATGTCAGCATAAAGCTAAAGCTGCATGTAAATAATGACAGAAGATGTTAACAGGGATTACAGAAGTATGTTCAGAGAGCTTACAATCTAAATGCTTACATTTTACCAGACAGAGCAGCTTGGAGTAAACTCTTTCCCTTAACTCATTCTGCACAATTGTGTCAATGAGCTGGTTGTCGCAAAGGGGGCCAACGCCCATTTTAAGGGAAATCAATTGAAATAGGTTTTGGTCCTAGGAGGCATATTGACTGCTTATTGCTATGCAGGTATACACCCTGTATTCTCACCTGCTCCTTGTTCCCGCTGCTTCAAAGTCTCTATTGCCCTTTGAGAGAGACACAATATTCTAGACCTAAATAAAAATGGAGTTAGTCATCCATTTCATGACAAACATCTTTACATAGGCAAATCATCTGAATTGGGCTTTGGTCCTGGGAGGCATATTGACTGCTTATGGCCCTATAGGTATACACCCTGTATTCTCACCTGCTCTTTGTTCCCTCTGCAGAATCAGGCCCCACGGTAGTTCCATGGTTCAGTGTTCATGGTGGGAACAAGGAGCAGGTAAGAATACCAATGTATGCAGGGGTGTAAGAATGGGAGTGGGGAAGGGCATGCCCCCATGCCTGGATCTACAGCCATTTTGCTTAAATTGGGCATTGGTCCTCTTTAAAATTGATTTAGCCTCATTGTTTAATGCTGGAATCCTCCTTTCACGCTTGCAATCTCATTTAAAGCAGATCTCCATTAAAAAATGACTGGAGGTCCACACACCCACATAGCTCGGGGGCATTCCGATTTAGGATGCCCCTCCACATGTTTTGTTACAGCAAGCCCGAGATCTAGCACAGAAAAGTGGAATGATTAAAATGCTCTGCTTGGTATTGAGGTTCCTCTTTCGATTGGCCAATTCCCCCTCCCCAGGGCATCCTGATTTGGGATGCACCATTGTGAAATCCGCCAGATCGGTGTAAAACTTGAAGGCGAAAGTAAGGAAAAACCTTCCACTTAGACCGGAATAACACCCTAAAAAAGTTGTTTGCATCTGAATAGCGCACCCGCACTATCCAGATTGCTGTCATTCAAAAAATGCGTGCCTCTTTTATTTTCATATAAAATTTACTTTTAGCTCAGTAATGGTGACCCCTGTGCTGCTTCCGCTGTGCCAGCAAACCGGTAGTTCAGCTCCCGGTAGCCCGACTCCCAAGCAGCGTGCTCCACCTGGCACTGACTGCGCATGCCCTCTTGGAAGGGTGGGCATGCCCATTCCAACACAATGTGCTGCTTGGGAACCGAGCTTCTGCATTGTGCTGGCCAAAGGGAACACAGGAGCCGCCAAAAGTAGATTTTACAAGAAAATACACAAGGTGAGCATTTCTTGAATGGCAGTAATCTGGAGAGTGCTTTTTTTAGGGTGTTATTCCAGATTTAACAAACAAATGGTGCAATAAAAAGGGAGAGGGGGGGGTTATGTTAGAAATATATTTATAAATGGGCAAAAGACTGATACTTCCCAAAAAAGACTGACACAATTAGATGCTATTTTTGAGGTTAGCGTGAGGAGGTATCCAGACTGGGTCCCCAATTCTGCCAAAGAAAAAGCGATAGACAAACGGCAAGGAGCATCAGAAAAATCTGCAGCAAGGGATAACAGGGAGGAACGTATTCTTATAACCCTCGTACATCCCTTCTTACAAACGTACAAAGGTGCCTCTCCTGCGATTGAACGTATTATGAGGAGACTTCAGAACATTTTAAGGTCAGACATTAAAGCGGGTCAAAACCTGCACGGCCAGGTCCTGAAATCTAAAAAAATTCTGGCCCAGCCACTCTCCTACCCCCAGGTGTGTAAAACCCCCTGGGGCGCCGCATCCCCTGCTTCTGTGCGGCTGCGCACAGTCCCCCGCCCAGCCTTTCTGGATAGCTGGGAGCACATGCCCGAACAGCATGCCAGGGATGCGGCCAGCAGGCTGCACCTCGTCACAGCAGCAATTTAGAGAGAGCCAAGCGGCTCTCCCAAAATTGCCGGGGGCATGACTTTGGTGGTGGAAAAGCCTGGTTTTCTAAGAAAGGCAAAAGCAGGGCCTGGTAGCTTGGGCGGGGGGGGGCACACATTGAGCGGTGGACCCATATATGGGTTTCCATACACTTTAACCTCAGCCCCATTGTAAAAAGGCCCTTGATGAGGATCTATACCAAGAATAGAAATCTAAGAGACTCGAGTACCATAGACAATCATAAGGATACATTCACCCAACTTGCAAGCTGTGTCCCTAGTTACATGGGTTAGAGCAGGCTTGGAGCGGAGGAACCCTGCAGTATAGATGTCAGCATAAGCAATTCTACAAGGGTGATTGATCTTGCACTTTATATGACCTTTTTTCTGATTTCTCTTGGGATCAATAATTTAAAACTATCTATTGCCTAAGCCCAGGTGGATCCAGGGGAAAAGTGCACTATTAGACATAAAATCCCTCTAAAAAACAGGCCAGCCATTCATCACATTTAGCATGGCTATGTGTGTCATGCCTCTCATTATCCATCAGGGTGCTGGCGTGTTGCTGGGAGACCAGAAACTGGCATGTTACTGATAATGACTTGCCTTCCTACCGGTGATCCAGACAAACGGCAACCAGCGGGCCCCTGTGGAGGCCCATGGCCCCTGCACGCCGGTGTCATACTGAGGTAGAACTACAGGGGGCATAGAGATAATTTACTCTGGTCAGGGTTGGGTTAACTTATTTGTGTGCCCTCACCCCAGTGTGGGAAGAAGCTCTTCTGCACATCCCCCACCTGTGAAGCCCAAAACCAGGCAGCCCATAACTGCCTCTTCTGCATTGCCCATCAGTGGTGGGGGGGTGCCCAAGTGATGCAAGTGATGAAGGCTCTAGGACTGGAGCCCTTTGTGCCTAGTGTTTAATCTGGTCATACCTCTGGTGGGCCCCAAGAATGATTTCTTCTGGTGGATACCAATAATGTTTTTCTCAAGTGGTGTCCAAGGTCTCCTGTCCGACAATGCATATGTGTTTGATGAAAAGTCAGAACTCAATCTGTTTTTGTTTTTTAGGTCAATGGCTTCGTAAGTACTGAGATGGGTGAAGCAGCAAAACTATATTGTTGAGCATATTCTAAAAATTGGTCAGCAACTGCAGGCAGTGATATCTACTTGGGTAAAAGAACATCTTTCCAATGTTTTAATCACTGTCTGACTTCCTATGAGATTTCAGGCACACAAGGCGAGGCAAGATCACAACAGCTACCAAAGTGGCCAATACAATAGAGGATAAGAAATCTCAGCTATTTATGCCCATGATTAGGCAGCACCCGAAACCTTTCCCTCTGGTTTGCTGAAATAACCGTGTACACACGTCTTTCCAGTAATGACAGCACTGGCACAAGCATTTTGCATGAGCTATGACACATCTGGAAAATGTAGGTTGGATTGACAGAAAGAGAACAGGGCTTGGGTCAACAATGGCACAGTAATGAGCACCTTCAATGGCTGTGTGAAGCTGCCCTGACCTGCAAATTTGAATAATGTAGCACATAGAATTTAAGGATTATTATGCTAAAATTTGGTGTGACAGACAAAAACAGGCATGTGCAGGGAGGGGGTGGGTGTTGTGGGTGCTTAGAGGCATCTGTGGGCTTGAAAAAGAGCTAGACTTTTAGTACCTAACTGCAGGCCTTCTGCTGTAAGAGAGGCGGACAATGCTTTCCCTTTGCCGCTCAATGATAAGCCTTTATTAAAGGAACACTGTCGCAAAAAATGACCCAATGATAAAAATCCATATAAATATGCTGGATGGCGGGAGGAGGGGTCACTTATACACCCAGCACCAAGAAATATCCAGCCAGGCTTGTTGCTTTTTATTTTAATGGAAGGAAGAGGAATCATGGGTTACCGGTGCTGTCACCCCTGATACACTATACCTGTCACCCCTGGATTTTATTCCTACCAGGAGGAGAAAACCACAAGCTTGGGAGTTTTATTCAGTTCAGGTGTATAAGTGACCCCTCATCTCATTAGCCAACGTGTTTAAATGAATTTTTAATATTACACAGTTTTGCGATAGTGCTCCTTTAAGTTTCACTTTATAATTTCTAATTATCTCAGTTATCACCTAGATATTATGTTGCAGCTGTCATTGTGTAAAATACAATACACAAAATTGCCATTTAAAGCACCTTAAACACCCAACAATACATATAGTTTCTATCACAGTTTGAAGTCGTCTAAAATATATGCAGCAAATCAGGTAAAGTTTGGATGGCAGCAGGTCAGGTTGGGATATAGATCAGTCTTCAGCCTCGCGGGGAACCAGCTAATAGACTGGGAAACCTTGGCCTTGGGCCTCCAAGCCTGACGGCCCCTCTTGGCATAGCAAGGAATTGTGAACATAAACAATTGTATAATCAACCACATATGCAGTTTAGTTCTAAGTAGGCATTCACCCCTTGCTTTGGAAATATGTATTTTTTATTTACCTATTAATAAGGTGAGAGTTTGGATCATGATGTGTCAGTGTTTCTTTGGCCTTAGTTGACTTTTGCCCCATATGTAACAATGAGCCATCCCCTCTTTGTTTATTTTTTATCATGATTTTATATTCATGTCGTTCATTTATTGACATGCTGGTTATCTTTGTTACACAGTAATTTCTTTGTAACGTTTGTAATTTTTTTAATTAAAAAATAATTTAATTTTAATTTTTTTAATTTGCCACTACTGTGTATTTTCAATAACAAATTATGGTAACAAAAAGCATATAGTCCCTTTAGGTTGAAGAGAACTTTCTTAGAACAGAAAATATTTACAAGGCAGAACTACCACGATACTTATATTAAGCATTTAGGCTTAGCCATGCAAATACTCTCTTTTTCTCTCTTCTCTCTCCCTTGTCGCTACCACGGAGGCGGCGTCCTCCCAACGGCAGCAATTGGTAGGCCGGCGAATAGCAAAGATGGCTGCTAGCAGCCTCGCAATCATCTGACAATCGCCGCTGGATTTCGAGCCAGGTACAGTAAGTGTTTCTTATTTATGTAACCCCCCCCCCCCCCCCCCGTCCTGCTTCAGTGCTAGGGGAGGGGATTTAAAAAACAGCCGTCCTCAGCTGGACTGGTCCTTTAAATGTCTATTTCCCAAGCTCCCAGAGGCCACTGGGGTGCCATGCTTGGGCATAGCTAAGAATAATTACACAGCCATCCACTTCAATTGCGGACATGTGTTTTGGGGGGTTGCTCCTTATCAGCAAAAGATCCATTTCGGAATTTGTAGGTTATTAACAGTTTTTAGACCCTGTATGATTATAAGAAACCCATTGTAGAAATCCTTCTAAGAAGAGGATACAATCTCACATGGTGGTGTTGCATTACCAAGCAGCTACCAAAAATGGTATCTTAATGGTATGCTTCGTTGAGCTTACTTTCTGATGTAATAAAGTGTATGCTATAGACAATTGCCATCAATTCTATAAAAACAGAATACAGCATTGACGTGACAGATGGCCTTCTATTCTACTGAAAATAAGCTTGAGCAGAGTCCATAATGTTTTCAGTATCTGACCCCTAGACTCATGAGACCTCAAAAAATCCCCTTGAGAGCTATGTCTAAAAATATAAATTATCTTCTGTCAACTGCCTAATTAAGATAATGCTGGGCAAATCCCATGAGCCAGATCAAAGTATGCCTAAAGAGTAGTACAGGCACCGAAATTGTCTCATGTTTCAGAATATGTTTTGGATACACATGAGGGGCACACAGGTGTTCAAATGCTACAGGGTAACAGGGAATAGTAAAGGTATGTATGAAAGATCCAGCTAGACAGGTAGGGTAGAGGTAAAGCTGTTCAAAGAAAGTGACGTTTAGAATTTGAGACCACTTTTAGATTTTCTTTATAGCCATGTCATATGAGGGTCACTTTGCTCTATTTTTTCGGGTTTTGTTTAAAGTGGACCAAAACCCGCCCTGGAGTCTATAAGACTCCAGTGCAGGCATACTTGCTCCCCCTGGGGTATCCAGATTCAGGATGCCCCGCTGTGTCAAAGCCCCCAGAGGTCTCTCAAAAACTCCCCTTCTTACCCGGGTCAACACTGCATGCGCAAGCAGTGGAAGCATCCCCACTATCCCTTTAGCAGGGTGCATTCCCGTGCCAGGCATTTGTGAACGGCCATTGCGGTCATGCTCCCTGATAAAGGGCAGCAGGGGATGTGGGCACCAGCGCACTTGGATCTGCTCACTTTAGACAAGCTCTTAAATGAAGTGGCGGGATCGGATCAGAGCTCGCTGACTGGAGGAGAGGCTGTGCATGCGCCATAGATCCGAGGGTGAGTGAGACCGGGTGAGCTGGGGGGTTTCACACAGTGGGGGATCCCCAATCAGGGTGCCCAGGGGGCAAAGACCAAAACCCAGGATAGTCAGAATCCTGGGTTTTGGTCCACTTTAAGACTGAAATTCAAGAGTGCACTTCATTCACTATGACAGGTCATGTCTCATCCACCAATTTGCTTGCAAATGGGGTGAAAGCTTCCCATAGTGTATGTGGACAGGTTTGTGGAGGCCCTTAGGCAAGAGAGTCTTAGTGGGCCCCTAAGTAGTGTGTCACATGATGTCCCCTTTCAGCTCTGCTTCCTCAAATGGGTCATCGTCTGCTGCTGATCCCCCTCCAGTTCTTATCACCTTCCCTATATCCACCAATCATCCTCTAGTCCTTGTTGCCTTCCCTATAGCCACCAATCACCCTATGGTCCTTATCGCCTTCCCTATAGCCACCAGTCACCCTCTAGTCCTTGATGCATTCTCTACTGCCACCAAGTACCCTTCAGCCCTTACTACTTGCTCCGGTGCCACTAAAGAATCCATCATCGCTGTCTGTTGTCACCTGGTTCTCACCACCTTCTGAGCTTCCATCAACTGCCCTCTATTCCAGGCCACCTACTCCAAGGTTGCTGTCTATACCCTGTTGCTCAGGCCAGCAATGAGCAGGTCTGCACACAACACCCTGGATTTGGTGGTTTAGGTCCACTGTAAAATTGCCAAGTGTGAGCCTGAGTGGGCCCCTAAAGATGCCAGGGACCCTGGCAATTGCCCAGGTTAGCCCTCCCCTTGAGCCTTAGAGTTGTACGCAAAGGGCATGGAGTTTTATAGAAGCCTAGAAGAGGACCCAGAATCTTTTTGCCGGAACACCTGGACATTATGGGTGGGCCCTTTGAAAGTGGATGAGCCCATGGCTGACAGGGGGGTTATATAGAAGGGAAATGGGGGTAGGTTAAAAGAATTAGGTTATATGGGGGCAACTTTTCAGAGGCCAGACGTGGATGCGCCATGAAACTGCCAGAAGAGTATGTTTTACTGCATCCCTTGGGCATGCAAAAATCGGATGCCCCACAAAGAGGACGACCACCATCCCTAGAGTTTAATAGACTGTAGGTCAGTGGTTTCTCCTCTGTAAGTGTGACACAGCTTCTATTTCATGGAATGGTATGAGGGGTGGGGAGGTATGTTTTACAGCATCCCTTGGGCATGCAAAAATCGGATGCCCCACAAAGAGGACGACCACCATCCCTAGAGTTCAATAGACTGTAGGTCAGTGGTTTCTCCTCTGTAAGTGTGACACAGCTTCTATTTCATGGAATGGTATGAGGGGTGGGGAGGTAGTGAAATGATAGGTGTCTTTCCCATAACATGTTCATCTCTAAAAGTGTTTAGGCTTGACACACCAGCCCAGATAAGACAATAAAGATTCAAGAACAGATAAATACTCAAACCATGGTATGCCCCACAAAGAGGGAGGCCAGCATCCCTAGTGTTTTATAGACTGTAGGTCAGTTGTTTCTCCTCTCTTTAAGTGCGACACAACTCCTAATTGATGGAATGGGAGTTGTTATGAGGGGTGGGGAGGTAGTATAGTAAGTGTCTTCTCCCATAAAACGGTCGTCTCTTAAAATGTATATGCTTGACCCATCATTACAATAATGATTTGAGGACAGATAAATACTCAAACCATAAAGTGTTTTAATTAAGGGGACAGTTATATATACAAGCTGCAGCACACGGAGGAGAGGCACATGGGAAAAGCTTTGAATGACCTCCTTGCTGCCTTATTATTGCCATAACCTGGATTGTCCCTTTAAGAAAAATAATACTGAGGTTTAGTTGTTCTTATCAACACTCTTCCTTTCCCACAATTTAGTAAAAGCAACTATTTTTAACACCTGCTGATTCTGATGGTATCTCCCGCTCAGGACCCCCCGTTTCCAATGCTGCAAGCAGATGACTGCTCACCTCCCAGTCAATCATTTCAAAGGGAGCAGTATCACCTGCCAGACTCTCTTGGGAGCTCCCATGCTTTTAGGCTGGTGGATCATCATGTTTCTACCAGCCTGGAGAAGGAAGCAACACAAAACAGGAGGACCTTTTACTGACAAGTGGGGGTTGGGGGACAGTGTTACTGAATCCATTGTGCTATAAGTTGGCTATATGTTTGCTCCCTATATGGGTAAAATGAAGGCTACATTTCCCAAATATTGGTTTAGCCCACAAAATGGCTGCCTGTATATTCTGCAGGTGGCACGTGCTCTATGAATAAAAGGAAGGTCCACCGCCCAGCAGATTTCCAGTAAAAGCAGCTATAGTTTCATATTCCTGCAGCCCCTAGACATAGCTGTACTAATGGGAGAGCCCCTCCTACATTGAAAAAATAGATGGCCAGCTTACAAAACATCTACAACGGGGTTCTGGAATGATTTTAAAATCAACTAACAGCATCCAAGATTTTTCAATAATGTGCATTGAATTCTGCATATCAGCTATGCTTTGCTTAGTTAAGAAGCTGGAACGAGCTTTATTCCATAAAAGCACATACAAGTACATATCTAGACATTCTCATAAACACCCCCAGACACCCCATTTAATAGTCACCCTGGTGGGGCGTCTGGTTCCTGTACGCTGTGCCGGAAAGGAAGAGGCTTCAGACACAATCAAGCCGAGATCTCAGACACAATTACTCAGATACGTTTCTATGCAAATGTCCTCATGTAAGCTCGTACCACAGACAGGGTGCCTTTTAAATTACAGTACAGTATTACCATGCCAATGTTTTATGGTGGCGCTTGCATGGCACACACCTCAACAACCAGTTAGTCAATCTGCTTTATCCAACATGAACTCCCTATTACCTGCAATGACCATTGTCTCTGTAGATATCGCTACATTTATTTAATTCACATATAATGCTCAGTCAACCATCTCAGATGCTGTAGCTTGTGGTGTTTTTAAAAGGGAATCACAGAAAGCAGTTTTCTGAATAATAAATATAACTAATATCTGCGCATAAATTACGTAAGCTTTTCAAAAATCAATAAGTGTCATCTCACATAACAGCTACAGGAGCCAGACACAAACATGTTGGCAATGCTGCCCCAGCCACACCACCTCCATATTGCTTTTTATAAATGAGAAAAGAAAGATGGGAGACAATGTGCACCCCTGTACTGAGGCCACCTGACCAGTAATCTTAGGCGACGAACTTGTCAGACTTTGTTACATACACAGATTGAAGCAACAACAACAACAACACCAAGCAATAGTCAACACAACCCACCTGCTCAGGGCCTTGGAAGCAGATTCTGCACTGCGGGGTCCTCATGTCACTATCAAGACTGCTGCCCAGGGAAACAGCGTCCAGCGCAGCCCCAAGCCTGCCATCCTTTTCCTCCAGTCCAAGGTTGCGGGTTCTAGGATCAGACCCATAGTATTCCTCATCGTCATCTCTAGAGGAGCAGTCCGCAAAGGGTGGCCATCCACAGCCCCCAACTCCTAGCCCACGCATAGCGTAGCCCGGATCTGGCTCACTACGACCAGATCGGGTCAGCACCAGAACCTTCAGTTCATTAAAGAACATGCGAAGCCGGTATTTAAACATCATTCACCGGCTGGTGGTCCAGGTGTCCAAGGGGTTCCAGGGCACAGCCAGGCGGGTCCCAGAAGCAGAGGCATGGACTCAGGTCCTAGATGACCCAGTAATAGTGGAATGCTCCTCACTTTCCTGTGGTCCTGTGCACTAGAGTTGGAGTGCACTGCACAGGGTTAAATGAGTGTATTGTCTATCTATAGGGTTTGGAGTGACTGCAAAAAGGTTTATCCACCAGCTCTTACAAACCACTGGGCAGGAAACCAGATAATCTAATGATACATTTTAGATATATGGATTCCAGCAACCAGGTGTAAAAGATAGATTGTGAAAAAAATAATTTAGTTGATCCCAACATGCATAATATGCAAATGCCAAAAAGGGGGTCAGTCTGGAGCAATGAGACCTGCAACCCATACCACCTAGGGGGACGATGACAGCAAGTGAGGGGTGGGAAACAATCTGATGTCTGCCATGGGGGGAAGGCAGAAAGGGTTAAATGCAACTGACTACACGAGAATGCAATTAACAGGGAGGCAAGGTGGCATAGAAATAACCCAGCCACCAGGGATAATGGGATATCTTCTTTGCCCATCCTCTGTCTGGGAGAGTGCAGCCTTCCATACTCCCTAGTAACAATGAAACATCCACCGTAAACGCTGGTCTGGAAAATCTATATAATCCAACGTGAAGGCAACCATCTGGATAAGGTACTGGATGGATGGATCTGATGACTTCCCTCCCCCTTGCTTCTTCTTTCTTTTCCTCGCATGAAACAGGCAGGGCTTCTCTTTTGTTTGAGCTCTCAGCATCCCCTTGCCTGATCTGATCTGCCATCCATTCCAGGGACCCGCATCAGCACCGCTCCATCCATTCCCCCTGCTGGGGAGCTGACTGGCTGCAAAGATAAAATGCACACAGCGCTTATTGCAATCCATACACAATGCAACCCCCCTTATTTACCCATAAGCAGCTTAGCTTCCACTGATAGGATAGCCATCATATAGACAGGACATTTTTTACCGTCTATGGACACACATAAAATACCCAGGATACATATGAATCTGAATAACGATGCCGTTCATCCTTACCAGTCACAGCCTTCAGGGTCCAGGAGATGCATTATTTACACCCAACAGCATTAGAGGTCTGGCTTGTTTTAATGCCTTCAGCTCTGGCAGAAATGGATAGCTATCAAGTGAAGGCTGGATAAATATGGCTTCTTCTTCCGGTATGGCATGTTAAATAAAACATTTTTTTGTGGAGTGTATGTTTTGTGTGCTGGGGCTGGGGATGTGATCCTGCGCATCTGCAGCTGGCTGAGGGATCTGAGGGACCTGACGTGTCTGCTCACGTGAGAACCAGGCGGGAGATGTGAAAGCGCCCAGTCTGCGGATTGTCCGTGTCACAGGGAAGCTGGAATGGCAGCTACCTTATGTCACACTTAACCCTTTCATCTGGTAAAAGTCAATGATGAAGTCTTCTTTCTCTAATTGTGCGTGTGTGTGTGTGTGTGTGTGTGTGTGTGTGTGTGTGTGTGTGTGTATATATATATATATATACATATATATATATATTATATATATATATATATATACATATATATAATATATATATATATATATATATATATATATATATATATATATATTATATATATATTGCACATACCATCTAACCAATAGTCTTGCTAAGTTTTTACTGTGAGCAAACAGGAGCTCTTTGGATTGGTCGCAGCAGAGGGGTGTAAGTGGCTTAGAATCACAGTGGGTGGTCACAGACAGCAAAATAAATATTAAATTGGTTCTAACCTATCCTCTCTCCTAAACTGAATATACTTTTAGATAGAATTGGGCTTTTAAGCAGAAGTGAATTTAAAACATAAAATGAGGATTCATCTCCGTGTGACTTCATATGTCCCAGGAGGAGATGTGGCTGGAGGGGTTTCCAGTTCACCCCTTCTGTGATAAAAAAAAATCAGGAAAAATCAGGAGAGCGCCCCCCCACCCTAAAGCTTATCAACCCGACCGACCAAGCATAGGGTCTGATAATCCCAGGGCTCAAGGGCCGAACTAGCGACCCCCAGTCCTAGAAATTACCAGGATGTATGCCCTACAGCACAGGTCCAGTGCTCATCCGTAGAACCCTGGTCATTAGTGGTGCGAGCAATGGCACTGAACAGGTATAGATACAGTTTAACAAGTAAATAAGTAAATAAAAAACAAAACATTAGTCTTAAAGGGATTCCAAATTAAATGACAATAATTAGGCAGCAAGCAGCTGACCTCATGCCTGTCTCATATGTCCCATCTCAGCTGTAGCTATAGCAGGGCTACAAACATTGCCCTATTTTTTCATTTTATTCCTCCAGGACTGCACAGAAAAGTGGTCCTGCAGCTACTCTGTCCCTTGCTGCTCTTAGGGTGAGCACATCAAGCCAAAGCAAACCAGCAGCTCTCTCTGACCACAGCAGAGCATAATGAGCACATGACTCATAAAGCTGCACCATGACATACTCTTCCCAGCTCAGCCATGAGTCAGAAATTGAAACAAAGGAATAAGTTTTGCCTAGCATACATAAGCTATTTACATACAATCAGAGATTTTCAGGTGCTTTGAAATGGCTCAATGTATACTGTTCCCAAGGGGGATGAGGTGGGAGAACTTATACGTTATACTAACGGCCAGCCTGATTGTTGTCACATTGTCTCGGGCTACACGTTGCACTGTCCCAAACTTCAATCCATTTTCAAAAAGAAGTAGTTCCTAAGTTATTAGTAAAAGTATTAGAGCATTTGAGATGCAGAGAAAAAATGAGGAGAATCAATGGGTGTGGCAACAGCGATGTGATGTAAGCACACTGTGTGCTTTACGTATATCCTAGTAAAAAGAAATAAGTGCATTGTTGTGCCTCTTGCTATTACTATCAGCACATAGTGTGACCAGAGAGGGGGGAGGGCGGGGTTTCATAGCTGCAGAGAGAGAGGCAGCCAATCAGGGCGTCTTGGGAGGTGTTGGGAGTGGGGGGTGTTTCCGTTCTCGGTCCACTGAAGGTTGATTGAAGGACCAGGTCAGCAGGTGGGGATTAAAAGCTGAATGAGGAAGTGATTTTCTCATTAAGGACACCGACAGAGGAGGAATCACTGTGCTCCAGCCCCTTAACGTTAGGTAAGCTAATTATATATTTAAGTGTGTCACTTTAAGTGTGTGTCTGGACATAAATTTAACTAATGATACTTACCTTTTCCCATAGCTCTGACTCACTGAAAATGATGCAGGCGGGACATTTAATAGATGCTCCGCCGGCATCTGGAGGGAGGGTGGACACAGGTTCCCCTCCTTTAATGCTGGCTTCCAGATAGGAGTAGTGACAGTTGTCAGGGGAGCTCTTATACAAGAGATGGGGACTCTATGGAATCTCCCCCTAGTGTCTTTATGACATGACCCCCCCCCCCTGCTGTGGCATATAAAGTTACATGGGGGCGAATCCTCTGAGGCTCCTCATCTGAGGTATAAAAGCCTTTTCTCGGGAGAAAATGTCCTACGCCCTTCTTCACAGCCCTGTTCTACAAATAGTGGTGGGGACATCTGATTTTGATGCCCGTTGCTGCCTTAAAAAGACAGTGGATGGGCCCAGAAGGGTCCTAAGAGGTGATGGACACCCCGACGGACCAGAAAGAAGACGCGGACTGGTAAGTTGTGATACATTGTATTTGTGTTTTTGTTTTATTTTTACTACTTGGGGTGAACTGGTCCAGAGGAGCCCTATACCAGTTCACAGGGTCAGGGGCAGCCCTGTCACCTGTCAACCCCATCTGATTATCCACACCCCTGGTGTCACAAGTGGGCGAGGTGCCCACTGGTTCGGACCCAAGGTTCTTCCGGGAAGGGGGCTGTTATACCAGGGACCGGTTTGGCGCTCTCTCAGTCCTGGGTTACCAGTCCCTCTGCCTAGTGCTCTGACTAGTTGGCTGGTGAATCAGGGTAGAAATGATTTGAATGTACCATTCTGTTTTTCAGGGGAAAAAACTCTAATAGCCTGTGACCTGAGCCAGCCTGTCTTGAAATAATAATAACTCATAGCCATTGCAATTCTTGTGTGCAGATGCTTTTACCCATCATGCAGTGCTTTGGGAACATGTTAAAGAGGTTATTTGGTGTTGTCCTGTTGCACAACTATGGTGAAAATAGATTACCTCACTGTTGTGCAGCCCATTGGGCATTTACACTTACATAGAAAAGAAAAAAAGAATGTCCTAAACCAACCCTAGGATAGTCCAAATAAAGCGGCTGCACAGCCCTGATTAGTAATAATGATAAAAAAAAACATTAGAACAACAAAATACCACCTGGCCGGGCATGCTGCATGCATGACACTGAATCATTGCCAGGACTTACATTGGCTCCAGTATTTATCCAAAGCTAAAATGCTGCCGAATCGATGTTCTCCTGGTCTTGGCCATCTTGGAGCACCTGGGAGGCTTCTTCTTTCCCCAACATCCCAGCCCCGCTGCAATGCAAAGTGGCAGGAAACCCAGCGGGACTTCCTCTTTTCAGGTAAAATGTGCAGCAATCTGAATTGCCCTGGGGAGGGAGGGAGGGAGGGAGGGACACTTCTTGTAAGGGTGTTGGTCTGGTTTAAAGTCTGTGTAAAACCCCCCAGGACACCCAGGAACCTTACCTTGATCCCGATCCAACGGCGCATGCGCGGGTCGCGCTGCTAGAGAGAAATGGCCGGCGCGGGCACGCTCCCTGTTAGAGGGAAGCGCGAGATACGTCCGCCAGCACGCTCGGAGCCACTGTGGTTGTACGTCACTTGGACGTGCATACCACAGCGGCTCCGAGCGCGCTGATTGGCCGAGCGGCCGTGCATGCGCCGCAGGAGCAGGGTGAGGTGAGTTTTTCCAAGTGATCGGGGGGGGTTTCACATAGCGGGGCAGCCCCGATCGGGGTGCCCCAGGGAAGTGGACCAAGACCCAGGATAGTCAAAATCCTGGGTGTTGGTCCACTTTAATACATGTATAAATAAATGTATGCATGTATGGAACAATTAATACAGCAGTGAATGTCATATAGTGCTAGAACAAAAAAGCAGCATCTCACAACTTAGAAGAGTGCCCACTAACAAGCAAACTGGTTCATGGGATATGTAAAGTGTGCAGGGGAATGTACTGATTCATTGTAAAACGGACTATACAAAGCAGTTTTGAATCAGAATATAGAAGTCTAAAGTACATTTTCCATTGCAGATTTTGCATCAGTCCTCTGGTTCAGTATCGTGGGTGTACTTTGGTATGAAGGGTCATGATTAATGCTTCTTTCACATCGCAGGGTTGCAAGGCATTTGTTGTTTAATCTGTTTTTATTGTCGTCCAAGAAAGATACAAACAGAATACCGTATACAATACAGTGTTATATCAATCAGATAGTTCAACATTACAGTAACACAATTACACAATACTACACATGTTGCCCCCCCCCCCCCCCCCCCCCATATCGGGCTGCCTGATTTTGTGCATTTGGAAGTGCCCAGGGAGTAAGTCATGCTGCAGGTGTCTATGTCATCCATACCAGATTTGCTATCAGCACCCTTAAATGGCCTGAGCCAAGCTCCCAATGACCCAGAATGCGTGACCGCCAAAGCTGATGGACCACCAAAACACGCCGGACGCAAGCGGGGCGCCCCGCTCCCTCAATGTCAAATGATGTCCAGCCAGGCCTGCATTTTTTAGTCTAGTACCTATTATTTCAATGACAATTTTGTACTTGCAGACAACACCCTGCAGCACCCCTATACATCACCTCAGCACTCCACCTGTTAACAGGGGGGTCGCCCTGCATAGCACACATCTATAACATCTCAAACATAGTGTAACAAAAAAGGAGAGCGAAGAAAAAGGCCAAGAAAAAAGAGAGGAAAGGGAAGGAGAGGGGGTGATGTCTGGGCTAGAACTGATACACCGATCCTTCATTGATGCAACTTTAATGCAAAGCAAGAACTATAGTACAATCTTTTGCTACGTCTCTCACATGCTCTACTGCGCCCCTTTACAACAAGGTCTATTCAACTGGGCCAAGTTACCATATATTTGTCTATGAAGCCTTTATTTCCTCCATTTGCCTGATACGTTCAAACTCCACTACCCATTCTGACAAAGAAGGGGTCTCCCGCATATTCCAGTGTCTGGGTATCACTGCCTGTGCTGCCAACAAGAGGTGCCGAAGTATGCCCTTCTTGTATTGGGATACGGGGCCCTCCACAAGGGAGAGGAGGGTTAATTGAGGTGAGTTTTTCACTGTCATGCCAGTGGTCTCTGTGTATACACCCAAAACCTTTTCCCAGAAGGATCTGATAGCAGGGCATCCCCACCAGATGTGAGTCATATTTCCTTCCTCAGCCAGGGATCTTCAGCATTTGTTCGAAGACTGAGGCGCATATTTTTGAATGTCTGTTGGGCATCTATACCATCTGGAAATGATCTTAAATCTCCTCTCCTGAGCGCCCCCCTCTACAGCCGATTTATGCATTAAGCTAAACATTTTGGATAGATCTTCCTCTGGGAAGGACTGGCCCATCTCGTTCTCTCCCATCTGGCTATGTACCCCAAAGGGCCCAAGTGTACGTTGCTCACCAGTGTTTGGTACAATTTGGAGAGGGCGTGGGGTACATGTCTCTCAGACGAGAGAAGTTTCTCGACATCCATCAACGGGCAGTTTCTCGCCTCACCCAGGCGTTGGGAAGATATAAAATTGGCCAGCTGCCTATGAAGAAACCAAAACACATGCACTCCAGGATTCTGTGCACTGATTTGCTCTAGTTTTGGGAAGCCTGACTCTCCCAGAATGTGCCATATTTGTGGATCGGCCGCCCCCATTCCTGGAGCAAAGTCCGGATTCCTGAAGACAGGGGTTAGGAGCCCTGGGCACTGAGCTATCTGGAATTTTATGGTCAAGCGGTCCCATTTTGTAAAGAGGTCTTGTCCAGGGCAGAGAGATGCAAGGCATTTGTGATCGCTCTGCAATTGCCTGTGGAAAATAATAATCTATGGGCTCTCTGCAGAATCCTTGTCTGCATCGCCTGATTCAGAGCCTGTCTGTAAATGCTCTTTTTTTTTTTAAACTGATCTAGGAAACGGGGAAATTGGGAACGCTTGTGTCTTTCACAGCTGCTTTCCAAGAAAAGTTTGTACGTGTGTAAGCGGGCGTATTTGCTTTGCATACACATACGGTTTAGCTGAGCATTTACATTATTTGCAGCCGAAGTAATTTCGGAAGCTGAGTTTTTACCTGATTTCGGACGCAACTTGCTGTGGATCCCATTGTTTTCAGGGTGTCTTCTCCGGTGGTCTTTGGTATAGGCCTTTTTTTATTGTTACCAGCTATTTGTGGCTATGTGCTTCCTGCCGTCCCCTGCCAATGTACCCATGGCAGTCTGCATATCCTAGCACATACATACCTTTGTCCCCCCTGCTGGCATCTAGGGCAACCCATGGAAGTCTCCATATCCTTGCACATTCTAGCCTTTGTACCTTGGTTGCCATGTCGTTTGCTTTTACTCACTGTTGCTCTCCTACTACTTCGCCCACCTACTGTTTTGGTGTTCTGTTTTACACCACTGTTTGGTCTGCGCCTGCTTTATGTAGTTGCATAGAAAACACGCCACCCTGTAGCATATAACTTTAAAACTATTGTTTTGTTATACTTTTTTTGTTTTAATTTTTTTAAATAGATTTACAAAATAAATTAACTATAAACACAATTTGTAAAAATGTTTTCCTGGGACCAAAATGGCACCTGCAAAGAGATAAAATATCCTATCCTAAATATCCACTTGTTTGTCAAGATGTGTGTGTGATTTTTAGATACTTGGTTAAGGTTTTTTTTTTCCTCCACGGCACCATCCCTTCTTCAGGGTCTGTAAAGGGAAAGAACCTAAGTAAGATCTTAAGGTCATGTGTTGTTATGTGTTGTTTGTAATGGTTGGGTATTGCACTGCTTCACTGGCTTCACACCCACCTGAGTCTTGAGCCACTTACATCTCGGGTGGCCCCATCACCTAGTACTCATCCTCTGATGAATCTTTAGGGACAGAGAAGCACAACACACCTCACTTAGCAAGCATGTTATTAGACTTTACATGCGGCACTACCTGTGTGCTATTGGCCTACCAGAGTGTGCAGGAGCTGTGGCCGACTCTAAGCCCTCCTCTTCAGCAGCCTCCATGGCTGGTGGTGGTGAGGAAGAAGACTTCGGCAGGGTTTGGGCCGCCTTACACCCATACCCTGTGTCACGGGAACCACTTCCTTACATTCACCTGTCCTTCAGTCCCACGTCGGCTGCTCTCGCTCGACCAGAGCGCGGGCTGGGCGGCGTCTGCAGCAGGTGGCGGTCTGGCGTGTGTTGTTCCCGGCCGCCGCTCGGCTATTTCCGCCGCGAGCAACCGCTCGGCTCTGTCCGTCGCGAGCGGCTGCTCAGGCGGCCTCCTCTTCGGCGGCGTCGGGAGCGGCCGCGCCACTGCCATCTCGGCGCGCTCCCGGCGCGCAGCATCGTGCACGCGCGCGCGCGCGCGACTGTCTTCTTTTTATGCCCTCCGGCGGCGCTATGCACAGCGTGGCCGCCGGAGGTAATCAGCTCTGGGCCAATGAGCCCAAGATTATTAAATTTGAATGGGGCAATCACTTTTGGGTTCTTGTGTGCACCAATCGCGTCCCTTCCCTTGTTCCATCGTTCCTATAAAGGTGTTCCCTCTGCAGTTGATCCTTGCCCGTGATAGCGTGCTGCTGGGTGTGATTGTGATCTCTGTTTTCCCTGTGAATCTTGCCGTGTATGACCATCCCTGATTGCCGCCTGGACCGACCTTGCCTGTTTTTTGACCACGATTTCTGCCTGCTCCTCTGTACCGCGTATCTCTGATCTCCCGTTGTGACCTTTGGCTAGCCCTGACTATTCTTTCATCTTAACCCTCCTGTACCGTGCTTCCTTGGATTGACCACCCGTGTATGACCTCTGCCCGATTGTCTCTACCCAGTCTTGTTCCTGGTTCGTCTGCCTTCCCCTGCATAAGTCAGCATCCTTTGTGCTAACAAGTCCTGGGGGCAACCGTGTCCGGTGAGGCGTGTCTAGCGTCCCGGCAAACGGGGGCTTGGCTATAGGCGAAGAAAGCAGCGGAGATTGGGGGTTGCTGACTTATTGGAAGGTGGGCGTCCCACGGGACCTGACATTATCACGGGCCCAAAAAAACTATCCTAGATGGAAGAATTAATACAGCAGGTACAAGCTATGGCCACCGCCATCAACCAGCTGGCCCAGCGAGTGGCTACTCAGGAGAGTCGCCAAATTCCTGCGCCAGTGGACCCTGGCCCAGCCATTGAGCCCAAAATTCCTCTTCCTGAGAAATTCTTCGGGGATCGGACGAAGTTTTCTAACTTTAAGAACTCTTGCGAGCTTTACTTCCGTCTTCGACCCTACGCAACTGGATCAGAGTCTCAACGTGTTGGCCTTGTCATATCACTTCTCCAGGGTGATCCTCAGACCTGGGCATTTGGACTAGCTCCTACTGATGAAGCCCTACAATCGGTCACCGCCTTCTTTTCTGCTATGGAACTCTTATATGCTGACCCTGATCGAGCTGCAACAGCTGATTCTAAGCTACGGAATCTTAAACAGGCCAAACGCTCTGCAGAGGAGTATAGCGCAGAATTCCGGCGATGGGCCATTGACTCCAAGTGGAATGACCCAGCTTTGTGTAGCCAATTTAGGATTGGACTCTCTGAAAATATAAAAGACATCCTAGTTAATTATCCACTACCCAAGAGCCTGGATGAGTATATGCAGCTGGCCATTAGAGTGGATCGATGTCTCAGGGAAAGACGCCAGGAAAGAGGCAAGGACCAACCTTGAGGACCCTCACGCCAAGAGTCAAGCCTTAGGGGTGCAGTCGCTTCCTCTTCTCCTTCGTCGCCTGAAGAACCTATGCAGCTTGGAGTGACCCATCTCTCCCAGGCAGAGAAGGTTCGTCGTAGATCCCAAGGCTTCTGCCTTTATTGCGGGAATCCTGGTCACTTCGCCAAGAGCTGCCCAAACAAAGCTCCGGTGGCGGGAAACTACAGCGCCTAGATCCTGCTGAGGGACTTCATCTAGGCGGTCAGGTATCATTCCCTCTTGTTAATCGAGTACTTCTACCCGTTATGCTCTCTTGGGGTCCTTCCAGGACCATTGCCTCCGCCTTCATTGACAGTGGAGCGGCTGGCAATTTCCTGGATAGATCACTTGCCACCACACTTGGGATACCCTTAATTCCATTAGAAAATTCCCTTCGGGTCCTGGCGGTCAATAATAAGCCCATTGAGGGAGGGTTGGTCTCCTACAAGACTCCCTTGGTAAATTTAACTGTGGGTTCTGCTCACTCGGAAGAATTGATTGATAGAGATTGATAGATTGGAGGTCTGGGGACCTTGTAAAATGGAGTCCTTCCTGTCATGATCGTTGCTTCTCCATATCCCTTAGATCCTCACCTATCGTCCTTGATGGTTTACCACCAGCCTACGCAGATTGGGCAGATGTGTTCTCAGAAAAGTCCGCTGATATTCTTCCCCCTCATAGGGCCTACGACTGTCCTATCGATTTACTCCCAGGGACTATGCCCCCTAGAGGGAAGATATATAATCTCACACGGTCAGAAGAGCAGGCTATGAAAGATTATATTACAGAGAACCTCCAGAAGGGATTTATCCGTCCATCTACCTCACCTGCTGGTGCAGGGTTCTTCTTCGTCGAGAAGAAGGACGGCGGGTTACGCCCCTGTATAGACTATCGAGGGTTAAACAAGGTTACGGTGAAGAATAGGTATCCGCTACCTTTAATCAATGACCTTTTTAACCAGGTTACGGGAGCTCAGGTCTTCTCCAAATTAGATCTTCGAGGGGCATATAACCTAATTCGCATACGCCAGGGGGATGAATGGAAGACAGCCTTCAATGTAAAAGATGGGCATTATGAATATTTGGTGATGCCTTTCGGTTTATGTAATGCTCCTGCTGTGTTTCAAGATTTCGTTAACGACATATTTCGTGATTTTCTAGGTCGATTTCTGGTGGTCTATTTGGATGACATACTGATTTTTTCCCGTTCCCTGGTGGAGCACCGTCAACATGTCAAAGCGGTGTTACAGAGGTTACGGGAGAATCGTCTGTATGCTAAGATCTCCAAATGTGTATTTGAAGTGTCTGAAATTCCGTTCCTAGGATATATAATCTCCAAGCGTGGGTTGGTTATGGATCCCTCCAAGGTTTCCGCTATAATGGAATGGGAGCAACCTAGAACCCTTAAGGCGCTTCAGAGATTTTTAGGATTTGCGAATTTTTACAGACAATTTATAAGGGGATTCTCGTCCATTGTGAGTCCTTTAACTGATCTTACTCGTAAGGGCGCTTTTGTTGAGGAGTGGCCTCCCTCAGCAAAAAACGCCTTTCAATTACTAAAAAAGACCTGTACCTCTGCTCCAATTTTGATACATCCCGATACTAAGCATCCATTCCTGTTGGAGGTTGATGCCTCAGAACTGGGAGTAGGAGCGGTCCTCTCTCAGTATTCAGGCAGTCCTGAGAGACTGCATCCTTGTGCGTTCTTCTCCCGTAAATTTTCGTCCGCCGAACGCAATTACGATGTTGGGAATTGGGAACTATTGGGTATTAAACTGGCCTTTGAAGAATGGCGTCACTGGCTAGAAGGCTCCCTACACCCCATCACTGTATACACTGATCACAAAAATCTAGAATATTTAGAGTCCGCTAAAAGGCTCAACTCCCGTCAGGCTCGCTGGGCACTCTTCTCTCGATTCAATTTCATTATTACCTATAAACCAGGGAAGAAGAATGCCAAAGCAGATGCCCTATCTCGGAACTTCGGTGATTGTAAGGACCAGGTTGGTCCTCCTGAATCGATTCTACCTTTAGGTTGTGTTGTGGCCGCTCTTCTCCCTGACTTGTCTAGCTCGTTGATGCCATTCCAGGTTGATTCTCCTCCTGGCAAACCCTCCGAATGTTTATTTGTTCCACCTCACTTACGTCTTGCCGTTTTACAAGAACTTCATGATGCCAAGTCCGCCGGTCACTTAGGTATTCGGAAGACCTTGGCCATCGCCAAACGCCATGTCTGGTGGCCCACCATCAGACGTGATACTTCCGCCTTTGTCGAAGCATGTCCTGTATGTGCCCGGAGTAAAACTACCCATGGGTCCCCAGCGGGATTATTAGTTCCTTTAGAAATCCCCAGTGAGCCATGGTCTCACATATCCATGGATTTTGTTGTAGATCTACCTCCGTCGCAGGGAAATACTGTAATTTGGGTAGTAGTGGACCGCTTTAGTAAAATGGCACACTTTATTCCACTGATAAAACTTCCGTCGGCACCAGACTTAGTACAACTATTCATTAAACATGTTTTTCGCCTCCATGGTCTACCGCAGAATATTGTTTCAGATCGAGGAGTCCAGTTTGTGTCCCGTTTCTGGAAAGCTTTCTGTAATCGCTTAGGTATTAAAGTTTCTCTCTCTACTGCCTATCACCCCCAGTCTAACGGACAGACCGAACGGGTGAATCAGAGTTTAGAACAATATTTACGCTGTTTCGTGTCCGACCGCCAAGAACAATGGGCGGAATTCATTGAATTTGCGGAATTCGCCTTTAACAATGCGCCTAGCGAATCAACTAGGTTTTCACCATTTTTCTGTAACTATGGTAGGAATCCTAAGGCATCCTCCTTCTCTGGTCCTTCCTCCAACTTGCCGGCCTTGGAGGAATGGCTACGGGAGAGGACTAAGGTGTGGTCTGAGATACAGACTAACTTAAAGAAAGCCTCCAGAACTTATAAAGTTTTTGCGGACCGACATAGGTCGCGAGAACCACCATTTCAGGTGGGAGATTGGGTCAGGGTATCTACAAGAAATATTGCCCTTAGACAACCCTCGTCTAAGCTAGGCCCTAAGTACATCGGTCCTTTTCCTATTGTTAACAAACTGAGTAATGTTACCTTTAAAGTCAAGTTACCTTTATCCATGAACATTCCGTCGACCTTCCATGTTTCTTTGTTAAAATCTGCCAAAAATATTCAGGTGTCATCTCCTCCCCCGATCATAGTGGGAGATGAGCCTGAATATGAAATTAATAGAATACTCGACGCTCGGGTACTTCAAAACTCATTACAGTATTTAATAGATTGGAAGGGTTTTGGTCCTGAGGAGAGGTGTTGGGTACCGGCCAAGGATGTCCATGCCAAAACCCTAATTAATAGATTCCATCGTGAGAATCCGTTTAAGCCAGGTAAGGGTCCAGAGGCCCCTCGTGAAGGGGGGGGTAGTGTCACGGGAACCACTTCCTTACACTCACCTGTCCTTCGGTCCCATGTCGGCTGCTCTCGCTCGACCAGAGCGCGGGCTGGGCGGCGTCTGCAGCAGGCGGCGGTCCGGCGTGTGTTGTTCCCGGCCGCCGCTCGGCTATTTCCGCCGCGAGCAGCTGCTCGGCTCTGTCCGTCGCGAGCGGCTGCTCGGGCGGCCTCCTCTTCGGCGGCGTCGGGAGCGGCCGCGCCACTGCCATCTCGGCGCGCTCCCCGCGTGCAGCATCGTGCACGCGCGCGACTGTCTTCTTTTTATGCCCTCCGGCGGCGCTATGCACAGCGCGGCCGCCGGAGGTAATCAGCTCTGGGCCAATGAGCCCAAGATTATTAAATTTGAATGGGGCAATCACTTTTGGGTTCTTGTGTGCACCAATCTCGTCCCTTCCCTTGTTCCATCGTTCCTATAAAGGTGTTCCCTCTGCAGTTGATCCTTGCCCGTGATAGCGTGCTGCTGGGTGTGATTGTGATCTCTGTTTTCCCTGTGAATCTTGCCGTGTATGACCATCCCTGATTGCCGCCTGGACCGACCTTGCCTGTTTTTTGACCACGATTTCTGCCTGCTCCTCTGTACCGCGTATCTCTGATCTCCCGTTGTGACCTTTGGCTAGCCCTGACTATTCTTTCATCTTAACCCTCCTGTACCGTGCTTCCTTGGATTGACCACCCGTGTATGACCTCTGCCCGATTGTCTCTACCCAGTCTTGTTCCTGGTTCGTCTGCCTTCCCCTGCATAAGTCAGCATCCTTTGTGCTAACAAGTCCTGGGGGCAACCGTGTCCGGTGAGGCGTGTCTAGCGTCCCGGCAAACGGGGGCTTGGCTATAGGCGAAGAAAGCAGCGGAGATTGGGGGTTGCTGACTTATTGGAAGGTGGGCGTCCCACGGGACCTGACACCCTGTCTTCTTGGCCCCAGTGGTCGGTCCCCTTGCCTCTGGGTGGGTATCTGCAGCCAAGACTCCCCAAACTACAAAAGAAAATATCATTTTGTAAAACATGTAACTTATTCCCCTGATAACTCACCTTCTCTGTTGTACATCTACTTACCTAGGACGTTCTGGCTGTAGAAGCTCCGCACCCAGGGCCACTTTCGTTGTTGAGGTCCGACCATTGTTGCATTATTTGGGTGAAGGTGTAAGGCAATGTCCCTTTGCCACTCACATGGGCAGCCACTTCCTCTGCCAACATCCTCTTTTCATGTGTGTTGGGCATGTAATCATACCTATGCTCCATGAAAGTCTGCAAACTACAAACAGATGTGCATTGTTAACTTATGTCCACTGTTTGGGTCTCCTTTAGCTCCACATGCCCCTGCCCCTTAAGTAATTTTCTGGGACAGTGCAAGCATCCAAGCCTTGTATACGCTAGTGTATGCCACTGCAACCTAACCCAGCTCTCCCACCCCACAATAGTAGCGGATTGCAAGTGCAGGCGCACTTAGGCCAAGAGGCGCGCCTACCTCTCCACTCCACTCCTACTGTTGGATAGGACTCACTGACCGCGGCCAGCAACAAGGCAAAGACATAGAAATGTCAAAATAAATCGCTTAGGCACCCCTGCGTTGCATACAAACATGATAGAGTGGCCCATGTGACAGTGGCAGAAAAGCACTGTGGGCCTGTAACATTGGAAGGCCAGGCCTCCACCATTACTGTGGCGCCATGTGCCTTCACTCTTATTTCTCCACTGTTTGTCCCGCAGGCACTCCCCTGCTGATACCCACACTAGTCACTCAATGTGGGTCACCCGCAGCAGTTTAAAGCATCAGCAGCGGGAGTCAGAAAACCAGGGCTCCCAGCACAGCCCACCACGGACCAACCAAGGATCAGGACACCTGAGCAGTATGCAGACCTCAGAACAGACCCTAGTGCAGGCCCCAGTGTAAAGGCCACAAAGGCTGAGCAGTGTCGCCACAGCCAGGCTCGCTCTTTCCCCAGCCAGTAAATGAAAGGACGATACTCCGCACCACTGTAATCCCTATAGGGTAAATGAAGTAAGAAGGGGTGCAGGACATAAAGGCCCCTTACTCACAAAGGAGTAAAGCAAAGCACTAAGTCGACCGGACCACCAGAAGGTCCCTAATGGGGCCAATTATACGACCGCACACCCACCACAATAATATATAGTCAAATTTATTCAAAATAGAAAAGCTGTACATATATACAATTCAATTGGCCCACATACATACAATTAGACAGACATTTAAAACCAATTAAAACAAAACAAAAGGTGCTGGTGGGTGAGCTGGGAATAGCTCTAATTATAAATATTAGTCAATTGTACTCTAATATTATTGGAATCATTGAGATATCATATATAGCACCCCTAGCTGAGAGGATAAATGTCCCATATGTTTCAATAAGTTACTGTGTGAATATAAACCAACAAACTCATAATAGTGTCACCACAGCGGGAAATAAAAGTGACTATCACCACAGCCACCATTTAGTTGTGAATGTGCCTAGAAATAGACATGAAAGGTACTAATAAGGTGAAATAGTGTGTCTGAGAAATACAAATATCAAACTAAATAGGGCTACCTAAAGAGAAGTGCGCATGTGTGCAAGTGAACTCAGAGTAAATAGTACGCTGAGAATATTCTCAATTACAAAAACGTGCTGGGTATGATGTAACCCAAAGAATAACTAAACAATCAAACCCCACACCATAAGAAAACCCAAAATAATCAAACACCAACGTGAGGGAAAGTGCGGCAACCAGTAATACTGATAATGAATAAATAATATAGGGGGCAAAAATAAACAATGCAGGTCTGGTGGGGACGTGATGCTGAGCTCATACATACATTGGTGATGTTATTTTGTACTTAATTATTCATTGTTTATTTTTGCCCCCTATATTATTTATTTATTATCAGTATTACTGGTTGCCGCACTTTCCCTCACGTTGGTGTTTGATTATTTTGATAATTAGTTTGATATTTTGATTAGTTTGATAATTAAGAGGTAGCGACTGGTGAACGCCGGACACGGCACGCAATTACACACTTATCAAGCAGAATCTGTTTAGCGACTGGAATAGCGCCATGTAGCGTCTGATTCATCATTTTCACAGCCTCAGTGAACAGCTCCAGCATTCAGCCTTGCACAGCACCAGGTATGACCTCTCGCTACCTGGCGCTCTCCCATACATTTCAATGGACGATCATTTTCTTCTCTTTAAACTTTTTTTTTTTTTTCTTCAAAAAAATCACAAATAATTCTGTGACCTCTTCTGGCATTGAAAAAGCAGTTTTTTCATAATGTTTTCATTTTTTATATATTTCCTCAGAAATGACATTACAGGTCTGCCATTAAAGCGTTCATGTTACAATGTTGCTACAATGTAATTCCATATGTTTTCGCTTTGTTACTAGTTGATAGATGCTGGAAAACAGACTTTAAACACACCGCCTCCTGCGCTCTGGGCTTCAAACAAATATTTTTCAGCGCCAGAGATTTGTGAGGCTGTTTTTTTGCTGAATATGGTGTGAGTCGGTCGCTATGAGCAGTCGCTAACATGCGCTCCCATACAGCGCTGTACTGGTCAAATAGCGACTCCTCACAATGTATTCACCATTACTGAACAGCGACTGAGTCGCTATAAAGTAGCGACTCACGGCTGAGCACTGCGACTACTAGCGGGCGCTCTGAAAATGCCTGCTACAGACGCTCATCTGTCGCTACCTGCCGCTAATGATGAATCAGCCTCAAAATACCATATTAAAGAGGAACAAATAGCAGAGAGAAGCAGCTTTCTTTCTCATGTAGCCTCAGCACTGACAGCATCGCCAGTATTAAAGTAAGACGCCATTGCAGTTCAGAGAGTTCTGGGGGGCCCTGAGAGGTGGGGGCCCCATGCAATTGCATGGGCTGCGTGGTAGCAATGCACGCCACTGGCTACATTTAGCAAAATACCAAAGAAAAACATCATTTTTTAAACATGATCTATAATAGGAAAAAACCTTGAATTTCTATAGTGTGTGTTTATGCTGGCATTCAGTTTACATGTTGTGCTGACAATAAACAGCAGGGCACAGTCCATCTCTGTCACTGGTGGCCTTGGAAAAGATAGGTTATGTCCCCACAAAAGCAGCAGATGAGGTGTATGTGTATTTTTCAGCTCCTCTTGTACACGTCAGCTCCTTCAAAGTATGATTTATATTCTCCCTTGGGAGGACACTGAGGTCCATATTTATAAAGACGCAGCACTAAAAACAACTGCTTTGTTCCCACTTTTCTTTAACAGTTACTCATAAAGTGGAACTGGCTTTCTTTCATTTATAGTAAAAATATTGGTTTGAGAAAATTGCTGTATACAAACCAGTAAATTGGGGAGTCAAATTTCATAGCTGTCAGGCAAATTTGCCATGTATCATTTTCAGATCAAGCCAAACAGTCAAAACTGAAGCAATGTTGATAAAATGATACGGGGAGGCCGATTCATTAATAGCGGCAGGTAGCGACAGTTGAGCGACTGTAGCGGCATTTTCAGAGCGCCCGCTAGTAGTCGCTGTGCTTGGCCGTTGTTAGGTAGTTGATAGCGACTCAGTCGGTTTGCCGTAATGTTGAATATTGGGTGAGGAGTCGTTATTTGACAGGTTCCGCGCTGTATGGGAGCGCATGATAGCGACTGGCCCTAGCGACCAGCTCCCACCATATTCATTAAAAAATCACGCTCAAAAAATTCTCGCGCTGTAAAATGCATGTTTAAACCCCAGAGCGCTGGCGGCGATGGGTTAAAAGTCGTTTTTTAACCCCCAAACAACCATATTTTTGGAAACCAAAAAAAAAACAAGTGTTTTAAATAATTTAGTAATATGAATACATTACTATCAGACCTGTAATATCAATTCTGTACAATTTTTTTTTTTTTCCCTTAAAAAAATTATCTAAAATGGCAGAAGTGGTCACAGAATTTTTCACATTTAAAAAAAAAACACATTAATAACAATTAATTATAAATATTTAAAGATTGTTCCATTGAAATGCATTGGAGAGCGCCAGGTAGCGAGAGGTCATACCTGTGGCTGTTCAAGGTCGGACGCTGGCGCTGTGGGCTGAGGCTGGAATAATGATGAATGAGTCGCTATATGGCGCTATCTCAGTCGCTAAGCAGGATTGGCTTGATAAATGTGTGATTGTGGTGGGGAGCCGGCATTCTCGCGGCGGGGCCCGTCATTACCGGCCGCTCACCAGTCGCTACCTGTCGCTAGTCCTTCATAAATAAGGGCCAAAGTCACTGTATGTTGTATAGCTGCCTTCAGGGTGGAAATTCAGAGGGGCCACATCATCTCTAGCACTGCTGTCCCCATCATCTCACAGCCACACTCCTTCAGCACATCTCTCTCATGTAATATAGGGTGGGATGTATCTGAAAGAACAAATAACTGAAAGCAACTGGTCCTGATTTTATTTCTTACATTTTGCTTTCATTCATGTTAAAGGAACATTGGCCCAAAAATAAAAAGAGGCTGATCCCCCACCATTGGTCCCTACTTACCTTTTGGATGCTGCCACTGGCTGCTGCAGGGACATCCGTCTGCTTCAGGGCCCAATCCTCTGCCCCCCGCGGGCTTAGCCGTCTGTAAATGACAGTATGGCTTTAGCCCCGTGCCGCTCGACAAAGTCTTGTGGGATTTTGCGCGGCTCCATTGCATCCCATTCATGGGCACTGCAAAGCGCGAGATCGAAGGCTGTGCAGTGCCTGATGGGATGCAAGATGGCGCCACGCTTCGGAAGGTCGCCTGGAATCCAAGTGACCCAGAAGATGGATCCCCTGGCTAGGTGAGTAAACATTGCCCAAAGGTAAAACCAGAGGGGGCAGCAGATGAGGTGAGGTTTGGGGGAGGTTTTAACCTTCTTCTTTAAATAATAAAAGCTAGCCCGATGCCCAGTGAGAGGGAAGCAGGCAGTCCTGGAGTTGTATAGACTCCAAGATGGGTTTTGGTCCACTTTAATGTCAGAGATTTTAAGCTGCTTATTTCTGATTAGTGTAGCCCATTTGCCCCCTGCTGTTCTAACTTTACTGCTGGGCTAGAATATAGTGCCTCCTCAGAGTAGGGGTTTTAAAGGAATGTGCGCTTTCATGGACTTTCCAATAGATCTTGGACAGAACGTGCTTGTAGCCCTAATACTCCAATTTTACCGCCACACACTACAGTGCCACTGTTCATTCACCCACAATGGCCTTATGAGAACCCAGCCAGGTGGATGGGATTGGCTGAGTATGGAGCCCTCCCATTGGGAAGGTAAAGGCAGGTAAGAGCACAGTCTGATGTGAGGTCCCTGAAAGTGGACTTTTCCTTTAACTATAGGTGTGTGGTTTCAGATTAGCAACCATTTTTCACTTGACGCAAATCATAGATATAGGCAGAGATTAAAGCCTGCTCGCTTAATTTTATTGAGAAGATATACGAGAATATTGATGTGAAGATCAATAACTTTTTAAATAATTACTCTTTGGTTATTAGTGGCTAACAACTTAGCGTCCTGAGCCAAAGTCAGAGGAGGTCAGTTAATCCTTTGAGGCAACTACATCAATGAAAAGGTCATCTTAATTCACAGTACGGCAGTATTCAATCCTATTAATATGCTAATTAAACGATTAATATGCAGATGTGCAAATAGCAGTGTCACTGTCTAACAAATCCTTTTGTTGGTGAAGAGCAGCCATGATGTAATGTATAGTGTAGGCACTGGTTTGCTGCCACTTCTCATGGTTCTCAGTGATAAACCTAGAGAAGTGTAATAGATAAGAGCATTTCCCCCCAGCTGTTCACGGCTCTTTAGCCTGATCTCCTGTTTAGACACAGGTTACTTTGGTCCTTGAATACCGATGTCTTCTCTATAACGGTTTGTGAGCCACCTCGCCTTCCTTCTAGATTACCGTGCCACTGCTACCGGGCAGGCTGATTCATTACTAGCGCCAGGTAGCGTCAGATGAGCGTCTGTAGAGCGGATTTCAGAGCGCCCGCTAGCAGTCGCTGAGCTCGGCCATGGATCATTGTTTCAGAGTGCCTCAGTTGCTGTCTGGCATTGATCCTGGGGCAGTTGTGGCCTAGAGGTAAGGGAGCGGACTTGCAACCGGAGGGTGGCAGGTTTGAATCCTGGTCCTGGAACATGACTGAAGTGCTCTTGAGCAACACACCTAACCCCCCAACTGCTCCCCGGGCGCCGTTATTAGGGCAGCCCACCACTCCGGACACTGCAAGGATGGGTTAAATGCGGAGGACGAATTCCTATGTGTGCCCAAATGATATAAAAAAAATGAATATGATATGTTATTCGCTATACTACGCTGTATGTGAGCGCACGGTAAAGCCAGCTCAGTGCGACTGACTAACACCACATTCATCAAAAAAACAGCCACAAACCTCTGTAAATGTAGCCAATAGCGCCAGAGGCTGTGTGATTAAAGGCTGTTTTTGTACATGTATCCACTAGTAACAAAGCGAAAACATATGGAATTACATTGTTGTAACATGAACACTTTAATACCAGACCTGTAATGTCAATTCTGCATCAAAATATTAATACAAAAAGTTTTCAGAAATGTAATTTTCTTGCCCAGAATACATGTCAGAAGGTTTGTTTTTTTTTTAAGGGAAAAAAAATTGGGATCAGGAAAGGGATTTAAGGATAGTCCATAGGAAATCCAAGGTTAAGGTAATACCATTTATTGGCTAACTCAATAAGATTGAAAAAGCAAGCTTTCAAAACTGTTCAAGCTTCTTCTTCAGGCATTATTATGCCTGAAGAAGAAGCTTGAACAGCTTCGAAAGCTGTTCACACTGAGGCTGGGATAATGATGAATCGGACGCTACATGGCGTTGTTCTAGTCGCTCACCAGATTCGGCTTCATAAATGTGTAATTGTGTGCCATCTCTGGCGTTCACCTGGTGCTACCTGACGCTATCCTTTCATGAATAAGGCCCTGAGTGTCCATGCACTCTGTTCTATTGCACATCTTTTCCCTGTCTTAGCATTGAGCCTTGGGCCTTCTGTTCTTCATAGTGGACCCTAGGCCCTAGGCCAGGGGTGCTCAACCCCCTTCTCAAGGGCCGCCAACATGCCATGGTTTGCAGATCTCCACACTGGTGAACAGGTGTAGTGGTTGCTACTCATTCTATAGTTCTGTCTGAGCACTAATTTCTTCACCTGTGTGGAGATCTAAAAAAGATGGCCTGAAGATAGGTGGCCATCTTTTAGGTATCTTAGGCCTTCTGTGTCCTGTTGGGTTGCAGTTGCCTGTTCCCAGCCTGTGACTCAGCCTGCTTGTTTCCATCCTGTGGCTCTGCCCACCTGTTTCCAGCCTGTGACCCTGCCCACCTGTTTCCAGCCTGTGACCCTGCCCACCTGTTTCCAGCATGTGACTCTGGCCATGTATTTCCACCTGTGACCCTGCCCACCTGTTCCCAGCCTGTGACCCTGCCCACCTGTTTCCAGCCTGTGACCCTGCCCACCTGTTTCCAGCATGTGACTCTGGCCATGTATTCCCACCTGTGACCCTGCCCACCTGTTCCCAGCCTGTGACCCTGCCCACCTGTTTCCAGCCTGTGACCCTGCCCACCTGTTTCCAGCCTGTGACCCTGCCCACCTGTTTCCAGCCTGTGACCCTGCCCACCTGTTTCCAGCCTGTGACCCTGCCCACCTGTTTCCAGCCTGTGACTCTGCCCACCTGTTTCCAGCCTGTGACCCTGCCCACCTGTTTCCAGCCTGTGACCCTGCCCACCTGTTTCCAGCCTGTGACCCTGCCCACCTGTTTCCAGCCTGTGACCCTGCCCACCTGTTTCCAGCCTGTGACTCTGCCTACCTGTTTCCAGCCTGTGACTCTGCCCACCTGTTCCCAGCCTGTGACTCTGCCCACCTGTTTCCAGCCTGTGACTCTGCCCACCTGTTCCCAGCCTGTGACCCTGCCCACCTGTTTCCAGCCTGTGACTCTGCCCACCTGTTCCCAGCCTGTGACTCTGCCCACCTGTTTCCAGCCTGTGACTCTGCCCACCTGTTCCCAGCCTGTGACTCTGCCCACCTGTTTCCAGCCTGTGACTCTGCCCACCTGTTCCCAGCCTGTGACCCTTCCCACCTGTTCCCAGCCTGTGACTCTGCCCACCTGTTCCCAGCCTGTGACTCTGCCCACCTGTTCCCAGCCTGTGACTCTGCCCACCTGTTCCCAGCCTGTGACTCTGCCCACCTGTTCCCAGCCTGTGACTCTGCCCACCTGTTTCCAGCCTGTGACTCTGCCCACCTGTTTCCAGCCTGTGACTCTGTCCACCTGTTTCCAGCCTGTGACTCTGTCCACCTGTTTCCAGACTGTGACTCTGTCCACCTGTTTCCAGACTGTGACTCTGCCCACCTGTTTCCAGACTGTGACTCTGCCCACCTGTTTCCAGCCTGTGACTCTGCCCACCTGTTTCCAGCCTGTGACTCTGCCCACCTGTTCCCAGCCTGTGACTCTGCTCACCTGTTCCCAGCCTGTGACTCTGCTCACCTGTTCCCAGCCTGTGACTCTGCTCACCTGTTCCCAGCCTGTGACTCTGCTCACCTGTTCCCAGCCTGTGACTCTGCTCACCTGTTCCCAGCCTGTGACTCTGCTCACCTGTTCCCAGCCTGTGACTCTGCTCACCTGTTCCCAGCCTGTGACTCTGCTCACCTGTTCCCAGCCTGTGACCCTTCCCACCTGTTCCCAGCCTGTGACTCTGCCCACCTGTTCCCAGCCTGTGACTCTGCCCACCTGTTCCCAGCCTGTGACTCTGCTCACCTGTTCCCAGCCTGTGACTCTGCTCACCTGTTCCCAGCCTGTGACCCTGCTCACCTGTTTCCAGCCTGTGACTCTGCCCACCTGTTCCCAGCCTATGACTCTGCTCACCTGTTTCCAGACTGTGACTCTTCCCACCTGTTCCCAGCCTGTGACCCTTCCCACCTGTTCCCAGCCTGTGACTCTGCCCACCTGTTCCCAGCCTGTGACTCTGCCCACCTGTTCCCAGCCTGTGACTCTGCCCACCTGTTCCCAGCCTGTGACTCTGCTCACCTGTTCTCAGACTGTGACTCTGCCCACCTGTTTCCAGCCTGTGACTCTGCCCACCTGTTCCCAGCCTGTGACTCTGCCCACCTGTTCCCAGCCTGTGACCCTTCCCACCTGTTCCCAGCCTGTGACTCTGCCCACCTGTTCCCAGCCTGTGACTCTGCCCACCTGTTTCCAGCCTGTGACTCTGCCCACCTGTTTCCAGCCTGTGACTTTGCCCACCTGTTCCCAGCCTGTGACCCTGCCCACCTGTTTCCAGCATGTGACTCTGGCCATGTATTCCCACCTGTGACCCTGCCCACCTGTTCCCAGCCTGTGACCCTGCCCACCTGTTTCCAGCCTGTGACTCTGCTCACCTGTTCCCAGCCTGTGACCCTGCCCACCTGTTCCCAGCCTATGACTCTGCTCACCTGTTCCCAGCCTGTGACCCTGCCCACCTGTTTCCAGCCTGTGACTCTGCCCACCTGTTCCCAGCCTGTGACTCTGCCCACCTGTTCCCAGCCTGTGACTCTGCCCACCTGTTCCCAGCCTGTGACTCTGCCCACCTGTTTCCAGCCTGTGACTTTGCCCACCTGTTCCCAGCCTGTGACCCTGCCCACCTGTTTCCAGCATGTGACTCTGGCCATGTATTCCCACCTGTGACCCTGCCCACCTGTTCCCAGCCTGTGACCCTGCCCACCTGTTTCCAGCCTGTGACTCTGCTCACCTGTTCCCAGCCTGTGACCCTGCCCACCTGTTCCCAGCCTATGACTCTGCCCACCTGTTCCCAGCCTGTGACTCTGCCCACCTGTTCCCAGCCTGTGACTCTGCCCACCTGTTCCCAGCCTGTGACGCTGCTCACCTGTTCCCAGCCTGGCTTGCACGGCCCCCTGCCTCTGGTTTAACAATTTACAATGATAAAGTTACCTGTCCGTCATCCCTGGGTCCTGCGCTATGTCTGTTGGGCAGCGCCTGGTATTACCTGTCGCTACCTGTCGCTCTCCCATACATTTCAATGGACGTTCCCTTTATTCTCTTTAAACAGGGTTTTCTTTATATATATATATAATCATTGTGTGACGTCTCCGGCCGATTTCAAGTCATTTTTGTAAAGTTTTTTGATTTGTAATATTTTTATGCAGAATTGTCATTACAGGTCTGTAAAGTATTAATGTCACAATGTTACAACAATGTCATTCCATATGTTTTCGCTTTGTCACTGGTGGATATGTGTTCAAAAACAGACTTTAATCACACAGCTTCTGGCTCTCCGGGCTACAGCGACACAATTTTGAGCGCCAGCGCTGTGAGGCAGTTTTTTTGATGAATATGGTTTGAATCGCTCACACTGACCAGTCGCTACCGTTCGCTCCCATATAGCGCTGTACTGGTGTTATAGCGACTCACACATCAAATTCATCAATGCCGGCAATGTTACTACAGCGACTGAGGAGCTCTGTAATAGCAACTCACGGCCGATCAGAGCGGTCGCTCTTAGCGCTGCTGTACAGACGCTCATCTGCTGTTACCTGGCGCTAGTCATGAATCAACCTGCCCGCGCAAATCCCACAAGATTTGAAGAGCGGCGCGTGACATTTGAAGAGGGGCGGAGAAGGGTGAGTCCAGCTAAGTCTGCAGCCTTCACTCTGGGACGGCCAAGAGGGGGTGCAAAGGGGCCAGGAATGCTGCGTTTCAGATAACGCCGACATTCAACAGCCAGTGAGGGAGGGATGTTTAGAGAGGAACATCAGAAAAGGTCCCTTTAAGGTAATGTGGAAAATAGAAAAGGAGGAAATGTGGAAAATAATTAGAAAGGAAAGAAGATGGAAAAGGAAAGAAGGGAATTGGAAAAATAGAGAGGAAAAGAGAGAGAAAGTAAAAAGAGTAGAACAAAGAAAAGGGTCAAATAGAAGGAGATTAAAGTATAGGTGACACTGACACTGAGGGTGTAAATGATATGATGAAGCACAAAGAGAGAAAGTGTAAATAAGAGCAAGATGGAGGGAAGGTCAAAGAGCCTTGAAAATGAAGAGAGGAGAAAAGAAGAGGGACCACATAGATGATGATAGAAGATAGATGGAGTCGTAGAAAGGCAAAAATGAGGAAAAAACAGAAAGAAACAAAAAAAAAAGCCTGGAGGTAGAGAAAGAGAGAGGATGATGCAGACAATAGGCTCGATTCAGAGACACATTCGTCCGGACTTCCGTAGCTGTCTGTGAAAGTTTTAGTGGGTGTTAGTCATTGTTTTGCTTTTTTTCGTTCATTTTTCATTCGTACGAACGTTCGGGAATGCGCTTTCGATGATCGGAAGCAAATCGGAACATTTCCGTTAGTTCGGATCATTTTCCAAACAAATCAGTAATTTTCCGTTCGTTCAGATAACTTCCGTTGTTGGGATGGGCTTGCGTCTGATTCAGAGAGCTGATTTCCGACGGACCACCACCCTATAAATCCGTTTCATTTCCGATCCACTTACGGGACCTTTGAGGGCTCGGATTGCTATTGTTGAACATGTTTTGCGACTATGTGGAGGAGTCTGCGCGCCTTTAGCACCAAGGCATTGCATGTATCAGCATGGCCGAGGCCATAAATTGTATAGCAATGCATACCTGAATCAATACATTTCATGTATGCCTTATAGAAGCATTTTAATGCTGACCTTAATTAGTCCTTAGCATGTAAACATTTATTTTCCCACACATCCATATAATTGCTATATTTTTTTAGACTTATGTCCTTTGTGAATTATATTTGGATTGTTGAACTTGAATCTTAATTTGTTGTAGGAGTTATTGTTTTAGTCGGTTACCTTTGCTTTGTGTAATTATTTTATATTTGGTTGCAGGAACCGCAAGATGTGCCACTCACACAACATACAAGCAGTGTTTGGTCCGGCTATGCGATTCCTCAGTGTTCTTGCAGGGCATCCAGGGTCGTTCCATGATGCTTATATATTGCAGAGCTCCGGCTTATTTCGTCAGTTTGAGTCAGGAGAATTATCTGGTGAATGGCTCCTGGGTAAGTTTGCTCACATTCCATCAATCCATTTTCACTGCATGGCAATGAATATAGTTGATGACTTATGTCTTAACCTATGGCTGTTTTTAGCCCTTGATGACATGTTAAACAATATTGTAGCTTAGAATGTGTATTTTATGTTAGTATTTTTAAATTCTTTCAGGGGATCCTGGATATCCACTCCTGCCCTTGCTCCTGATGCCCGTTCTTTGCCTGCAGAATGCGGGCCAGGGGTTCTCTAATCGGGCACTATGCAAAACCCGGGCTGTGGTGGCGAGGGCCCTCTGGCTTTTGAAGTCCAGATTTAGGTGTTTGGACCATACGGGGGGGGGGGGGGGGGGCACTGCAGTATGACCCCAACAAGGTTATACCAATATTTTAATTTACGTTTTTTTAACAGGGACCACACGTGCCAGAGTGGCACAACTGAGTGTCAGGGTCCTTCAGTTGGTGGGCGAGATGCAGGAGCTGCGCAACTCGTTGGGGACCACAGATGAAGAATAATAATAATAATAATAATAATAGTAGAAGTGAGGGTGGCAAATAGGTAGGCGAGCACTTTAATGAGTTAAGTTTGTAATGCGCAGGCGCAAGATCGTAAGGATTTCCGTCTGGACGAATATTTATTGAAAAATGGAATAAAAATCTATCGGGAAACGTAAAGGATTCGTGGGAGGATACGATGGGAAAAGGGCAAAAACGAAAGGCTACGTTGTAACATGTGAAAATTAAACGAAGTCACGCTGGAAAATGACATCCTCATAGAATCGCTTGTACACTCATACGAGAGCGGAAACATTTCACAAAAAAACAGATCGGCATTAAAACGGAAAGTTTTTTTTGTCTCTCTGAATCGAGCCTAATGTGCAAAATACAGAAATAGACAAAAAATCTAGGCTTGCTGATCTAGCTGAGAGCTTTCTCTCTATACGGATGTCTGACTGGCTCTCCTGCCCCCCCCCTTTCTCATAGTTATATATTCACTCATATATATATATATATATATATATACACTATATATACACTCCCCACAGACAGGCCATATCAGAGGCTAATGTAAAAGGGAGATACATGGACAGTATTGGAATATAGGAAATGAAGGAGTCAATTTTCTCTGGAGCAGAGTAAGGGGGGGGGGGGGATCTGACACATAACACAGCTATAAGGTGAGAAAGTAGCGAGAGAGAAACGCTGATGGAGGTTGCACCATTCTGTAAGGTTTAGCTGAACATTGCAAATGCATGCATTATATGATAGTTACAGCATCTGCACACATATAAAGCCCCCCACCCCTTTATTATGTTATGTGCGAGAGGGGCTCCGGCAATCTGGATGCCCCCCCCCCAAGCTTGTTTTACCTGACTGTGGGACCAACAGAGGTGTTGGTCTGATTTAAATCCCCCTTTGTATGTAATGGGGAAGTGTGTATATAGATAATGGGGAAGTGTGTATATAGATAATGGGGAAGTGTGTATATACATAATGGGGAAGTGTGTATATAGATAATGGGGAAGTGTGTATATAGAATGGAGACACGGCACAGACAGGGGCAGAATATGACAAAAGTATGGGAATCATGGTCACCCCGGCTCCTGCATTCTGCTTCCAGACTCTTGTCATGACACCTATGTCACCTTCCTGAAATGGAAAGCAGGAGACAAAATAGAGTATAAGAGCACACTCCCCAGTCTGCACTCTGCACAGGTCAGTGCTGCACCTTTATCAAAGTACATTAAATGATGTTTCAGCGGGATCCACTGCTACTCTGCATATAAATGAAAGAGCCTGTCACCCTGTTTGATAACTATTAGGTTTGTGGCATGGCGCTGGCTGCTATGGTGGGTGGGGGAGGATTTAGTTCTTGCCTAGAAACTGCCTCGTTTCCTACCATTTGTCAAAGACCAGCAAAGCACAGCTTGTGCAGGTGTCGGTTTAGGCTATGGCTGAAAAATGATTATTGACTTTTTGTTGGTACACAAAAGTTTTGGTTAAAATAAGTTACAAGGAAAGGGAGACAGCTGATGTACTGAAATAATTCACAGACACAATGGCCTCGATTCAATAAAGGTAGAAAAAAATTCTCATGGTAGTAAAAAATTCAATTCATGAGAAAAAAGCCTGAGAATGTCACTGTTACTGAATCACTAGATAAAATGACGGGGAGGCCGATTCATTAATAGCGACATGTAGCGACAGTTGAGCGACTGTAGCAGTATTTTCACAGCGCCCGCTAGTAGTCGCTGTGCTTGGCCATTGTTCGGTTGTTGATAGCGACTCAGTCGGTGTGCAGTAATGTTGAATACGGGGTGACGAGTCGCTATTTGACAGGTTCCGCGCTGTATGGGTGCGCATGATAGCGACTGGTCAGAGCGTCCGGCTTCCACCATATTCAACAAAAAATCACGCTCAAAATATTCTCGCGCTGTGAAATGCATGTTTAAACCCCAGAGCGCTGGCGGCGATGTGTTAAAAGTAGTTTTTTAACCCCCAAACCACCATATTTTTGGAAACCAAAAAAAAAAAATTTTTTAAAGAATTTAGTAATATGAATACATTAATATCAGACCTGTAATATCAATTCTGCACAATTTAAATTTTTTTAAGGTAAAAAAAAAAAAAAAAAAATCTAACATGGCAGAAGTGGTCACAGAATTTTTCACATTTAAAAAAAAAAATACAAAAAAACAATAATAACAATTAATTATTAATATTTGAAGATTGTTCCATTTAAATGTATTGGAGCGCGCCAGGTAGCGAGAGGTCATACCTGTCGCTGTTCAAGGTCGGACGCTGGCGCTGTGGGCTGAGGCTGGAATAATGATGAATGAGTGGCTATATGGCGCTATCTCAGTCGCTAAGCAGGATCGGCTTGATAAATGTGTGATTGTGGTGGGGAGCCGGCGTTCTCGTGGCGGTGCCCGTCATTACCGGTCGCTCACACGTCGCTACCTGTCGCTATTCCTTCATAAATAAGGGCCAAAGTAAACAGTTCTCTACTTTTCTTAGGAGTAAAAAAATTCCATTGACTTTCATTGTTTTCCTATCTAGTGATTCAATAGTTAATTGAATCTTTTACTACCAAGAGAATTTTTTTCTACCTTTATTGAATCGAGGCCATTGGCCTCGATTCAATAAGAGTTGAAAAAAATTCTCGCAGTACAGTGTAGAAAGAAGTAAACAGTTCTCTACTTTTCCTTGGAGTAAAAAAGTGCCATTGACTTTCATTGTTTCCCTAGCTGGTGATTCAGCTACAGTGACATTTTTTCTCCTGAAATTTTTTTCATCAATTTTTTTTGTTCTTGCAAACCTGCAGCCAAAGCCACCAGAGGGCAGGACGGAGAGTCTAGAGCAGCAAAGCCACCGCCAGTAACGCTACAGTGATGGGTGCAGAGCTGTCACTGCACATAAGCCACCAAGCACAGCCACTGGCAGCTCAATGCAGGGAACTGTTTTCTGCTGGACCAGCTGGGTGACTACACACACCCCCCACCCAGAATGGCAAAGCAGGGGTTCCCGAGCAGTACGCACCCGCACAATGGTGGCACAAGTAGGCAGGTGCCAGACAATCATCAATCAGTTACTTGGTTGGACTATTATTTTAAAGGAAAAAACAATACTGGGGCCTCCACCACACTTATTCCGGCCCTGTTGGTAGCCTTATATATTTGGGTATAAAAGCAGACTTAAAGTAAAAAAAATGACTTTACGTTCGCTAACCCCACCTCTTGCAAAGCAAAAGAGAAAGGTTGCAGCCGCACATTATTAACCTGGGAGGTGCACATGAGCGGGTCAATTAGAATGCACAAATCTTACCAGAAGCCACAGCACTCAATCCTGTTAGTCTGGAACCAATCCTAAAAAATGTAAAAACTAGTTAAAAACAGAGGTCTTGGTTGCCACACATCTGCAGATGCATGTGGATGCGCTACCGCCAAACGCAGAGGTGCCTCTGTGTAGGTGCAGTCCTAACTCTGGTCTATGAGAGCCCACCTTTAGGACATACACAGCAGTGAAAAACCTGGAAGCAGCTTACCTGAGGTTGCCCTATAACCTCCGGTTCATCACATGAAGGGTTGGAAACCTCCCCTGTGTGACTAAAGCCCCCCCAAACCATGTGCTTGCACAAATTCAAAAGATACAAAAAACCAAGGTGAGCAGGGCCATTAGAATAGACAAATCTTAAAAAAATGCCATTGGCTCTCATTGACTATAATGGGGAGTGTGCACTGCCGCATCCCCAGTAGGAGATGCTTATTTATTGAGCTCCCCAAGACCCTCAAAAAATAAGCAAGCAGAGACCCTTCTAGAGTAAAATGAGAGGGCTAAAGGATTCCAGGGCCGGCTGCTGGCTTTTCCCTGGGGCATCCCAAATTGGGATGCCCTGCTGTGTAAAACCCCCCAGGGCACCCGTAAAAACTCACCTTTTCCCGCTCGAGTGGCACGTGTGGGCTCTCATCCAGTCAGAGCCGTTTGCCTTTCGACAAACAGATGCAAAAATTCAAAACAGTGATAGGACTTTTGCTGATATTGGGAATTATGGCAAATGTGAAAGACAGTGGGAAGTAAGTATATTACCAGGTCCACAGGCATACAAAGCTTGTAGGGAAGCAGAAATCTACTGAAAAAAGGAAATCTATACCTAATAAAAATAAAAAATGCAACACTTTTGTTTCTGCTCCTTTTCCACGAGCTAAGACTTTTTCTATGTACACCAAAGGCCATTTTTTTTCTCAAATATGGATTATAAATGTCTCTAAATTTCTGCTAGTGAGCACTTTTCTGAGGTAATCCATCCACCTAACACATGTGGCATATGAAGATGCCCTAGGCTGGCCACAATAAGGGTACTCTAAGTTGAGGCAGGTTGAGACGATCGGGTTGGAGCATCCCTCTTCCCTCCTTCCTTCCCCCCTTTCCCTGAACCCTATATGTCTACCCTTGACCCCTCCCGTTTCTTTCTCATTTTACTTTTCTTTCTTCTCTCTTCGCACTTCTCATTTGCTCTTCAATGCTAACTCTCGGTACTTATCGAGTTTTCTTTTTGTTTCACCGCATTCCTGGCAGATGGACCCTCCTGGTCATTGGGAAGGCTGCAGAGGGTGGCGGGCCGCTTGGACGTTAGTGGCCATGGATCGAGGTGGAGACCCTGCTGCATGGGATGTGGAGAGGCAGGGTCGGCTATTGCTAGAGGATATAATGCTGCATTTAGGAGGCGGCCCTCATCTCTATAACGATCAGGATAGCAGACAGGAAGGTATATTGCATCTGAAGCAGATCTGGAGGTCCAAGATAAAGTATGGGATCTATGTATATGTAATGCAACTTGGAATGAGGGGGTTCTGGGGATCGGGGGTAAGAAAAACAGTCAGTATCTGGAATGAGCACCATGTGCCTCATGCAGTGCAACACATCTCCTTCTCATAGAGTTGATAATGTTGTTGATTGTGGCCTGGAATGTTGGTCCCCTTCTCTTTAATGGCTGTGTGAAGTTGCTGGATTTTGGCTCGGAAAGGAACATGCTGTCGTTTAAGCTGATACAGAGCATTTCAGACATGCTCAATGAATGACATGTCCAATGAAAGCTTGCCATGCAAGAACTGGGATGTTTTTAGCTTTGAGGAATTGTGTACAAATTGCAACATGGGGCCGTGCATTATCATGCTGCAACATGAGGTGATGGTCTTGGATGAATGGCAAAACAATGGGACTCTCGTCACCTGGCCATTTCCTAATCCCACCACCGCGGGCCACTCCATTCACATAGACAAATTTGCTCACCCACATGACACCATACAGTGAAAACTGGGATTCATTTGTGAAGAGAATCCTTCTCCAATGTGGAAGGTGCATCAAATTTCAGCATTTGCCTACTCAAGATGGTTACAGTGATGAAATGCAGGCATGTGGAGACCTAGATGAGGACAGCGAGCATTCAGATGAGCTTCCCTGAGACGGTTTCTAACATTTTGTACAGAAATTCTTTTATGGTTATGCAAGTCGATTGTTGCAGCAGCTGTCTGGGTGGCTGGTCTCTGATGATCTTGGAGATGAAGATGTTGAATGGGGAGGTTCTGGACTGTTGTGGTTACATGTGGTCTGAGGTTGTGAGGTAGGTTGGATGCACAGCCAGATTCTTTGAAACGCCTTTGGAGATGGCTTGGGGTGGAGGTGGCGATCAGTGCAATTGATCATAGTAGACACCGGCCGCAGACCATGCCCACTCACCACCCAGCTAGAGATAAAAAGTGGGCCCAGCTCCTACAGAGCAGCGCGTGCACCCCACATCTCCGACGACGCCACGTGTGCGCCCCGCGTCTCTTTTGTGCTCTGAAGTAAGTTGTCGACCAGTGAGTGCCCGGGAAGGGGGGGGGAGGTTGGTGGTGCTGCTAATGATGATGGGGTCCTGCTATGGGACCCTATCAATGCTATATACGCCCCTGGTGAACCCCCCTGCAGATCGCCCATAATAACTCAACTCTCCCTGGTCCAATGGCCTCTTGTCCAATCGGAGCATTTAGCCATGACTATATAATTTGGCAAATGGCTCTGATTGTTTTAATGTGGATTGTTTTAATGTGGATGTGGGCTGCATCCCCCGCACCTTCGGGCTGTGTGCACGCTCCTGTTCCAGCTGTTTACATTGGCTGGGACTGGAGTACATGTGCCACTTGTGCGTCCCATTGAAGCAAATCAGAGCCATTTGCTGTTGGATTGGGAAAAGGTGAGTTATTATGAGCGATCTGGGGGAATCCAAGTGCACACAGTACAGGGCCTTGGTTGTAGCCCAGTTTCTCTGGATTTTGTGGGTTTTTGCACATTGATATGGGCGTGATTAGGAGGCGGGAAATTTTAGCTCATCATTTGGTTCAGAATATTTTTTTCTTATTTTTTTGGACGAAAACCCAGGATTTTGACTATCCTTGGCTTTGGTCCTTGCCCCCAGGACACCTTGATCGGAGGTGCCCGCTGTGTGAAACCCCCCAGGTCGCTCAAACAAACTCAGCCCCTGCATCTAGGAGCTTGTCTAATGCGAGCAGATCCGAGCACACTGGCAGCCACATCCTCCGCTATCCTCTATCAGGGAGAGTGCCCACGCCGGGCCATTCACAGATGCCTGGTGTGGGCACATGCCTTGCTAGAGGCATAGCAGGGATGTGGCCGCAGCTCACACATGTGCCGTTGGACAGGAAAAGAAGGTAAGTTTATGGGCGACCTGGGGGGTTTCACTCAATGGGGCAACCCGAGGATGCCTCGGGGGGGAGGGAATCAATCAGCTTGGGAATCTTATAGATTACTGGGCCGATCTCTGTGTGTTTTGGTCCACTTTAAGCCCTGTGTGTGTCTTATAAAGCGTCTTATAGTGCGAAAAATACTGTAAAAAATATATATATTTATAGTAAAAGCCTTGGCTTTCGCTACACGTACAAACGCAGTTGCACCACAGGCAGTACAATGCATGCTGTGCTACGTCGGGCATGAACCCAGTGCAACCATGTGTATATGCGTTAGCGCATCACACTAAAAGCATGCTAAGGATGCACATAGAGTTAATTGACAGACCTGTCGCAACTCCAAAAAGAAAGCTTGACAATTCAATCAATGAGTGACAGGAGGATTCAGAGCATAGCTAAGACAACAGCTTGTGTGAGTGTCAGCTCAGGCTATGGTCAAAGGAATTGTATTGATTTTCTTTCCGGTACACAACAGCCATGCTTGAAATGAGTTACAGGATGAGGAGAACAGCAGAAGGTCTGCCAGCGTGATGACACATTTAACAATGAACTAAGGGGAATTTAGATAAGTGATGGGTCATGGAGTCATAACAATGTGACGATTTAGCAGATTGAGGTTTTGCATTGCTCATGATATTGATTTGTCTAGATTTTATAGATATACACATATATACATGTGGGTGCTGAAATCTAGGTCATGCCTATTAATGATGTTACTAGAGCTGTAACAGCCTTGTTATTTAGACTTGACAAGTTGGCCATTAAAACTGGACAGATGTAAGGGCTACACACGCCATTAGTTATAAAGCGCCCAATAAGCAGACAGTATATCCTGCTGTTACTATGCAGTCAGGCAGCATGGATAAGAAGGAAGGCTGTGCAGGAATACTGCATGATTAAGCTATCAAGATTGTTCTTGCTGTTTACTAGAAAGAAAACGAATCAGGGAGGGGGGTTGTGAGCTATGCTTTTACAGGGGAGGACGGCTCAACTTTAATGGTCTGTCCCCCGGAGCTAAGCTGTACTGGAATGATGGTTTCTTGCTACTGAACCTCCTATTGATGTGTGTAGATGCTTCTGCTCATTGTTAAAAGCTTTTGGCAGACAGTGGCTAACTATAGTAGGGTAATGCTGGCAGGGGCGGACTGGCCATAGGGAGACCCGGGCAAAAGCCCAGTGGGCCGCACTGCTTTGGGGCAGTCTTGCTGCTACCTTTACTAACACTCTCATCCAATCCCTGCATCCCCCCAGCCCCTACCCCACTCTACCCCATACCCAAGCAGCCCCATGCCCTCCCCTTAATGATTTAGCCTCAGTCTTGCAGCACACTGGTTGACTGGCCAGGAAGTAGCAGAGATTCCTCTGGCTGGTCATGGCAGGGCCGGCGTCAGCACCCGGCAAGCTTGGTCAGCTGCCGAGGGCCCCCACTTCCAAGGCAATGTGCCGTGCTTTGTATCAAGCTCACCAGGACCCATAAAACGTAACGTTTACTCAAATGGTTAAAAACATATGTGCTCAGTGTGAAGATGTGCCATGGCTCACCTCCCTTCAGGTGGGAGACAATGTGGTTAACCCTTTTAGTGCCAGCTTCGTGAGTCTCACTAAAAAACAGCTCCAATAGGGGGTTGGAGGGCAAGCAGCCCTTCTTTTGCCATGGAATTTATAGACCCCAGATCCGCGGCTCTCCACCGCAAAGGGGCCCACTGAGACCATGCCATCCAACAAAAACCTGGAGCCGGCCCTGGGTCATGGACAGGCCAGGTGCTGGTAAAACCCCGATTTTTGTCCCCAGTCCGCCACTGATTGCTGGGGATTGTGGTGCTCTTCTGGGTAAGTAATCCCCAAATGCAATAATCACGTGTGAGCTCCTGGTTTACATCTACCAAATGTGTGGCAGGTTTGCTGGAGGTTCTCTCAGATGTTATATGAAATGAGGAGAACTGCTTGTATGATGGTATCAATATGCACCATCAAATCCTTTGTTCTACCTGTTCAGTAATTCAAAATTCACTTTCACTGTGATTAATCAGAGCTCTTGTAAGGAGCGGAATGTAATTAGGAATGTTCGCTGCGCAATGAAAAGTATGTTAATTATTGGAAGCTACTTCATTATACAGTTAGTAAGCTTTGTGAGAACAGAGACAGTCTGTTCCCTTTCTCTTTTCAGGGACTAAAAGAGACCTGTACAAAGAGACCTAAAAGAGTCCTCTACAAAGCAAACTACCCTCCAATGACAGGCGCATTATATTTATATTATACTGCATATAATTTTGGGTCCCTCCGCCGGGTGGGACCTAGGGTACCCAGTGTCTTTAGGCGTGATGTGGGTGAGGTGCACTTACTCTTCAGCAGATCCTACAGATAGTTTCGAGACTACTTAGTTGAATATAAAATATAAGCAGCCTTTATTCTCAGCTAGTTCCATATTAAGTTGCATCACAACCATGCTACAGCAATCCTCAGCACTTTAGCTCCATGTAAGACCATCAGGAACTGGCAGACTTATCCCTCTTCCAGAGATGTGTTGTTAGTGCTGCTCAAGGCTCTCTCGGGGCTGCCACAGACTATCTGTCTCCTTTCCTCTTGCTGGCATCAGCTATCTCACCTGTGTCCTGCTGGCTTCCATGACTCCTCACTAACATTAATACAATGTATCCCCTCAGATGGATTCAAATCTTAAAACAAGGAACTAAGGCAAGGCTCCTCTTTTATACTTAACTATACCTATTTCTTCTCCCAGGACCTCTCATATCCACACCCAAGCATGTTTCTCATGTGGGGGGATTCACAAGCTAAGCATGACTCAGGGGGCCCCTGGAAATTAGATCTGACTGGATCCTTCCAAAAGTAGTGCATTCCTCCCAACTTTTAAAAGCCGTAAAGAGCAACATGAGAAGAACGTTTTTTGCACTTAAACTACTCCCCAGCCACGCCCTTAAAGGGAAATACCATCTAAGAATGTATTATTATTATTAACAATAATAATAATAATAATAATACAGGCAAGTTCTCTGCACTCAAATTACAGCCAGGGCCTGTAGTGAGAGGGGCATTGTTCCATTCCAGCCAGTGAAGTGCATCCTTCATTCCAGCCAGTGAGGGGTATTCCTCAATACAACCAATGAGGGGCATCCATCCATCACAGCCAGTGAGTGGCATCCCTAATTACAGCTAGTGAGGGGCACCCCTCATTGCAGCCAGTGAGGGGCACCCCTCATTGCAGCCAGTGAGGGGCACCCCTCATTGCAGCTAGTGTGTGTGTGTACACACACACCCACATGACACTTTGACACAAACTTTTACACACACACTGACACACATGACACCACTGCACTCCCCCACGCTCTTACCTCTGCAGCCATACTGATCATCTCCGGCATGGCCAGGCTCCTTCCTGGAGTCCCGCCCACCCACTGAACCACCAATTAGGAATGCTGGAGAAAAGAAAAACATGCACAAGCATTGCAAACATGCAAAACTGCGCTCAATTATGAGCAGGGGCCTTTAAATACTGGTGAGATGTGACCTGCATTGCCAGTTGGTCTTCTCTCCTACCTGTTCATGTGTTCCAGTCCTCCATTCCTGTTTACCGAACGGGCTTGATTCTGACTACGCTCTTGCTCTCCTGACGACCTTGGCTTGTCTGCGACCTTGATCCAGTTGTGCCTGCCCACGACTTCGGCTTGTCCTACTTCTCCAGTCCAGCTCTGGTCTGTCCTCTACCTAGAACCCACTCCGAGATACCCACTCCTGCAGCCTAGCCTATTCTCACCTTTAGGGGCTCTAGTGAAAACCAGGTTGGTCCATAGATTCCAGGCTTTCCGGTTGAGAGGTGAGTCGGTTCTTAGTCTCCGCAATCAGGGTTTATACCCGGTAGTTTGACACAGGGAGATTAAAACCCGGCTGACCACAGGCCAGGCAGTTGTGCGAACACAGTGATCTAGCCTTTCCCTAGCAGCAAAGTGATGTCTGTAGGGGAAGCAGGAAGAGCACTTTACTAAGGTATGGGAGTGGATGGGTCTTAGCTGGAGGTAAAGGCCTTCCACACACACAGTACACAGCCTGGGGATAGAAGAACAGCTCTCTGTCGTCCCAGGCTGGGCATCTACCCTGTGTGGGTGTGTGTATGTTATTTAGGCAAACCGACAATTAGCACTTGCCTGAAGCCTATGTGTCTGACCCCCCCCCCCCCATTCAACCATGCTCTTTGATCACGTGTGCTGGCAGCTGAGGTTTACCCAGTGGGGTGGTGGGTGCTTGGCGGTTGCGTTGGGGTTTTCCCTCCTGGTGCTGCTGTGTCAACATTTTTTTGTCTGCAGGGACAGATGACCAACGACAACTTGGGTTGGGCAGCATGTCCCAATGGAGCAGGATGAAACAGACAGGGGTCACTCAGATTTGAAGGGAGAGGGGAATTCAATTCATCCTAAAACCTCCAATTATATGTAAATACTTTATGTATTCTGACACTTTATTTACTGTCATTTCTGGGTGTGGTTGAGCTAGGAAGGGCATGTCATGGCACAGCTTTAGGAGTCTTGAGCATGCCCTGCTGTGATCAGAGACCACTGTGGCTTGCCATGCTCACTCACGCTGAGAGCTTCAGGAAACAGAGTGGCTGTTAGACTACTTTGTGTGGTCCTGGAGGAATTAAATTTAAAGGAGGGCCAAATGTAGGAGTCCCGCTAGAGTTTTGCTTACCTTATTGTAAACTCGTTATCAAATTGTGGCACTGAGCAGGCCCCGCATCAAATCCTGGTAGGCTATTTATTCCACCCAGCTCCATTTTTATCCTCACCTCAAATCCCGGGCCACTCAAACCCATAGCAATCTAAACTGCCAGAAGGGGAAAGGACAGAACAGGGACAGGATATTGAAACCATTTAAAAGAAACTGCATGTGAGGTGAGAAAAGCCGGGAATATGAGTTTTGGTCTAAAGTTATTAGGGTCGATTCAAAGAAACATGTAACAGCTTGGATTTGGGTGCCGATCATCCTATTTTTCCCGTACGCTCGTGCGTTCGTATGAACTTGCGAGTGATTCTATAAGCAAATACGTTTCTATCCTAAAATGTACGTCCGTTCGTATGGCAGTTCGCGAATCAGACCTATGTCAGTTTCCATCCTGAATTTTCCGTTTCATTTCTCAGGTTGCAACATTGGTTTTGCCCTTTTTCCTTTTTTGTCTGGACGTAAATCCTTCTGATCTTGCGGCTGCGCACTACAAACTTACCTCATTAAAGTGCATTCTAAATATTTGGTCTTTTATTTTTCTTTATTTCATTCATTTTGTAGTAACCAACCATTAATGAATGCATTTGCATAAGTAAATCTTACTTTGTTTATTTTTTAGTTAACTTGCATTTTTTACTTGTGTTTAATTTTAATATTTTGGCTTCAAATGGTACAACTTAAACCTCTACATACAGATTGCTCTCAAATATAAAAAAACACCCAGCAACTTCTGCATGTTATGAGTCTAGAAACAGCCAAGATGGCGGCTCAGGTATTCTCGGGCAGCCTGCAAACAGAAAGGGCCTTGTGACTGTGTTGCTCTGCATTCTTTGATTTCTGACCTTTCCGTGCCCCCAGCTCTGCTGTGTCTGTGCAAAATAGAGCAGTAACCCACATCCTGCACTTTATCCCGCTCTCCTCTCCTCAGTAAGTGTGATGCATCTGACCAAAGATGTGCTTAAATAATTAAACAAAGCAAAGGTAAGCAACTACACCAATAAATGCAATCTAAAAATATTATTCTAGTACATCAATTTAAAAGTAAATAACAAAGGACATAAGTTTCTTTAATTAACGCAAATAAATTGCAAAATAAAGGTTTACATGCAAAGGACTAATTAAGGTCCACATTAAAATGCTTTTATAAGGCATACATGAATCAGGTATGCATTGCCATACAATTTATGGCCTCGGCCATGCTGATACATGCAGTTCATTGGAGCTCAAGACGCGCAGACTCCTCCACATAGCCAAAAAACCTGTTCAAGAACAGCAATCCGACTGCTAAAAGGTGTCGGCAGTGGCTTTCTTTTAAAACGTATTTAGAGGTTGGAAAACTGTTCTCTGAATCACACCTAAACACATCCGATTATCCTAAAAGTTTTACGTTTTGATCCTAAGTTTTAGGATTTGATCCTAAGTTTTACGTTTTCATCCTAAAATTTAGGAACGAACTTCCGATGATCGTAAGAGCATATACGCATTCGAACGTAGGCTCGTGCGAGTCGGAAATGGCCAAAAAAACAGGAAAAAATGACTAACACCCACCCAAACTTACGATTCTCGATCCGAAATCAATTAACTTTTGCTCTTTGAATCGAGGGGATTGTCTATACATGAAAAGAGAAAAGAAAATCCCCACGGACGAACGCTCCCATCTGACGCTCTGACACTCACCTGACCTGCAGACCAGTGTTCTCTCTTTTTTATAATGTTTTTTGCCCAGTCTTATCAAAGGGTCATTCTAATTATGATACATATATCTTAAATATAATGACTTTTGCACATATTGTAAGAATTTCCTTCAAACCTTTACTTTTTAATCAATTTTTCCACGAGACACAAGTGCCCTTCTAACAATAAAGTGGACCTTTTCTTTAAAGTTGACCAAAACCCATGGCGATCGGCCCAGGATTCTATAAGATTCCCGGGCCAATCGATGTCTGGACCGATCATTAACCCCTCATCCTGCCCCTTGACATTACAAATGTCTCATTACAAATGTGCTAATTTGTTGAGCTCAGCCATACTGACAAGTTCCAGCTCAGCCTAAAAAAAAAATACTGCCCCCCCCCCCCCGCGGTCACTAAGCACAATTTGGGCGTTTCAAATTAAAAAGCACTGAGAGATCTCAGAGGCTGCCACTGTGGAAGCTGTCGCCTTGGTTGTGATTGACTGTTTAGTCAGCCAATCACTGTGCAGGAGCCTGGAAGATGGGAACACTGCTCGCTCTCGCCAAGGAGATTGGGCCCCAGACATCGTTAAGGTAAGTTTTTTTTTACAAATCCCAAATCAGGCTTAGTTCCGGGGTAGGGCTGGGAGGGGGTGTGCCTTTTTTATTTTAGGCTGGACTGTCTCTTTAACCAGAATCTGAACAGCAACACTAGTTGTAGGCTTCAGGGCCTCATCTTACTGAAAACGCTAGTTTGATTACTGTAAAGGTCGTCAGCCACATATAATGCATAACATGAAAATTCACACTCTGAGACAAACGTGTGTAACCAGGTGGAAATGTCCCTCTATGCATTTTGCCTGTTGTGTCTCTGTGGATATGATGGATTCTACTTGTACAATTGGAGCCCTGAAGCCTATTCAGTGCAGTTCAGTGCATAGTCCGTACACTATGCTAGTAGCCAATGAAGAGAATGGAGGCCTGTGTATAAATAGATTTTATTTTTATTTGGCATTTAAAGTGGAGCAAAACCCAGGTTTTTGACTATCCTGGGTTATGGTCCTTGCCCCAAGGGGACAAACTAAGACTGGGATAGTGAAAGACCTGGGTTTTGAGCACAATCTTGGGATGCCCCCAGGGCAAGAACCAAGACCGGGATAGTAAAAGTTAAAAGGTTAAGGCACAATTTTAATAAGGGGCGCTCTAACTTTATATAATGTTATACCATTATTTAACACAATGTTTCCCAAATGTTTGTGTGAATTTTGCTACTTTACCAAAAACACTGACCAAACTATTTTCATGTAGACTCCCAATTCAGCATTCAGATTTAGAAGTCTTGGAATTCCACATTTTTAAGCGAATCTAGCCAAACTGCCTCTGAGCTGAACACAGCACCATTAGAGGAGCATTATGTAGTAGTGCAGTCAGTATGGACAGGTGCAGGTTCCCCTCGCTGCACAAGGCAGAAAGGACGGGCTGGTGATCAGCAGTCCCCCCCGTGACAGCTGTAGTACAAGATGAGACAATTATGTCAAAACCAGTCATCTGTTGTCATGTCTGCTTTGTGTTGCTGCAGTTAATTGTGACCATTGCATCCAAAGTAATTGATTTCAAAGGTTATAGAAGCAGTAAATGTATTATGCATCTGGGACCATTTAGAGGCGTCCTGCATGTCCAGCTCCGTGACACAGTCCAGACTGACAACTGTGACATCAGCGCTGCGACATTCAGCTGACAGCTCCTCTGTGAAACTATATCTGGCAGATTTCAGATGATTAGCTGTTGTTAGTTGAAATCTCTAGAAAGCAGTTGCTTTATTGGCAGGATCACAATTTATTTAGTCTACAAACATACTAGAAAGTAGCACTGCTCTACACCAACTACTAGAATACTCTCACTGCCATGACTGTGATACCCTGCTGTCACAATAGGCCAGGGGTACTCAACCACTTCTTGTAAAGGTCCATTTACAGGCATCTGGTGAGAGGCAAAGGTCCGGACGGGGCGCTGTCAGGGGGGTGGATAGTTAGAAATCAGTGCACTGGGGCGGGTTGGGGGTGGATTATACCTTGCAATGCCACTTCCCGTCCGTGCAGTACTTCATATTGCAATGCTAGGTGCCAGGGAGTAATGATATTGGCAGGGAGACAAACAATTACATCACCAATCTGTAACGGGGCAGCGCTGAGCATGGCAACACAGAAGCAACTAACTGCAGGGCTGTCAGGGCAGGGGTCCAGAAATCTGGCACCAAGGTCCGCATTCGGAACCCGGTCCGCCAGTTGAATACCGCTGCAATAGGCCATTGGTAGAGTCCTGATTGCAAGGAACTAAGGTCACACCGAGACTACGGTCTGGAACCTAACACTCATCCTGGAGCCCAGAATCTAAGGGTAACCCTTCTCTTCACTAGAGCCATCGCAAGGGAGCAGAGGCAGTAGGGGCGGGCAGGCCATAGGGAAACCCGGGATCAGGGCCGGCACCAGCACAGGGCTAGCCTGGGCAATTGCCAGGGCCCCTGGCATCTTCAGGGGCCCACTCAGGCTTACACTTGGCCATGGACCTGAATCCCTGAATGCCGTGTGTTGTGTGCAGACCTGCTCATGGCTGGCATCAGCAACATTGGAGAAGGTGCCATAGAATAGAGGCCAATTGATGGAAGCTCAGACGGTGGCAAGAACCAGGTCACAACTGACAGCAATGATGGAGTTTTTAGTGGCAGTGGAGCATGCAGTAAGGACTGAATTGCACTTGGTTATATACCACTTTGGGGCCCAAGGGCTCCCACAAACCTGGAGCCTGCCCTGCCCGGGACAATGCTCAGTGGGCCACAATGTTTTGGGGCCAGTTGGGCTACTGCTTTAAACACCCACATTTAATCCCTACCTACTTAATCTCCCTCTCACCCCCCTGTACCCAGCCCCACTGTACCCACAAGCCAAGGAACCCAGCCCCCAATGCTATAGTCCTGAGCTCATGGTTGGGGGGGGGGGGGGCTCAGCAGAGATGTCTCAGGCTGGACAGGGGCTGGTAAAATCCTTGGCTGATTTTTGGTCCCAGTCCACCACTAATAGACAGGACTGCAGGGAAGCCCTAGATCATGCAACTGGGGAATAGAGGGTAAGAAAAAATGGACAGTGATTCCAACTGACTGTCAGAAGCTGGGCAAGCAAAAGGTGGTAAACAAAGTCAGGTCCATAAGCAGCGGTTATAATCAGAAAGCTAAAAGTAGTAGTCAGTATTCAGAGCAAAGATCAGGGGCAGGTGTCTAGAGGGTCCAAACATCGGTCAAGAGGCAGTCAGTGAGGTCTGCAGCTAAGTATGTAAATCAAGGGGTAGGTCACCCAAGCCAGACATTTGTGAATAACCAGCGCAGGCACACACCCTGATAGAGGGTAGCATGCATGCAGCCGCCGGTGTGCTTGGCTCTGCTTGTCTCCTTTTGGCTAGACTCAGCCCTTAGCCGAGACTTAGCCCATATTGATAAGCGTGCTGATGGACGGGAGCCTGGACAGTAGGATTGAGTAAAGGTTTTACTGGGTGATCTAGGGGGATTCACACAAATTGGGATGCCCCAGGGGCAAGGAACAAAACATGAAAGTCAAAATTGCAGGACAGGAAGGTGTGAAAGTAGCCTGATTTGACCTCTAGGGGAGAACTAACCAAGATTATTTAAAAAAAAAAAAAAAAAAAAGGAAATTAAAATTTTGCCTGTAGTTGCCCTTTGGGTGTTAATAAATTGTGCCTTACTACCTCACTGGGTAGGGCATTCTGTATGTTCCCTCATCACACCTGTCATAGATATGCTCATTTGAAATGATGTATTAAAGTTTAACATTTGAATTATTGAAAGGTTGGATTGATTGAAATGAAATAGTTTAAGGGAGGGAGAGTCTAATAACTACCTGTCCCAGTGACCCACATAACAAAAGCAAGTTAAAAGTCAGGTAGAACAGGTCATTGTTGAAGCTGGAGTGGGAAGAAAGTTAGAGCAGGAGTGAGAGGTGCCAAAAAGTCTAGAGTCCCGTCAGCATTCCCCAAGGACTTGTGGAGGAAGACATGGTCCAGGTACCCTAAGGTCAGGACCAGATTATAGGCAGGGCACAAGGGGCGTCCCATTGCCCTGCAAGAAGGCCTCCACCATCTTTGGTGCTATGGTTGGTGGTATTTGAAATTTGCTGCACTACCGATTGGTCCGGATGGCCCTTGCAGGGGTGTATACATGAGGTTTTCCTCTTTCCAATGGCACATCCAGGGGGTCGTTAGCTCCCCTAGGTCTGGACATGCGGCGTTTGGAAATGTACCACCCCAGCACCAGAGATTAACAGTACCAGGAATTTGCAGTACTACCGCTTGGTCCGCCACTGATACCTGAGGTTCTCCTCTTTCCAACGGCACCTCCAGTGTGTCGTTTGCACCTTTAGGTCCAGAGATCCAGCGCTCAGAACTGTACTCCTTGCAGGAGTGTATACCTGGGGTTCTCTCATTTCCAACAACACCTCCAGTGTGTCGTTTGCCCCTTTAGGTCCAGAGATCCAGCGCTCAGAAATGTACTCCTTGCAGGAGTGTATACCTGGGGTTCTCTCATTTCCAACAACACCTCCAGTGTGTCGTTTGTCTCTTTAGGTCCAGAGATCCAGCGCTCAGAAATATACTCCTTGCAGAAGTGTATACCTGGGGTTCTCTCATTTCCAACAACACCTCCAGTGGGTCATAAACCCCCCTAGGTCCGGCATCTGGCAATTGGAAGTGTGCCAATCCGGTACACTGGACACTGCACAAAGACAGTAGACATTTGCTTTAATGGAAAATAAATACTGTATCAGGGGCCTTCACCAGATTTTCTGCCCAGGGGCCTCCACCACACTTAATCTGGCCCTGCCTGAGGTAGTGGGACAGGCTGTACTATGACAGTTTAGATCTGGAAATGGGGGCCAGGCCTAGTTTGAAGGGGTTATACTGGAATACATCTGGAGATCTGTACTGGAATAGTACTGCTGGAACAGTGACTGTGTAAGTGATATTGGCCTTGTTTCAGTAAGAGTTGAAAAAAAATTCTCCTGGTAGTAAAAAAAATCACTTTATGTGAAAAATGCCCAAGACTGTCACTGTTGCTGAATTACCAGATAGGAACAAAACGAAAGTCAGTATTACTACAGTGTAAAAAGGTGTAAACTGCACGTTTCCTAGGAGAAAATAAGTGCCTTTGACTTTCATCGTTTTTCAAGCTGATGATTCAAAAACGCTGACATTCTCAGGCTTGTTTCACTTAACATTAATTTTTTACTACCAAGATAATTTTTTTCAACTCTTACTAAATCAAGGCCATTGTCTTCAATAGAGTAAGGACACTTCCTTAAAGTGGGCCAAAACACAGGATTTTGACCATCCCAGGCTTTGGTCTTTGCCCCCGGGGCACCCCAATTCTGGATGCCCTGCTGTGTGAAATCCCTGAGGTGGCCCAGTAAAACTCACGGGGCATCTGTGGGCTCCCAGCCATCAGCGTGCTCACACTGGTCAATTTAGACTAAGGTAAGAGTCTAGCTGAAAGGAGTTGAGCATGCCAGTAGCCACATCCCCGCTACCCTCTAACAGAGTGTGTACCCCCACTGGTCATTCACAAATGTCTGGTGTTGGCGCCCACCCTGCTACATGGTGTGACACAGCTGGACTTTGAGGTAGAAGCTTCAGGTGGTTATTTATTGATTTCATGTTTTCCTAGACTCTCCGTTTACCAGCTCTATGCTCTATGGCCTGGATTTATAACCCTGATATTTTTAATATTTTTAAGCGAGTGGTCCAACTAAAATGCAATAATAATTAGCAAAATAACAAAAATACCTTTTATTATTGAGCTAAATACAAGAGCCAAAGGGGGCTTTTAAAATGCCAGATTTTTTCTTTTTGCTTAAATTGTCCTGAGACTATTGTGCTCCATAGATGCTCTTAGGCAGTGGTTCCCAACCTTTTCCCACAAGGGCCAATAACAGCTCATGCTTTGTGGATCTCCACATACCGTCTTTCCCCGAAAATAAGACATCCCCCAAAAATAAGGCCTAGTGCCTGCTTTCGGAGGATATCGTTATATAAGTCATCCCCCGAAAATAATTCCTACCCGAAAATAAATCCTCCCCCGAAAATAGGGCCTCACCGTTGGTACAGTTCCATCCACGAAATGTTGCAGATGGATCCGGAGCTTCTACTGTAGAGACCGTTGGGGCGGTGGCGCCTCGCAGCTCGCTGATTGGCTGCAGCGCTGTGGAGCAACGCGAGACTTCGGCCGGGTATTTGCTGAGGGACGGTGCGCAGGGGGATGTCAGAGAACCCGCGCGAACCTGAGGAAAAGCTGCCGCCGCCTGCTCCCTGTGACCGCGCCGCCGAGTGTGCCCCAGCGAGACCTGGACCGAGACAATACGGTACCGGTAAGCAGGCCCGGATTAACGTAGGGGCGGACAGAGCTGCCGCTCCAGGCCCCTACGTTAAAACAGGCCCAGCAGCCTGCAAACACGGCCCGCATAGGCCGCCCGGCGGCTGCCGTGCGGGTCCCGTGAGACTCTCACAGGCTATAGCAGGCATACTCAACTAGCACAGCTGAGCAGCCTGATGCTCTGTGCAGCCTGGTATTGTAACCACTAGGGGGCGTAATGACGGGGCACGTAAGGGGGGAGCTCCAGGGAGGTGGAGGAGACGCACGCTGCCTGTCTTCTGTCAAGACATCCCCCGAAAATAAGGCCAAGTGCCTTTTTTCGGGGAAAAATTTATATAAGACAGTGTCCTATTTTCGGGGAAACAGGGTAGCTGCCTCTATAGCTCTGCTGCTGCACTAATTATTTTACTTGTGCATCTGTGTGGAGATCTGCAAAACCCGGCCTGTTGGTGGACCTTGTAGGAGAGGGTTAGGGACCCCAGCTCTTAGGAACCAGCAAGGAACATCTTTTCCTATAATAAGGTTTCTGTTCTAGAATATCATTGAAAAAAATATTATTTTTTTTAACCTAGATAATGATGTAATGTCATTTATTTTTGTTTAAAAAGTAGTTTTAAGCCCTATTGATTTCCTTTTCATCGTAGGATGTTGCCCTGTGGAGCACTCCTCCCACACATCTCAATCCAAATCAGCCCGGAGCATCCGCCCTGTCACCTGACGACTCATCCAGCCTGTCTTTCTGAGTGGGATACGGAATGATTTTTCCCCTTGTTTTGAACAGTCTCGCTGCGGCTTGCCAGATGGTGAGCAGTGCTTGTGGGTAATAGAATCATTTTCCATATGGTGACTGTGTTACGTTATCTATTTTGTTTTTAGGATGTTATTGCATTTGTTCCATTTATGGATCCTTTTATATCTAGTGGTGAACAGCTCCAGGGATGGGCGCAGAGATAGAGCTCAGAGCCGTTGATCTTTATAGAAACAGAAAGTTGCTCCTTCATTTCTCTAGTGTTCAAAGATTTTAATATGCAGATAGAAAATGAAGGTATCAGATGAATATTCTTACACTTAGATGTAATAAAGGTCTTGAAATAAGTGTAATAAAATGCACAAATACACAGTGGACAACTTACTATATTATTTTGTCTGCGTTAAGTGGAATTATTAAAATACAGAAATAAAAAAAAGAATGTATCTTGCTTTGCCTTGCTTTACCTTATCGATTTCCTTTCCAAGTGTTATCAAACTGGAAAACAAAATAACAGTGGCCTTAAAGTGGACCAAAACCCAGGACTTTGACTATCCTGGGTTCTGGTCCTTGCCCCACTGTATGAAACCCCCCAGATCGCCCGAAGAAACTGACCTCTTCCCGGTCCTACGACGTATGTGCGGCCGCTTGTCCAATCAGCGCACTCAGATATGCTCGAGCACCCTTTCTCCTAGAGCTCGTATAACGCAAGCAGATTTGAGCGCACTGGTGGCCACATCCCCTGCTACACTCTAACTGGGTACGTGCCCGCAGCGGCCATTCACAAATGCATGTTGCGGGCATGCACCTTGCTAGAGGGGTAACGGGGATGCGGCTGAGGGATTTCAGACAGCGGGGCATCCCAATTTTGGATGCCTCATGGGGAGGGAATTGATCTCCATCGATTAACTTGAAGGGGCTCATTACAACTTTTGCATGCTTTGTACTTTCCTGCGGCACCCCTGAGAGGGCATCCAACCTATGCTAAAGGTCATAGGGGCTGCTATCCTCCAGTACTGAAGGTGGACCCTTTTGCCTGGGGTGCTGGGCTGGTAACCTTGGGGGCTACCGAGAGTACATTTTTTTTCATAAAAGAAAATTGGGTTCTTTTAACCCTTACAGCTCAAAATGAAATGTTTTCATGTGGCCAACAAAGTGCACCTGCCGTTTAGACAACTGCACAAAGTGTAGGTGTCCTGCTAAATCACCCCTACAGGTGCATTTTGGAAACTTACAGGGAATGACCACCAAAACATGTTTTTGTCCCAGTCCGTCCGAAAATGTTATTTTGTTTTTCATGTTTCATCCTGTGCACAAAGCTGTGCCTCAGAAATGAAGTCTGGCCACCAATGTAACAATATGGAGCTTGACATTCTCTGAGCCTTCTCCCCTTCCCATTTGCTCATTTGCATATTCCCCTGCTGCAGCCAGCCAGATGCAGCAGTTTCCAGTTCTCCCTCTCCGCAGCGTGCCACAACAGCCACCAATCTTTCTCCACATTCTGAAAGTAAGCCGGTAATACTTGCATCTAAATGTGAGGTGGGTCTACTTGTGGGCCCCAGGGATCCCAGTCTGACACTGTTTAGCATATTTTATTTTAATTATAGGTAGGTGAATTCTAGAAGGGGGTATGCTCAAACTTCTGCTCTTGCTTATTAATCGTGGGTTCTGACTGGATCTACTGGTACCCTTCATATTATTTTAGGGTTTGGGTGATTTTCTAGCATTCAGTTTAAACATTTTAGGGTATTAGGGAATTTGTTTGTAATCCGGGGGCTTAACTATAGGGGGTGCGACCACATCGGGGCCCAGAAGACACCATTGCTGTTGTTTCTCAATCTATTGGGCTGATTCAGCAACATCAGTATTATTTTAACTCACGTTTTATTTGAGTCATGATGTGTTTCCTCTGTACCTGCTTGCTAGGTATAATAGGGAATTCTTCGTGGATCTTTGTCCAGCATATATTATTTAGTTTTCTTTTTAAAAAGGAACAAAACCCAACAGCAGCCAGCTTGGAATCCCCTGGGGCATCCTGAAACACCCCCCGCTGTGTTAAACCCCCCAGTTTGGCCATAAAAACTCTTCCCACGCTTCAACAGTGCATGCACGGGCTCTTGTTCGATGACTATGTCATTCTGCAGACGGCTCTCTTCCCCTGTATTCCCTATGTCGTGTGCACACTCCCATCCCAGCCATTCAGCCATTGGGGCCTGGATAGGTGAGTTTTTATGGGCGAACGGGTGTTTCACACAGCGGGGAGCATGGAACAAAACCCGGGAAAGTCTAATTACTGGGTTTTGTTTTAACTTTGTAAGTACAAACGTTCAGTTACTGTCAAGTGACAGATAAGAATTACATGTTTTTTTTTGTGTCTGGTTTAAGAATATAATAATGCCAAAACAATGCTGAGAACTATGTAGCAGTATCGCCCTCTTGTGGTGATTTGTCATTATTGTAACTAAAATAAATGTAATACAGGCAGTTCTCTTATCTCCTGAACACCCTAAAGACGAGCTATCAATGGAGCAGGATCTGCCAGAATTCCCCCCTCAATACTGGCCCCAAACGGGACACAGGAAGCCACTGCACACAGCAAAGCCAAGCATGGCTACCCATGTCCCTCATCCACGGCAAGCTTGTGTGGATTGAACCCCCTGCTCAGAGGGGTTCGGGGCAGTGGGCATCCCATATCTGTATGCCTGCAGGGGGGTGACTTGTCTGACAATCAAAAGTAACCAGGTTAATGTGGATCAAAGCCCAGGATTTTGAATATCCTGGGTTTTGGACCTTGGCCCCGGGGCACCGCAATCGGGGCCGGCTGTGTGAAACCCCCCAGGACGCCCAAACTAATTCTCCTCCCCCTGGTCCTACAGTGCATGTGTGGCCTCTTGTCCAATCAGCATGCTGGTATTCACTCCCACCGACTCATCTAAGGATCGCCTCCAGATGAGTCCTGATGAGCAGATCTGAGTGCGCTGATGGCCGCATCCCCGCTACCCTCTAACAGGGAGAATGCCTGCACCAGTCAAACACAAATGCCTGCCGCAGGCGCTCCCTGCTAAAGGTATAGCAGGGAGCGGTGCTGCTTGCGCATGCACCGTTGGATCAGGGAGAAGTTGAGTTTACTGGGCGACCTGTGGGGATTTACATAGCAGGGCATCCCGAATCTGGATACCCTGAATATGCCTGCCCTGGAGTCTCATAGACCCTAGGTGGGTTTTGGTCCACTTCTAAATACACCCTGGTAAGATACACATATTAAGGTTGATTCTGCGCCGTGAGAATAGTTTTTTTTATATTTTCTTGTGAGAAAACACTTTTTCTCATGATTTTTTTCCTTGGTGTGATTCAGCACATTTAGCTGTGCAATTATTTTAGATCTTTTCTCACAGTGCTGAATCACCCATATAATAATCTTGTGCCAATGAAGATAATGTGATGGGGGGAATCTGGAACAGGGAAACAGATGGGTGAAGAGTGAAAAGAAAAAGGAAAAAGAAAAGAGGAAATCAGGAAAAGGATAGCGCCAGGGCGTACATAGGTTTTATAGGACCCGATAGCCTACCAGGTACCTGCCCCCTTCAGTTCTACTGGTGGGCCCCAGGTATCCCAGTCCGACACTGTTTAGCAACTTTTATTTTACTTAGGTAGGTGGATTCTGGGAAGGGGTATGCTCCAACTTCTGCTCTTGCTTATTAATTGTGGGTTCTGACTGGATATACTGTTACTTCATATTATATTTGGGTTTGGAGGATTTGCTAGCATTCAGCATAATCATTTTGGGGACATTTGTTTGTAATCAGGGGCAGGGCCGACTCCAGGTTTGTGGGGGCCCTTGAGCAAGAGAGTCTTAATGGGCCCCAAAGTAGCGAGTTACATGATGTCACCGTTCAGCTCCACTGCCACAAATGGGTCATCTTCTGCTAATCGCCCTCCAGTCCTTTTCAGTTGTCACCTGGTTCTCGCCATCCCTGATCAGGGGGGCCAACCACACCGGGGACCAGAAGGCCCCATCATTGTTGCTCCTCCACCTTATGTATCAGATTTGTGCTCACTTGGCATCATTTAGAGAAAGGAAGAGACGTGTCTTCTGTTTCAGTCAGTAGTTGTCTAGCTGTATCCAATTAAAAGACAGAAGGTTACTGCATAATGTGTGAAAGGGCCCCATTTAATGTACTAGCTACCAGGTCTATGTCTCCCTCCCCCTAATTGGCAGCTTTGATAGGTGATTCAGGGGGTTTCCCAAATCGGGATGCCCCCGAGGACAAGGACCAAAACCCAGGATAGTAAAAAATAAGCTAGACAGGAGGTCTGGATATGTTAAAGTTTAACGTGTGGAGGTCAGGTTTTGAAATAAATTATTCAGGATATGGGTGAGGTCTTGGTAGAGATGACTCTGGAGCATGGAGGTTATAGTGTTGCTGGAATTCAGATGATACAACATGGATGCTGGATTATATGATCAGAGAGCTCTTTATTCCATCTTTGCTGTATGGCCCTGGCTAAAGAGCTATACACTTCTTTCATTTGCTCCTCCCTCTCCATACCTCACTGTTGCTAGGCAGAACATGCAAGCAAACAATACATTAAATTGAGAAAATGAGGAATAAACCACAAAACACCGTGCTAGCAATAATTAATAATAAGGATAAATTAATGAACCTATTAAATACTTTTAGGCATACCCTGCGCTGGAGTTGTATTTGACCGTATCGGCGCGGCCACAAATGAAATAGACAAATAATTACAGCATGTAATTTAAAACTCAGCGGGGAAAGATAATTTGAGTGAATTTTTCAAATAAGTAATACATTAAATTGGTACAATGGGTGTTGTTCTGGTTTAAAGTGAAACAAAACCCTGCATGGCCAGCCCCCAGGGCATCCCAAATTGGGATACCCTGCTATGTGAAAGCCCCCAAGGCGTCAGTAAGCTCACCTCTACCTTGTTCCTATGGTGCGTGCACAGGCTCTTGTCCAATCAGAGCTGTTTGCTGTGCATATGTAATTCAGCCCACAGCTCTGATAATTACATGGGGAGCGAGAGCAGCATCCCCTGCCTCCTCGGGCTGTGCACACGCTCCTGCCCCAGCCAGTCAGATAGGCAGGAGCGCATGTGCTGTTGGGGATGCGGAAATGAAAAAACACACAAAACGCGCATGTGCCATAGGAAAGAGAAAGAAGTCAGTTTTTGGGGGCTTTCTGGGGGGTTTCACACAGCAAGGTATCGCAATTTAGGATGCCCCGGGGGGGCAAGGAAAAAAACCCGGGATAGTCAAAATACCAGTTTTTGTTATGCTCTAAAGAAATACTAGTAACAACATCACAGTTCAGATTCTATCATGGATCTGGTTTGGTTGCAGTATAGATAAATTGACAATTTTTAAGGGCCTCAAAGTGGGGCACTGGACGTGAGAGGGGTGAGGCTTAGGGGCAGGATATTCACAAGCCTTTGATGGCAAAAAATTTTTGGGGCACCATGGAAATGTAAAAATCTAAGCTATATAAACATTGATTTTCAGAGCACTAGTAAATACTGTCCCCTGAGCAAACACTGATACATAGAGCAACAGTGGATTATGTCCCCTGACCCAAAGTGCCACCCAAAACCAAGATTTGGGATGCCTGCTAAGTGAAACCCAGCCCTAAAACTCACTCACCTGCCAATCCAATGTCGCATGCGTAGGTGCACAGCCAATCAATGCCCTCACCGCCATTCAGCGTCTTTAAAGGACCTAAAGTAAAAAGGGGCCGATTCATCCCCACATCGCCCTCTACTTACCATTTGGATGTCACCTGCTGCAGCGACATCTGGCTGCTTTGGTGCCCCAATTAGGGGCAGCTCCATTACATCCCAGCCATGGGCACTGCACAAGCACGAGATCGGGGACCGTGCGTAGTGCCTGATGGGATGCAAGATGGCGCCGCCTGTTGGTATGTCGTTGGAATCCAAGGGACCCAAAAGATGGATCCCCCGGGGAGGTGAGTAGAACCTATCCAAAGGAAAAACCTGGTGATCCTGGAGGTTTCACACAGTGGAGCATCCCAAATTGGAATGTCCGAGGGAGAGCGAATCAGATTCTGTTTTTTGTCACCTAATAGAACTATGAGTTTGGGGGACCATTGTACTCTTCACACCAAGTCTCTATCAGCACAATGTACAGTATAAGGGGTCTGGGTTGGGCCCCTCAATCCACAGTGAAGGGTTTTTGCTGGGCCCCCTCACAGGATCTGTGCTGGGCCCACACACTGTATATAGAGCATAAAGAAAGTGTGTGGGGATCCCCCTGTAACTGAAAGCCTAACTAGAGAATGTGAAAGAAAGGGTTCAACCAGGAAAGGGGTAAAGGAGGGGTACTCAACTGACCACTGTTACTCAACTAAGGTCCAAATATCAGGGTCTGTTGTCGGATGAAGGTCCGAGCTGAACACCAACAGTAAAGCACCCTACTCCCCAGATCTAAATGGCTAGCGTGGGAGCGTGCGCAAGCTGGCAGGGATGCGGCAGTGGGCACTTTGCATTGTACAGATTGGAAAAGAGCCCACGCACTTCCATTGTAGTGGGGAAAGGTGAGTTTGTATGGGCACCCTGGGGGTTTTTACACTGTGGGGGCATCCCAATTCGGGATGTTCCAGGGAAAAGCCAGCGGCCGCTCCCTGGTATCCTTTAGATTCCGGGCCCGCTGCTGGTGGGTTTTGTTCTGCTTTTAAAGTGGGATAAAACCCAGCGCAATTGGCCCAAGAATCTATAAGATTCCCTGGCCGATCGATTCTTTCCCCCAGGGCATCCAAAATCGAGATGGCCGACGCGGGCACACTCCCTGTTAGAGGGAAGCAGGGGATGCGACAACCAGCGCACTTGGAGCCACTGGCCTTAGACGCTGCCTTATGCCCTTATTCATCAAGCGATAGCGCCAGGTAGTGTCTGACGAGCGCCAGGTAGCGGCAGCTAACGGCGACTACCGACTCAAGTACGCCCGCGGCGGTCACAATGACGCATTTATCAAGCAAAATGAGGCTAGCGCCGGCGAGAGCGACGGCTAGCGCGGCATTCATCATGAAGCCGGCTGGACCGAACAGCGCCGCTGCAAATTCCCTCACAGCGCCAGGTATGAGCTGTCGCTCCCTGGCGATGTCCAATGCATTTCAATGGAGCAATCTATAATAATTCATGATTAATTGGTAATAATTTTTTTTTAAATTTTTTTAATGTCAAAAAATCGGAGAACACTTCTGCAATGTTAGGATTTATTTTTAAGTAAAAAAAAAAAAAAAAAAAATATGTGCAGAATTGATCTAACAGGTCTGAGATTAATGTATTCATATAACAAAATGATTCTAAAAACATGTATAATGTTACATTCAAAAAATATGGTTGTTTAGGGGTTAAAAACTAGTTAATACAGATCGGCGCCAGCGCTCTGGGGTTTAAACAAGGAATGGACAGCGACAGCACATTCGGAGCGTGATTTTTTGATGAATATGAAGCTAGCCGTTCGCTCTGGCCATTCGTTGTCAGGCGCTCACATACAACGCTGGACCTGTGAAACAGCGACCCCCCAGCCAGTATTCAACATTACCGCACACCGACTGAGTCGCTGTCATCAAGCTAACGCCGGCCAAGCACAGCGAATACTGGCTGGCGCTGAAAAAATCACGCTACAGTCGCTCATCTGTCGCTACCTGGCGCTATTGATGAATCGGCCTCCCCGATGGCGTAGGTGATGTAGGCCCGGGAAGAGGTGAGTTGAGCTCGACAATCTGGGGGGTTTCACACAGCGTGGAATTCCCAATTGGGGTGCCCCAGGGGGAAAGCACCAAAACCCAGGATAGTCAAAATCCTGGGTTTTGGTCGACTTTAAGTTATCTCTGGGGCTATTTTGCCACTTTCTTCCCACATTATGTTTTTTGTGCGCCGCTAGCTTTTAACAGCCAGCCAGCTTTTACCTTTATTCACTGGCTGCTGGCTGGCACTTCGATCCTGCAGTCTATACAGCGCATATTCACGTCTGTTTTATATGTCTTGGGCATCTGCAAACAGGATGGCCCACCTGCTGTATCTCCTCTGACCAGTTTCACCTCCCGCCTGCCCGACCGTTTCCCCTCCCACCACGCCCGTCCCTCCTCCCGCTGGACGGCCGCGGCGTCCGCAAGACTGGTTTAGAGAATTATAAACACAGGTCTCGACTCAATAGGAGTTGAAAAACATTCTCATGGTAGTAAAAAATCTGGTTCACAAGAAAAAAGCCTGAGAATGTCACTGTTGATAAATCATCAGATAGGAAGACAATGGCCTTTATTCACTAGGGGCTTGATTCATTAAAGGTCGAATTCAAATTTTCGCATGTTTTTTTGAGAAAAAGGTGCAATTTTGCGCGCGAAAATTCTACGCGCGATTCAACAAAGTTTTACTTTCGTTTTTGCTAATTCAATTCAAGTGAGAGAAAAAGCACTCGAAAATAATTCAATTTGCGAAAATAATTTATGTGGAATTTACACAATACTATATAAAAAAACCCGCACAGCTACAAATAATCAGGGTGCTAGCTAAGTGGGAGAAAGCCCAGACAAACGGGGCCCAAGGATTGTACTAACTTGAGTTGCAATCTACCAGTCAAGATCGCTGTGTTCTCACCACATGATTAATTAAGCCGCACTCACTGTATTCAGCTAATAATTTGATTTTATTTTATATCAATATAAATTCATGGACACATAACATGCAATAACAACATCACACATAATTAAAAAGGTTTCCAAAGAACCACTAACCGGGCGCTATGGTTGGACCATAAAGGACTATTCTCTTTTCTCTGCTTATATATACCCTACAGGTATATATACACATGCACTGTTTATTTTCATGCAGTTGATTCTCATATGCCTGGCATATTATAAGGTAAAATGTATTATATTCAACAGTATACTTATGGATAGCCCTTAATAGTCCTTTATGGTCCAACCATAGCGCCCGGTTAGTGGTTCTTTGGACACCTTTTTAATTATGTGTGATGTTGTTATTGCATGTTATGTGTCCATGAATTTATATTGATATAAAATAAAATCAAATTATTAGCTGAATATAGTGAGTGCGGCTTAATTAATCATGTGGTGAGAACACAGCGATCTTGACTGGTAGATTGCAACTCAAGTATGTGGAATTTACAAGCGAAAAACAATTCTAGTGATTCAGGTGCCATGGATTGGCTCCACACATGAGTTAAATTCAAGTGTTTCACACAAATTTTTTACAGCAGCTTTCAGGAGGAGAAAAGTCTGTTTTCTGATTTCCACCATGGAGTCCTTCTATCCCCTGTGCCTGCAAAAAAAGCCCATAGTGCACCATAAGGAGGCCTATAAACATGAAATTGTGTAAAATGTATTATTATATTTAAACTGGACCTTCAGCGTGATTTAATGAAAAGCCCAAACTCTTAAAAAACGGTTCCCCAGCATCTAAAATTAATATATTTTACGTTTTTAGTCACTAACTTATTATTCTTTCCTCCACTGGGCTGCAACTCTGTTCAGGAATTTAGGATATGGGCGCCGCCATCTTGACTCAGAAGCATCACACTTACTGAGAAGAGGAGAGTGGGATAAGGTACAGGGGGGGCGGGTTATAGCTGTGCTTTGCTCAGACAGAGCAAAGCTGGGGTCAGGTAAAGGTCAGCAGTCCCAGAATGCAGAGCAGCACAGTCAGGAGGCACTTCCTGTTTGCAGGCTGCCTGATAAGATGGCGGCTTCCATAAGCCGCCATCTTGGATGTTTAAAGGCTCATAACATGCAGTAGATGCAGGTAGGATGATTTTTAATGTGGACAATCTGTATGTACAGGGTGTGGGAAACATATAAGATAGACTCTTATTCAGAGTGAAGGTCCGCTTTAATATAATAATATTATTATATTTATTATATGTAATTAATATTTAATATACACATATTAGCATTTATATAAAATAAATCATGTGCAGTAACGTGCAATGTTTTATTTACCACATTGCATGCCGCTGCACAACTTGATAAATGTAAGTGATGTAAGCAATACTTAACGCCATGACAACAAAAATATAGCAGACAGAAAAATGACCATCCCAAAATATTAAAAAAACATTTAGGGGTTAAAGTGGCCCAAAACCCAGGATTTTTACTATACTGGGTTTTGGTCCTTTCCCCTGGGGCACCCCGATCGGGTGTGCCCCGCTGTGTAAAACCCCCTCCAGATCTCCGATGCCAACTTCTTTCCGGTCCTACGGCACATGCACAGCCGCTCGTGCAATGAGCGTGCTCGGAGCCGCTGATGCCACCTTGTCTAAGTCTTCGTCTAATGCCAGAGGCTCCGTGCGCGCTGGTGGCCGCATTCCCCGTTTCCCTCTAACAGGGAGCGTGCCCGCGCTGGCCATTCACAAATGCCTGGTGCGGGCACGCGCCCATGCTAGAGGGATAGCGGGGATGTGGTCGCGGCTCGTGCATGCGCCGTTGGACCGGGAAACAAGGTAAGTGTATGGGGCGACCTGGGGGGTTTCACACAGCGGGGCATCCCGATTTTGGATGCCCCTGGGGGAGGGAATCTCTTTAAGAAACGCTAAGGCCACTTAGTGCCAGGTGTCAGGTGAATGTCAGGTCCCAGTGCAAAAGTTGTATTTATCAAATCAAAAATCCAGAGCACCTGTGATAGTGCCAGGTAGTGTCCCATCTTTCATCACTGCCATTGCTGAGTTCCCTACAGTGTCAGACCAGGCGCTTACCCTGCACTGTGTGGCCTTATCCCATAAATTTCAATGCGCTGGGATTGTTAGAATTATTTTGGCCACTTTTGTTAATTTTTTTTGGGCTGGTGCATGTTCCATGGGATTCCTGGAATGCTTGGAATTGTTTTTGGAAGTATTTTTTTGTACTTTTGTGTTGCGCTGCAAACTTGTGATTGAGGCCGTGCCTGAGCGTGGGAGCGCACCACAGACTGCAGGGAGGCCAAGGATATGCCAAGACCCCTAAATCTGGCGTGGATCCACGGAAAGGTATTTGTGGGGGTTCCTAGGGTGTTTCACACAGTAGAACATCCCTAATAGGGATGCCCTGGGGGTTGTAAGTTGCCCGCGTGTATTTTAAGTGATCTTTTAGACCCCATGTCTGCCCAGGCAAATCTTTCTCTTTAAACTGGACCAGTCGCCACCATGGAAGGCCCTGGAGTCTAAAAGGGTCCCCAGTATCCCTGCTGATGTGTGCGCTCCCACACCCATCCATTCAGACAGTCCAAATGCATGGTAATGTGCACTCCACAGGGAAACCTGCTCCCTATGCCGACTCTGAATCCAAAACAACGGCTTTATGCCCTACATTAGTATGCACGGCATAAATAACTGATTGGATAAGCTCATGCACTGTGGGAACAGCAGAAAGATGACTGGAGTGGGAGATCAGGGGGGTTGTAACAGCAGGACATCAGGATGCCCATAGGGCAAGGATAGTGAAAATCCTGCTGATTGGTCCACTTTAAAGTGGAACAAAACCCGCAATACCCCATGGGTGAAACCCGCTCAGAATGTCGCTATTCACTCACCTCTTCCTTGTTCCAGCAGCGCATGCCCGGGCTTTCGTCCAATGACAGCTGTCTGCCATGACTATGTCATTCAACAAATGGCTCTCATTGACTTTAATGGGGGAGTGTGCGCTGATGCATCGCCAGTGGCACCCGCTCCTGTCTCAGCCTATATGATTGGCTAGGGCAGGAGCAAGCACATGCCACAGGGGTAGATACGCCAGCATGCGCTCTCCATTGAATCAATGAGAGCCACGGCAGATGCCTCGCATTGGAGGAGAGCCTGCGCATGCGCCATAGGAATGAGGCAGAGGTGAGTGAATAGTGACATTCGGGGGGGGGGGGGGGCAGGTTCACACAGCATGATATCCTAACTCAGGATGCCATGAGAGAAAGCCAGTGTACAGTGGAATATTTGAGATTGTTGTTAAAGTGGACCCAAACCCAGCTGGCTTTGCAGTCTTACAAACTCCTAATGCGGCCAAATCCCTATCCATGGGCCATCCCGCTGTGTAAAACCCTTAGGGATCACCTGTATACTCATCTTGCCTGTGATCCCACAGCTCATCCCCAGTTTATGTTCGGCCGGGAGCTCAGACAGACAACCTGGGTGCTGGAGCACACACATCAGTCGGAGGGAAACCGGGGATGCTGTTCTCTGCTCTCTATGCCGTGCAATAAAGTGGACCAGAAGCGGCCATGAAGTCTATAAGACTCCAGGGCCACCTGATTCCCTCTCCTTGGGGCCTCCAATTAATGATTTATGAATAGCTGCCACAGGCATGCACCCAGCTGGAAGCTAACAGGGATGCAGTTATCGGTGCACTGACCTTCATCGGGGCCTTAGCCGATGAGACCTCTCGACAACTGAGCAAAGCAGAATGGAGCCAAGTGTACTGACTGCCTGCACACTTGCGCATGTGCCGTTGGGTTGGCAGTCAAGTATGTTTTACAGCCAAACCGGGGGGGTTCACATAGTGGGTGTAGCGATAACCCTTATTGCCGGAGGGCTTCACCGCCCGAGACGTCCTTTTCCCAATGGTGAGAGGTGCTGCTGGAATTCCAGAGTCGTCCGTGAGGAAACAGGAACAGCCCTTACAAGGGCTAGTGAATTGTAATATAGCGTTTCCCCCAATAAGAGACAGAACTCAGTATTGAGGGTGAAGATGAACTCTTTTTATTAGTGCCACTCTAGGCCTTATATACACAAGTCTCCATGCAATGACAACCACACTGACCAATAGCAGCAGGGCACACAATCCCTCAACTCTGCCGGTAACACAATCAGTAGAACAATAGCAGGCTGTAATACAATCAATCAGGACAATGCCATTGTCTGTGACGTAATCAATCAACACAATGGCAGTCTTGTAATACAATCCAAACTACAATGACATTGCCTGTAACAGTATCAAAATACAATGACATTGTCTGGAACCTAATTAAGAAAAGGCCAGTGAATGAACCGGCGGGCAATGGAATAGTGATGACACCCAAAAGACAGAATCCTGGGTTTTGGTGCACTTTAAAGTCGATCGATTCCCTCCCTACGGGGCTTCCAAAATCAGGATGCTCCACTGTGTGAAACCCTCCAGGTCGCCCATACACTTACCTTGTTTCTCGGTCCAACGACGCATGCGTGAGCTGCATTTCCGCTATCCCTCTCCCTGCTCCCTGTTAGAGGGTAGCAGGAGATGCGCGTGTCAGTACGCTCGGAGCCGCTTGCCTTAGACGATGTGACGTCAGCGGATCCGAGCTCGCTGATTGGATGAGTGGCTGCGCATGCGCTGTAGGACCGGGAATAAGTGAGTTGGTTTCAGCGACCTGGGGGCAAGGACCAGAACCCAAGATAGTCAAAATTCTGGGTTTTGGTGCATTTTAATATGTGTGGTGAGTATACCGGTCATCCCAGGGGGATTCACAGAGCAGCATAAGTGACGTGACACAAGGGGCGCGCTGGGACTCTGGAGCTGGCCCTGGATGCAACAGAAACCTTTAATGTGGTTTGGAAATGTAAGTACATCAGGACTATATGGGGCGACCAAACCAATATCTATGCTAATGATGACACTCATGGCAGCACTGACATTCATATATTAATGGATCCACAGAGCAAAGTCAAAACTAAGAACTGAATCTACAAACCACCCAAATAAATGGCTACAATAACAATAGATGAAAAGCAATGCAAAACAACACTGCCAAAAGGGCCTAAACCACCATCACCATAAAATGATGCACCGGACCAATGCAAAGTGCAAAATTAAACATAATCAAACATTAACAATGACATGTACTAGTCCATATCAATTAGAAAGTCCAGAAACACAAAGCAAAAAAAAACAAAAAAAACAAAGCAACAAGGGATCATACTGCTCTGCTACAAATTAGGAAGCAGTAGAAAAAAATCTCACACACAGCATTTGGGTATGGAAAATTCGTGAACTTTTTCACTGAGTTTTCCAGTTGTAAAGTGATTTTCAACTGCGCACGAAAAAAACTTGCCCGCAAATTCGCACACACGAATTTAATTCAACTGCCTTTGTGAATCACTCCTAAGGCCTTGATTCACAAAGAGTTGAAAAAAACTCTCATGGTTCATGAGAAAAAAGCCTGAGAATGTCACTGTTACTGAATCACCAGCTAAGAAAACAATGAAAGTCAATGGCACTTTTTTACTCTTGAAAAAGGTATTGAACTTTTTACCTGTAGTAAAAAGCTGCCATTGACTTTCATTGTCTTCCTATCTGGTGATTCACTAACAGTGAAATTCTCAGGCTTTTTTCTCATGAATTGAATTTTTTACTACCATGAGAGTTTTTTTCAACTCCTTGTGAATCAAGGCCTAAGTTTGAAAAATTCTCGCATGCGAATTTATTTTCCAAGCGTTAATTTTTTTTTTCTACCTTTAGTGAATCAAGGCCTAAGAGTTGAAAAAAATGATCATGGTAGTAAAAAATTCAATTCATGAGGAATGAACAGTGAGGAACTTCACTGTTAGTTAATCACCAGATAAGAAAATAATGAAAGTCAATGGCAAATTTTTACTCCTGAGAAAAGTATTGAACTTTTTACCCCTTTTTAACTGTAGTAAAAAGTGCCATTGACTTTCATTGTTTTCCTGGTGATTCAGTAACAGTGACATTCTCAGGCTTTTTTCTCATAAAGTGAATTATTTACTACCATGAGAAGTTTTTTCAACTCTTATTGAATCAAGGCCAGAGGGATACATTTAGAGGAAAGAGGGAATGTGGAAAAGAGAGAAAAGCTGAAAAAAGAAGAATTTATAAACAATGGAAATGGAAGAAATGTGAAAGAGAGATGGATGGAGGGAATATGTAAAGGAGAGATAAAAGGCAGATAAAGCAGATGGAGGGAATATGTAAATGTGATGAAAAAGGAAGAATAAGGAAAGAGAGATGGAGTCATCACGTAAATGAGAGAGCAAGACCAAAAAAGACACAAAGTAAGAGATGAATTTAAAAGAAGGTTGAAAAATAAGAGGAGCAACTCGCGTACTGCCCTACAATTGCCCAGCCTAACCTTTGTAATTGGAGATTCCCAGCTGGAGCAGAGTCTGTTACTTTCCCTTGCTTCAAGTGGACCAAAGCCCAGGATTTTGAATATCCTGGGTTTTGGGCCGTGCCTCACAGTGTGAAACCCTGCAGATCGCCTGATCAAACTCACCTCTTTCCGGTTCTACGGCGCATGTGCTCGTCCAATCAGCGTGCTTGGATCTGCTCGAGCCCCTTCGACCGGTAGCTTGTCTAATACGAGCGGATCCAAGCACGCTGATGGTCGCATCCACCTCTACCCTCTAACAGGGAGTGTGCCCGTTCCAGCCATTCACAAATGCCTGGTGCGGGCATGCGCCCTATGAAAGGTATAGCGGGGATGTGGCCGATGCCCACCGTTGAACTGGGAACGAAGGTCTGTTTTTGAGCGACCTGGGGGGTTTCCCACAGTGAGGCATCCCGATTCAGGATGCCCCGGGGAGAGGGAATCCAGCAGCCCTGGAATCTTATAGATTTCATGGATGTTGCAGCGTGGGTTTTGGGCCACTTTAAGTGCAGTCTCCAGACAAGTAAAGAGCGGCACGCTCCTCCTTGCTGACCCCCTGCCCCTTCCCGTGAACTCTCTGCTCTTGTTAATGTGCTCTGCTCTGTCTGCAGCCTGCCAGTGTTTCTCAGCCCCCTGTTGTCAGTGGAAAAGCTTATTTAGGTTTGGCTAGGCCAATCAGCTGCCCCGCATTCTGAGAGGAGCTGTGCCACCCACAGCCTTACCAACTGACCAACTGGAGGGACTCAGTGGGACAGAAACACAGAAGGTGTCCAACAAAGCAGGGCATTTAAAGAGCAACATCGGACCGAAAATAAAAAGGGTCCGATTCCCCCTCATCTGCCTCTACTTATTTTTTGATGGGCCTGCGTGCCCCGATTGCTGCCCCCTGCGCTGCTTAGCCGTCACGGCTTTAGGCGTGCTCTTCAAAGTCCCGCACCGTTCAGAAAAGTCTTGCGGGATTTTGGGCAGCACCATTGCATGCTATTCATGGGCACTGCGCAGGCGCGAGATCGGGGGGGGGGGGGGGGTGTCTTATGGGATGCAAGATGGCGCTGCCCGTCAGAAGGTCGCCTGGAAACCGAGGGACCTAGAAAATAGATCCCTTGGTGAGGTGAGTAAAGAGTGCCCAAAGGTAAAACCGGAGAGGGGGGGGGGCAGCAGATCGATGAGGCTTGGGGGGGGTTTAACCTCCCCGGATGTTCCTCTTTGTGTCCCTAGTAATCTGAGGCGGGCAGCGGGACAGAAGCTGCCAAATCGAGACTGTGCAGCCCATAGTGTGACGGCTGGTCAATTTAAGTATAGATGAACCAGGTTATGGATCGGGTAATAGCACAGATGAATCGAATCATGGGTTTTGTTCCAGATGCATCAGGCTGCAGGTTGGGTTATTGCACAAATGAATCAGGCTATGGGTCAGGCTATTGCACAGATGATACAGACTATGGATCGGGTATTGTACAGATGAATAGGGCTATGTGTTGGGTATTGTGCAGATGAATGGGGCTAGGTGTTGTACAGATGAATGGGACGAGGGGCTGGGTCAGGGTATTATACAGATGGATGAGATATAGGGCTGGGTCAGGGCATTGTACAGGTGATTGGGGCTAGGTATTGTACAGATGAATGTGGTGGGGACTGGGTCAGGATATTGTACAGATGAATGGGGCTAGGGGCTGGGTACTGTGCAGATGAATGGGCTAGGGGCCGGGTGTTGTGAAGATGAATGGGGCTAGGGGATGGGTATTGTACAGATGAAACGGGTGAGGGACTGGGTATTGTACAGATGAATGGGGCGAGGGGCTGGTTCAGGGTATTGTATAGATGAATGAGATATAGGGCTGGGTCAGGGCATTGTACAGATAAATGGGGCGAGGGGCTGGGTATTGTACAGATGAATGAGGCGAGGGGCTGGGTATTGTACAGATAAAACGGATGAGGGGCTGGGTATTGTACAGATGAATGGGGCGAGGGACTGGGTCGAGGTATTGTACAGATGAATGGGGCGAGGGACTGGGTCGGAGTATTGTACAGATGAATGGGGCGAGGGGCTGGGTATTGTACAGATAAAACGGATGAGGGGCTGGGTATTGTACAGATGAATGGGGCGAGGGACTGGGTCGGGGTATTGTACAGATGAATGGGGCGAGGGACTGGGTCGGGGTATTGTACAGATGAATGGGGCGAGGGGCTGGGTATTGTACAGATGAAACGGGTGAGGGGCTGGGTATTGTACAGATGAATGGGGCGAGGGGCTGGTTCAGGGTATTGTATAGATGAATGAGATATAGGGGCTGGGTCAGGGCATTGTACAGATAAATGGGGCGAGGGGCTGGGTATTGTACAGATGAATGGGGCGAGGGGCTGGTTCAGGGTATTGTATAGATGAATGAGATATAGGGGCTGGGTCAGGGCATTGTACAGATAAATGGGGCGAGGGGCTGGGTATTGTACAGATGAACGGGACAATGGGCTGGTTCAGGGTATTGTATAGATGAATGAGGCAGCAGAAGACTAATGAGCACCAGGCAGCAGAGGTGGCAGCTTCTCAGGTTTGGGGCATTTGAGGTCACGTGACGGAGAGTCAGTGACCCACTTATTTGGAAAGCTGATGCAGAGGCGGCGTGGGGCAGCTGTGAGGCAGATGGCAGAAGCTGTGTATATGAACCCGCTGATGGCAGAAGCTGTGTATATGAACCCGCTGGGGGGCGCTGTTTGCTGTACAGTCCAGGTGTGGGAGCCATTACTGAGGCAGCCTTGCGGCCACAGAGAACGGCCCAGAAGCGTCTATACGGCGTCACCCGGAGTGAAAGTTATGTGCTGGGGGCGGAGCAATGATGAGTGGGCGTGTCTGGTGGGGGCGTGTCCGGGGCAGGAAGTGATTGTCCTCAGTGCGCTGATCTGTGTGAATGGTGAGCATATGAAGCAGATAAAGAAGCGGTGGCGGGTGGAGGAGCGACATGAGGGTGTCCTGCTGCTGCTAGCTGCATCCAGAGCCCGGGTAAGCGATCTGCCCGCCTACAGCCATCGCCAGCTGTTCCGGGTGACCCGAATCCTGCGCGGCTCGGGCTAGGAGGAGTTAAAGGGGCTTTCCTCGGGTCACCGGTGTGATCGGGGGTTAGGGTGCGGCGGGTGAGCTGCGGTCAGGAGGGGGAGCAGGGTGTCCTCATGGTGCAGCATGGCGGAGGCATTGCACCATGTGCTGTATGTACAATAGGGCGGAGCGGAGGAGGATAACCCGCACAGCCATGCCTCCCCCCCCCCCCCCGCCAGCCACATGGCAGCTGGAGGATCAGCATGACAGCCCGCCAGTCCTTCCTCTTCTGTCTCTGAAGTCACAGGCAGGTGAGGGGCTATTTAAAGTGGACCTACATCCTCCCTGGTAACATGCAAGATACACGGGCCCTAAACTAACCTACCTCGGTAAGACCTGCATGATAGTGATACCTTTTCTGGGGGACAGGAAGCAGTAGCACACACACACACACGCATGCATGCCTCCTGCAGGTAGGAGGCACGCTTCAGTACAGTGTAACTATATCCCATATGGATCTTGTACCAAATCTGGATCTCCCAGGGGAGACTATTAAAGTGGACCAAAACCCACTGGGATCAGCCTGGGAATTGATTCCCTCCCCCTGGGGCATTCAAAATCGGGATGCCCCACTGTGTGAAACCTCCCAGGCTGCCACACATACTTACCTTGTTTCCTGGTCCAACGGTGAATAGCTAGTGGGCATGCTCCCTGTTAGAGGGTAGCGGGGGATGCGACCGTCAGCGCGCTTGTAGCCGCTGTCCTTAGACGAAGCGCACTTATTGGACTAGCAGCCGCATATGCACCTTAGGACCGGGAAGGGTGAGTTGATTTTGGCGATCTGGGGTATTTCGCAGAGTGGACCACCCCCGAACAGGTGAAAGGACCAAAATCCTGGGTTTTGGGCCACTTTAAAGCGGAACAACACCCATTTCTCACAAAATAGTGGTGTCCCTTCCACAGGGGGCATCCCGATTGCCAATGTGCATTGACCCTGTTAAACTGAATAAGAAATCTTTTCTCCCTCCCACCCGGCGAAAATGAGCGATGTGATGGGCTGTCTGGTGGCCAATCACAGAGCTTTGTTTTGCCGGTTGAATAAGGAGAATGATTGGGGTAATGTGCAGGAGGGCACTGCCAATCGGGATGTCCTCCCTATATGTTGTGCTGCCCATCACCCCATGCCTTGTCTGTGTGTTCGCCAGGTGAGGCCAGATCTTGCAATAAGTTCAGACAGCAAAAAGAATATTGAAGGGCTTGTATAAGAAGCCTATACTCCATTGCAGGAACTGGCTGGCTGTACCCTGGATGGCATTAAAAGGGCAGTCCAGGCAAAATAAAAAGAGCGAATACCAGATCATGGCATGCCCCTGCCACATTGTACAGAGGAAGCGCATCAAGGCACAGACAGACCCACCCGCTGCTGGACTGAATGGCGTGCTGCACATGCTGTGAGAATCTATTTGGGTATGGGTTAGTATTAGACAACTGGAGGTAGATGTAGCAGTTGTGGGGCAAGAAAAGCTAAGTATTTTTTTATTTTAGCTGAAAACCAGTAATAAATACTTACCAGGTGCTGAGATACAGTCCTGCGCCAACACCTACATCTATCCTCCTTCTTCAGCAATTGCAGCATGCCCACTCCATTCATTGCGATGTAGGGGGGCATGTGCAGGGCTGGAATGCCCCCCTTTTTTTTTTTTTTTGCAGTAAATAGGGTGGGAACACCCTTGGCGTTGTCAGACGTGTAGGGGCAGAAATGCATCTTGAGGAGGTGCCTGCTCCCCCATGAATGGAGACTAGAGCTGGATGGTGGCGAGCTTAGTACATATGAATGCCCCGGTATACTTGCCAATCCGGCCGACCCACCACACATGTGGAGGTTGTAGCAGCTTCTTATGGCTAATTCATGTACCTTTGCCAGGCATGGTTCAGTGGCTGGCGTGGACGTGCATTAGCTGGAATGAAGCACACCGTGGGAGGCATGTGGCTTTCTATTCATTCAACAATGACATCTAGTATGGAGATGACTGCTTTGGTGCCCCCCGCCTAAGGGAGGTTCAGCGATTTTTACCAAGCGGCCATTCGTTTTCCCATAAAGCTGTTTTGTGCAAAACATGGCAGCCGCCCCACCTGACTGCAGCAGGTGTGTACATGGAGCTTTGCTTCTTGTCTCGCTTCATTAGCAGCGTCATTGTTTCAGCTCCGTGTGAACGGAAGCCGCTGGAGCCACATGTCTGTCAGGCATAAAGCATTCTTCAGAAGGAAGTCGGCAGTGGCTCCTTCCATGTTTCTTGCCTGACAGGTGTACCTCATGTGCTGCGCATCGGTGTATGGAGAATGCGTTCATCATGCGCCATTTTTGATAGGCGTGTGATGCTTTCTCAGGTCCTGGGTCTGCTGTAAAAGGAGACAGAGGTCTAGTGGATATCCTGTCACTACATCAATATTAGCTGGTATGCTAATGGCTTTTTGAATAACTGCTGAGGAGAAAACTCATATTTACACCTGAAGATCACCTCATAAGACATGAAGAAGTTCTGAGGTGAACACTTATATTTGCACTTGAAGATCACCTCATAAGACATGAAGAAGTTCTGAGGTGAAAACTCATATTTGGCACCTGAAGGTCACCTTGGCTTCTGAAGATTGGCATCTAAAGATCACCTCAAAAGACGTGAAGAAGTTCTGAGGTGATAACTCCTATTTGCATCTGAAGATCCCCTCATAAGACGCAAAGAAGTTCTAAAACAGATATGTGGCACCTCATAAATGGCATGTATTGACGTGGGATGAGCTGTAACATTTCCCTGGCTGCCGGTGAACTGAAGGGGAATGTGTGACGGAGCTACACGTTGCATTTTAGCATTTGCTTGAGTTGGGGCATTATCAAACTGCTGAATCGTGACTCTTGCCGAGTGTTTCCTGCCTGCAAACATTTGATCTGCACATTTTATTGTCAGTTGGTGAACTAAACTCTAGATTATGGGTGAGCAGAACTGCTCACTAATGACATGGAGTGCAGGTTGGTTATGCTGCAGGTTCACAGCCAAAGTTACTATACCCATGAGCTTGTGAAGAGGCCATCTAAAACCTTACTTTACTGTACTTGGATGAAAAAGAACCTTCAGACACCATCCCAGGTCATTTGTGGTATAACTTGTGGGCAACTTTATTAGGGGAACGGGGGCGTTCAGTGACATTCCAAGTAATTCAACTCCAGCCGAAATATTTATAAGGGATTACTGTCGGTTGCTTTACCCCCCATACAGTAGTGTCCAGTGAGGTGGGGGCATTGTCTGGTCTCTGCTTTACACCTTTTGAATATTTCACTTTAAAGTGGACCAAAACCTGAGATTTTGACGATCCATGGTTTTGGATCAGGGGGGAGTTTACACAGTGGATGCCCCAGTGGGAGGGAATTGGGCAGCCCTGGAGTCCCAATAGACTCCAGGTTTGCTTTTGGTCTGCTTTAAAGGACCTTTTGTGTCAAAATAAATACTTGCCTACTCTTCCCAACAGCAGCTTGGCTTGGTGTCTTGTCTGCATTGAAGATTGGGTCCTGACATTTTTCCCGATGGGCCTGATCTTCCGGATTAGTGAATTTTGATATACTTCCTTATCCGATTTATTCCGCCAAGTACAAGATACAAAGAAGGAAAGCTTTTTGGCAAGGATAATCTCCACAAGAGCCAGTAACATATACATACATTGACAAAGCAGTAACAGGAATAGAGGTTAGGGTTTAGTGCAGGTTAATTTGCAGAACTGGACCTTAAAGTACCTGCTGCGGGGTGGAGTGAGTCTTGTGCACATTCCCGTCCCAGCCTATCTGCCTATTTCTCCATTGTAAACAATGGCCTTTCATCGAACTGCTCTGATTGGGTAAGAGCCAGCGCATGAAGCAAGGTAAAGTGAGTATTAGTGAGCCTTCTGGGGAGTTTTACACAGTGGGGCATCATATTTTGGGCTACCCCTGGGTAAAGCCATCGCCCGGTCCTGGAATCTTAACTTTAAATACTCCATGTAGTCGGACCATTGCGCAATAACCTCTTTCAACCATTCATAGTCGTCTTTCAGCAGTGTGCCGCATTACTTCCTTTCTGGTTACTGGTGGGTAGTGTGCTTTGCATATTGCTTGTGTGTGTTTAGCTGGTTTACACATAGGCCTTTTTATAATACTAATTGTTCTCTGCATCATGTCTTGCACGTGGTTCTTTTTAATGTGAATTATTTAAGGGTATGACTTGTGAATAGGGTTTTGTATTGATGAGAAATAAATGCATATTTTTTTTTTTTTTTTTCCTCTGCAGGAAGAAAACACGCAACAGTCGGGTGTCCCAAGAATATGGCTAAGGAGATGCGTGCACAGTATGAACCCGTAGCTGAAATTGGTGTTGGCGCATATGGCACGGTGTATAAGGCACGAGACCTACAAAGTGGAAAGTTTGTGGCCCTCAAGAATGTGCGAGTGCAGACGAACGAGAACGGCCTCCCCCTCTCTACTGTCAGGGAGGTAGCGCTGCTGAAACGCCTTGAGCACTTTGACCATCCAAACATTGTAAAGTGAGTAAATGCCCAGCATTCCTTCCCATGCGGCATTTAGTGAGTGGCACTGTTTGCTCACAAGGGTGTGCGCTATTCATGACATTTTAAAATGATTCAAATAAGTAATCTTCCTGGGTGACAAAAAAAATCTAACCTATTTAAAGGGAAAGTTCAACAGGCGTCTAATTGGGGGGAGGTGGGGGCAACTGGAGCTGAAGGGTGCCTGGTTCTGTGGTGGTGATCTCCCTCTTATCTGCAGAATCTGCACTTCCAGGTTCAAGTTGGCTGGAGGTGTACAAGCTCATCCTAGGCTCATACAGCCTATACAATATTAAAGTTGACCAAAATCCATCGCAATCTATAAGATTCCTGGGCCGATCGATTCCCTCCTCCCAAAATAGGGATGCCCTGCTGTGTGAAACACCCCAGGTCGCCCCATACACTCACCTTGATTCCGCGTGCCATGGCCGCGTCCCTGCTATCCCTATCTGTGAATGGCCGGTGCGGGCACTCCCCCTGTTAGAGGGAAGTGGGGGATGCGGCCACCAGCGCACTCGGGGCCACTGGACGAAGATGAAGGCTTAGACGACATGACATCAGTGGCTCGCTGATTGGCCGTGCTTGCACTGTAGGACTGGGAAAGGGTGGAGTTGGTTTAGGCGATCTGGGGGGTTTCACACAGCAGGGAAAAGGAACGAAATCCTGGGTTTTGGTCCACTTTAAGCCTTGGTCTGGTCTTGTACATGGCACACGCTCACCTACAGACTGGCACATATTCTGTTTTCCTGGCTTGTCAGCATATATACTGCTTCATTCCAGTCATCACCTTTCCTTCTGTTTTAGGCCAGTGTGCTCTCTTGAAGCGGACCTTCACCCTGAATAAGAACATATCTTGTATGTTTCCCACACCATGTACATACAGATTGCTCACATTAAAAATCATGGAGCATCAGGCAGTCTGCAAACAGGAAGTGTCTTCTGACTGTACCGCTCTGCCTTCTGGGATTGCTGTCCTTTCCCTGACCCCAGCTCTCTTCTCGGTGCCCGTATCCTAGAGTCCTAAACAGAGTTGCAGCCCGGTGGGGGAAAGAATAATAAGACGCAAAATATATTAATTTTAGATGCTGGGAAATAGTTTTTAAGGGTTTGGGCTTTTCATTAAATTATACTGAAGGTCCGGTTTAACTTCTGCAAACCTTTACATTTAACTCAATGGACTTTTAGCATCAGGGGCTTTATAGTGTAGGTTTCTATCTAGTCCCTTTCTGAGCCATTTCTCCGCAGGTTCTGATCTGATGAGAGCTGTTCATATGGTGTATGTAATTTGTTTATGCAATGTTACTGGATTTCTCATAAAACATGTAAAACCTCCAGAAAGTGGCGGCCAGAATGTGACTCGTTTCTATCACGGGTTCCCCCCTCCTTCAGCTACAGCTGATTAGTCATATATATATACCACAGTCTAGTGGTTTCCCCTTTTGCACAGATAAAGTTCTTTGCTGTTGCTGCACACCAAAACTGCTCTGACTGTGTAAGAACGGCCACAGAACAGCTGCCATATTGTGTGTGCCGACTCCTCCTATGCTTGGCCTTTCATGTTAGCTAACACAGGTTTTCATGTGCCTTGTTAAGGAATGGCTCCAGCTGTAGTAAAATAAAGTAAGTGGATCAAAAGCAGCCCTGGAGTCTATAAGACGTCCAGGCCGCCTCATTCCTTCCCCCCCCCCCCCCCCCACCCGGGCATCAAGATTCGGGATGCCTCGCTGTGTGCAGCCATACTAGCCGGCCACCGGTACGAATAAGGGTTATTAAAGCCCGAAATGTGTCACCTGGCTCCTTGGGGAAGCTGTATGTTTTGGATCCCATCGCTGTGTTTTTAAATTAAGAATAAATGCTACAATTTAATTGCCCCCACTGAAACTATGCTGCTGGGAGCACAGGCACTCGTGCACATTCTCGGCTGGGGCGGAAGACTGAGCTGATTAACTTTCTAACTTTCTTCATCCTGTAAAACTCCTCTTCTCCCCGATCCAACTGCGCATGCGCGATCCGCCATCAGCTATACCTTTTTTTTAGCAAGGACCGCAGCAGGCAGTTGTGAATGGCCAGTGCGGGCATGCACACTGTTAGAGGGTAGCGGTGATGCTGCGCCCCCCCCCCCCCCCCCCCGACTCTTCTGGGCTAGACTTGACCCTTAGCTGAGTCTTCGCTGATTGGACGAGAGCCCACGCATGCGCCATAGGACCGGGTTGTTTCACAAAGCCGGTATTCGGGGGCAAGAACCAAAACCAGGGATAGTCAAAAGCCCATGTTTTGGTTCACTTTAATTGGAGCAACCATTACACTAGAGCAGACCTGGGAATTGTACGGGCTCAGACCGCCCGGGCTGAGCTGGCTGGTGAAATCCCTCCGCTCCTGATTCGGCGTCCCTCTGCTCGTGCTGCCTGCGAGGCGCCCGCCCGTCCCTCTTCGCAGCGGTTCGGCGCAACAGTGAAGAAAAGCCCAACCAGGGGAGGAGAAGGAGGTAGTCTCTGCCACCATCTTGCCTGGGTGGAGGGGCGGGGACTCATAAGTGCCCTGACTGGAAGCCATCCTCGGGCTGTTGCTAAGCTTAAGGGTAAGGGAAGTGGGGCTGCATTTGCTCTGCGCAATGTGGTGGAAGAGTGAGCTGCTGACATCTGTGGGGCGATATCCCCCCCTTTCTGTGGATCCTACCAACCGGTATCACCCTCCCCTCCAGTTGTCCGCTAAGTGCACATGATCCTTGTCACAAGAGGACCTTAGCCCTCAATGTCCGCTAAAAAAAGAAAGGTAGATGCTGAATGCAAGGTTTTCCAAAAGGATTTACTGCTTTTTATGAAGAAATACAATTAATATTATTATGCAGAATTGAGTTCAACCCTCCACAATATTTTTAGTTTCTCATGTGGCCCCATGGAAAAAATGATTGCCCACCCCTGGACTAGCGCCTATAGGACTAAGGCTGATGGTCCCTCATTGCGGGGTCTGATTTGGACTGCTGCTCTGTATGCATCATGGCAAAACTTACCTTCGCGGTTATCCTGCACGCGTGTGATGCTGAGACATCGAAGTGGCAGCGGGGATGCTTGCTCTACCTTCCTTTCAGCATATTATGCTGCTTATTAATATGCACAGCATAGAACTCTAATTGGAAGGGAGCTCAGGCCCTGAAGCTCTACCGTATCATGCATGGCTTCATTTTTTTTTTTTCTCTCCTTTCGTCCTTCAGGGTGGCCATGGAGAGAGAGAGAGCTCCTCCCCCTATAGAGGAAACACAATCTGGAACAATTTAAAAGTGAGATACCTGGGGGGCAGACTAACTTTCTTTTTGGAAGCCTGGCAATCTATTACACAGAACCAGATCATTTTGGATCTAGTATCCACATAGTATCAGCTGGAATTTTTCCCAAAGACCTCCGGAGATCTCCTCCACCGTGCTTCCACACAATTCACAAAGGTTAACATTCCCGCTAGATATCTTAGAGCTCTGGCAGAAGAGAATTCTAGAACCAGTCCCTCTACACTGTCGGAAGAAGAGGATTCTGTTCTGTCTGTGTTTGTGTCTGTGATAGATGTGTTCTTACTCCATAAGGCTTGGCAGACGGCTTACTCAGCTGGCCATGGACATATGTAGATAAGTTTCAGAAGCTTTATTTCAGTACAGAATCTTGCAATAAACACCTTTTACAGCAGGAATCTTGAAACGTATGTTCAATACAGCAGGAAATGTGTGATGTAAACCCATAACAGCAGCTGGTAAAGACTGTAGACTGCAGGAGGGAGCAGCAGGTGTGCACTTCTTGGATGCAAAACTAGAAATGGCAGAAGGAAGAGAGGAAGAAGGGAGGAGCTGCTTGCATCACAGCTAGACTAAGGGAACCAGGAAGGGATAAAAGCAGTTAAGGCACACTGCTCAACCTATGTAAACACATTAACAAGCATTTACCCCAGGTAAAATGAAACGCACTTTGTGGGACATGACAATGTCTGTCCTGTTTCCATCCAAAACTTGCACGTTTCTGGGTTACATCATAGACTCCTCCACAGCGGATGGTTTTAGGTTACCTGCCTTAACAGACCCTCTAAAGGTCAAGTCCAGGATCCTTAATAGTTGCTTGTTCTTATGATCTGTCTTTGTGATTTATGAGTGCACCCCTCCGACCCACACGCGGCTTTGTACAGAGGGAGGCTGACCATTCAGGTCCTGTTGTTAGGCACCATAAATGGAGCTTTGTGCAGTAAGGGCATCTGGTCCGGTTCCTTCGACCAGCCGTGTAAATGGTGGATGACCTACTGAAGTATCTTCAGGACAGATTGATTTACCTGTCATCCAGCAGGGGTCTCCATTCAAAAGGAATGGCCACCTCTATCACAGTGATTGCTGCGGTCTCACTCCATTCACTGCAATGGATGGTGCATGCTTCAGACACTAAGGAGAAGGCCTCCATGAATGGAGGTGTTGGAAGGCAGGGAACACTGCTCCCACGAAGTCCTCACATGTTGGAACATGACGGAGCTGTTGCAAGGAATGTTAAATGTATGTGCGCATGATATAAAGATCTATCCATGTGTTTTTTTTTTTTTTTTTTCCTTGGTGTCTGTCTAGGCAGAGCCTCTTTTATAGGATAGAATACATATAAGTGGGAGAAAAGAGATGTAGGTTCCTTTACGATGGACCATAAAAATCCAGCCAAAGCTACAACAGAATGGTTTTTAAGTCAAAGCCTAGTCATGTGTTGGCATGTCCAAACCTAAATCCTATTGAGAATCGATTGCATGACCTGAAAATTGCTGCTCACAAACACTCCCCATCCAATCTGAATGAGCTAGAGCTATTTTGTATAGAGGAATGGGCAAAACTGTTCAGCCTCTCGATGTGCAAAGCTGGTAGAGATGCCCCAACAGACTCACAAACATGGATCACTTTTTGTTACACTTCACAAATACCTGCTTTGTTGTATCACATAAAATCCCAAAAAAATACCTTTTAGGTTTGTGGCTGTAACATTTTAAAAATGTGAAAACATTCAAGCGGCATGAATACTTCTCCAAACCCTGTATCTATATAAGTATTGCAGCAAACCTTACATAGGCAAATCTGCTTGGTGAATTCCTGACCTAGATTTACGGTTATTTGCGGACTACCTGTAGGTTTGCCTTTCATTCTGCCTCTGGCAACCAACTGCTTTCTATTCTCTTGATATTATATTCCTGAACTTGTTATCTCATGCCTAATACATCCCTTGTTTTCTCACCCGTGTGCTCTTCCTCCCAAGTGCAAATAGAAAACTGTAAACAAAAGTGTTTGTAGATAGTAAAGAAAAATAAATAAATAAAAAAAAAAAAAGCACAAAGTATGAATTGTGAGCTCGTACATAAAGAACATACAGAGACGAGTATTTATTTTTCTTAAAACCAAATTTAATTAAATGGTAGGGATGTCATTAAAATAAATAAATTAAATAAAATGTGTAGCAGATCATGCCCTTGGCCTTGGAAAGGGAGATTTGGCCGTTGAGTAAGCGGATTCTCCCCTCCTTGCTGCTAAAACTTAAACCGGACTTTCAGCATGATTTAATGAAAAGCCCAAACCCTTAAAAAAAATATTCCCCAGCATCTAAAATTAATATATTTGAAGTTTTTAGTCACTTACTCATTATTCTTTCCCCCTCCGGGCTGCAACTCCGGACTCTTGGATACAGGTGCCGCCATCTTGAATCAGTCGCATCACACATACTGAGGAGAGAAGAGCAGGATAAAGTACTGGTGGCGGGGTAATAGCTGTACTTTGCATAGACAGAGCAGAGCTGGGGTCAGGGAAAGGACAGCAATCCCAGAATGCAGGGCGACAGTCAGAAGGCACTTCCTGTTTGCAGGCTGCCTGATGCTCCATGAGCCACCATCTTGGATGTTTAAAAGCTCATAGCATGCAGTAAATGCAAATAGGATGATTTTTAATGTGGCCAATCTGTATGTACAGGGTGGGGGAAACATATAAGATATGCTCTTATTCAGGGTGAAGGTCCGCTTTAACTCTCATTAATCTCTTTTGGTCTCCTGGGCAATTTTGCTAGGTAGGGGGTGAGCAAATATTTGGCTGTAGGGCAGGGGTTCCTAACAGGTGATACTCGAGATCCTTTCCTTGTCAGCTGCAGACTGACCTGTACCCCAACCTGATCTGCTACCATCTGAAATACACCCAGGCTTGATGTGCACCAAAGGTGTATCTTTGATGCACATAAAGTGGATCAAAACCCGTGCTCTGGCTCTTTCCGTCGGGGCACCCCGCTGTGTGGGCCCCCCCCCCCAGATCATTGAGCACAAGTCGCCTCTTCCCGATCCTACAGTGAATGCCTGTTGCGGGCACGCGCCCTGCTAGAGGGATAGCGGGGATGCAGCTAGCGCATACGCTGTTGAACCGGGAAGAAAGATAAGTGTGCGGGGCGACCTGGGGGGTTTCACACAGCGGGACATCCTGATTTTTGGATGCCCCTATGGGAGGGAATTGATTGCGCTGGGTTTGGTTCACTTTAAACGCCCCCCCCCCCCCCCCCCACGCATCCACATTTTCTAGTGTCTTTCAGTGATGTAAACGAACATGGCCTTATCCCCACCATCTCTGGGCTGAGGTGCACTCCCACGCTCAACTATTGAGATAGGCTTGGGCAGGGAGAGCGTACCCAATATAAGGGTAACTGGGGATGTGGCTGCTCTTGCTCCTGATCGCTGTGCTCTTCCTGCACCAGAGCTTGCGCATGCGCCGTATGACCAGGGAAAGTGACTTTTTTTGGGGGGGGGGAAATCTGGGGGGTTTCACACAGCGGGGCATCCCAAATTAGGATCTCCAGGTCAAGGAACAAATTGCGGAAAAGTCAGAATCCTGTTCTATTTAAAATGTTCATATGGCTCTAACTGAAATATGACCTATCACATCTCCTAGGGCTAAAATGGGACCAAACCCCAGACCTAGAGTTTAGAAGACATCCTGGTTTGGTATGCCCTTCTGTGTAAAACTCACCTAGTCGCAAGTACCCCCTGTGCTCATATCTGCACATTGTTCTCCACGCCTGGCAGACCTGAATGTATGCTGCGGGATGCACACACAGTGGAGACACAGGAATGCTCTAATTGTCTGATCGCTGTGGGATAGTAGGACTAGGTGGGGACATCCTGATATAAGATGCCCACTAAGGCACCATTGTATTTGTGATACAAATATTATTTGGTCCGCTTTAATCTATTTGGTAACACCAATTTACAGTATGTTGCAGTAACCTTTTTATCCACGTTGCTTTGTTCATTGCTGCAGTGATCTGCATTTGCTATACGGTTCACAGAAACACTATTTGTCTGGGAAAGTGCCACAATGATTTCCTGTCATGGAATAACGCTTGTGATGGAATTTACTCATACTTTCCAACCGTGCTGGCTGACTAGTTAAACTGGTCTTTAAAAAAAAAAGTATATATAATGAAAGACCAAGAAATATGTTATTTTTTTTCTTTTTTTTTTAAGGAGGACTGAAATCTGAACAAAGTCTAAAAACTAGTCTGGGTTAGGGGCATCCGGATATGTGTGTAAACCCTGATTAGTCCCCTCAATCCTCTAGTGCAATCCTCTGGCAGCATCACAGCTGTGTGGGTTCTGATCCCCTCAATCCTCTAGTGCAATCCTCTGGCAGCATCACAGCTGTGTGGGTTCTGATCCCCTCAATCCTCTAGTGCAATCCTCTGGCAGCATCACAGCTGTGTGGGTTCTGATCCCAAATTCGGATGTCTCTCAAAAAAAATCCAAAGGAGGGCCAACTCATTTTTTAATTTTGGGTCCACTTTAAGTTATTAGTAATCATAAGTATGTTATCCCAAAGTAACTTTGTCATCATATCAGACCCTGCTAATGCATAGTTGCCATTTCTAGTTTTAAAAATCGGGGGATTTGGGGGGCCTGATTTGAACAGAAGCCTACCTGTTGCATGCACTGAAGCCTTATCAAGTGAGCTACTTCCCGCCTTATTATTACCATTGCCTGGACTGTTTTTTTTTTTTCTTTCTTTATTGCATGGCACGGCCTGCTTCGGTATTCATAAGTTGGGTTATTCCGCCACAAGGTGGCGCAGTGTACTGCAGAAGAGACTGTGTCCCCTTCTTTTCCTTCAGGGGTCCTACTCGCCGCTGCCTTCTCGTCTTTCTCTCCCCCCTCCCCCTCTCTGAGTTTGTTCGGGGGGGGGGGGTGGTAGCGGCGAGTGGTGTTCTGGCGTTTTACAGTGTGTTTTTTGCCCGCTGCGCCGCTTTGTACTGCGCTCCGTGGCTGTGGGTGCTATAACCTGTGGCGTTTTTGCTTTGTCATGGCGCCAGCGGGGTCGCGTGGTGCCGTTTTCGCGCTGGTCTCGTGGGGCATGTGCTGCGGATGCTCGTTTCGTTTTTACTTATGTCTTTCAGGCGGGATACCAGTGGATTGTGGTTTTTCCCGGCTCTACTCCTTCCTCCCCCCCCCCCTCATCCCCCCCCCCCCTTGCTGATCTGGGGGCATCCTGTGGGAGGGCATCCCGGGTGGCTTTTGTATTAGCCTTTACCCAGTGCTGCCTATTGTGCCTGTGTTAATCACTATATGGAGGCTTTTGGGGATAGCGTGCTCGGGGGTCCTTCGGGGCAATCCCGGCTGTGTTCCATGTGCGGGGTATCCCCTATAGGCAGTGATGTCACGGTGTGCGTGCCGTGCGCTCAAAGTGTCCTTGCGCTCCAGCTTGGTTTGCCTGCATCGCTTCCCAGCTCTGCGCCCCTTCGGCATCACCTACCCCCCCACTGCTGCGATTAGCTCCCAGTGAGGGGGATGCTAGCAGGGGGTCACAGTCTGATCTGGCACTTCGTGTGGCCAACATTGAGAAGCAGCTTGCTGGGCCTATTCCTAGGAGGGCTTCTGGCAAGAAGCGGCACCTGACTTCCACACCCTCACGCTCCACTGAGGAGTATGAGGAATTTGATGCTACTGGGGGACTTTATTCCCTAGAAGAAGGGGAACTGTTCCATGACTCTTACTACTCTGGGGACCAGCAGGAGGGTTTATTAGTGGGGAGGAATCGTGGTACCCTGAGGACACGGACAATCTGCTGTCACAAATTTTTAAAATCTTGCACATTGCTCCCCCTGAGGGGGCTAAGAGAGCGGCGTGAGCTTTTTCGTCCTGTAAACTGTGTCTGGAGTTCCCTGAGCTGGGCCATTTCACTACTATGGTGCTTAGGGAGTTGGGAGTTGGAACGTCCTAACAGGCTGCCTGCTGTGCCCAAGGGATTGGATAAGAGATATCCCTTTCCTGCTGATCTAGTAAAGCGTTGGTCCTTTCCCCCTGAAGTGGACACTCCCGTGCTAGGCCTGTCTAATACTTCTGTCATGCCTTCCCCTGACACTACCACTCTGAAGGACAGCGAGGACCGGCGCATGGATCAGCTGGCCTGCCATGCTTTTACTTGTGTGGGGGCTGGACTGTGCCCGGTCTGTGCTGCTGCCATTACTGCTATTGCCCTTAAGACATTGCTCAAGCATCTCTGCCATGGCGCTATGGCTGGTAGGAGGAGGGAGGATTATAGGGCCCTCTTGCCTTGCTCTGATTTTGTTGTATTTATCCTTACTGCCATGGATGAGGCTGTGAGGCTGGGCGGTAGGGCCTGTGCACTTTTGGTGGCTATGCGCCGCTCTGTTTGGTTACGTCAGTGGGCAGCTGATGCTGCTGCTAAGAAGGCTCTCACTGGGCTCCCCTTTGCGGGGCTGCGGCTCTTTGGTGAGCCTCTTGATGTTTTGGCCAAGGATGGCAGGCTGCCTCAGCATGGGAGACAGCCCCAGCCTTTTCGGGGGTCCTCCTTCTCCCTCCCCTCCCTTCGTTCTTCCAGAGGAGGTTGTGGCTCCCTCTTAGGTAGCCGCAGAGAGTCTTGGGGCCGTAGCAGATCCCGTGGACGTCCCGGTCTCTCCTGGGGTTCCAAGCCCAAACCCCCTCCCAAGGCCCCTCAGGCATGAGGAGGCGCCCTTGGGGGGGGGGGGGGGCGGCTTTGGCTCTTTGCTCACGTCTGGAGGCTCCAGGTTTCAGACCGGTGGATTCAGGAGGTGGTGTCCTCCGGTTACAAGATAGTTTGCAGCCTGGCCGCCCCCAAGATTAGTAAGATCCCAGATGTCTTTAAACCCCCTTGTCGGCTCAAGGGTTACTTTCGGCGGTTCAATGCCTGTTGGAGTCAGGGGTCATTTGTCCGGTGCCCCATCAAGAACAGGGTCAGGGGTACTATTCCAATCTCTTCACGGTCTCCAAAAAGGACGGCTCTCTGAGGCCCATTCTGGACTTGAATGGCCTCAACAAGTTTGTCAGATTCAAACTTTTTCGCATGGAGGCGCTACGCTCTGCTGTCGGTACCCTTCGCCTGGGCGACTTCATGACCACCGTGGACATCAAGGATGCTTCTCTTCATGTGCCTATCTTCCCAGGTCATCAGATTTCTGAGGTTCGTGCTGGAGGATCAGCATTACCAGTTTGTGGCCTTACCATTCGGTATCGCCTCGGGTGTTCACCAAGGTGCTGGCGGGAGAGATGGCTTTACTGCGAACTTGGGGCATTTGCATCCTTCCCTATCTGGACGACATCCTCATTGTGGCTCAGTCCTTTCATCAGGCCGAACAGGACACCCAGGTGGTGATCTCCACTCTGTAGTCCTTCGGCTGGGTGATCAATTTTCCCAAGTCTTCACTGTCTCCGTCCTTGGTGAGGTCCTTTCTAGGCATGACACTGGATACCTCTCAGGTCAAGGTGTTCCTTCCTCAGCAGAAGGTGGAGGGCCTTCAGAAGCAGGCATGGGCTCTGCTCTTGTTCCTCCATCCCTCCATCCTTCTGGGGATGCAGTTGGTGGGCCTGATGGTGTCCTGCTTCGAGGCGGTCCCTTTTTCTCAGTTTCACATGAGACCTCCTTCAGTTGCACCTCTTGTCAGTTTGGGATTGGGACCCTGTGTCCCTGGATCAGGGATTTGCTCTGTCTCCTCTGGCCAGACAGTCCCTTTCGTGGTGGCTGGACTCAAGGAATCTTCTGGTGGGCAGGACCTTCCTGCCCCCCTGCTGGGAGACTGTCACCACGAATGCCAGTTTGACTGGCTGGGGGGCTTTTGGAAGTCCCTACAGCTCCAGGGTCGGTGGGGCCCCCAGGAGGCCCATGCTCCCATCAATGTCCTGGAACTGAGGGCGATCAGGTTGGTTCTGTCCCACCTGACCACACACCTTCGGGGTCGGGCTGTTCAGATCCGCTCAGACAACCAGACGGCGGTTGCCTACATCAACCATCAGGGAGGGACTCTGAGCAAGCGAGTCTTCAAGGAAGGAAGTGTCTCTGATACGGTCTTGGGCGGTACAGAATGTCCCCTGCATCTCAGCGGTATATACTCCGGGAGGTGGAGAACCAGGTGGTGGACTCCCTGAGCAGCGGGACGTCTCCTCTGGGGGAATGGTCCCTCAACTACCAGGTGTTTCTCTTCCTGTGTCACTGCTGGGGTCAGCCAGATGTGGACCTGTTTGCGTCCCTTCACAATCACAAATTTCCCAGGTTTGTCTCCCTGTCACAGGATCCTCTGGCCTTCACCACTCGCTGGCAATGCCTTGGACGGAGTTTCGGCTTCCCTATGTGTTCCCTCTACTGGGCAGGGTCATGCGCAAGATTGCCCAGGAGGGGGTGTCGGCCATCCTGGTGGCGCTCTGTTGGCTTTAATGGCTTGGCTGCTGAAACCTACATCTTGACAGAGAAGGGGTTGCCTGCCTCTGTTGTGGATACCATGATTCGGGCTAGGAAGAAGTCCTCGTCCTTTATCTATTACAGGGTCTGGCATGCTTACATTGTCTGGTGTGAGTCCAAGTCTCTTCCCTGTTGGGTTTTTTCCCTGTTGGGTTTTTTCCATTCCCAGGATTCTGGAATTTTTGCAACATGGTTTGGATTCTGGCCTTCAACTAAGTACCCTCAAAGGCCATGTTTCAGCCAAAGATCTTTTTGCCAAAGATCTTTTGCCAACCACCGGTTGGTTAAAGCTTTTTTCCAGGGTGTTTACTCATGTGCGTCCACCTCGTGAGCCTATGCTACCAGTCTGGGACTTGATTCTGGTGTTGTCTGCTCTGCAGGGTCCTCACTTTGAGCCTATCCGTGGGGCTGCTTTGCCCATTCTGACTCTTAAGGTAGCCTTTTTGGTGGCTATCACTTCTGTAAGGCGAGTTTCTGAGCTGGCGGCGCTTTCCATCAAACCTCCTTATTTTTGAGAGGCATCAGGATAAGGTGGTGTTTCGGCTTAAGCCAGATTTCTTGCCTAAGGTGGTGTCTGCCTTTCATCTCAATCAGGACATTGCCTTCATTGTGTCCTAATCCTGCTTATTCCAAGGAGCGGACACTGCATTCTCTGGATGTGGTCAGGGCTCGGAAGTTTTATTTGGTCGCTACTGAGTCTTTCAGGAAATCTGATGCTCTTTTTGTTCTCACTTATGGACCTAGGAAGGGTTTGCCTCCGGCTAAATCCACTATCAGCAAGTGGATCCGTCAGGCGGTAGTTCAAGCCTATTCTGCTAAGGGGAATTAATTAATTAGAATTACTGCTCATTCCACTCGTGCTATTGGTGCCTCTTGGGCTTTTCAGCACCAAGCTTCTGTTGAACAAGTTTGCAAGGCCGCTACTTGGTCTTCTGTTCATACCTTTTCCAAGTTTTACAAGGTTGATGTTAAGGCCTCAGCGTATGCTGCTTTTGGCCACAAGGTGCTTCAGGCGGTAGTGACTTGAACTGCCGGCTGTTACTCATTGGGGATCCCACCCTACTTTTGGATACTGCTTTTGGATGTCCCAACTGTTATGAATACCGAAGAAGGCCGTGCCATGCAATAAAGAAAAAAGCAATTCTGTGAGTACTCGCCTGTAGAATTGTTTTTGTTTTTGCATGGCACGGCCTGCTTCAACCCACCCTTGTTATCGTTATTTTTGGTTGCCTCCTTATGGTGATTGTTCCAAGTTAATTGGGGTTTTTTACCTTTGTTTTACATTTTTTACCTTTTATTCTCTCCCGGCTTCTTGTCTACACTGGGAACTCTATGGTTAATCCTGTTTTTATAGGGGGCCGGGAGATGCCACAGCTCTTCTGCAGTACACTGCGCCACCTTGTGGCGGAATAACCTAACTGTTATGAATACCGAAGAAGGCCATGCAAGAACAAAAACAATTCTACAGGTGAGTACTCACAGAATTGCTTTTTTTTTTAGTTTCTTCCAAACAGTAAAAAAAAAAACTTCCCTCCAGAACCTTAGTCATTCCTTTCACATGAATAAATAGACTGGTTGGCCTATGCGTTCCCTACCTGCACCATGCAAGAACAAAAACAATTCTACAGGTGAGTACTCACAGAATTGCTTTTTTTTTTAGTTTCTTCCAAACAGTAAAAAAAAAAACTTCCCTCCAGAACCTTAGTCATTCCTTTCACATGAATAAATAGACTGGTTGGCCTATGCGTTCCCTACCTGCACCAAGCATATCTGAGTGGCTGGGGTGCATGCATCATTCCCGATTCCTCTCTGAGCATTAATTTGCCTGCCAATGAATCTTGTTTAGGGGAGAGACCATACCTGCACCATAGGATTGCTGTCCAAGCCCTGGGATGTCTGTAAAGGGGACCAAATCAATTGGTGGGGGTTTAAATAGCAGCAGGCAACAAATGGGGGCTTTTCCCCTGCACTTCCACATGGCACTTTATGGTTCAGGAGTGCCGGCTGACCACATTTCTGGCTTCCCTGTTCAAAGTGGAGTGATACCATCCCCCGCCTATCTGAATGCCTGGACGTGGATGTGTACCACAGGGGTGCCGTGGATGCCGGCCACTGGTGAACACAGTGTTGTGGGAGCCATTGATAAAGGTGAGCTTGCCAGCAACCCTGCGAGTTTCACACAGGGGCATTCCGATTAAGGATGTCCTGTGGGCGGGCCAGCTGCTTTTAGACTCCAAGGCTGGCTGCTGCAGCTTTTGTGGCGCTTTAACATCCTAGGTTTTGGTCGTGTTTTTATTTTTATTTATTTATTTATTTATTTTTTTTGTCCAGGCAAAAAATAAAAGCACTTGGCACCTACCCTGTTTCTCCAAAAAATAAGTCCTACCCTTCCGGAAATAAGCCCTAGTAAGATTTTTCAGCATTTTTGCTAATGCATGAAATATAAGCTTATATAGTTACAATTCATAATCCAGCACATCCAGTCACACAGGTAAGCTTGTCTTTTGGAAGTGAAATATCTGGTCTTGCTGGCTCTACCCCAGCCTGCCGGCTACAAGGCCGAATCCCACTTGCTGTCTGCCAGCTCTGTGCATACTGTACCGGAGCTGCCGTACGGGTGCTACCATCTTGCCAGCTGCCAGCCAGTTAGTAGAACTGAAAATAAGCCCTAGTACCCTTTTTTTTTTTTTTGAGCGAAAATTAATATAATTTTCAGGCCGACACTGTAATACTTGTGACCCGACCTCTTGTCCTCCACCGCTTCCGATTGTAAGCTCAAGAGCAGGGCCCTCACTCTCCTGTATTCCAGTCATTTTGTGTATTCATCTGATGCGTATTATAAGTGCATTACTACCCTGTCTTTAATTTCTACCTTGCACAGCAACATGGGAATGGATGGTGATTGATAAACAGTGATAATTCTAATATTTAGTATAAAAAGACACAAGTGTTAAGGCTGGTGAATAATTTTCTGTTTTTCCTCTCCTTGGTGTAGCTGACATGTGACCGGTGGCATTTACACAGCTCGATAAGGCTGATTTATTCTGGCCCTAGCATCATCCTTCTATGGCCTTTTATTCTGCAGCACATCAGTGAATAGTGAGAACATAATCGCCCTCGCAATATTACGCTCACAGAGACCTTTCTAGCTGCCCTTATTGGGTGCTTGTATTTGCTGCCATTTCCTGTGCTAAAACAATGCTGCGTATATTGCTAGGCTAACCGTGTAAGGACATATATTAAAGATCTGCATTAAATGTCATCAAAAGGTTATGAATGAATGTACCTACCTACCTGGCTGGGAAAGGTTACTTTACCTGTAAATGTTCAGGATAAATCTCAGAAGCACGTCAGGATCATCCCCACTAATGGTTATTAGTCGTCCTGAATAGACTGCTAAAAGGAGTGTTAGCCATTGCTGAATGCAAACCCAAGACCATACAGTCACATAGCTAAGCTAAGCAAGACAATGGGATGAGGGACATAGTGAAATATACCAGCTACAAGATACAGCCTCAACAATGGCCTCCAGCATGGCGCTAGCAGATGAAACTCATTCTATGCCAGATGTTAGAAAGAAACCACAGGTGCCCGCATGGGAGAATCCAGCTGGGTGTGAGGCCTTTCTTAACCTCCATACCAGACCCAAATGGCTTATCCCCATTATGCCTTAAAGTGGACCAACACCCTCCAAAACAACTTCATTCTAATCACTTTAATATAAAAAGACATTTATCTTTTGATGACTTTTGCAGCCTTCTGTCCCTCGCAGCGCCTGTATTCTTCATAAATCTCCGCCGGAAGTCCCGCCCTCCAGCTCTTGTCCGTTCATTTGAATGTTGTCCTTCACGCTTGTCCGTTCATTAGCATTTCTTGTCCGGGGATCAGGTCTTCTCAGCACTCGCGCGATTTCCCTTCTCTTCCTGACGTCATCGGGGGGGGGGGGGGGGGGGGGGGGGCGTGGCCTCTCTGCTCTCGGGAGCGTGCACGTCTCGGCGGTGGCTGGCCTGGCAGATTGAAGGAGGGAGGGGGCAAATGACAGGGGGCGGGGCAGCAGGGTTAGTGGGTGGGGCATGACAGGCAGAGAGATGAGCGCAAGGTAAAAGGGGAGCCTGGAAGGGGGCGTGGCCAGCATGATACAGGAGGGGTGGGCGGGGCCGGGACTTTTACACTAAGGCGGTGAGCTCTTCCATGGCGGCTGTGGGCTCAGTGATGGGCAGACATGGAGGGGGCAGAGCCGGCGGGTGTCAGTGAGTACCGGGCGCTGTCTCTCACACACGCGGGATGGAGCTGCGCTCTGGCAGAGGCGGCACCTTGTTGCCAGCAAATGACCTCCCATTGGAAGTGGGAGAAGAAGCAGCCCCCTGCCCACCTCCATAGCGTCCCAGCAGCAGCAGAGGCTGGTGATCACTGGAGTTTAACTCCGGATTTATTTATTCATTTAAAAAAAAAAAAAAAACAAGATGGCGGCCAGACATTTACATTGAAGTGACGCAGAGGATGAAGCAGGCAAGGTAAGTTTTTTTTTTTTTTTTTTTTTTTTTTTGTTTTTTTTGTTTTTTTTTCCCTTAATATTTAGCACGGGTCCTGCTGCATATTTTGCTTATTTTAAAAAGGCATTTAAAAAAAAAAAAAAGGGGGGGGGGCAGGGTGTTGGTCCACTTTAAAGCAGACCTTCACCTTGAATAAGAGTTTATTTTGTATATTTACCTCACCCCCCTACATACAGATTGCACACATTAAAAATCATCTTACCTTCACCTGTTGCATTTTTTTTTAACCTTTTAACATCCAAGATGGCAGCCCATGGCGTTTCAGGCTGCCTGCAGACAGTAAGTGACTTCTGGATATGCCGCTCTGCATTCTGGGATTGCTGACCTTTTCCTGACCCCAGCTTTGCTCTGTCTGTGCGAAGCACAGCTATAACCTGCCCCCTGCACTTGCCCACCCCCTTCCTATCCTCAGTATATGATGCTTCTGAGGCAAGATGGCGATGCCCTTATCCTAGATTCCTGAGTTAAAGCCCAGCGGGGGGAAAGAATAATAAGCAACAAAAAACTTAAAATATATTCCTTTCAAATGCTGGCGAATAGTTTTTTTTTTATTTTTTTTTAAGGGTTTGGGCTTTTCATTAAACGATGCTGAAGGTCTGGTTTAAGGTATGTGCAGCCCAACTGGCCCCTATCATTTCTACTGATCGCTGGGTGAACACTTTGTTCCTAAGAAGCTGGACACTTCACTGTTCCTGGTATCTGAGGAGACTTCGCCAGGGGATTCCTGCTCCGTGCTTCATGAGGTTTTGAGTGAGCTGGTTTATTCTGTGCAATTTACTTTTGTTCGTAAGTGTTTGAAGAGCTTGGAAGTCGTTCCGGTTCTTGGTTGGAAGTCGTTCCGGTTCTTGGTTGGAAGTCGTTCCGGTTCTTGGTTGGAAGTCGTTCCGGTTCTTGGTTGGAAGTCGTTCCGGTTCTTGGTTGGAAGTCGTTCCGGTTCTTGGTTGGAAGTCGTTCCGGTTCTTGGTTGGAAGTCGTTCCGGTTCTTGGTTGGAAGTCGTTCCGGTTCTTGGTTGGAAGTCGTTCCGGTTCTTGGTTGGAAGTCGTTCCGGTTCTTGGTTGGAAGTCGTTCCGGTTCTTGGTTGGAAGTCGTTCCGGTTCTTGGTTGGAAGTCGTTCCGGTTCTTGGTTGGAAGTCGTTCCGGTTCTTGGTTGGAAGTCGTTCCTCGTCTTCCCCTTTTTGGAAGTCGTTCCTCGTCTTCCCCTTTTTGGAAGTCGTTCCTCGTCTTCCCCTTTTTGGAAGTCGTTCCTCGTCTTCCCCTTTTTGGAAGTCGTTCCTCGTCTTCCCCTTTTTGGAAGTCGTTCCTCGTCTTCCCCTTTTTGGAAGTCGTTCCTCGTCTTCCCCTTTTTGGAAGTCGTTCCTCGTCTTCCCCTTTTTGGAAGTCGTTCCTCGTCTTCCCCTTTTTGGAAGTCGTTCCTCGTCTTCCCCTTTTTGGAAGTCGTTCCTCGTCTTCCCCTTTTTGGAAGTCGTTCCTCGTCTTCCCCTTTTTGGAAGTCGTTCCTCGTCTTCCCCTTTTTGGAAGTCGTTCCTCGTCTTCCCCTTTTTGGAAGTCGTTCCTCGTCTTCCCCTTTTTGGAAGTCGTTCCTCGTCTTCCCCTTTTTGGAAGTCGTTCCTCGTCTTCCCCTTTTTGGAAGTCGTTCCTCGTCTTCCCCTTTTTGGAAGTCGTTCCTCGTCTTCCCCTTTTTGGAAGTCGTTCCTCGTCTTCCCCTTTTTGGAAGTCGTTCCTCGTCTTCCCCTTTTTGGAAGTCGTTCCTCGTCTTCCCCTTTTTGGAAGTCGTTCCTCGTCTTCCCCTTTTTGGAAGTCGTTCCTCGTCTTCCCCTTTTTGGAAGTCGTTCCTCGTCTTCCCCTTTTTGGAAGTCGTTCCTCGTCTTCCCCTTTTTGGAAGTCGTTCCTCGTCTTCCCCTTTTTGGAAGTCGTTCCTCGTCTTCCCCTTTTTGGAAGTCGTTCCTCGTCTTCCCCTTTTTGGAAGTCGTTCCTCGTCTTCCCCTTTTTGGAAGTCGTTCCTCGTCTTCCCCTTTTTGGAAGTCGTTCCTCGTCTTCCCCTTTTTGGAAGTCGTTCCTCGTCTTCCCCTTTTTGGAAGTCGTTCCTCGTCTTCCCCTTTTTGGAAGTCGTTCCTCGTCTTCCCCTTTTTGGAAGTCGTTCCTCGTCTTCCCCTTTTTGGAAGTCGTTCCTCGTCTTCGACCAACAACTTCTGGCCTTCATGAATACAGTTTGCCTACAGAGCGAACATCAGCGAAGATTGCTGTGAATTTGGCCCTTTCAAGGGGTTGTCCAAAGTGGCACTCTGCTGTTGCCCTCCCCACAGCACTAATGCAGTTTGAAAAAACTTGCTGCAATCGCTCACCCACAGTTATAGGGGGGCTTACAACTGAATCATTCATTGACTCAATTGGAACGAAGTGGGCATAGTTGATTCACTTTGACTCAAAGGGGCAGATATTGCTCCCCTATGCTATCGAGAGAATGCTGTGGGGCTCGATCTTGGCACTCAATCTCGATTTTTTTTTCCCCCCCCCCCCCCCCGTCTTTTTAATATTTATCGAAACGGGGGTTCCAATCAGTGGTATGGGTACTAGAGATCTTATCAGACGGGACTCGGTCAGGTCTCAGCTGATCTGCTGCCATCTAAACTTAACCCAAGACAGATTTGCTCCATTACATAACTGTTCCAAAAGGTGATAACTATATGTGCGAATGTGTGCATTTCATATATTTTGTATATGGTTGTTTTGTGTGTTTTCAACCCTATTTTAGGAAAAAATAGGGGATTTGTACCACCCAGGTTGTACTTTTATGTATTTAAGAGTGATACTTGATGAAAAGCGATTGGGAACCCTTGTAATAGAACATGTTGACAATCCAGGCCCCTATGTCTGAATCTTGTTGATCTATTTCAGCTTGGCCTTTAAAGTGGACCAACACCCAGGATTTTGACTATCCTGGGTCTTGGTCCACTTCCCCCGATCGGCGTGCCCCGCTATGTTATACCGACCCCCCCCCCCCCCCCCCCCCCAGATCGCTCGTAAAAACTCACCTCACCCCGCTCTCACGGAGCATGTGCGGCCGCTCGTCCAATCAGTGTGGTCGGAGCCACTGTGGTATGCGCGTCCAAGTGACGTACAACCACAGCAGCTCTGAGCACGCTGGTGGCCGCACCTCGCGCTTCCCTCTAACAGGGAGTGCGCACGGCCCGCCATTCACAAATGGGCACCCTGCTAGAGAGAAGAGCGAGATACGACCCGCGCATGCGCCGTTGGATCAGGATCAAGGAAAGGTTCCTGGGGGGTTTCACACAGCGGGGCGTCCGGATTTTGGATGCCCCTCGGGATTCCCGGGCTGATACGGTAGGGTCTTGGTCCACTTTAACCTCATTAATCCCCAGCGTTCACTAGAATATGACCATGCGTGAGACTGGGCTCAGTCATGTTTAGGGCCAGAATCGGCAACATTATTATCTATCCCCTCACCCAGCATAATTCTGAGTAGAAGCTTCATTCTGCTGGCTCAGAGGAATTATCTGTGTGTCCCTTTTTATCTAGCCCAAAGAACCTGCTGACAACAATGGAACTGTAGCAACCAAATGCTGATAATGGGACCAGACAGAAGTTTGCACATGTTTTTGTAACACTCAAACACATTTCTTTAATGCCTACCCTGGCAAGTGTGCCCTAAAGTGTCAGTCTGCAGGCCTCTCATAAACCCTTCCCAGACACTTTAAGACCCTGAATAAGAGTATCTTTTGTTTCCCACACCTTGCACATAGATTGCTCGCATTAAAAATCATCCTACCTGCATCTACTGTATATTATGAGCCTTTAAACATCCAAGATGGCAGCTCATGGAGCATCAGGCAGCATGCAAGCAGGAAGTGTCTTCTGACTGTGTCGCTCTGCATTCTGGGATTGCTGACTTTTCCCTGACTCCAGCTGTGCTCTGTCTGTGCAAAGCACAGCCATAGCCTGCCCCCTGTACTTTATCCTGCTCTCCTCTCCTCAGTATGTGATGCTTCTGAGTCAAGATGGCAGGGCCCGTCCTGAACAGAGTTGCAGTCCGGTGGGGGAAAGAATATTAAATAAGTGACTAAAGTAAAAAACTCCCCAGCATCTAAAATGTAATATATTTTAAGGGTTTGGACTTTTCATTAAGTGATGCTGAAGGTCCAGTTTAACATTTCAGGTCCTTTGAGCACCTCATAACCACAGCACAAGCTTGCTGCTGCACTTTTTGTCAATAGGGGGCAAGCTAGCATCCTATAGAAGGGGATGGTGGGCAATGCAGCCTCCTGACTGGCACCCTCCCTAACGTAGCATCACAAGGGCAGGCGTAGGCTTCAAAGGGACTGTCCAGGCAATGCCAATAATAAGGCTACATAATAAGGCTACAACATGCTCACCTGATGCTTGTCTTATGTGCCTCTCCTTTATTTCCTGCAGTGCTAGGTAGAAGCCATAGCAAAGTAGTCACCCTGTCCCCTGGAGCTCTCACAAGGGAGCATGGCAAGCCACACCCAGCGATGGATGCAAATACAGGCTTCACATTAGGGGTGTAGATTGGCATGAATCGGACGATACAATATATCCCGATTCTGTCTGCAAAAAAAACCAAAAAACGCATCATTTAATTAAATAAGACCTATGGGCTCCCATCCCGGAGGGGGGGGGGGAGGGGGGGATTTTAAGGGCCCTCGCCCCTGCAGGCTACAAGCTGGCATAGCCTATTACCATGGGCTCTTCTGCCCGTGGCTAGCCGCAGGTGACTTGCCAGACCCAGAGCCTTGTGAACTGGTATAGGGGTCTCATAGGTCCCTTACCAGTTCACAAAGGGTTAACGGTAAAGAAACACCACACAGAAAAAAATGTCTGTCTAAAAAAAAAAAAAAGAGAGAAAAATCTTTACTGACCTCAGATTGTCGGCTCCTGTGTCCCTTGCCAATCCGATGACAGATGCCATGATCGCTGGAGGGGGGAGACAGGGGATCAGAAGATATCCTGCCTCTCATCTCCTCTTCCCAGCGATCATAGCATCCGACAGCTGACCCGCAGAGATACGGGATGATGCGCGCAGGGGTGATGTCATCTGCCCTGCCCCCAAAGGGGGAGGGGATCGGAAGCCCCCCAGGTGAAGAGGAGAGCCAGCCGGATTGAACGAGGGCTCAGATGAGGGTTTTTTTTTTTTTTCCTTTTTGTTACTTTTCTTTCACTGTAGCGGGGGGGGGGGGGGGGTTCAGAATCCATACAAGGGAGAAAGAATAGATTCTGGTATAGCCTAATGAAATATCGCGATACTTGACAGAATCACTTTTTCTGACACCCATACTTCACATAGAAGTGAAATATCTATCAGATGTATTGAGATCATCTTTTTACGTAGCCATGGGGGAGAAAGCATGGGCGTTACTTGCGTTTTGTGGTGCAGTCTATAAGAAATGCATTTTGTGGACCTTTTTGAAATGGTGGAGCAACTGTCTGCCAAATAGGGTCTAGACCTGCAAGGACTCATAACTTGCCTACTCGCACTGGCCGTGAACCCCAAATGTGTGATCCAATGCTCCACATGTAATGTCTTAAAAGTCCATGTTGGAACTTATGACTGGTCCGTGCAGAACAGAGAATAAGAGCATTTTGATAGGTCAGCCTGCAAGTTGCTGAACTTATACATATACATATTACTTGTACATTGTTGATATTTTCTCTCATGCATTAGCTAATTTTTTAAAAGTGATTCTATCATAAAATCTAAACTTGCGGAAACCAACAAAATAAAATGTATAATTTACCATACATTTTTTTAAGGTGCTTGCTCTGTAAAATGCCAGGAATTTCTCTATTTATATGTATGTAGGCTCACCTATAAAATTAAATTCTTCACATTGTGTTGCTATTTTAGCCAGCATGTTAGCTGCTAGTTTTAACTTTGAAGTGGAATGCAGAAATGACTAGGTATATTCTAAGTATGCAGCACGTCCTGCTCCAGATAGTATTCATAACATCTGGGTTATACCTCCACAAGAGGGCGCTTTACTGCAGAGATGGCAAAAAGAGGCCCCTCCCGGTCCATATATACCCGGGACCTCCCACACTAATTCCCCAGATTCTTCTCTGCAGTGGGCTGCGAAGGACAAGATGATGGCTTCTCTTCTCGCAGGTGAGCTGGGCTTGCAGCCCATGACCCTGTAGGACTATTCCCACCCGTTCCACCTTTTATTCTGCCTCCCAGCCTTGGCTGCGTGGTCGGGTGATGGTAGGCAGCATCTATTTAGAGATGCTTTATTAGGAGCTTGCTCCACCGCAAATCCCCCACCAAAGGGTAGGCAGCCCAGGTTTTGGTGAGCCTGTATTGGGATGCCCCGTCCGCTCATAGCCCTACCTTACATATCCTAATGTAATTATGGGCTTCCTACTTCCCCCTTCTCCCATTATCCTGGTTAGTTGGGGGGGGGGGGGGTCTGTGTGTTTGAGTGCTTTGCTTGAGTGCTTTGCTTTATTTCGTGTGTATTTTTATGTGCATTGTGGTGAAGGTTGTCTTTTTGGTGGCTATCACCTCTGTCCGGCGTGTTGCTGAGTTGGCGGCCCTTTCTATTCAGGCCCCCTACTTTGAGAGACACCAGGACAAGGTGGTTTTCCGATTTAAACCAGATTTCTTGCCTAAGGTTGTCTCTGCCTTCCATCTCGATCAGGATATTGTGCTTCCTTCTTTGTGCCCTAATCCTGGTAATCCCAAGGAAAGGGCCTTGCATTCTCTGGATGTTGTCAGGAATGTGAAATACTACCTGGTGGCTACTGCACCTTTCATAAAGACTGACGCCTTGTTTGTTGTTCCCTCGGGTCCCAAGAAGGGGTTGGCTCCTGCTAAGTCTACTATTAGCAAATGGATTCGTCAGGCCATTGTTAGGGCCTATTCTACTAGAGGGAAGGATCCTCCTTTCCGTGTTACTGCTCATTCTACTCGTGCTGTTGGGGCTTCCTGGGCCTTCTAGCACCAGGCTTCTGTTGATCAGGTTTGTAAGGCTGCTACGTGGTCTTCTGTTCATACCAAGTTTTATGGGTTGATGTTCGGGCCTCAGCGGATGCTGTTTTTGGCCACAAGGTTCTGCAAGCCGCAGTGGCTTGAACTGTGCGTTGCTGCCTTTTTGGGATCCCCACGCGTTTATGGACACTGCTATTTGATGTCCCAGATGTTATGAATACTATCTGGAGCAGGACGTGCTGCATACTTAGAATAATACAATTCTGTGATTACTCACCTTGTAGAATTGGTAATATAAGTATAGAAACATAGAAACGTAGACGGTTGATGGCAGGAGACCATACGGTCCATCTATTCTGCCCTTATGTGTATACTGTATGTACTCTTTATCTTAGGATAGATGTGTGCTTATCCCAGGCATGTTTAAAGCGGACCTTCACTCTGAATAAGAGTCTATCTTATATGTTTCCCACACCCTGTACATACAGATTGCTAACATTAAAAATCATCCTACCTGCATCTACTGCATGTTATGAGCCTTTAAACATCCAAGATGGCGGCTTATGGAAGCCGCCATCTTATCAGGCAGCCTGCAAACAGGAAGTGCCTCCTGACTGTGCTGCTCTGCATTCTGGGACTGCTGACCTTTACCTGACCCCAGCTCTGCTCTGTCTGAGCAAAGCACAGCTATAACCCATCCTTCTGTACTTTATCCCACTCTCCTCTCCTCAGTAAGTGTGATGCTTCTGAGTCAAGATGGCCGCGCCCGTATCCTAAATTCCTGAACAGAGTTGCAGCCCAGTGGGGGAAAGAATAATAAGTTAGTCACTAAAAACGTAAAATATATTAATTTTAGATGCTGGGGAACCGTTTTTTAAGAGTTTGGGCTTTTCATTAAATCACGCTGAAGATCCGGTTTAAATTCAGTGACTGTTGATTTTTCAACTACCTCTGCTGGAAGTTTGTTCCAAACATCTACTACTCTTTCTGTAAAATAATATTTTCTAACATTGCTCCTGATCTTCCCCCCGACTAGCTTCAGGTTGTGCCCCCTTGTTCTATCATTTAAGCTTCTTCTTAAAAACACTTCTCTCCTGAACCTTATTCAATCCTTTCACATATTTAAAGGTCTCAATCATGTCCCCCCTCTCCCTTCTTTCCTTCAGACTGTACAAATTAAGTTCTTTAAGTCTCTCCTGATAAATTTTAAGTTTAAGTCCTTCCACCATTTTCGTTGCCCTCCTTTGCACCCGTTCTATTTGAATAATGTCTTTTTGCAGGTAAGGTCTCCAGAACTGCACACAGTATTCTAGCTGTGGCCTCACCAGGGCTCTATACAGCGGCATCACAACCTCCCTCTTCCTACTGGTGATGCCTCGAGCTATGCAGCCGAGCATCCTGCTTGCTTTTCCCACTGCCTGGCTACACTGTCCACTCATCTTGCAGCTATCAGTAATCAGTACCCCTAAATCTCTCTCCTCCGAGGTCCTGGCTAACGCAGTGCTGCCCATACGGTACTCAGAGCAGGGATTCCTTTCATGTGCATGATTTTACATTTAGAGACATTAAACTCTAGTTTCCACAGTTTTGACCATCTATCCAGTAAAGCTAAATCATTTTCCATGTTGCAGACACCTCCAGGAATATCCACCCTATTACTAACCTTTGCATCATCAGCAAACAGACAAACTTTTCCTACCAACCCTTCTCCTATGTCACTTACAAATATATTAAAAAGAATGGGGCCCAGGACAGAGCCTTGCGGCACACCACTTGTAACTCTCCTTTGTTCAGATTGCACACCATTTACACACCATTTACAACAACGCTCTGATACCAATCCCTCAACCAACTGGAAATCCACTGAACTATCCAGGGATTGAGTCCTACCTTCAATAACTTATCTATGAGCTCCTTATGTGGTACAGTGTCAAAGGCTTTGCTAAAATCCAGATAGGCGATATCCACAGCATCACCTTCATCTAACACTTTAGTGACATTGTCAAAGAAATCAATAAGATTGGTCTGACATGATCTGCCCTCAGTAAAGCCGTGCTGTTTTGGGTCCAATAGGTCATTAATTTTTAGATGGGAAATTATCTGTTTTTTTAAGAGTGTTTCCATTAATTTGACCACTATAGATGTTAAACTTACTGGCCTGTAATTACTGGCTTCTTCTCTACTCCCCTTTTTATGGATTGGTACGACATTGGCCATTCTCCAATCATCTGGAACCTCACCAGTTGAAAGGGAATGGTTAAGTAAATCAGTCAGAGGGGCTGCAATCACAAACCTAAGTTCCCTTAGAACTCTGGGGTGGATTCCATCTGGACCCATCGCCTTACTTACCTTTAGATGTGCCAGCTCGGATAGGACATCAGCCTCCAGAAACTCCGGAGCTGTGCCCTCCCAGCGGGATGCTGTGCTATGGCCATGCCTGCTACTATCTGAAAATACCGAACAAAAGTAGCTATTCAGATGGTCAGCCACAGCCTTATCTCCGTCAATATATTTTCTCTATTTCTAATTTTTGAGACTGCATTGTTTTTCTTCTTTCTGTCACCTATATATCGGAAAAAGGTTTCATCTCCTCTTTTCATAGATTTGGCCATTTCTTCCTTCTCTTGCCCTTTAGCAGCCCTTATAATCAGTTTTGCTTCCCTCTGTTTAATTTTATATGCCTCTGTCAGCTACCCTTCCACTTAGTTTATGCAGCACGTCCTGCTCCATCCCACCCTGATTGCTTTATTCTTGGATTCTCTCTATATGGTGATTGTTGTTCCTTGTTACCGTTGTTAAATTTATTGGCTTCTCCTGGTTACCTTACTGCTTTTCTATACTGGGGAATTAGTGGGAGGTCCCGGGTATATATGGACCGGGAGGGGCCTTTTTTTGCCATCTCTGCAGTAAAGCGCCCTCTTGTGGAGGTATAACCCAGATGTTATGAATACTATCTGGAGCAGGATGTGCTGCATACTTATAATACCTATTCTACAAGGTGAGTAATAACAGAATTGTATTGTTTCACCCCCCCATCCCTGGGACAATCCCAGTTTGCCTAAATATCTGTCTACCTGGGGACTTACTCACCTTCCTGGCACAGGTCTAGACTGATGTTGGCTGTGTGACTGCTTTTGCTGAACCATCGACTTCTTCTGGGGACTCGCACCTCCCGCTTACCATTGCGCTGGTCGCCACCTCTCGCCAACAGCGGAAGATCCTAGGCTGCACCTAGGAGGATTGTGGGATATATAATGGGTGTAGCACGATGGTGGTGCATGAGCAGTGACATGATCTGGCAGCACGGTAAGGTAAGTAAAATAAACAACAAGATTGGTGGGAGATTTATTTATTTCGGTGTATAAGTGACCCCTCCTCTCATTAGCCGACGTGCTTATTTGGATTTTTAAGACACAATTTCACAATAGTGCTCCTTTAATAAGCATGCAGTGGTATGCATGCTTATTAACTATTCTTAGTATACAGTACGTCCTGCTCCAGATAAGAATCATTACACTTGGGTATTACTCCGCCAGATGGCGCTGGACTGCAGAGACCGCGAAATTGGCTCCTCCCGGCCCCTCAAATACCCGGGACCTCCCACAAATCCCCAGAATTTCCCTGCAGTCTGGACTGCGATGGACAAGAAGATGGCTCTCTGTTCTCGCAGGTGAGCGGGGCTATTAGCCTGCGGCCCTGTAGGACTATTCCCACCCGTTCCATTATTAATGTGCCTCCCAGCCTTGGCTGCGCTGGTCCGGGTGATGGTAGGCAGCACCGCTGTCAGGTGCTTAGGAGCGCTGCTCCACCGCAATCCCCCACCAAAGGGTAGGCGGTATAGGCATATGGTGAGCCTCTGGGATGCCCCTCCCGCACTATTGCCCCTTGCCCTTGTCTATCGGTGGGCCCTTTGCTATGTGGCCGCTGCTCTCCCTTGTAGCTCTCGGGGGGGGGGGGGGGTGTATGCGTTGGTGCTTTACTTGGTTATGTGCTTTTGTCAGTCTCCGCGTTGACTTGGTTGCACTGGTTGTGATTTGAAAATTCCGCCGCGTGCTTACACTGCGTTCCGCGGTTGGCGGCGGCATTACCTCAACCGCTGATGCGCTTTCATTGCCCGCTAGTCTTAAAGGAGCCACAGCACTCAAACCAGTTAGATAGCTGACCAACCTACAGTCTGTCTATAAACTTGGTTAAAAACAGAGGGCTCGGTCACACACATCTGCAGAAGTATGCTTAAGCTGCACCACCAGCGCCAAGGTGCCACTGTGAGGTGCAGTCCTAACTCTAATCTCTGAGAGCCCCATTTGGGACATACAATGCAATAGATAAATTGGGAGCAGGCTTACCTGAGGTTGCCCTAAACCTTCAAGTGCAAGCCATGGGGTGGAAGGGTCAAAGACCTTGCAATACAGCCTAGACCCCACACACCATGTGCTTGCACAAATTCAAAAGAAACAAAGGAGGGTTGGCAGCCACTCAGACCATTTTATAACTAACCTGGGAGTTGCACGTTAGCAGGGCAATTAGGATACAAAAGTCTTAAAGGAGCCACAGCACTCAAACCAGTTAGCTTGCTGACCAACCTACAATCTGTCTCTAAACTTGGTTGTGGCTCCTTTAAGACTTTTGTATCCTAATTGCCCTGCTAACGTGCACCTCCCAGGTTAGTTATAAAATGGTCTGAGCGGCTGCCACCCCTCCTTTGTTTCATTGGCCGCTAGTCACGTATGCTGCTTCGCACTCTTCGGGGGGGTGGGGCCCGCGGTTGGCGCGTTCCGCGTCACCGTCTCCGCGGCCCACCCCTCGAGGTATGCTGGGCGCCATTTTTCTCTGGTTTCATCTGCTGTGTGGCTGGCATCTACCTACCGCGGTCCGTGAGTGCCCTCGCGGGTGGCTTTATTTACCCTATGTCATTATACATGTCGCTTATGTGGTCCTCTTCGCTTATGTCTTTCAAGCGGGTCGAACTCTGTTAGTTTCTCCTGGCCCTACTCCCTCTATTTAGTTATTAAACTTGTGAGGCCTAGTGTGTAAATTACTCCCACTTCCCTAGCGGGCTATTGGGGCATCCCGGGTTGCTTTTATAGCGTGAATCCCTATCGGCCTATTGTGCTGCTATAATCACCACATGGAAGCGTCTCAGGATAATGTGCTGGGGGTTCCTTCGGGACAAGCACGGCTGTGTGTAGCTTGGGGGGGGGGGGGGCCCTACTAGCGCTGACAATGTGCGGGTCTGTATAACTTGTGCCCAGCAGGTGCTTGCGCTGCAACCTGGTTTACCAGCGGCTGGGCCTGCGCCACGTATGGCCTCACCTACTCCCCCAAGCTTGAATTTGACTCCCATTGAGTTGCATACCAGTGGGGATTCTCAGCCTGATGTGTCTGCTAGACTGGCTACTGTTGAACAGATTATTGCGAAGTCTTTAGCGCCTAAGGCCCCTGCTAAGAAGCGGCACTTGACGCCTGATGTCACTCTTTTCCCTATGGAGGCGGAGGAGTTTTTGGAATGGTCTGGTTATACCCCCCTGGAAGAGGGGGAGTTGTTCTCTGACTCGTGAGTCATCTGATGAGAGGCCCAGTGGTCATGATGATTCTGGCTCTGACCCCTGGGCCCCAGATGATACTGATAGGCTGTTGGCTCAGATTTTTGAGGTACTGTCCACCCCTCCCCTGGTTGCTGCCCCTAGGCAGCATGGGGAATTGTTTCATACTGCTATGCCACATTCAGAATTTCCTGAGCAAGCCCATTTTAATAATCTCGTGCTCAAGGAATGGGAGCATCCCAGCAGGCTTCCCGGTGTACCTAAGAGTTGGGAGGTATCCCTTTCCTGCTGAGGTGGTGAGGCGTTGGTCAACCCCTCCAGAGGTGGATGCCCCGGTCCTAGGGTTATCTAACACCTCTGTCATGCATTCCCCTGACTCTACTCTGCTGGGGGATAGTGAGGACCGGCGTATTGATCAGCTGGCGTCCTATGCCTTTGCATGTGTGGGGACAGCGCTGCGCCCGGTCTGTGCCTCTGCCATTACAACGGTGGCCATTAGGACTCTGCTTAGAAGTGTCCTGGATGGTGCTCCTGATGTGTCTAGCGAGGAGTTTAATGCACTCTCTCGTTGAGAGGGTTTTGTGACTTATGTCCTCTCTGCCCTGGATGATACCATTAGGATGTGTGGCAGATCTGTCATCTGGTCATCTGTCAGGTCCCCTTAAGAGAAAGGGGCAAAGGTTTTTATCCCAACCTTTTCACCGTGCCCAAAAGAGATGGGTCAGTCAGGGCCAACCATGGACTTGAAGATCCTCAACAAATTTGTCAGGTGCAGGCGCTTTCGCATGGAAACTTTGCGCTCTGCCATCAGTTCCCTGCGTCCAGGGGACTTCATGACCTCTGTGGACATCAAAGATGCTTACCTTCATATTCCTGTTTTTCCTGGTCATCAAATATTCCTCAGGTTCGCTCTGGTGGATCAATTTACCAATTTGTGGCATTGCCCTTCGGTTTCACTTCAGCTCCCAGAGTGTTCACCAAGGTGCTGGCAGGAGTGATGTCTCTGCTCAGGGCATTCGTGTGCTGCCCTATTTGGACGACATTCTCATCACTTCAGTCCCTCCAGCAGGCAGAGCTGGATACTCAGCTAGTAGTGTCCACTCTGGAGTCATTTGGCTGGGTGATCAACCATCCCAAGTCTTCCCTGTCTCCCTCCTTGGTGACACCCTTCCTGGGAATGAATCTGGATACAGTTCAGGCAAGGATTTTTCTTCCTCAGCAGAAGGTGGACAGTCTGCTAGCGCAGGCTCAGTTCCTGTTATCTTGCCCTAATCCCTCCATCAAGCGAGAATGCAGCTGGTGGGCCTGATGGTGTTGTGCATCGAGGCTGCCCCTTATGCTCAGTTCCACTTGAGGCCTCTGCAACTCCACCGCTTGTCAGTTTGGGACAAGGATCCTGCATCCCTGGACCAGGTCCTTGTGCTGTCCCCCCTAGTCAGGCGGTCCCTCTTGTGGTGGCTGGACTCCAGGAACCTGTTAGTGGGCAGATACTATTCTAAGCATACAGTATGTCCTGCTCCAATATAATACTTACACGTGGGTAATCCTCCGCCAGAGGGCGCTGTTCACTGCAGACATGCAAAAACAGGCTCCTCCCCGCCCTTCATATACCCAGGGACCTCCCACAAATCCCTGCATTTCTCTGCAGTGCTGACTGCGAAGACATGAAGTATCAACTCTCTCGCAGGTGAGCGGGGCTAATACAGCCTGCGGCCCTGCGGGACTATTCCCACCTGTCCCCTTCTATAAGGATGTGCCTCCCAGCCTGGGCTGCGCTGGTCGGGTGAAGGTAGGCAGCACCTCGTGTGCTCACGGAGCTACGCTCCACCGCAATCCCCCACCATAGGGTTGGCGGTTTAGGCCGATGGTGAGCCTCCATTAGACGCCCCTCCCGCATTGTTGCCCGTGCCCCTCATAGCGATAATCCCTGGGTGCAGGTCCGCTTCCTCCCATAGCTCTGGAGAAAAAGGGTGGGGGGGTATGTGTGGCAGTCCCAGTGTAATGTAACATGTTTAAGGCCGTTGATCTTTTATTTGAATTTGGGTGTCAGTGCCACGCTCCTTGCTCCACATAAACCTTCTGGTTGCGCGCGTGTTTGTCCTTTCATTACATTAGTGTGCAGCCCGGGCGGCAGCATAATTCTCTAGTGTGAGAGCAATCACGTATGTGTGTACTATCCACTACTGTCATTCACGTTGCGCTGGTTAGAGCTTCGCGCTCTTTGGGGGAGGCGGGGACTCGGCAGGACGCGCCCCGTGTCACAGCCAGATCAGGCCTGCCCCTCGAGGTTCGCTTGGTGCCATTTTGACGGTCATCGCGCGCACGTGGTTGCGATCCGCCTCCTCCCTTGGTCATGTAAGTGCCCTCCCGGGCGTTTTTTGTTCCTATGATTTTTTATTCGGCTGCGCATGGCACTGACACCCCCCTCCTATCCCATTATGTCTTTCAGATGCCAGGATTTCGGTGGCTTCTCCCTGCCTGACATATATTATTGCGGGTCCTCATAACAAATTCTCCCACATTCCTAGCGGGTCTTGGGGCATCCAGGGTTGCCTATTGCGTAAATCCCTGCGGACATACTGCTCAGATAATCACCATATGGAGGCATCTCAGAATTATGTACCCGGGGTCCCTCGGGGACATGACCGGCTGTGTACAGTGTGTGGTCAGCCCCATGCTGATGCTGACAGAGCACGGGTCTGTGGACCGTGTGCTGAACAGGCACTGACCCTGCAATCAGGTTTGCCAGTGGCTGCACCTCCCTACAATACACCTGTCTCCCCGGACCTAAATCTCACCCCTGATGAGTCTCAATCGAGCGGGGATGACCAGCAAGTCGTGCCGCGCAGGCTGCCTACGATTGAGCAGGTGCTGTCTAGTTTAACGGAGCGTATGGGCTCTGGAAAGAAGCGGTCCCTGACGCCTCCTGGCTCTCCGGTTCCTAACGAAACTGATGAATCTTCTGCTATGCAGGACCTGGATCCTTCTGATGAAGGTGAGCTATTCTCTGATTCGGGCTCCTCGGATGGGATGCCCTGGAGCCATGATGATTCTGGCCTGTGTGACAAAACCTCAAAGATCTTTATAAAGTAGTTCATCAGTGTCAATCTCTCCTCCTGGAGAGGCTCCCAAGCCTAAGCGGGAGAGTTTCCACACAGCGACACCGCGCTTGGAATTTCTGGAACAGGAGCATTTCCAGGCTGTTATATCCAAAGAATGGGATTCACCTTGTAAACTTAAAGGGGTTCCAGGGGTCTGGGATTGGAAGTACCCTTTTCCCCCTGATGTGGTTAACTTTTGGTCAGCACCTCCCGTGGTGGATGCACCAATTATAGGGGTTACTAACCCCCCCTTCATGACTGCCCCTCATTATCGTACCCTTCGGGATGTTGAGGACCGGCGCATTGACAGACTGGCTGCGCCCGTGTGCAGGGACGGCTCTGCGCCCGGTCTGTGCCGCGGCCATCACTGCGGTGGCCACCAGGACTCTCATTAGAAAACTACTTGATCACCGACCTGAGGACCTCCCCATGGAGGTATTTAATGCACTTTCAGACTGTGATGTGTTTGTAAGGTTTATCCTCTCAGCGCTGGATGACACCATTAAGATGTGTGCTAGAACCTCTGCCCTTGTGGTAGCTATCCGCCGCCTGGTCTGGCTGCGACAGTGGGGTGCTGACGATGATACGAAAAAGGCTCTCACTGGCCTGCCTTTCAGAGGACGGCGTCTATTTGGGGCCCGTTTGGACCTTTTTGGAAAAAAAGGGTAAGGCACCCCTACGCAGAAGGCCGTCTTGGCCTCCTCGGGGCAGGGACACCCCCCCCTCCCTACGTTAGTGTGCTTCCAACTTTTCGGAGTGGATTTCCACCACGGGGTGGGCAGGCAACGCCCTGGGCCCTCTGGCAGGGCTAAGTCCAAATCTGCCAAGACTTCCCAAGCATGAAGGGACGCCCTCGCCCTTCTGGGCGAGGGGACTGCCACAGCACCTGGCTCCTATCTGGGAGCGTATCTTCTCCTTCTGGTGGATCCAGGAGGTAGTTCCCCTGGACACAGGATAGAATTTGCTGGGTGGTCCCTCTCGGAGGTTGTCGGGGTGCTTCGAGCCCCTGTTTTCCCCTCAGGAGTTGTTGCAGGCCGTACTCGGCCTGCAGGATCTGGGCTTACTTGCAGGTTGCCCTTAACAGAATGGGGCAATGGCCTCTGTTAACCTTTCTCTTTCCCTCAAAATGATGAGGCAATCTGGGCCATGCTGGCCTATGGTAGGCTTGGCAATTCTACACTCATAGGTAGTCCCTGTATAATATCTCTGTCTTGGGACACAGGCGCCCTGTGCAAGGGGGGGCTTCTGGCCTCCTGTGGCGTTCTAGATCCTGTTAGTTCCTCTGTCTTCTGGACACCAAGACCGTTACTAGTCAGTGTTGCAGGACCAACCCTGCGGATTGGGGCCTTGTTTTTGGCCTCTCTTCCGCCCCCAGGCTACTCGCCATGGCGCGGATGGGGATGATGTCTCGGACATGCCTGTGGGGCGTCCGCACTAGGACCTACCGGGGCGTCTTTCCTTACTCCCCAATCTCTACATCAGGCCGAGTGGGTTAGTCGGCCGGCGGTGTCCCCTGGGAGTTACTGGATGGGTGCTCAGTCACCTCAATCCCTCACGGTCCCTTATCCGCTATCTCCATTCCTTGGATTCGGTTCAGGCTTGAGCCTTCTTCCTTGGCAACAAGTGGACTCCTGGTTACGGGGGCTCTGTTCCCCTTTGCTGACTTCTTAATTTCACCAGGCAGGATTGCAGCTGGTGGGCCCGTTGGTGGCGTTTCAGATGATGTCCCTTATATACAGAGCCTTGGGCTCTTCGGCACAGTAGGTTATTGACCCTAGATGGGGTTCCAGCACCCCGGGAGCTAGGACTGTGCTCATTCCCCTTCGATACAGTGATTCCTCTTGAGCTGGTTATATTCAAGGACCCTGTCAGGGGGCACCCCCTTCTTTACTTGCATCTTCCTGTGAATGGTCACCTTGGGTACCAAGTCGCGCAGGTTGGCGGGGAGGGGAATTTCTTCCAAAACCCCCCGTGGTTCCATCTTACCTAATGGCTTTGTTAAAACAATGAGCCTTCAGTTGACTCTATAACTGCTGGACTTCTCCTCTTTAGGACTTGTCTATTTGGGGACTCTTGGCCTGTTGGAAGACAATGGCCTGTTTTATTATTGGTCTGGAGCTTGAAGCAGGATGATTCTCCTGGAAGGTTCCTGATCTGGGTGGGGGTCTACGCCCCCTGCTCTCAGTGGTGTTCGCTCCAATGGATGTCTTTCAGTGGCCGGTTGTGTTATCCTGTTGTCCCTCTGAGGGCCAACTAGGGTGGCTCTGTTGGGTCTCGCTTATATCACAGGGGCTCTGCCCTTGTTTTTACTGCCCCAGAATATTCTGACTCTGGTCATGGGGGCTAAATTTATGTCTAGACTTTCTAGCCTACGGCCACACCACCCTGAATGCGCCCGATCTCGTCTGATCTCGGATGCTAGCAGGGTCGGGCCTGGTCAGTACTTGGATGGGAGACTGTAGACTTTAACTTCATTCACCCTGCTATGTGGGGTTCTGCGCACGGTCGTGCTGATAAAGAGACCCGTGAGACTGATGGCCCCTGGGTGGCCTAGTGATCTGTGGTTCGCAGATGTTTCTGCTGAGGTCAGCGGACCTGTACGCTCTCTCAGGAGTGCGGTTCTGCCCTTGTCGGGCTCCTTCTTATGTCGTCCCAATCTACAGACTCTAGTCTGGAGCTTGACAGCTGATTCATTCACCCCTTGGAGACGGGCTTATCTTCTGGGTGACTTGGTATATGGGGGGCTAGGAGCAAGCTTCTTTGGCTTCCTCTTCCTCCGTCTTTTGGGGGTTATGGTGTACCCCTATTGATTGGCATGAGTCTTGGTCTCTCCCCTGTTGGACGTTCTCGGTTCCCAGGGTTCTAGAGTTGTTACAGCATAGGTTGGGGTTGGCTCCCCATCTAGGTACGCTGAAGGTTCAGGTTCTTCCTGTCTGCCTTCCTGTAGAAGTCTGGTTCTGTCTTCCTTGTTAGGAGTTCTCTTGGGGATTGCTCAGGGGCATCTCCCAAGTAGTTCTATGGTCCCTGTTGGGATCAATTTCCATTCTGTTTGCCCTGCGGATTGTTCCCTTGGGACTTATCCTGGATGCTGTGTTGTAGTTCAAGTAGCCCCTCCGGGGGCTGTTGCTTCAGTCAGACGCGTGCCTGAGAAGGTGGTTCTGATTACTTAGCCCTCGTTCATTCATGGACCCTTTTTGTCCAAGGTGGTGTTTTATGATCATTCTTTAAGTCCTTTTAGTCTGCCTATGGGCCTTATTCTTAATAATGCTGAAGTAAGGGCTCTACATCCCCTCAACAGGTGTTGAAATTTTCCTGGTTGTTTCTTGTCCCTTAGGGGGACTGATGCCCTTTGGGGTCTGCGGGCGCCTCCATATGTATGCGCCTGATCTCGTTTGCTTCCAGGGCCTATGCGTCCTTTGGACTGATCTTACTTGGTTTGCCTTCCTGGTCCTGAGTAAAGGTTTCGGCTTCTTGCTGATCCTTGTTAGTGAAGGGGTCTGTATCCCCGCCTGTCTTGCGGGAGACCAGTTTTTATTTCCCCGTTGGGGAGAGTTCTAAGTTTTACGAGGCTTCTGTTGCCTTTGGGCTGGTTAGGCCGTTACACTGGCCTATTCCTTTAAGGGGGAAGAATCTCCCTATCTCTTTTTATTCCATTCTATTGGTGTTTGGATACCTTTGGCCCTTCAGCACCAGGTTTTCTGTTGAATAAGTTGCTAGACCGCTGCTTGTTTCTGTTCAATACCTTTTCAAAGGTTTTGTTATGGGATTGACGTTAGAGCCTTTGCTCATGTCGTACTTGGTAGCAAAGTTTTGCAGGTCACGGCGCCTCTGTCTGCTGTGCCTTTTTTGTTGGGGATCCCACCCTACTTTATGGACACTGCTATTGGATGTCCCACGTGTAAGTATTATATTGGAGCAGGACGTACTGTATGCTTAGAATAATACAATTCTGTGAAATACTCACCTGTAGAATTGGTATTATATGCATACAGTACGTCCTGCTCCATTCCACCCTGGTTTTTACATTTTCTGGATCCCCTGTATGGTGATTTTTATCATTACTATTGTTACCAGTTGGTGGTTGGTTTGTCACGGCTTCTTTTCTCACTGCTTTTCAATACTGGGGATTTGTGGGAGGTCCCTGGGTATATGAAGGGCTGGGAGGAGCCTGTTTTTTGCATGTCTGCAGTGAACAGCGCCTTCTGGCGGAGGATTACCCACGTGTAAGTATTATATTGGAGCAGGACGTACTGTATGCGTATAATACCAATTCTACAGGTGAGTATTTCACAGAATTGTATTTTCTGGCCCCCTGCTGGGAGACGGTCACCACGGATGCCAGTCTGACAGGTTGGGGGGCTTCTGGAAGTCCCTGCAGTTCCAAGGGCGGTGGGGCCCTCAGGAGGCCCACACACCTATCAACATTCTGGAACTGAGGGCGATCAGGTTGGTTCTGGCTCACTTGACCCAACACCTTCGGGGCTGGCCTGTTCAGGTACGCTCGGACAACCAGACGGCGGTTGCCTACATCAATCATAAGGGAGGGACCCAGAGCAAGGGGGCCCTCAAGGAAGTGTCTCTGATCCTGGCCTGGGCGGAGGACAATGTTCCCGGCATATCAGCTGTGTACATCCCGGGGGTGGAGAATCTGCAGGCAGACTCTCTGAGCAGGGGGACCTCTCGCTTGGGAGAATGGTCCCTCTGTGACATGGTGTTTCAATCTGTGTCACCGTTGGGGGCCAACCAGATGTGGATCTGTTTGCGTCCTGTCACAATCACAAGCTACCGGCCTTAGTCTCCCTGTCCCAGGATCCTATGGCCTTGACCACGGATGCCCTAGCAATGTCATGGCAGGACTTTCAGCTCCTGTATGTTTTTCCCCCATTCCCCCTGTTGGACAGTTTTCTGCGCAAGATAGCTCAGGAGGGGTGCCAGCAATCCTGGTGGTCCCCAGGTGGCCAAGAAGAGTGTGGTTCACAGACGTGGTGCAGTAGATCAGTATGCTCTGCCCAGGGTTCCAGACCTGCTCACTCAGGGTCATTTACGCCATCCCAATTTACAAACTCTGGCTTTGACGGCCTGGCTGCTGAAACCTCCATCTTGATGGAGAAGGTGCTGTCTGCCTCTGTTGTTGATACCATGATAAAGGCTAGGAAGAAGTCTTCTTCGATTTACTATAGGGTTTGGCGTGCCTACATTGACTGGTGTGAGTCTAGGTCTCTTCCCTGTCGTGTGTTCTCTATTCCCAGGATCCTGGAGTTCCTACAGCATGGGTTGGAGCTGGGACTTCAACTCAGTACTCTGAAGGGTCATGTCTCTGCCCTGGCTGTTTTCTTCCAGAGGTCCTTTGACCAGCATTCTCTGATCAGGACTTTTTTCAGGGGGTTACTCATGTGCGTCCCCCACGTAAGCCTATGTTGCCTGTTTGGGATTTGAACTTGGTCTTGTCTGCCTTGCAGGGTGCTCCTTTTGAACCTGTGCAGGAGGCTGCCCTGGCTATTCTTACTCTCAAGGTTGTCTTTTTGGTGGCTATCACCTCTGTTAGGCGTGTTTGAGTTGGCGGCGCTTTCCATCCAGCCGCCCTACTTTGAGAGACACCAGACAAGGTGGTTTTTCGCTTCAAGCCAGATTTTCTGCTCTGCCTAAGGTCGTGTCTGCCTTTCATCTGAATCAGGACATTGTTCTTCCTTCCTTGTGTCCTAATCCTAGTAATGCTAAGGAGAGGGTTTTGCATTCTTTGGATGTGGTCAGGTGTCTGAAGTACTATCTGGTGGCTACTGCACCTTTCAGAAAAACTGATGCTCTTTTTGTGGTCCCTTCTGGTCCTAGGAAGGGTTTGGCTCCTGCTAAATCTACTATCGGCAAATGGATCCGTCAGGCTGTGATTCAGGCCTACTCTTCTAAGGGGAAGACTCCTCCCTCCCGCCTTACTGCTCATTCCACTCGTGCTATTGGTGGCTCTTGGGCTTTTTAGCACCAGGCTTCTGTTGAACAAGTTTGCAAGGCCGCTACTTGGTCTTCTGTTCATACCTTTCAAAGTTTTACAAGGTTGATGTTAGGGCCTCAGCTGATGCTGCTTTTGGCCGCAAGGTTCTGCAGGTGGCAGTGGTCTGACCTGTCGTTACCTTTGGGGATCCCACCCTACTTTATGGACACTGCTATTGGATGTCCCAAGTGTAATGATTCTTATCTGGAGCAGGACGTACTGTATACTAAGAATAATACAATTCTGTGATTACTCACCTGTAGAATTGATATTGAGTATACAGTAGTCCTGCTCCACCCCACCCTTGGTTTTGCATTATCCTAGGATCCCCTGTATGGTGATTATCATTGTTATAGTTACTAGTTGGTTCTGTTATCATTCTCCCGGATTCTCGTTAACTGCTTTTCAATGCTGGAGATTTGTGGGAGGTCCCGGGTATTTGAGGGGCCGGGAGGAGCCAATTTCGCGGTCTCTGCAGTCCAGCGCCATCTGGCGGAGTAATACCCAAGTGTAATGATTCTTATCTGGAGCAGGACGTACTGTATACTCATAACAATTCTACAGGTGAGTAATCACAGAATTGTATTTTTTTTTTTTAAATGTTTAAAAGTAAAAAAATAAAAATAGGTTGTTCGTCCATCTGCATGTGTGATACTGAGTCATTGTCAGCACTTACATTTGCTCCTGTATCTAATCAAAAATGAAATGCCTGCAGCTATTTTCCTGGTCGTGGCCATCTTTGAGCATGCAAGAGGTTTCTTCCTATCTCAGCGTGCTGCTACCTGGACTTAACTGACATAACCCACAATGCAAAGCGGCAGGAAACCCAATGGCGCTTCCTCTTTGCAGGCTACTGTTGGATCCATAGGACTACATTGAGTGAGGAAAATTGACCTTGGCAAGAGTTGTTGAATTTTTTTTTATGTGCAGCAATCTGTATTGCCTGGGGAGTATGGCTTGTAAGAGTGTTGGTCTGTTTTAAATACCTGGGCTACCACTAGTCGTGTTCTCCAGGCATCTCCAAAGCCCAATTACTTGGTTAAACAGAGCTGATCATTCCTTATAAAATTTTTTTTTTTTTTACTTTTTCAAGTTTTTTAACTTTTGCAAGTACTATGGCTTTCTTTACAACTCTGTTATGTGGTGAATAGTTGCATGACACCTAGATTTAGTAAGACAAATGGTTGGTGAACATTTCCATTCTTGCTCTTATTCAAGTTCTGTGTCGCTAAAATCAGAATTTTGATCAGTTGGCCTTACTTACTTGCAGCAGTCTTAATAAATCTGTCCCATTTTTAAAATGTTTGGCAGTTAAGCTATTGAAAAATCTTTTTAAAGGTTAAAAAAATCCCCCTTTTTAAATGTCAACATTAAATGTTCTTGTACTGTTATTGCTAGAAGAGGCTGTAGGTGTTTACCAGACAAGTTACTGGAAGATGATGGCAGATGTCATAAAGCATGAGAGGCAGTGACACACATGATGTAGCAGTCAAATGTTAGTCTCACTCATTTTTTCCACCATTATTTGCACAGGCTGATGGATGTTTGCGCCTCTGTTCGGACAGATCGTGAGACTAAAGTGACCCTGGTGTTTGAGCATGTTGATCAGGACCTAAAGACTTACTTGAATAAAGTTCCTCCGCCTGGTTTACCTTTGGAGACAATTAAGGTACTCGGAAGTCTTTTAATGTTTCCTTATGTTTGACCTTATTATGTAAGCTATCCTTTATAGGCCAAGGACAAATGAGATCTGTTCAACGTAAGAACTGCTTATATATAAAGACCAAAGATTTAAAGACAAAGTTTATCTCAAAACTTTCAAGTCCTTAGGTAGGTAAATAAACCAAATAATCAGATTGCCCTAAAGCTTCTTATTTTTCCAGCATGTTTTGCATTTTTGAAACTGAGCTCCCAAAAGCAGAGAAAACTATTTTACCTCCTTGATGTGTTTCAGAAAAGCTAGAGAGGTGGGTGTGGCTTTATACCTATGACTTGCGCTCTAACCTTAGCATAAGCGCGCTCATGTGCTAATCGTATGCGTTTTTCACGTCATAACCGCAACAGCTCAGTTTGGAAATCGGTGCTAGAGGGTGTTTTTAGCATCTACAGTGTCACACTGTCCCTACAAATTGATTGATACCCCAACTTCGTATGCAGCCTGTGAATCATGTCCGTCTGAGTGAAACCATTGAGTTAATGGAGACCAGAATAACATGCTAACAAGGAACAATTGGTTTGTAAAATGTACTTATTCTATGTGCAATTTTTACAAAACTTGTCTTGATCCTTTGTTTTAACTGAAATCATGGAGGGATTTGCCGATTGGGACAAAGTTGAAATTGGAGATAGGAAGATGGATGGCATGCAGATGATGATCAGTGCAAACCTGGTCTATAAGCTAAGAACGAAAGGAGCAGTCACAGCCAGGGCATAAAGAGTCTGACACCGATCAGAGAGCAGCAGGGGATATGCAAATGAGCAGAAGGGAGGGGGAGAAAAGGTCCAGAGAATGTCCAGCTGCATATTGTTACAATGTTGGACTGACTTAAATGAGGGACAAAAAGGGACAGCTTTGTGCAGGCTGAAAACAAAAGAATACTGTTGCTTTGTCAGCCACCAGGTAAGAAAATGGCTGGGGCAAAAAAATCTCTAAGGAGGTCAATTCGATTAACGGTATGACAGAACTCTTTGCTCTCCAAAGCATTTCTTGCAGTGCTTCCTAAAGCATTCACATGGTAGAGCAAGTGGGTAGGAGATCTGGAATAGAAGTTGGCAGTGATATATATATATATATATATATATATATATATATATATATATATTATATTCTTTAGTGCAGCAGGAAATTTACTTTGTGCATATTTATTGATGTACACACTTTCGTTTGTGTTGCCTCCGATGTGCTTTGATTTGAGTCAAATGACTAGAAGGCATTCCAAACGCTTGTTGACCTGGAAGTTCCGGAGGGTGTTTATTAACCATAGAGTGGGCCTCTCTCCTATTGATTCGATTTCCATCCAAACAATGAGCGTGACTCACCAGCAGATGAACCTTGAGCAGCTGCACAGCCAATACATGTTTGGCAGCTGAATTAATATTCCGAAACACACTTATTGCATTTGGAGAGATTAGTGAGAATGCTGTAATTGCCGTATTTGCAGTGTAAATAAAGCTGTGGTGTTCTTTTATAGAAAACTCGTTTGTGTGTTTCTCTGTTTACTGGGGACACCGGTTTATGACTGAGGCAATAGGACTTTCCATCAGGCTATTGGACACTGGGTTGCCTTTCTGCTTTGGACTATACTACCTTTTTTATTTTTTATTTTTCTTCAATCGGTCAGCGAACTGTAGGAGCATTTGCACTTGTTTACAGTTTGCTCATTCATTAAATGGTGTCTTGTGGGCGGGGGGGGGGGCTCAAATTTTTTGTGGGTCTAGGGGGATCTGAACAAACCATATTTCACATATACATATTTTACCTGTTAACATTTAACAACAAAGGGACCAAATACTACACCACAGTATTTTGAAAGGCCTCATACATCATATTTAACTATTAAAACCCCTACATATGTGGCTCTGCCACCCAACCTCCTATCTAAATGAATGCTTTTACAAATCAAGTAATGACCAATGACAATAAATATTAAGAAATACCAATAAGTACATTAGGTGCTAAAGGAACTTTCATAATAATACTGGTAATAGAATACTAAACAGAAATGCCCAGGATAGACATACCGTATTTTCACTCTATAAGACGCATCTAGGGTTTGGGGGGGGGGGGGGATATTCTAAACTAAATGTTGTGCTAAAACACCCTATTACAGGCAGTGTGGCATTCCCATTCCCATAGGCAGCGTGGCATGCCCGCCCCCCCCCCCCCCCCCCCCCCCCGAAAAAAAAATAAGTATACTTACATGAACGCTCTGGCTTCCAGCTCCGCCACTGCCTTGGTGGGCACAGACACACGATGGTTTGTGTCTGCGCATACGGACACACGAAAGGCAATTGCCACCACTGCCCCCCGTGTGTCAGAACTTGCTGGCCTGAGAGGCAGTGGCAGAGTTGGAAGCCAGAGCAGGGACGTTGTCTGTCCCCGCTCTAGCTTCTGACGCCGCCACTGCCTCTCAGGCCAGCGCTCTGACACACGAGAGGCAGTGGTAGCACCGGGTGTCACCGTCTGTTGACACAAACGGGTACAGCGGACGCAAGACTTATTTGACTTACATTTTTTTTCCCCCCACTTTGTGGTAAAATAATTTGTCTTATAGGGTGAAAAATATGATAATCGCTAAAAAAAATTATATAACATTTAGTTAACAAACTATTTCTGTGTTTGCAATATATAGCAATTCAAATACACCATTGTTACATACTTAAATTACAACCAAAATTAAATATTGTCCATCACATTCTACAAAACTCCCCCTTTTGTCCCTGATGCTCCACCGCCTTGCTCTGGTGGCGCAAATGGACATAGTGGCCTCCATCAGGATGGAATTACCCCACAGATACGTCAAGTCCCCAGTGAATGGAGTGGGTGTACAGAAGGGCAGAATTGCTTCCTGGAGGAAGCGGTCATTGAAGACTAGCGCAGAATCAGGCCATTCACAATTTCTTCAGGCTTGCATAAAAAAGCCATACTCTCCCCCTCCCGCCCTGCCTCTTGACACATTGCTGACTTTCCCGCTTCACTTGGGTCCACCCACTGGATCAAGTCTGTTAAAGAGGACAACACACAGGAATTTTGCTTTTACTATGTGCCCTTCACAGATGGGGCAACCAGGGGGGTTTACACAGTGGGGCATTCCAGTTCAGAATGCCATAGGCAGTGGAGCTCCAGAGCCTCCAAAGTACCTCCTTAAAGGGTGCATGGGTTTCTTTTAATATAAGCTTACAATATGCTTTACCCAAAGAGAACCCATACACTATCTTTGTTACTATTAAAGCAAAACCTTCTCTTCTAGTTGGATTGTAGAGTGTGCAATTGTTTCAAGTAAGTTCTGAGCCTTGATTAGCATTTCATTGTGGTCTTTTGTGCTTTTTAGGACCTAATGAGACAGTTCCTCTCGGGTCTGGAGTTCCTTCATTTGAACTGTATTGTGCACCGTGACCTTAAGCCAGAAAACATATTGGTGACAAGCTGTGGACAGGTCAAACTTGCAGATTTTGGCCTTGCACGGATCTACAGCTGCCAGATGGCTCTCACCCCTGTGGTAAGTGTCTGCTCTATATGTGCTCTGATGATGCATGCAGAGGCACTTTTGGGCAAATGCCTACGTGTGTGTGTGTGTGTGTGTGTATTTTTTGTTTCTCTTCTATAAATTAAAAAATTACCTCTGATTTGTATGTGCCTTAATGTAAGCCTAAAACACTTACCGACTTCCAGCTATAAGGCCAAGCTATGAGTAAGCCCAGCAAGGGCTTGTTATGCTTTGTGCAGGGGAGGATAGCTGCTCCCTGCTATGTCACTTCCCGGATTCTTTGTATAGATCCACCTTTCAGTGCTAAAGAAAAGGTTGTCGTAGATAAGTTCCAGAGGCTTGATTATTATTGTAAAGATTTATTTCAGTAATCCAAAAAAAAAAAAAAAAAGTTAGATCATTAAACCCTAATGGATGCAGCCTCTGTCCTATGCAGCCCCAGCTGTGGGCAACCAGCCTTTTTCTAAGCACCAGTTAGGAAGTTGGCCCTTGTTGGGGATGACAGCAGAGGGATACCTGGTTGTCAGGAGTTAAAATACTTTAAATAGGTCCACTATTCTTGGTGTGCCACACACCCCGCTTCACTTCTTAAATATTCATCCATTATTGGGTTAATCCACCGCAGGTGACGTAGTGCAGAGAGAAAGTCTTGTAACGAGCCCCCTTCCGGCCTATATATACCTGGTACCTCCCCTCAATCACCAGTATTTTTTCTCTCTGCTTGCTGACAAGTCAGAAGATGGAAGTCTCCTGCTTACAGGTAGGCCGGGGTATTCTTACCCCGCCACCCCCCTTTTGGTCTATTTCTGCCCGGTTTGAGTTTGTATACCTTTTTGGTGAAATGGAAGCCTCCCAGCCTAGGCTGCTCACCGGGCAAATGGTAGATGGCACTTTAAGTGCCTAGGAGCTTATCTCCTACCGCTCGACCTCATGCGTGGGGCAATGCGGCTAACCGGCATGGTGATCCGGAAATGGGATGCCCCTGTCCCGAGGGTCCCCGTAGCCCCTTACTCTCCCGTTACGATCCCTTCTCCCTTCACTATGGGGGGGGGGTGTGTGTGTGAGGGTGTGCTTTTAGTATGTGTGTTTCACTTGTATCACTGCATGTTAACATTTGTGTCATGTTTATACATTCACTGTAGCATGTGTATATTTTTGGGTCTGCTTTAAGGGCAGGTTGCGCTGGGTAAAGGCTGGCCACTTCTCTGGCAGTTTGTTGCTTTGTGGCCCCCTACCCCCTCCCCCCTCTCCCCTCTCCTCGCCTGGCATTCATGTAGCATTGTACAGCACCATGCGGTTTTTACCCTCCCCCCTCCGCCGCCTGGACGCACGTGCTGTGGCCAGCTGTAAGTGTTTCCAGCTGATCGGCGTGGGGGGGGGGGGGGCGGGTCCCGCTGACGCGGCGCCGACCTCATGCGGCGTCTGCGGCGGGCCCAGCGTCCTTGCTTCCTTCAAAACACAGGAAGTCACGTGGGCGCACGGCCGCACTTTGTCTTAATGCCTGCTCATGGCTGCTGGCTGCAGGCTTATCGGCTGATTGCTGTCCAGGTAAGCGGCCCCTCCCGTTGGGGCCGTTAAATGGGGAATACTTTTTAACAATACAGTGAGAAGTCACTGTTATTAAGGGGGCGTCATTTAAGGGCACTTGGTGCCATACTTATGTTATACACATGTGAAGGATCTGATGGTTGTTTCTTTGCCTTGCAGATCCTGGGATCCCTGATTATGCTAGCCCTCCGGCTCTATGTGCCTGGCTAATTATTGGGATTGCTTTTGAATATTTATATGCATAGACTATATATAAATTTATATATATAGTTTCTATTAAAGGGGACCTAAACTTAAAAAAAAAAAAAAAATTTTTTTATAAAAATCCTCCCTTCCGGGACATTACTAATAAAGGGGGCATCCCGGGTCGGCTTATGCCTTAAAAGTCCCATTATTGCGAATACCATAAATCACCATATGGAGGCTTCCGTAAAATCCGGAAACAGTTCTGCTGAGCCGTTTGTGGGGTGCGTAGGTTGTGGGGTTCCACTCCCAGCTGATGATATCTTTATTTGCATCCCTTGTGCAAAACAGACTATTGCGCGCCAGTCCGTTGCTTCGGCTGCGGGGCCATCGCATCCTTCATCATCTCCTACCTCTCCCTCCCTATTCCGGACCCCGCATGACACTGTCAAAAGTGGGGATTCGCATTCCGAGGCGGCAGCACAGCCCAGCCCCCGGGAAGTAATGCCCGTTAAAGCAGCGTTTAAGCCCGCTGCAAAACGAAGGCACCTGGCTCCGGTACCTTCGGCTCCACAGGACCAGTTTTGGGAACCTGTGGAATGGTCCGATGGATCCCCGGACGAGGATGAATTCAGATGAGCCGACAGGTCAGCTTGTGCTGATGAGATTGGCGATTGGTCAGAGGGGGTTGTTTTTGACACCCCCCTCCATTCTGGCTCAAATGTTTAAAATTTTGAGTTTAGATACGCCTGAGGCGGCCGCCCTGCCAAAGGGTCAGTTGTTTAAAGAACCTCAGCCACGTTTGGTTTTTCCCAGACAACACCACTTTGAGAGGGTGGTTCTTAAAGAATGGGAACATCCCACGCGGTTATCTGGAATTCCTTCCAGTTGGGAAAAGCGTTATCCTTTTCCACCAGAATTGGTGAAGCCTTTGGTCTGTCCCTCCTGACGTCGATACCCCTGTACTAGGGCTCTCCAGCTCGACTATAGTACAATCTGCTGAGACCACTGTCCCTAAAGATGAAGAAGATCGTCGGATTGACCAATACGCTCGACATGGTTTTATCTATTCCGGGTCAGCGTTGCACCCGGTATGTGCTTCAGCCCTTCTGCTATTGGCAATTAAGTCCTTAATTCAGGGGCTATATGAGGATCTTAATCCCGCTTGCAAACAGTTCACTGCGCTTTAGCAGTGTGAATCTTTTGTGGCTTATGTCCTGGCTGCTCAGGACGATGCGCTGACTATGAGTAGCAGGGCAGCAGCTATGCTGGTGGCTATTCGCAGGTCAGTATGGCTGCGTCAGTGGTCAGCGGACACGGCTTCCAAAAAGGTGCTCACAGCTCTCCCCTTTTTGGGGTTGCGTCTGTTCGAGGAGAAAATTGATTCTGTCGCAAAGGGTGGTAAGATGCCACAACGCAAGAGGCCCCGTGGCCCCTTCAGGGGGGCAAGTTCCGGTAGGCCTTCCTTTCGAGGATTCAGAGCGGGCGGGGGTGCGTCCTTTCCCGCTACCTGTGGCGCAGGTTGGACTCGGGGGAGGGGCCCTGGCCAGCCCACTCAGTCCTGGGGCACCAAGCCCAAAACCTGCTGATAAGCTCACTCAGCAATGAGGGGCTGTCCTCACCCGTGTGGGTGGGGGGCACTATTGCGACATTTCTACCAATGGAACCAAGTGGATGGATCCAGGAGGTAGTGTCGCCCGGTTACGACCTGAAATTCGAGTCTCGCCCTCCTTCACGGTCCGTTCATGGGTCGGTTCATCCCGGCCTGAACTCTCATGAAGACGGAGTGTGTCTTTCTTTTGCCCAAATTCACACGAGAACGCTTCATCTATTTCTGTTAGCGTGTTAGGACCAGCAACCTCAGTCGTTGGATCAGTCCTTCCAGTTGTCCTCCCGTGTACGGCAGTCCCTCCTGTGGTGATTGGTCTCGACCAATCTTGTATAGGGCAGGTCTTTCCTGACCCCCCTTTGGAAAGGTGTCACCACGGACACCAGTCTGTCGGGATGGGGCAGATTCTGGAAGGAGCTGCGGTTTCAGGGGCAGTGGAGGCCCCACTTACCCATCAGTATTCTGAATCCAAGAACCATTTGTCAGGTGTTTGCTCTCCTGACTCAGTACGTTCTGGGCCTTCTGGTCCAGATGTGTTCAGACAATCGATCAGCAGTTGCTTACGTCGGTCTTCAGGGAAGGACGCCCAGTCTGAGTACTCTCAGAGAAGTGTCCCTGATCCGGACATGGGCAGTGTTCCATGTTCCCTGTCTCTCGGCGGTTTACATTCCAGAGGTGAGGGAACAGGTAGCGGACCGGTTGAGCAAAGGCTCTCCCCGTCTGGAAGAATAAGCTCTCCATCCTTGGGTGGTTCGCTTATTGTGTCTCCAATGGGAGACCCCGGAGGTGGACCTGTTGGCCCCTCATCACTATCACAGGCCCCCGAACTTCGTGTCACTCTCCCGGGATCCTCTGGCACTGGACGCCATGTCCCTGAGCTGTTGAGTTCTGGGATTTCTATACCTGTTTCCTCCGATGCCCATGCTGGGCAGGGTTCTTCAGAATTTGGCTCTGGATAAGGTGTGCGCCGTTCTCGTGGCCCTAAGGTGGCCAAGGCGAGTGAGGTTCGCAGACATCGCTCGGCTGGCAGTGGACCAGTTCGTTCTGCCTCTTCGGTCCGGTCTGCGCACTCAGGTTCGATTGTGTTACCTCAATTTACCAGCGCTGGTTTTGATGGCCTGGCTGCTGAAACCTCCATCCTGATGGAGGAGGGTCTTTCTGATTCAGTCATTAAGACTTTGATCAGTGCCCGGAAGAAGTCTTCTTCCATCACCTACTATAGGACTTGGAAAGCCTATATCACTTGGTGTGAGATAAGATCTTTTCCTTGTAGGGTCCTTTCGGTCCCCAGGATTCTGGAGTTTTTACAATCAGGGCTGGACTCTGGTCTCCAGCTAAGTACGTTGAAAGGGCAGGTCTCTGCCTTATCTGTCTTTTTTCAGAGGCATGTTGCGCTTAAGCCTTTAGTTAAAACTTTTTTCCAGGGGGTTACGCATGTGCGGCCTCCCAGGAAACCATTACTCCCTGTTTGGGATTTGAATTTGGTTCTTTTGGCTCTTCAGGCTCCTCCTTTTGAGCCTTTGCAAGATATTGCTTTGTCTACCCTGACTCAGAAGATTGTCTTCTTGGTAGCGATCACTTCGGTCCGGCGTGTCTCAGAATTGGCGGCCTTAACTATCCAGGCGCCTTACTTCGAGAGGCATCAGGATAAAGTGGTCTTTCGGTTCAAGCCAGACTTTCTTCCTAAGGTTGTTTCTGCTTTTCATTTGAACAAAGATATTGTTCTTCCCTCCTTGTGTCCTAATCCTAAGAATGACAAAGAGAGGGTTTTGCATTGTTTGGATGTAGTACGCTGTGTTAAGTACTACTTGATTATCACGTCTCCTTTCCGTAGGACGGATTCCTTTTGTTGTGCCCCATGGGCCTAAGAAGGGTTTGGCACCAGCCAAATCTGCCATTAGCAAGTGGATACGTCAGGCCGTTACTGCGGCCTATTCTGCTAAGGGAAGAGTTCCCCCTTTTCGTATTACTGCTCATTCCACTTGCGCTGTTGGGGCGTCTTGGGCATTTCAGCACCAAGCTTCTGTTGAACAGGTTTGTAAGGCCGCCACCTGGTCTTCTGTTCACACTTTTTCTAAGTTTTACAAAGTTGATGTGCGGGCCTCAGCGGATGCTGTTTTTGGCCGCAAAGTTCTGCAGACTGCAGTCATTTAAGTTATGCTTCACCTGGCCTTGAGATGCCCTTCCCTTGTGGACACTGCTTTTGGATGTCCCAATAATGGATGAATATTTAAGAAGTGAAGCGGGGTGTGTGGCACACCAAGAATAATACCATTTTGTGAGTACTCACCTGAAAAATGGATATTGTTGGTGTGCCACACACCCCGCTTCACACCCGCCCTTTTCGGTATTACCGAAGCATTTATATGGTGAAGCCCTTTTTTTATTTATATCAAAATTGATTTTGGAGGTTACCGGTGGAATACTGGTACCTTGTCTTTCTGCTTTTTAAATATACTGGTGATTGAGGGGAGGTACCAGGTATATATAGGCCGGAAGGGGGCTCGTTACAAGACTTCCTCTCTGCACTACGTCACCTGCGGTGGATTAACCCAATAATGGATGAATATTTAAGAAGTGAAGCGGGGTGTGTGGCACACCAACAATATCCATTTTTCAGGTGAGTACTCACAAAATGGTATTTTTTTGTGATGTTTTTCCCCACACTCCTTGTGTCAGGGGTCCCACAGGCACGAGGCTTCTCCTCTTAAAGTATTTGCACAGTATCACCCTCTCCCCAGCTGAATGCAGCGCTTACCTTTTTCCCCTGTGCCCAGCCCTGCTCTTTAGCTTATAAATCTCGCAGTAGACTGAATGTGGACATCTACTTCATGGCCAAATAGCTACTCCCCTCAAATCCAGTCCCCAACAGGGACGATATTGTGAATAGACTCCCTGGACTTTTGGGAGTTTGCACATGCGCATTTGGGACATGGGTGTCTGGGAGTGTTGGTCTAGGCTCTATTGTCGCCTAGCAACAGGGGAAGAGGGAAGAAGCACAGCCAAGGGTGTCTGAAAAAAGTTCTGGGATTCTTAGACCCCACCTATTATGCTGATTATTATGCAGCATCACAGAGCCAAGGGCCACACCCACTTTCTTTAGAGCAATCAAGAGGTACACCTGTAAACCGCAATATCTTGGCCATTTCTTCTTCAGTTTAAAAACCGAAAACCCTTAAGGACAGTGTAGCCCGATGCAATTGTGTAACAATTACCTGTGATGGCAGTTTAACTTCCCCCAATTCCTCCATCAGCCACACTCCTACACCCCTGGCTTCTGGACTGTAGGTGGGCCTGTGCCGGTGTACAAGCCCAGACTGAGGTGGGTGCCTCCTTTTGAGCGTCATACAGGTATGGAGTATACCTAAAGCCAGATGCCTCCTGCACTAGGCTGCAGATACAGGGTCTATGGTTGGACGTTCCATTTGCATTCGTTCTCCACTGCATAGGAGCATCCAGATTTGGGACTCTTTGCTCCCCACTCCCTCCTTGCTTCCATAGGAGATTCTTTGGGGTTCCCTTGTATGGCTGTTGTTCTGCTGCGCCACAGGCAAACAATTGGGTATGCAAGCCCTTTGACTTTTTTTTTTGTGAAAGTCAAAAGTTAAAGATCAGTAGCTTACCTTTCATTGAGTGACTGCAGCGTTTTGCTTGTCCTGATTGGACAAATGTCCTGATTGGTTGCCTCTCTACAGCTATAAAACCCTGCCCTCCTCTCATCTCACATTCATCAGTGTGCTTACATCACATCCACATCTCTGTTGCCACACCCACTGTTTCTCCATTGTGTTTTTTTTTTTTTTCTTTTCCTATGAGTCTCCAATACTTTTAACCATAAGAACCTTGGGACCTACAGGTTTGAAAGCTGATTGTAGCTTAGAACAGTGCAACGTGTAGCCCGAGGCATTAGGACAACAATCGGGCTTGCCTTTAGTATAAACTTAATTTTAACTTGTTCCATATTTGTGACAGAGCAGTTTACTTTTGGGAAACTGCTTCTGTAATTATGGACTGCAAGGAGGGTTTCTCCCAAATGCGATGACATCACCCTCCTGTGATCTTTTGTAAAGGTTAATACATAGAATCCTGCTCTTCTGTACTAGCAGTGATCATATGACCTGTGTTTAGCCTTGCTTAGTCTACTGGCTACAAATGACGACACATTTTTTGAACTGCCTGCTATTCCTTGCCATTTTCTTTCCTTGAACTCTCCTCCTGAATCAATGGGCTTGTAAATGGAGAAACCATGGATCGGGTGTCCCTGTGCTCGGCCTCGCACTCACCAGGCTGCATTATTGTTCCTGCCAGCTTTAGAATAGTTGGCACTCTGGTCGAGATGACGGCTCCCAGGAATCCCAAACATGCGCTGGGACACTATGCTATCTTTGTTTCCAAATCGCACAAGGGTTTCACATTTTTGTTGAATTAAAATATTCACGTGCAGACATAATTTACAACTCAATATTTTACAGAGGTCAAGGCGCCCCCCCCCCCCCCCCCAACTACTTCTGGTCAGTTGTATCAAGCCAGGTTGGACCGGTTGTGTAAAAGCATGCTGAGGCAGTGTCCTGCACAGTGTGTGGAGCTCCATGTTCCCACGGCGATTACCGTGGAGGTTTTCCGGTCATGTGCTTTTTAGCTGGGGCACGACTTAAAAGTGGACCAAAACCCACGCCGATCGGGTGTGATTGAGGGAATCAATCACACACCTGAAAAACTCCCAGGTCGCCCCATACACTTGGTGTTTCTCTGCTATCCCACTAGCAGGGCGCATGCCCACACCAGCAATTTGTGAATGTCCGGTGTGGGCATGCCACCTGTTAGAGGCAAGTGCGAAATGCGACCACCAGTGAGCTCAGAGCCGCTGGCATTAGATGAAGGCTTGGACGATGTGATGTCAGCAGATTGGACGAGCGCCCGCGCATGCACTGTAGAATGGGGAAGAGGAGTTGGCTTCTGTTATCTGGGAGGTTTTTATACAGCTGGGCACCCCCAATCAGGGTGCCCCGGGGGAAAGGACCACATTCCTGGGAATCGGGGCTTGTGCCAGCACAGGGCAAACCTGGGCAATTGCCAAGGCCCCTGGCATCTTCGGGGGCCCACTCAAGCTCACACTTGGCCATGGTATTATTAAACAGTGGACCCAAACACCGATTGCCGGGTATTGTGTGCAGATCCGCTCATGGCTGACCTCAGCAACAGAGGTAATCGGCAACTATAGAGAAGGCGGCATGGAATGGAGGGCAGTTGATGGAAGCTCAGAGGGTGGCGAGAACCAGGTGACATCTGACAAGGACTGGAAAGAGATGACCCAATTGTGGCAGCAGAGCTGAAAGGTGACCCCATGTGAATCACAACTTTGGGGCCATTAACTCTTGCCCAAGCCAACAAACCTGGAGTCTGCTCTGCCAGGACTTCAAATTGCTAACCAGGAATAAAATTGCTAACCAGGAATAAGCCGATGCATGTGGAGGTACCTTATTCTAAGCATACAGCACGTCCTGCTCCAGAGATAGTAATAACATGTGGGTAATCCTCCGCCTCCGGCGCCGTGCACTGCAGACATGTAGAAAACAAGCTCCTCCCGGCCCTTCATATACCGAAGGACCTCCCACAAATCCCCAGATTTCTCTGCAGTGCTGGAACTGCGAAGACATGTAGTATCACGCTCTCGCAGGCGAGCGGGGCTTTACAGCCCAAGGCCCTGCGGGACTATTTCCACCCGTCCTCATTGTGAATTAATGCCTCCCAGCCTGGGCTGCGTTGGTCGGGTGAAGGTAGGCAGCACCTAGTGTGCTTACGGAGCTAGACTCCACCGCAATTCCCCACCATAGGGTAGGCGGTTAAGGCGAATGGTGAGCCTTCAGTTGGATGCCCCTCCCGCACCAGTGCCCCCACACCCCATGTATCGGTGAACCCTGCATTGGGTCACCTTCCTCCCTAGATTCCCCCGTTAGTGGGGGAAAAAAGAGAGGGGGGGTTGTGTGTACGATGGCCTAACCTTGCCCTAATTACACTTTTAACCGTTACCGGGTGTCAGAGTGCGCTTCACATTTAAGTTTTAGTTAACCACAGCGCTTTTTATTGTATCCTATGGCGCGTACGGCAGCTCTGTTCGGGGGACGTTACGGTGTTTTTATCTCTGTATTCACACTGTCAGTTGATTTCTCTGAGGTGTTTCTGGCATAACTACTGTTTTCTTCTGTTTGGCTGCGCGCCTTCGAGCTTTGCGCTCTCCGGGGGGGGTGGTTCGGTCTGACGCGTTCTGCGTCATCCCCCTCTCTGGCCCGCCCTTCGAGGTTCGCTGGGCGCCATTTCCTTCTCACATGCGCGTGGTGAAGACGGTCCTCCCCTCGCAGATCTGTAAGTGCCCTCATGGGCGACCTTTTCCCTAGCTTTGCTTCTTCGCGCTCGGCTCTGACATCCCTGTTCCCCTTGTGTCTTTCAGACCGCGGACTTCGGTGGCTTCTCCCAGCCCGATGTAGCGCCCGGTCCAGACCATTTTAAGAACTCACTCCCACTTCCCAGCGGGTTATTGGGGCATCCAGGGTTGCTTTATAGCGTCAATCCCTACTGGCATATTGAACTTAATAATCACCATATGGAGGCATCTCAGGATATTGTGAACTGGGTTCCTTTGGGACAAGCCCGTCTGTGTGTAGCTTGTGGGGTCTTACCTAGCAGCGGTGACAATGCACGGGTCTGCGTCCCTTGTGCCCAGCAGGCGCTAGCCAGTCTCCCCACCTCTTCCGAGGCTGGGCCCGCACCTCGCCTTACTTCCCCTACTCCCCCCAAGCTTGAGCCTAACCCCCAATACTAGTGGGGACTCTCACGCTGATTAGGCCTCTAGACTGGCTAGTGTGGAAAACTTAATTGCTGGCTCCTTGGCGCGTAAGGCTAATGCCAAGAGGCGTCATTTGAATCCTGAATCTACTATTCTTCCTGTAGAATCTGATGATTTACTGCTTTCCTATGCACATTCCCCATCAGAGGAAGGGGAACTGTTCTCGGACTCGGGGTCCTACGATGACGAGTCAGGAGGAGTCTGGTTCTGATCATTGGTCCCAGGACGACATTGATAGACTGCTGACCCAGATCTTTGATGTGTTATCCCTCTCTCCCCCTCCCGCGGCTCCTCGGCAAAGGGGTGATCTGTTTCATACCGCTAGGGTGCGGTTGGAGTTTCCTGAAAAAACTAATTTTAATAGCCTAGTGCTGAAAGAATGGGAACACCCCAGCAAGCTCCAGGGGATCCCTAAAGCTGTGGATAACGTATCCATTCCCTGCCGATCTGGTTAAGTGTTGGACATCGCCGCCCGAGGTCGATGCCCCGATTCTGAGTCGGTCCAACACCTCTATTATGCACTCCCCTGACACTACTACGCTGCGGGATTTAGAGGATCGGCGAGTTGATCAATTGGCATGTCATGCCTTTGCATTTGGGGGAACGTCGCTCCGCCCGGTTTGCGCCTTAGCCATCACGGCGGTGGCGCTCAGGACGGTGGTTAAGACTGCTCTGGAAGGGGCGGATGACTTGCCCTCTGATGCCGCCAACGCTCTGGCCACCTGTGAGACCTTTGTGAATTATATCCTATCTGCATCGGACGATGCTATTAAGCTGAGTGCTAGATCTTCTGCTCTGGTGGTAGCCATACACCGGGCGGTCTGGTTACGCCAGTGGGCTGCTGACAACGTCGGCAAGAAGGCCCTTACGGGGCTTCCATTTAAGGGGCTGCGCCTGTTTGGAGAAAGGTTAGATATCTTTGCCAAGGGTGGCAAGTTGCCACAGCGCAAGCATCAGATTCGGCCCTTTCGTGGCCCAAGCTCCCATTCGACCCCCTACCGTGGGGCCAAGCAGGGTAGAGGGGTGTCCTTCGCTGGGTCTCGCACAGAGTCCTGGAACAAGAACCGAGGACGCCGTCCTGGTTCCTCCTGGGGGCCCAAGCCCAAAGCCCCCCAAAGACCCCCCAAGCATGAAGGGGTGCCCTCGCCCGTCAGGGTAGGGGGACGTCTACAGCACTTCGAGCATGTCTGGAGACGCCTCGTCCCAGACCGGTGGATTCAGGAGGTAGTGTCCTCCTGTTACAAGATAGTTTGCTGTACTGCCCCCTACCAGGTTCGTTGGGTCCCGGATCCCACAGGACCCTGCCTCAGCTCGAGTCTTGATGCTGGCTGTGCAGGACCTCCTGGATCTCGGGGGTTATCTGTGAGGTCCCCTTAAGAGACAGGGGCATGGGGTTTTATTCCAACCTGTTCACGGTGCCCAAAAAGGACGGGTCAGTCAGACCCATTCTGGATTTGAAAATCCTAAACAGATTTGTCAGAAACTGGCATTTCCATATGGAAACTCTGTGCTCGGCCATTGCCTCGCTGCGTCCAGGGGACTTCATGACATCTGTGGACATCAAGGACGCTTACCTGCACGTTCCGGTGTTCCCAGGGCACCAAAGGTTTCTCAGATTTGCGCTGTTGGATCAGCATTACCAGTTCGTGGCCCTACCATTCGGCCTTACGTCGGCTCCCAGGGTGTTCACCAAGGTGCTGGCAGGGGTGATGTCTCTCTTAAGACTAAAGGGCATACGCGTGTTGATAGTGTCCACCCTGGAGTCCTTCGGCTGGGTGATCAATTACCCAAAGTCCTCTCTGTCCTCCTCCTCAGTGACCCCGTTTCTGGGGATGATTCTGGACTCGGTTCAGTCAAGGATATTCCTTCCTCCACAGAAGGTGGAAGCTCTGACAACGCAGGCGAGGTCCCTGCTCTCGATTCCTCATCCCTCCATCCGGCAGGGAATGCAGTTGGTGGGCTCGATGGTGGCAAGCTTCGAGGCGGTGCCCTTTGCCCAGTTCCATTTGAGAACCCTGCAGCTTCACATTCTGTCAGTATGGAACAAGGACCCAGCGTCCTTGGACGAGATCTGGGTGCTTCCCCCCTCGGTCAGACAATCCCTTGCGTGGTGGTTGGACCTCAGGAACCTGACAAGGGGCAGATCCTTCCTGGCTCCCTCTTGGGAGACGGTCACAACGGATGCCAGTCTTTCGGGCTGGGGGGGATTCTGGAAGTCCCTGCGCTTCCAGGGAAGGTGGGGCCCTCAGGAGGCCCATCTTCCTATCAATGTCCTGGAACTCAGGGCGGTCAAGTTGGTGCTGGAACGATTGACCCAGCACCTGAAGGGTCTGGCGGTTCAGGTACGCTCAGACAACAGGACGGCTGTAGCCTACATCAATCAGGGAGGAACCCGGAGCAAGGTGTTACAGACTCTATGCCTTTTGGATTTTAAAGGCATTGTTTCTGCCCTTGGACTTTTGCATAGACTGATTACTTTCATTTTCTTGAGCATGTCGGACAATGGCATTGTGCTGTTGATTACGTTACAGACTGTCATTGTATTGATTGATTATGTTAGACTGCTATTGTTCCACCTATTGTGTTACTGGCAGAGTTGAGGGATTGTGTGGCCTGCTCCCATTGGTCTGTGCGTTTGTCATGCAGTTCTCCATCAGGTAGACGGGGGAGGTCCCCTTGCATGGGGACTTGCATATAAGGCACAGGGTGGCACTAATAAAGGAAGTTCATCTTCACCCTCAATACGGAGTTCTGTCTCTTATTGGGGGAAACGCTATATTACAATTCACTAGCCCTTGTAAGGGCTGTTCCTGTTTCCCTCACGGATGACTCTGGGATTCCTGCAGCACCTCTCACCATTGGGAAAAGGACGTCTCTGGCGGGGAAGCCCTCAGGTGATAAGGGTTATCGCTACAATTGGTGGCAGCGGTGGGATAGTCCTTTCTACTCAGAGAGAGTGCTACCCTTATGGAGAGTCAGTACGACAAGTTGAAAAGGCTGACCCTGAAGGATCTACTCGAGAGCCGGGGAAGGTCAGCTAGCAACCGCCCACGTCAGGAACTGATAGCCGAGCTGATCGAAATGGATCGTGCAGCAGTGAGGACCGAAACCAATATAGAGGCCGATGAAGACGCTGCTCTCGTTCAAGCGGTTCGGAACAGATTGTCGGTCTATGGCCCGAATCCATCACAGAAACTGATCGAGTCTTTGGCGCAGCGGAGGCAGAGGCCAGTAAGGGAAGATCGTCTACTTTCAACCCAGCAGCCTCTCAGCCCCAGTTACACTGGGGGGAGAAAGATTCCATTTGCAGCATTTAAGTCCTTCCAGGAAAGTGACGACGAGATTGACGGATTTTGGGCCGATTTTGAATGGCAGTGTGCTTTACACCGGGTACCCACGGAGGAATGGGTCACCATATTATCAGGGAAACTATCTGGGAAAGCTTCCGATGCTTTCCGGGCCATCCCTGATGCGGACTTACCACACTACCATCTGTGCTCGCCGGACAGAACAGTCCGCTCCAAAACCTCCACCTCCCATCAAATTTCAAGCACCTGTGGCTTCAGCGCCAACTCGTGACTCTGGGCCACATAGGCCAGCGCAGCAACCGAACCTCTCCACAGTTCAGTGCCATCGTTGCAAACAATGGGGACATTATCGCAGGGATTGCGCCCTAGAGCCTCCCCGAAACACGTGGAGGCAAAAACAACCTTCCACCTCCCGTACCCCTGCAGCACACGGTTTGGAAGCTGAGAGCAGTTCGGAAGAGTACCTGGGGGTACTGTATGAAGCTGATCCCGTACAAGCGGCCATCCAAGACAACCGACAGCACCATTGCCAGGAGGTACGAGTCAATGGGCGCACCGCGCAAGGATTACGCGACACCAGAGCCACACTTGCCTTGCTCCAACCTCATTTGGTCAAGAACAAAGACCGCACCGGACACACCGTTGCAGTAAGGGTGGCGGGAGGAGCTGTGTTTCGACTCCCCACGCCCGAGTACATCTTGATTGGGGCGCTGGATCCGGCAGGGTACAGGTGGGACTTATGGACAACTTACTCGCAGAAGTACTATTGGGAAATGATCTAGGGCCAATGACTTCTGCCTACGCTACCTCTGTGCCAGCCAGCATCAACCCTGTTACAACCCGGACTCCAGCCCGAGCTGCCGACTCCAGCCCACTGGTCGGGGAGACCCAGGGGTTTCGTCTGCATCACGTCATGTCTGTTACAAGAAGCCAAGAAGAGGATCAGCCATCAAGTTACGTCCTTCCAGAAGGGAAACTTATGCCAAACACTATTTTTGTTGGGGGCATTGACCGTCGGATTGATCAGCCTGAAATTAAGGGGTTTTTTTTCAAAGTATGGCGCTGTAAAGAATGTCAAAATTATTAGGGATGCCTCTGGTGTTTCTAAGGGTTATGGTTTTGTCTCCTTTTACGATGATGTAGATGTGCAGAAGATTGTGGATTCTCCGATCAGCTTCCATGGAAAGAGATTGAAACTTGGACCAGCTATAAGAAAGCAAAGCACCTGTGCACACATCCAACCAAGGACTTTGGTGCTGAACTCACCAACGCCACAATATCCCAGTGTTTGGACCCCACCCATGACCGATTCCTATGTACAGCCCACGTCAATGTTTAGCCCTGTTACTCACTATTTGCAGACTTGTCCTTACACAGAACTCTGCCCATAACAAGAGTCCGGACAGCCCCACGTTAACCCGAACAGGGTCAATCCGGGTCTGCCGGGTGTTCCACAAAAAGGGGGCATTGTGACACTCTATGCCTTTTGGATTTTAAAGGCATTGTTTCTGCCCTTGGACCTTTGCATAGACTGATTACTTTCATTTTCTTGAGCATGTCACAGACAATGGCATTGTGCTATTGATTACGTTACAGACTGTCACTGTATTGTTGATTGTGTTACAGACTGCTATTGTTCTACTGATTGTGTTACTGGCAGAGTTGAGGGATTGTGTGGCCTGCTCCCATTGGTCTGTGCGTTTGTCATGCAGTTCTCCATCAGGTAGACGGGGGAGGTCCCCTTGCATGGGGACTTGCATATAAGGCACAGGGTGGCACTAATAAAGGAAGTTCATCTTCACCCTCAATACTGAGTTCTGTCTCTTATTGGGGGAAACGCTATATTACAATTCACTAGCCCTTGTAAGGGCTGTTCCTGTTTCCCTCACGGATGACTCTGGGATTCCTGCAGCACCTCTCACCATTGGGAAAAGGACGTCTCTGTCGGGGAAGCCCTCAGGCGATAAATCGCTACACAAGGGTGCTCTCCAGGAGGTATCTCTGATTCTATCATGGGCAGAGACCAATGTCCAGTGCATCTCGGCTGTCTACATTCCGGGGGTGGAAAATCTGTTAGCAGATGCTCTGAGCAGGGGGTCGTCCCGTCAGGGGGAATGGGCCCTCTGCGACAGGGTATTCCAGTCCCTGTGTCACCGTTGGGGTGTGCCAGACGTGGATCTGTTTGCGTCCCGTCACAATCGCAAGCTCCCGAACTTTATATCCCTGTCTCAGTATCCTCTGGCTCTGGCTTCGGATGCCCTGTCAATGTCTTGGAGGGAGTTTCGGCTCCTGTATGTGTTTCCACCAATTCCCCTTCTGGGCAGAGTGCTGCGCAAGATCGCTCTGGAAGGGGTACCCGCGATTCTGGTGGCCCCAAGGTGGCCAAGAAGGGTATGGTTCGCGGACGTGGTTCAAATGGCAGTAGATCTAGTAAGACTTGGGTCTTAAGCTTAGTACCTTGAAGGGCCAGGTTTCGGCCCTGTCTATCTTCTTTCAGAAGACCTTTGCCCAGCACCCTCTTATCAAGACCTTCTTTCAGGGGGTCACTCATGTGCGCCCTCCTCGGAAACCTATGATTCCTGTTTGGGATCTTAACTTGGTTTTGTCGGCCCTGCAGGGGGCCCCTTTTGAGCCTATTCATGAGGCCGCTCTCGCTGTGCTCACGCTCCAAGGTTGTCTTCCTGGTAGCTATCACTTCGGTTAGACGTGTGTCTGAGTTGGCTGCCTTGTCTATTCAGTCTCCCTACTTTGAGAGACACCGGGATAAGGTGGTGTTTCGCTTCAAGCCTAAGGTGGTGTCTGCATTTCATTTGCATCAGGATATTGTACTTCCTTCCTTGTGCCCTAATCCTAGTAACCCTAAGGAAAGGGTTTTGCATTCCTTGGATGTGGTTAGGTGTGTCAAGTCCTACCTGGTTACCACTCAGGCCTTTAGGAAGACGGATGCTCTCTTCGTTGTGCCTCATGGACCTAGGAAAGGTTTGGCTCCCGCCAAGTCTACCATCAGTAAATGGATTTGTCAGGCTGTGGTTCAAGCCTATACTGCTAGGGGGAAGACTCCCCCTTTTCGTCTTACTGCTCATTCTACTAGAGCTGTTGGGGCTTCTTGGGCTTTTCAGCACCAGGCCTCTGTGGAGCAAGTTTGCAAGGCTGCTACTTGGTCTTCCGTTCATACCTTTACAAAGTTTTACAAGGTTGATGTTAGGGCCTCAGCTGACGCTGTGTTTGGCCGCAAGGTTTTGCAGGCGGCAGTAGTTTAAACTGCTTGCTGTTGCCTTCTGTTGGGGATCCCACTTTTCTTTACGGACACTGCTATTGGATGTCCCACATGTTATTACTATCTCTGCAGCAGGACGTGCTGTATGCTTAGAATAATACAACTCTGTGAAGTACTCACCTGTAGAGTTGATATTATATGCATACAGCACGTCCTGCTCCACCCCACCCTGTTTCACCTTGTTCTGGATCCCCTGTTGGTGATTGTTATCTGTGGTATTCTTGCCAGTTTTGGGTGGTTGTTTTCTCCTGGCCTCTCTTTCTCACTGCTTTTCAATGCTGGGGATTTGTGGGAGGTCCCTCGGTATATGAAGGGCCAGGAGGAGCTTGTTTTCTACATGTCTGCAGTGCCCGGCGGCGGAGGATTACCCACATGTTTTACTATCTCTGGAGCAGGATGTGCTGTATGCATATAATATCAACTCTACAGGTGAGTACTTCACAGAGTTGTATTTTTGCATATGCATACCAGCGTGTTTTTTTTTTTTTTTCAATGATTTAGAAAATGACATTTTATATGCTATTATGCATTAATAAAATTAAGCCTAAAAACTGGCTCCAATGCTTAATGATTCCAGCAAGGCCATGCTATGAGTAATCCCAGCTGGAGCTCCTTATGATTGTTTGTGCAGGGGAGGATAGCTGCTCCCTGCTTTGCTTGTCCTCTTCCTGATTCTTGTAAAGGTCCACCTTTTCAGTTTTTTTTTTTTTTTTTTTTTTTTTTTTTTTTTAATTGGTCAGGAATAAATAAAATCTAGGGGCTGGATTATATTTCTGACACTGAGCCCTACGTTGCCACCGAAAATCCTTTGGTAGTCTTCAGATTTCATGATGGCTTGCACATGGCCAAGCCACCCAGTGGCAGCAATTCAACTCAAAACATCTTTGAACCACCATTACATTTGACAGTATTTTCCTTGTAGGCCTTGTTCTGTAGACCGTAGAATGATGTGATTTACCAAAAATCTCTATCTTGGCCTTATCTGTCCACAAGACCTTTTCCCAAAAGGATTCTGGCAAACTGCCAGATTTCATGTCGGCAGTGGGGTCCTCCTGTGTCTCCGGCCGTAGCAATTAATTTCATTCAAATGTCTATGGATTGTTTGTGCTGAGACTGAGCCCGCCGGACAGCTTGAATTTCTTCAGAACTTAACTGGAGCTACTTATCCACCACCCGGACTATCCTGCAGTGCAATCTATCATAAATATATTTTTTCTTATTTTCTCACGTTCAGGGAGACTAGCTACAATACCATGGGTTGCAAACTTCTTGATCATATTTGGCATGACAAATGAACCTCAAGATCCCTCAAGGCACACAAGCTCTGGGAGAAAAACTTTTTTTTTTTTTCTGGAAAATATTCAGGGGTACCAACACTTAGCCTAAGGGTGGCAGGTTCAATTCCTGGTTCGGACATGACTGAGCAAGGCACCTAACCCACCTACGGCGACCACAGAGGCTGCGGGGGGTCGACGGAAAGGAAGACAATTTCAACCCCACTTTTGGGGAAAATTTAAGTGCGTCTTATAGGGCTAAAATATGGTATACACTCACTTGCATTGATGGGTTTGGGTTCAATGTGGGGCAGAATTGTTGTGTGCACAAGCATACAATGGCTTTCTATGTCCCCATCCAAAAATATATCCAAGCAGACTTTCCAAACCTAAAAATAAAGTCCCTGTTGGAAAGAAGGCTCCACCCTTAACAAGACCCCCCCCCCCCCACACCCTTAACAAGACACACACACACACACACACACCCTTAACAAGACACACACACACACCCTTAAGACACACACACACACACACACACACACACACACACACACACACACACACACACACACACACCTTCCCTAGTATATTGCATTTCCATATAGAAGGGGAATAGGTGAGTATCCGCTCACAGTGGTTGGAGAGGTGAGATTAAACCTTCCTCCCCATGGGGACGGGCTCCCCCTCCTCTGACCTAAGGGTGTAGGTCTACTTTAAGATTGTGTTTTAAAGGGGGGTAGGTTGCTGCTGAGAAGTCTTGTGGTCCTAGTAAATGGTTATTAGCATTGCCCATTCCCCAGGATTACTCACCCTCTATACATAGTTGTGTTAGCAGGCCATGTTCTTGCTGGAGTTCATTGTGTTTTCAGCACAAGCTGCTTCTCCCTGCTGGCGCCTCTCCCCGCGTGTGCCTCTGTGCACATACCAGGCCTCAGCTTGTTTCTGCTTCAAAGTGCAGGATATACAGTGTAATCACTTCTATACCCAGTTTATTCTCCACTTGGGAAGTTGCTATATGTGGATTTAATGCAACTCTCCTGCAAACTTTAGTCTGTCTCACATCCCGTAATTCTGTAATGACTGAATTTGAGAGTAAATAGTTTGTCCTTTAGTTAACTTCCAACACATTTACATCATTGTTTGTGGGTAGGACTATAAGCAAATTCAATAAGTCACACTTTCCATAAAGCGGCTATGTGGCTGATATATATATATATATATTTTTTTTTTCTTTTTTCATACACCTACCCTGGTGATGTCTTCTCTGCTGTCTATCATTTAAAGTGGACCAAAACCCAGGTTTTTGACTATCCTGTTTTTTTTTTTTTTTTTTTTTTTTTTTTTGTCCTTTCCAATGGGGGGTGCCCCGCTGTGTGAAACCCCCCAAATTGCCGAACTTAACTCTCCCCTCCCAGTCCTACGGTGCATGCGCAGCCGCTCGTCCAATCAACGTGCTCGGAGCCGCTGACGTTGCCTCTTCCCGGTCCTACAGTGCATGCGTAGCCTCCCAAACACACTCCGTCATCTCGCACATGTGCAGTGTCATTGCATAGGCTGTGTTTACACTGGCGCAAATTCTGCAAGAGTTCGGCAGCCGGCTCGCGGAAGGGTGAGTATGGTTAATGCCGATCCCATCCGTCATTGACGGCTAATGTGCTGGTGGGGGGATAGGGTCTAGCTGAACAGCATAACAGATGGATGTCTGCTTTTTAGGTAGCACAGACGTCTAAAGGGGAGTATAGTGGGGGGGGGGGGGGATTTTGTAAGAGTAAGTCATCAGCAAGTCTGATGTTCCTCTTTAAAGTGCACCTATACTCAGAAGGAAGTGTATGTGATCACCTATCCCCAGCCCAGTGCCCCAAAATGGCCTGTTCTTCTTCTTTTTTTTTTTCTGCATTTGCTCAATATTTATAACACGCACTGGATGCAGTTGGCCATATTGCTCCCTGGCTGAGCAGCCCCGCCCCCTTTTGATGACGCAATCTGAGTACACACATCTCCGCAATGGGGAGACATTAACATTATTCGACACTTTGTAACTAAATTAATTGGCATACAGCATGCCATTCACTTCACCATAATACTACTTCTTGTTTTTTTTTTTTTTACGGGGTAATATTGGGCAAATGCTGAGGTAAAAAAGAAACACAGGCTGATTTGGGGCACAGGCCTGGGGATGGAAGGCGAACACATAAGCTTCCTTTCCGAGTATAGGTGCCCAGGGCCCTCCAAATTTCACACAGCGGGTAATGCCCCAAGGAGTGGATAAAGTTCTGTAACGAAACGTGGCGTCGGCGGCGGCACTGCTTGGGTGTCCTGGTTATATATTATAGTCTGCTTATTTCCTTTTTGAAACTTTTTTTTAACCTTTTTTTTTTTCTTTCCCCCCCCCCTCTCTTTGTCCGATCATACTGTGTAGGTGGTGACTCTGTGGTATCGTGCGCCAGAAGTGCTGCTCCAGTCTACCTATGCCACCCCAGTAGATATCTGGAGCGTAGGCTGTATATTTGCGGAGATGTTCAGGCGGAAGTGAGTATTTCTTTACTTGAATACCCCCAGATTTATTAATCTCTGTGCCATAAAAAAGTCATCAATCATGTGGCCCTTGTCCCCATCACTATGAAAAGCCCCGGGTGCAGGGTCCCGTAGTAAGAGTGGAGTCCTAAAGGGTTCAATCCTGCCTACTAAGCTGCTGCAGAGAGCACAAGTGACTTTGAGTCGTCCAGCTGCGGGCACATGCTGGCTGCGATGATTTGTTGACCGTCTGTGTGAGAGTCAAATTAATCTTGATATTTAGTGATTAATACAACTAATAAAGTTCATGCCCTTTCCCTACAAACCTATGATCTGGAGGGGCACAAGGCTTCCCTGCCTACCTTCACAGAGTCACCTGGCAGCGGTTGCTCTCTCTCTGCCCAGATGTGTGGGGCAAAGTCGAGGCACCCCTAGAGAATGTGTGCTCAGTTCCTGCCCCATTTACCGCATATGCCCACCTACAGTGTGGCACCTGGCTCAAGATACCAAGGCTGTAGAGCAGTCACTGCCAGGTTACTGGGTAAAGGTTAGCAGGTCTCCCTGGCAGCTCTGATCTGAGGCCGTTGGGAAAATGCATAGAATTTTAAATACTAAGAGGTTATACTGCAGACTGCAAAAATGTTTGGGTTAGAAGCTTATAAGAGGCAAATAAAAATTGAACTTCCTTTTTACTATTCAAAAGTTTTTTTTCAGCTGGGAACTTTTTTTTAATTTATATATTTTTAATTTATATAACAAGTGATGCATGTAATTTATAAAAGGAAGAAGTTTGCAGAACTGATATATGTAAAGCAGCAGTTTCCTCCTGAGCTTTTTAAAGCTTTGTCATTGCGAAAGTGTTTGCTGCTACACATGGCTTTTGCTTATTCATGATCAAGATGATGATCCTCGGAGGCCTTTAGGTTGAGGTTAGTCAACCAGCTCAACAATTTAATTTTCTTGGTGTCCTGCTCGGGTCGTTTCATTCTTGACAATTGGGTTATCCGCCACAAGGTGGCGCAGTTGACTGCAAGTCGAAACTTGTGGCTCCTCCCGGCTCATATAAAGGCAGCTATTTCCCCAATAATCCCCAGAGTTCTCTCAGTCTGACTGCGAAGATGGATCTTTCTCTCTCTCTCCATGGATTTCGCAGACAAGCGGGGCATCCCAAGCCCGTTGGCTGCTGCAGCCCTATTACCACCTGTGTCAGTGGACCCTCCCGGCTTCTGATCAGGTGATGGTAGGGGACCCCCGGGGGTCAGGCGCTCGGCAGAGCTATGCTCTGGGCCGCAGACCCTGTCCCAAAGGGTAGCCGGCCAGAGGCTATGGTGAGCTTATATGGGGGGGGGGGAGAAACCACCTTGGGACCCATTATTAGTTCTCCTACAAGCTTTATTATATGATGTGTGTTTTGGTGCTCACCTTCCTTCTCCTCTTCCTCTCCTTGCATCAAGGCTGCGAGGGGGGGGGGGGGGCGCAGGCCCCGGCCAGGGCGTCGGATCAGGCGCTGTGACATGGAGGAGGGCGGGCGCTGCAGCACACTCGGCGCGCCTGCTCTTCGTGACAGGGAGGGCTAGGCCTCCTCTGCCTGCTTCTTATGCGGTCCGGGCTGCTCACGTTCCGCATGATCGCTGCGCGGCCCGCCCCTCGCGCTCGTTCGCCACCATTGCTGCGGCGCGTGGTGGCTGCTGTTTCTGGCTGTTACCCTCTTCTGCCGTTCGGTGGTCCTCACGCTGCGGCCTCTTCTTCTGGATCTGCTGCTCCTTTCCCTGCTTCGACTGCGGTCTGTGAGTCTCTGTGCAAAAAAAATTTCCGGGTGCATGTGCTGTGGGATGCTTATATTTTTCTTGTCTTACGTTTTCCAGACGGGTCCCAGTTTATCCATAAGTGGTTCCTCCTGGTCTCTGCTCCTCCCCCCCCCCCCCCTTCCTGCCCTGTACTTAAAGGGTTCAGAGGGTCCAAACTGAGGATTGTACGGTTCTGGGCCGTTAGTGCCTTGTGACCCGATTCTTCTGCTATAATCACCATAATGGAGGCTTCTGGGGATAGCGGGCTTGGGGCCCCCGCGGGACTAGTTAAGCTCTGTCTCCTGTGTGGTACATGCCCTCTGAGCGGTCGCAGTGCTGTTTGTGTACCCTGCGCTCAAAGCGTCTCTTCGGAACAGGATGGGGCGAGCATTGCCGGACCCAGTCCCGTTTTTACTGTCCCCGCCCCCCCCCCCCCTTCCCGCGTCTGCATTTAGCCCCCATTGAGGGGGAAGCCAGCAGGGGGTCTCAAATGGACTTGGCACTCAGAGTGGCCAGTCTAGAGCGTCGGTTGTCTCGTTCGGCCGCTGGCAAGGCCACGCGTAAGAAGCGGCTTTGGAGCCGGTTTGTTCACTTTTTGACGATGATGATGAGGCCTTTGGTGGCAGAGACTCCATGGAGGAGGGTGAGTTATTTCATGATTCTGACTCCTCTGGGGACCGACTGGGCATTTTTGACAGTGACCCCGGGTCCTCATGGGATGAGGACGGTTGGCTTCCCGATGACACAGAAGCTGTTGTCGGCGGTTTTTGATACCTTGCACATTGTACCCCCAAAAGCGGCCAAAAAGAAGCAGGGGACCTTTTTCGGCCTGAGAGACAGTGCCTTGTCTTTCCGGAACAGGGACATTTCTCTAAAATGATTTTTGAGGAATGGATGAAGCTTAATAAACTGCCGTCGGTGCCTAAGGGCCTGGACAGACGGTATCTCTTTTCGGAGGACTTATTCGCCTCTGGTCCCGTCCACCTGAGGTGGATACCCCCGTTCTGGGGCTCTCCAATACCACGGTTTTGCCGTCCCCTGAAACTTCTTCCTTGCGCGATCATGCTGACAGGCGAATGGATCAGCTGGCGTGTCTCGCTTTCACCTTTGTGGGTGCTGGTCTTTGTCCTGTCTGTGCCGCGGCCATTGTCTCCATAGCCATCAAGAAGAAGGTGAGACGCCTTGATCTCGCAAGCGGTCGGAGGAGTATAAGGATCTCCTAGCTTGCGCGGACTTCATTGCCTTTGTAAATTCAGCCATGGATGATTCCGTCCCCCTTGGCGGTAGGGCTTCGGCCTTGTTGGTCGCTCTTCGACTTTCCATCTGGTCTCAGCGTCGGAAGCCTGTGTGGCCCTTTCGGGGCTCTTCTTCCTTTTGTCCCTTCTGCAAGGGACTAGGCTTTTCCTTCTCTGGTGGCCGCAGGGACGAGGTAGATCCCGCGGTCGTCCCAGTTCCTCCTGGGGGTCCAAGTCCAAGCCCCCTAGATTTGTTCGGTCACGGATTTCCCAGAACGCCTTGACGGTGCAGGGCCTAAGATTGGCTGTCCAACAACTTTTGTCGTCCATAGTGATTTGTCCGGTGCCTCACCCGGAAGGTGCCCAAGAAGGACGGCTCTCTGAGGCCTATCCTGGACCTGAAGGATCTCAACAGGTTTGTCAAACACTTCTGCATGGCAACCTTACGGTCAGCGGTGAGTTCACTTTGGCCCGGCGATTTCATGACCATGGTGGACATCAGGGATGCCTACTTGCTCGTCCCTATTTTCCGGGGACATCAGAAGTTCCTGAGGTTTGCCTTGGAGTATCAACACTACCAGTTTGTGGCACTGCCGTTTGGAATCTCTTCAGTCCCTCGGGTGTTCACGGTGCTGGCGGGTGTTGTGGCCCTGCTGAGGAGCCAGGGCATTCGTTTTCTTCCTTACCTGGACGACTTGCTGATTACTGCTCAATCTCTTCAGCAGGCCGAGAGCGACACTCAGAAGATATTGTCCACTCTCGAGGCATTCTCGAGGCATTCGGTTGGGTGATCAATTATCCCAAGTCCTCGATCACGCCGTCATTGGTGAGGTCTTTCCTGGGCATGAAGTTGGACACCTCTCAGGTCAAGGTGTTCCTCCCTCAGCAGAAGGTGGAGGGTCTTCAGACTTGGGCACGGGCATTGCTGTCGTGTCCACATCTATCCATCTGTCTGGGGATGCAGTTGGTGGGCCTCATGGTGTCTTGCTTTGAGGCTGTACCCTTCGCCAAGTTCCACATGAGTCCCCTTCAGTTGAATCTCTTGGATTCTCTCTCTGGGATCGGAAACAGGAGTCCCTGGAGCTGGAGTTCGCTCTGCCCCCTCTGGCCAGACTGTCCCTCTCGTGGTGGTTGGACTCGAGGAATCTTCTAGTGGGCAGGAGCTTTCTGACTTTGCGCTGGGAGATTGTCACCACGGATGAAAGTCTGACCGGTTGGGGAGGGTTTTGGCAATCGCTGAAGTTCCAGGGCCAGTGGGGCCCTCAGGAGGCTCATGTGCCTATCATTCTCCTGGAGCTGAGGGCGATCCGATTGGTTCTTTATTCTTAGTATACAGTACGCCCTGCTCCAGATAAGATTCATAACACATGGGTATTACTCCGCCAGATGGCGCTGGACTGCAGAGACATCGAAATTGGCTCCTCCCGGCCCCTCAAATATCTGGGACCTCCCACAATCCCCAGATCTTCTCTGCAGTCTGGACTGCGATGGACAAGAAGATGGCTCTCTCTTCTCGCAGGTGAGCGGGGCTATTAGCCTGTGGCCCTGTAGGACTTTTCCCACGTGTTCCATTATTTATTTGCCTCCCAGCCTTGGCTGCGCTGGTCGGGTGATGGTAGGCAGCACCGCTGTCAGGTGCTTAGGAGCGCTGCTCCACCGCAATCCCCCACCAAAGGGTTGGCGGTATAGGCATATGGTGAGCCTCTATGGGATGCCCCTCCCGCCCTATTGCCCCTTACCCCTATTCTTGGTGTGCCACACACCCCGCTTCACCTTTTAATATTCGATTGGGTTAACTCACCGCCAGGTGACGCTGTGCAGAGAGGAAGTATTGTAACGAACCCCCTTCCGGCCTATATATACCTGGTACCTCCCATTAATCACCAGTATTTTTCTCTCTGCTTGACGACAAGACAGAAGATTGAAGTCTCCTGCTTACAGGTAGCCGGGGTCTTACCCCGGCACCCCCTTTTGGTCTATTTCTGCCCGGTTTTGATTGTTTATACCTTTATGGTGGATTGGAAGCCTCCCAGCCTAGGCTGCTCACTGGGCAATTGGTAGACGGCACTATAGGTGCCTAGGAGCTTATCTCCTCCGCTCGACCCCCTCTTTTGGGGGCAATGCGGCTATCCGGCATGGTGATCCGGAAATGGGATGCCCCTGTCCCGAGGGTCCCCTTAGCCCCTTACTCTCCCGTTACGGTCCCTTCTCCCTTCACTATTGGGGGGGGGGGGGTTAGAGGGTTGTGTAGTGTGTGTGTGTGTGTGTGTGTATTTCACTGTGTGACTTTTTGTAACGTGTGTTTTACTTTCATGCACTTTGCAGACTGCACCGCAAGGGTGCACTCGGTCTGATTGTCCTCTTATTTTTTTTCCCTTAAAAGGGCTTTCCTTGGGCAGGTCTTGCAAGATAAGTACTGGCCGTCTTGGCCAGCGTTTAAGTCTGCTTTAGGGGGCAGCTGGGGCTTGGCCGCTGATTGCAGGCTGGCTTGCTGCCTGAGCCTTTGCTATAGCAGCCTCCCTCCCCCGCTGGTCTCCTTGCCGTTCGCCGCCGCATTGTCAGCGTCGGCTGCGCTGAGTCTTTCCTTCCCTCCCTCCTCCTCCCCCCTCCTCCTGCCTTTGTGTTTGGTCCCGCTCATCTGGTAGTAATCCCTTGATGAATGGGCACACTGATCGGGCTTGAGGGGGGCAGGCTCTGGTGACGTGGAAACGGGGGCGTGGCACCGGCGGCAGCGTCATGTGACCGGCCCCACCCTCGCTTCCTTCCTTCCTGGCTTAAAGGAAGTCACGTGGGGGGGGGGCTCGCTGCCACACATGGTTTTGTTTACATCTGGCTGCTATTGCTGCTGCTGCTGGCTGATGCGGCGTCCATACTGTTGCTGCGGCCGCCCTCGGTTCCTTGCAGGTAAGCGGCCCCACCTTGTGTGGGGCCGTTGAGTGTCTTTTTAAAAAACTATATTGTTTATAGTGTTTTTAGACATGGGGGGGAGAGATCTATTTGGGGATTCATCATGTTTGAGGGCAAGGGTTTTTTCCTTTGTTTATTTAAAGGCACCTTGGTGCCATGCATTAGTATGTTTGCATGTTGCCACATGTTTGGGGATCTGACTGTTGGTTTTTTCTTCCCCTACAGATCCTGGGAACCCCTGATTAAAGCGGCCTCCCGGCTCTATATTACTTGGCTAGTCTTTTTTTTTTTAAATAAAAAATTAAAGGAAAGGAAAATTGGGATATATATATATATATATATAATATTACACAATCTATATTTATATATAGATTATTAAGGGGATCTTCTTTTTGAATTAAATCCTCCCTTCCGGGACATTTACAATAAGGTGGCATCCCGGGTCGGCTTATGCCTTAAAACCCAAAAGAATTGCGAATACCATAAATCACCATATGGAGGCTTCCGTTATTACCGGAAATGGTTCTTCTGGGCCATCTAGGGGGTGCGCAAGATGTGGGACTCCGCTCCCAGATGATGATGTCTTTGTACGCATTCCTTGTGCAAGGCAGAGTATTGCGCGTCAGTCCGTCGCTTCGGCTGCTGGCCCGTCGCATCTTCCATCATCTCCTACCTCTCCCTCCCTGTTCCGGACCCTGCATGACACTGTCAAGAGTGGGGATTCGCAATCCGAGGTGGTGGCGCGATTGGCCAGCCTCCGGAAAATAGTGCCCGTTAAAGCAGGGTCAAAAGCCACTGCAAAACGGAAGCACCTGACTCCGATACCTTCGGCTTCACAGGATGAGGTATGTGAGCCTGTGGAATGGTTCGATGGCTCCCCGGACGAGGAAGAATTCCTTTTGGAGTCAGATGAGCCTGCAGATCAGCTTGAGGCTGATGCTATTGGCGATTGGTCGGCGGGTGTTTCCCTTGACACCTCCTCCATTCTGGCTCAGATGTTTGAAATTCTGAATTTAGATCCGCCTGAGGCTGTCACCCGGCCTAAGGGCCAGTTGTTTAAAGAGCCTCAGCCGCGTTGGGTTTTTCCCAGACAACACCACTTTGAGAGGGTGGTCCTTAAGGAATGGGAACATCCCACGCGGTTATCTGGAATCCCTTCCAGTTGGAAAAAGCGTTATCCTTTTCCGCCAAAATTGGTAAAACTCTGGTCCATCCCTCCTGACGTCGATACCCCTCTGCTAGGGCTCTCTAGCACGGCTATGGTACAGTCTGCTGAGACCACTGTCCCTAAAGATGGGGAGGATCGTCGGATTGACCAGTACGCTCGCCATGGTTTTATTTATGCTGGGTCAACGATGCGCCCGGTGTGTGCTTCGACCCTTCTTCTGTTGGCGGTTAGGTCTGTAATTCAGGAGCTGTATGAGGATCTAGATCCCACTTGTAAAGAGTTTACTGCGCTCAAGCAGTGTGAATCTTTTATTTCCTATGTTCTATCCGCTCAGGACGATGCGCTGGCTATGAGTAGCAAGACAGCTGCAATGCTGGTGGCTATTCGTCGGTCAGTATGGCTGCGTCAGTGGTCGGCGGACTCGGCTTCTAAAAGGGTGCTCACAGCTCTCCCCTTTTTGGGTTTGCGTCTGTTTGGTGAGAAAATTGATTCAGTCGCAAAGGGTGGTAAGATGCCACAACGCAAGAGGCCTCGTCGTCCCTTTAAGGGGGCAAGTGCTGGTAGGCCTTCATTTCGGGGATTCAGAGCGGGTAGGGGGGCTTCCTTTCCCGCTACCAGAGGTGCAGGTTGGACTCGGGGGAGGGGTCGTGGCCGTCCCGCCCAGTCCTGGGGCACCAAGCCTGCTGGTAAACCCGCTCAGCAATGAGGGGCTGCCCTCACCCGTGCGGGTGGGGGGGACGATTACGACACTTCTCCCAGGTTTGGGACCAGGAGATTCCGGACAGATGGATCCGGGAGGTAGTGTCGTCCGGTTACAAACTGGAATTCGACTCTCGCCCTCCTTCACGGTTCTTTCGGTCTCGGGTGCCCATCGATCCTTTGGCCGCACAGGGGCTCCTGGCGTCGGTAAAGAATCTGTTAGAGATGGCGGTTATCCGGCCGGTACCGCGCTTAGAGATGGGCCTCGGGTTTTATTCCAATCTTTTCGCAGTCCCCAAGAAAGACTGGTCAGTCTGTCCTGTCCTGGACCTGAAATTACTCAACAGGTTCATCCGTGTTCGGAACTTTTGCATGGAAACCTTGCGTACGGCCGTCTGTTCCCTTCGGCAAGGGGACTTCATGACGTCCATAGACATCAAGGATGCTTATCTTCATGTTCCCATCTGCCACGCTAATCAACGTTTTCTTCGATTTGTGATGGAAAATCAGCATTATCAAATCGTGGCACTTCCGTTTGGCCTTACCTCAGCTCCAAGAGTGTTCACCAAGGTGCTGGCAGGAGTCATGGCCATTTTCAGATCTCGGGGCATTCGTGTCGTACCTTATTTGGACGACCTTCTCATCGTGGCTCCGTCGCTCAATCAATCGGAGACAGACACCAGGTTGGTGGTCTCCACGCTGGAAAGCTTTGGTTGGGTGATCAACTTCCCCAAGTCCTCCCTCGCTCCGGCCAGGGTGGTGTCCTTTCTGGGGATGCAGTTGGACTCTCTTCAACACAGAGTGTTTCTCCCCCAGTCCAAAATTCATCTGATCCAGGAGTTGGCTCGGGTCCTACTTTCCAATCCTCGGCCGTCCATCTGTCTGGGGATGAGGCTGATAGGCTTGATGGTCGCCTCTTTCGAGGCAGTTCCTTTTGCTCAATTTCACACGAGGATGCTTCAGCTTTATCTGTTGGCGTCCTGGGACCGGCAGCCTCGGTCGCTGGATCAGCCCTTCCAGTTGTCCTCCCGGGTCCGGCAGTCCCTCCAGTGGTGGTTGGTCTCGACCAATCTTGTGAAGGGCAGGTCTTTCCTGACCCCTCTTTGGGAAATTGTCACCACGGACGCTAGTCTGTCGGGTTGGGGCGGATTTTGGAAGGAGCTGCAGTTCCAGGGGCAGTGGGGACCTCAAGAGGCCCACTTACCCATCAATGTTCTGGAACTGAGAGCCATCCGTCGGGTGCTTGCTCTCCTGACTCAGCACGTTCTGGGCCTTCCGGTCCAGGTGCGTTCAGACAATAGTACAGCGGTTGCTTACATCAATCATCAGGGAGGGACTCGCAGTCTGAGTGCTCTCAGAGAGGTGTCCCTGATCCTGACCTGGGCAGAGGCCCATGTTCCTTGTCTCTTGGCGGTATACATTCCAGGAGTGGAGAACCAGGAAGCAGACTGGTTGAGCAGGGGCTCTCCCCATCTGGGAGAATGGGCTCTCCATCCTCGGGTGTTTCGCTCACTGTGTCTCCGATGGGGGACACCAGAGGTGGACCTGTTTGCCTCTCGTCACAATCACAGGCTCCCGAACTTCGTGTCGCTCTCCCAGGATCCTCTGGCTCTGGCAGCGGACGCCATGTCCCTGAGCTGGGGGGATCTGGGATTTTCTATACCTGTTTCCTCCGATACCCATGCTGGGCAGGGTGCTTCGGAAGTTGGCTCTGGAAAAGGTGTCCGCCGTTCTCGTGGCCCCAAGGTGGCCAAGGCGAGTGTGGTTCGCAGACATCGTTCGGCTGGCAGTGGACCAGTTCGCCCTGCCTCTTCGGCCCGATCTGCTCACTCAGGGTCGGTTGTGTTACCCCAATTTACCAGCGCTGGGTTAGACGGCCTGACTGCTGAAACCTCCATCTTGAAGGAGGAGGGGCTTTCTGACTCAGTTGTCAAGACTCTGATCAGTGCCCGGAAGAGGTCTTCTTCGATCATCTACTATAGGACTTGGAAAGCCTACATCACTTGGTGTGAGATGAGATCTTTTCCTTGTAGGGTCTTTTCGGTCTCCAGGATTCTGGAGTTTTTACAATCTGGGCTGGACTCTGGTCTTCAGCTAAGTACGTTGAAAGGGCAAGTTTCTGCCTTATCTATCTTTTTTCAGAAGCGTGTTGCGCTTAAGCCTTTAGTTAAAACTTTTTTCCAGGGGGTTACGCATGTGCGGCCTCCCAGGAAACCATTTCACCCGGTTTGGGATTTGAATTTGGTTCTTTCTGCTATTCAGGCTCCTCCTTTTGAGCCTTTGCAAGATATTGCTTTGTCTACCCTGACTCAGAAGATTGTCTTCTTGGTAGCGATCACTTCGGTCCGGCGTGTCTCGGAATTGGCGGCCTTGTCTATCCAGGCGCCTTACTTTGAGAGGCATCAGGATAAAGTGGTCTTTCGGTTCAAGCCAGACTTTCTTCCTAAGGTTGTTTCTGCTTTTCATTTGAACCAAGATATTGTTCTTCCCTCCTTGTGTCCTAATCCTAAGAATGGCAAAGAGAGGGTTTTGCATTGTTTGGATGTAGTACGCTGTGTTAAGTACTACTTGATTATCACGTCTCCTTTTCGTAAGACGGATTCCTTTTTTGTTGTGCCCTATGGGCCTAAGAAGGGTTTGGCACCAGCCAAATCTGCCATTAGCAAGTGGATACGTCAGGCCGTTACTGCGGCCTATTCTGCTAAGGGGAAAGTTCCCCCTTTTCGTATCACTGCTCATTTTACTCGCGCCATTGGGGCGTCTTGGGCTTTTCAGCACCAAGCTTCTGTTGAACAAGTTTGTAAGGCCGCCACTTGGTCTTCTGTTCATACTTTTTCTAAGTTTTACAAAGTTGATGTGCGAGCCTCAGCGGATGCTGTTTTTGGCTGCAAAGTTCTGCAGACTGCAGTCATTTAAGTTATGCTTCACCTGGCCTTGAGATGCCCATTCCTTGTGGACACTGCTTTTGGATGTCCCAATCGTGAAGAATATTAAAGGTGAAGCGGGGTGTGTGGCACACCAAGAATAATACCATTTTGTGAGTACTCACCTGAAAAATGGATATTGTTGGTGTGCCACACACCCCGCTTCACTCCCACCCTTTTCGGTATTTCCGAATCCTTTATATGGTGAAGCTTTTATTTATATTGATTTATTTTTGAGGTTACCGTTAATTTACTGGTACCTTGTCTTTCTGCTTTTTTATATACTGGTGATTAATGGGAGGTACCAGGTATATTTAGGCCGGAAGGGGGCTCGTTACAAGACTTCCTCTCTGCACAGCGTCACCTGGCGGTGAGTTCACGATTGGGTTAAGACTATTAAAGGTGAAGCCGGGTGTGTGGCACACCAACAATATCCATTTTTCAGGTGAGTACTCACAAAATGGTATTTTCTATCGGTGTGTCCTATGTTAAACCGCTGCCCTCCCTCGCTCTGGGGGGGGGGGGGGGGGGTGCTTCACTGTATTATGTTTTTCTGTTGGTTTCAGTCGCCGCGCTGACTTGGTTGCACTGGTTGCTTTTTTAAATTTGCCGCCGCGCGCGCTTCCACTGTGCTCCGCGCTTGGCGGCGGCGTTACCTCAGGCGCTGGTGCGCCGTTATTGGCTGCTTGTCACATGTGCGGTTTCGCGTTCTTCGGGGGGCAGGGCCCGCGGTTGGCGCATTCTGCGTCACAGTCTCCGCGGCCCGCCCCTCGAGGTATACCCGGCGCCATTTTCTCTGGATCTGGCTGCTGCGTGACTGGCATCTACCTACCGCGGTCCGTGAGTGCCCTCGCGGGCGGCTTTATTTACTCTGTCATTTTACATGTCACTTACGGGGTTCTTTTCGCTTATGTCTTTCAGACGGGCCGACCTCTATTGGTTTCTCCCGGCCCTACTCCCTCTATTTAGTTATTAAACTTGTAAGGCCTAGTGTGTAATTTAGTCCCACTTCCCTAGCGGGCTATTGGGGCATCCCGGGTTGCTTTTATAGTGTGAATCCCTATCGGCCTATTGTGCCGCTATAATCACCATATGGAGGCGTCTCAGTATAATGTGCTCGGGGTTCCTTTGGGACAAGCCCGGCTGTGTGTAGCTTGTGGTGTGTCCCTTGTTGGTGCCGACAATGTGCGGGTCTGTGTACCTTGTGCCCAGCAGGTGATTGTCGCTGCAGCCTGGTTTACCAGTAGCTGGGCCTGCGCCTCGTATGGCTTCACCTACTCCCCCAAGCTTGAATTTGACTCCCATTGAGTTGCATACAAGTGGGGATTCTCAGCCTGATTTGTCTTCTAGACTGGCTAGTGTTGAGGTTGCTTGCTAATACCTTGGCACGTAAGGCCTCTGCTAAAAAGCGGCACTTAACGCCTGATGTCACTCTTTTCCCTATGGAAGCTGATGAGTTTTTGGAACTGTCTGGCTATAACCTTTTGGAAGAAGGGGAGTTATTCTCTGACTCGGAGTCATCTGGTGAGAGGCCCAGGGGTCATGATGATTCTGGTTCTGACCCCTGGGCCCCAGATGATACTGATAGGCTGTTGGCTCAGATTATTCCAAGTATGTCACACACCCTGCGTCCACTATTCATGACATATGGGTTATGGTCCAGTAGAGGGCGAACTTCTGCAGAGATGAAAGCAAAAAAGAAGCCCCTTCCGGTCCATAAATACCTGGGACCTCCCACACATTCCCAGTTCCTTCTCTGCAGGACGGCGAGCAAGTCAGAAGATGTCTGCTTCTCTTCCTTGCAGGTAAGCCGGGCCATTTTCTGCCCGGACCTTTATACATTAACCCCAATATTAGCCTGGTGAGGGTAGGAATCCCCTTAATAGGTGTTCAGGGAGCCATGCTCCCCTGTGAGACCCCATATAAAGGGGTAGGCGGAATCTGGGCTGGTGATCCCAGTTTGGGATGCCCTGTCCCTAAATAAATATATATATTATTATATTATTATATTTATTATTTATTCCCCCTTCCGGGTCCCTCTGTTACCCCTCCAGTGGGGGGCAGACTTTTTCCTTCCTGTCATTCAGGTGTGAATGTGTGTGTATGTGTGCTTGGTGCTTCACATTACAGGTTGGACGCTGTTTTTTGCTCTGCTGAGGGGAGCTTCTTCCCCTCATGCTGCGGTGTTAAGGGGGCGGGGCCGGACACTCGCGCGCTGCCACAGCCCGTCCCCCTTCTGTTTTGGAGCCAATTGCGGAGCCCAACCTACGGCTGGGAACCGCGCTGCTGGTTGTGAGAATAGGGGGGCGATCCGCGCTGGCCCGCCCCTTCTTCTCCCTTTCTCACTCTCCTTCTCTGAGCTGCTGAGCGGTGGCAGCCATTGTACAAGACATGTGAGTGCCCTCCCACGCTCCCCCTTTTGTGTACCTGACTTAACCATGTGCCCCATTCTGACTGGTCACAGCGCTAGTCCCTTAAAAAGGGGGTTCTCCCGGTCCTAGGGTCCCTAGCAGAAATTTGGGGCACTTATAAATCCTCCCACTTGGGACTTAAGGGGCATCCCGGGTTGCTTACCAGCGTAATTCCCTCGGGTCCTTGCGACTACCTTTAAAATCACCATATGGAGGCTCCACAGGATACCGGGCTCGGGCTCCCTTCGGGACAATCCTGGCTATGTGTGGGTTGTGGGGTACCCCTTACGGGGGAGAATGTACTTATTTGCATACCATGTGCGGACCATAACGCGGCAGTCGGGACCCCAGGCGTCTGGGTCAATGCCGCCCGCCTCATCCGTACTCCAAGTGACACTGTCATTAGTGGGGAGTCGCACTCGGAGGTATGTGCCAGGCTGGCCAACCGCGAGAAAATTATTTCTAGCTCAGTGGACAGAAAGGCCACTGCTAAGAAAAGGCATCTGTCACCGGCTACGCCGGTAATTGATTTTGATGATTATGACTCCCCTGACTGGGCTGATTATTCCCCGCTTGAGGGGGAATTGTTTGAGGAATCTGAGACTGAGGAATTGCAGTCCTTTGATTCTGATGCCGGGCAGGCGCTGGGGGATGCTGTGGATACCCCCAAGGTCCTGGCCCATCTCTTAGAGGTTCTGGATATTTCCACACCAGCGGAGGCCCCTCCGAAGAAGGGGAAATTCTTTTGGGAACTCCAAGTGGGGCTTAGAGAACCCAATCAGGATCATTTTGACAGCATGATTCTTGGAGAATGGGAGAAGCAGAGTCGGCTTCACGGTGTTCCTCAGGGATGGGATAGGAAGTATCCCTTTCCGGTTGACGCGATGAAGCGCTGGTCTTCCCCTCCTGAGGTCGATGCGCCCATCTTAGGATTGTCCAACACCTCTGTTGTACATACTCCTGACGCCACTACCCTTAAGGATGGCGAGGACAAGCGCATTGATCAGATGGCATGTCATGCCTTTGCCAGTGTGGGTTCAGCCTTGCGGCCTGTCTGTGCATCTGCACTCGTGGCTGTGGCTACCAGGTCTGAGATTAGAGACATGTTAAATGGGTCCCAGCTCAACCCGGACAGCGTTGAATTCACAAACCTTAAGAGGTGTGAATTGTTCATGATTTTTGTTTTGTCGGCTATGGACGACACTATTACCATGTGTAGTTTAACTTCGGCTCTGTTGGTGGCCATGCACCGATCGGTCTGGCTGCGCCAGTGGCCGGCTGACATTGCGGCCAAGAAGTCACAGCTTTACTCTTCTTGGGAACGCGGCTGTTTGGAGACAAATTGGATTCTGTGGCAAAGGATGGGAACCTACCTCAGCGTAAAAAGCTGCATCGCTCCTTTCGGGGGGCAAGCTCCTTTAATCCTTCCTTTTGCTGTGCCAGAGGGGGCAGAGGCCTTGCCTACTCTGGATTTAGAGGTGATTCTGTGCCCGTCCAGCCTCTACCTGGGGTTCCAGACCCAAGCCCGCTGCCAAACCAGTTCAACAATGAGGAGGCGCCCTCACCCTTGCGGGTGGGAGGATGGCTGCGGCTCTTCTTCCAGGTCTGGGCCCAGGAGGTTACGGACAAGTGGATATTGGAAGTGCTCTCGTCAGGGTACAAACTGGAGTTCGAGCACCGGCCTTCTCCCAGATTCCTAAGGTCTCAGGTGCCTTCGGATCCTCGGGCGGCGCAGGGGCTCCTGTCGGCTGTAAAAGAACCTCCTGGACATGGCGGTCATATGCCCGATGGCTCTTTCAGAGAGGCCGGGGCTGCTATACCAACCTTTTCACGGTTCCCAAAAGGGATGGCTCCATAAGACCCATCCTGGATTTGAAGCTTCTCAACAGGTTCATCAGAACCAAGAGGTTCCACATGGAGACTCTGCGCTCAGCCATCGGTTCCCTTCGTCAGGGGGATTTCATGACGTCCATAGACATCAAGGATGCCTACCTTCATGTACCAATTTTCCCAGCACACCAGAGATTTCTCAGGTTTGTGGTTGGAGATCAGCATTTTCCGTTTGTGGCCCTCCCGTTCAGGCTGGCCTCGGCACCGAGGGTGTTTACCAAGGTGCTGGCGGGCATTATGGCCCTGCTCAGAGCCCAGGGCATTCGCATTGTGCCATATCTGGACGACCTGCTCATTACAGCTTCCTCCCTCTGCCAGGCGGAGCTGGACACCAGGACGGTGGTGAAGACGCTGGAGAGGTTTGGATGGGTGATCAACCACCCCAAGTCTTCTCTCTCCCCATCAAGGGAGATTTCTTTCTGGGCATGAATCTGGATACCAGTCAGGCCAGAGTGTTCCTACCTTAGCCAAAGGTGCAGAGGGTTCAGGATCTGATACGTGTTCTCCTGACCAACCCTCGCCCTTCCATTCGGCTAGGGATGACTCTGGGGGGTTTGATGGTGGCCTCCTTCGAGGCAGTCCCCTTTGCTCAACTCCACATGAGGTTGCTACCACTCCATCTATTGCTGAAATGGGACAGATGTCCACAGTCCCTGGATCAGTCATTTCTGATGTCTCCCAGGGTTCGGCAGTCCCTTCAGTGGTGGCTGGAATCAAGCAATCTGATGAGGGGCAGATCGTTCCTGGCCCCTCGTTGGGAGACTGTTACCACGGATGCCAGCCTGTCGGGCTGGGGAGGTTTCTGGAAAGATCATCAGTTCCAGGGGTTGTGGGGTCCTCGGGTGGCTCACAACCCCATCAATGTCTTGGAGCTCAGAGCTATCCGCTTGGTTCTGTCGTGTCTGACACTTCACCTACAGGGTTTACCGGTTCAGGTTCGATCAGACAATCGTACTGCGGTAGCTTACATCAATCACCAAGGAGGGACTCGCAGCAGGAGTGCCCTCAGGGAAGTCTCTGATTCTGACATGGGCGGAGAGCAATGTTCCTTGCATCTCGGCAGTATACATTCCGGGAGTGGAGAACACTGAGGCGGAGGGGAATGGTCTCAACCACAGGGTGTTTCGGGCCCTGTGTCATAAGTGGGGGACTCCGGAGGTGGATCTCTTTGCCTCTCGGCACAATCACAAGCTCCCAACCTTTGTATCTTTCTCAGAATCCTCTGGCCCTGGCAGTGGATGCCTTGTCCCTTACCTGGAGGGATCTGGGGTTTCTGTACCTGTTTCCCCCCTTCTCCATGGTGGGCAAGGTAGTGCGCAAGCTGGCTCTAGAGGGGGCACCAGCAATTCTGGTGGCCCCAAGGTCTCCAAGACAGGTTTGGTTCGCAGACGTCGTAAGATTGGCGGTAGATCAGTACAGGCTGCCCCTGTCTCCGGATCTGATCTCTCAGGGTCAACTACGTTACCCCAATTTACAAACGCTTGCTTTGACGGTGTGGCTGCTGAAACCTTCATCCTGAGGGAGCTAGGAAGAGGTCTTCCTCTACCATTTACTATAGGACTTGAGGGTCCTATATTGACTGGTGTGAGGCTAGGGCCTTACCTTGCAGGGTGTTTTCGATTCCTAGGATTTTGGAGTTTCTACAACACGGTCTGGATCTGGGGTTCCAGCTCAGTACCTTGAAGGGTCAGGTTTCTGCCCTGGCTGTCTTTTTTTCAAAGGTCTTTTTTGCTTTGCATCATCTGGTCAAGACTTTGGATAAGGATAAGGTGGTTTTTCGCTTTAAACCAGATTTCCTTCCGAAGGTGGTTTCTGCCTTCCATCTCAATCAGGATGTAGTTCTCCCTTCCTTGTGTCCTAGGCCTAGCAATGACAAGGAGAGGGTTTGGCACTCTTTGGATGTGGTTTGTTGTGTGAAGTACTATTTGGTTGCTAATTCTCCTTTTCGTAAGACGGACGCCTTGTTCGTGGTGCCTTCTGGGCGCAGAAAGGGTTTGGCGCCCGCCAAGTCTACCATTTGTAAATGGATACGCCAGGCCATTGTTGGGGCCTATTCTGCTAAGGGGAGGGTTCCTCCTTTTAAGATCACTGCTCATTCTACTCGTGCTGTTGGGGCTTCCTGGGCTTTTCAGCACCAGGCTTCTGTTGAACAAGTTTGTAAGGCTGCTACTTGGTCCTCCGTTCATACTTTTCAAAGTTTTATAAAGTTGATGTGCGGGCATCAGCGGATGCTGTTTTTGGCCGCAAGGTTCTGCAAGCTGCAGTGGTTTAAATTGGTGCATTATTGCCTTTTTGGGATCCCCACCCATGACGGACACTGCTATTGGATGTCCCATATGTCATGAATAGTGGAAGCGGGGTGTGTGACATACTTGGAATAATACCATTTTGTGATTACTCACCTTTAAAATGGGTATTAGAAGTATGTCACACACCCCACTTCATCCCGCCCTTTAGTATTCTGGATCCTTTATATGGTGAATCTTTTATGGTTAATGTTTTATTAGTTCTTCCTGGTCCCCTTACTGCTGTCATATACTGGGGAATGTGTGGGAGGTCCCAGGTATTTATGGACTGGGAGGGGCTTCTTTTTTGCTTTCATCTCTGCAGAAGTTCGCCCTCTACTGGACCATAATCCATATGTCATGAATAGTGGAAGCGGGGTGTGACACATACGTATAATACCCATTTTAAAGGTGAGTAATCACAAAATTGTATTTTTGGTCTGGGCACATGTGGAATGTTTAGGTTGCTCCAATGGCTGAGCCACAAACAGAAATCTCTGTTCTGCCCCCGGTATGGGGCCTGTGCAAATTTAAACAACAAAAACGCAGGTTACATTGTCGGTGGGGTAATAACTCCTTATATTGTGGTGGGTGACCAATTTTTATATACCTTACCTCAGAGGGCCAGTTGATCCATTGCTACAGCTGTAAACTATTATTGGCAGTGCGTGATACTTGGGATGGGGTAGCAAGCTTCCTCTCTGGTTGGTGGTCAGCCCGGCCTTAATGCTTGCACTTACCGGGGCACAGTTGGTTTGCTCTGTAGCCACTGGGACAGCTCACAACCATGAATATAACAGAAGGATGGCAGTGGATGAGCAGGTCCAGGGTTAGGGTATATGACTTATTTTTTAGTGTACCCATACAGCTGGGGGTCTCATTCAGTAGCCTGACCCCTTATCCATTTATGAGTTTAGGGCTGTGGGGCTTTAGGCAAGTATAGGTAGCCTTTGTGTATCACTTAAAGAGGAACAATGGAGGCCCTGGAGTCTAAAAGGCTTCATAGCTGCCAGAGTCCCACTCCTTAGGGCATACCGAATTGGTATGCCCCGCTTTGATTCACTTCTCCTTCTCCCAGAATCCCGCCGCGGCCTCATCCCTTCTCGCTTCTAGCTGTGTGCTAGGCTTTTTTGAATGTACGGCGCAGATGCTCCACAGCTAGAGACCAAACGGGGATGCGGCCGGTGGTGCACTCTGCCCAGTTTGGCTCTGCTCAGCCGCTGCTGTTCAGCGGCCAGCAGAGGCTAAGGGAGCCAAGCGAAACAGGGCGCACTGCTCTACCAATTGGCGCGCTCAGTTTTTGCCACGTCTGTGCCGTGGGAATGAAAGGAAGGTGAGTTTTTCTGGCGATACACACAGCGGGGCATCCCAAATCAGGCCCCGCCTGAGAGGAGCAATTTTGGGAGAGTGAAATTCCCAGTGGCTTTCCTCTTTTAACAGGAAATAATAAATTGGTAGGGGCCCCAAGAAAATGAGCATTAAACCCTTCCACTAAAAACTACAAACCTCTTTGGGGCGCCTTGGGGGTATAAAGTATTTAAATGTATACAGAAAGGAAAGGCAATTGTTACACCATTGTGTCTGGCTACGTTTGGCACTGTCCTAAACTGTTTTCCGTTTTTAAATTGAAGAAATGTCTGAGGTATTGGGTTTTACAGTTTGACCTTATGATTTCTTTGGAAATATTTGTCCGTGGTCCTTGGCTCTTTGATGCCACATAATAATCAGCATAATGGGCAGGGTCTATAAGCATTCTCATCACCTTGGCTGTTCTCTCTCTATCTCCCAGTGTCTACAGTCTGATGATGCAGAGCTTTAGACCACCAGCTTAGCCCTATTATTGGTGGTCTATGGCAAATTATTTCAGGGGGGTGCTCCACTGCTCTTTGCTATGTTCCTAGTTTCAGAAGCAGCCGTGTTCTGAGAGGAAGGGAGAGGACAGCCATGATGAGGTAAGCTGCTGAATGACGGTTTGCCTACAGAGTCCCTTTAAGATATATGAAAATGTTAAGACTTTTATTGGCATGCATGTATTCTCTGGTGGTGTTATCCATTCAATGTTTTTAATGCCTGAATTATCCGGGCTGGATTCCTGCCTCCTCTGTACTGTAAATCTACTGTGCTTGTTCCTTATTGTCCTGTTCCTGTGGTGGCTAAGCATTGTGTGTTCTGCTTTTTGCAGGCCTCTGTTTTGTGGGAAATCTGAAGCTGACCAGCTGTGTAAGATATTTGAGTAAGTTTGTGTGACGTGGGAAAATCCTGAAGAATGTGGATGCGGCTTCTGCATTTTATATTTGGTCATTTTTTAAGGAATATTGAAATAAGAGTCCAATTAATAGAAAACCTTCTGACAGACCACAGTCTCCCAAATGCATTTGGTAGAGAATATATATAATAAGGAGAATAATCTACTTATTCTGGACTTTCCCAGCCAAATGTGTTCTCCTGTCTGCAAGTCATATGGCAACCATTGCTTATTCATTCCAGTCCAGCAGAAACTGCTGGACTAAAGGAGGAAAATATGGCCCAGTGATAAAAATCCATATATATTGGATGGCAGGAGGAGGGGTCACTTATACACCTGGCATCAAGCAATATTCACCAGGCTTCTTATATGCGCCCCCCCCCCCCCCCTTCCCGTACATACAAATTGCCCACATTAAAAATCATCCTACCTGCATCTACTGAATTTTGAGCCTTAAAACATCCAAGATGGCAGCCCATGGAGTGTCAGGCTGCACTTTTGCCCCCCTCTCCTCTCCTCAGTATGTGATGCTACTGAGCCAAGATGGCGGCGCCCATATCCTAGAGTGCTGAACAGAGTTGCAGCCCAGTGGGGAAAAGAATAAAAAGTGACTAAAACGTTAGCTATATTAATTTCAGCTGCTGGGGAATTGTTTTTTTAAGGGTTTGGGCTTTTCATTAAATTATGCTGAAGGTCCGCTTTAATGGAAGGAAGAGGAAATGGGGAGGGGGGTAGGTTCTTTCACACCTGATACACTGAACCTGTCACCCCTGGATTTTATTTCTTCCAGGAGCTGAAAACCACGAGCTTGGTAGTTTTATTCATTTCAGCTCTATGTGACAACTCCTCTGGTCAGCTGAATTAATTTAAATACTCCAGTTTTTAGTGATTACCACCCTTATCTGCTGGAGTCCTAGTTGAGTCGCCAACATATTGAAGCAGACCAACAGTAAAAAATGACTTAAACCAGACAAACACAACAAAAAGGTCTCCTATGCATCCCCCCCCCCCCCCCCGGCAATTTAGATTGCTGCACATAAAAATGAATTTACCTTATTCTAAGCAGACAGCACGTCCTGCTCCAGACATAGTCCTTACATGTGGGTATACCTCCGCCTTCAGCGCCGTGCACTGCAGAACATGAAGAAAACAAGCTCCTCCCGGCCCTACATATACCGGAGGACCTCCCACAAATCCCCAGATTTCTCTGCAGTGCTGAAACTGCGAAGACATGAAGTATCACGCTCTCGCAGGCGAGTGGGGCTTGACAGCCCGAGGCCCTGCGGGACTATTTCCACCCGTCCTGATTGTGAAATTATGCCTCCCAGCCTGGGCTGCGTTGGTCGGGTGAAGGTAGGCAGCACCTAATGTGCTTATGGAGCTAGACTCCACCGCAATTCCCCTCCATAGGGTAGGCGGTTAAGGCGTATGGTGAGCCTTCAATTGGATGCCCCTCCCGCACTAGTGCCCCTCGCCCGGTGTAGCGGTGAACCCAGTATTTTGGATCACCTTCCTCCCTAATTTCCCCGTTAGTGGGGGGAAAAAAGAGGGGGGGGGGGGGCGTGTGTACGATGGCTAACCCTTGCCCTAATCACACTAGTCACCCATTGTCAAGAGTCAGAGCCGCGCTTCACTTTCAGCTTTTAGCTTCCGCAGCGCTTTTCATTGCATTTCTCGGCGCGTACTTCGGTTCTATTCGATTGACGCTTGGCGTTCTATCACGGTATTCACCCTGTCAGATCCTCTGAGGTGATTTTTCCCTGACAATATCTGTCGCTTTCTGATTGGCTGCGCGCCTTCGAGCTTCGCGCTCTCCGGAGGGGGGGGCGTGATTTGGTTTGGCGCGTTCCGCGTCATCGTCTGCTCTGGCCCGCCCTTCGAGGTTCGCTTGGCGCCATTTCCTTCTCACATGCGCGTGGTGAAGACTGTCCTCCCCTCGCTGTTCTGTAAGTGCCTTCATGGGCGATTCTTTTCCTAGCTTTGCCTATTAGCGCTCGGCTCTGACATCCCTGTTCCCCTTGTGTCTTTCAGACCGCAGATTTCGGCGGCTCTCCTGGCCCGGCGTAGCATCCGGTCCAGACCTTTTTAAACAAATTACTCCCACTTCCCAGCGGGTGTTTGGGGCATCCAGGGTTGCTTTACAGCGTCAATCCCTACTGGTATATTGAATATAATAATCACCATATGGAGGCATCTCAGGATATTGTGAACGGGGTTCATTCGGGACAAGCCCGTCTGTGTGTAGATTGTGGGGTCACACCTAGCAGTGGTGACAATGCACAGGTCTGCGTCCCTTGTGCCCAGCAGGCGCTAGCTGGCCTCCCCACCTCTTCCGAGGCTGGGCCCACACCTCGCCTTGCTTCTCCTACTCCCCCAAGCCTGAGTCTAACCCCCAATACTAGCGGGGACTCTCATGCTGATTTTGCCACTAGACTGGCTAGCGTGGAAAATTTAATCGCTGGCTCCTTGGAGCACAAGGCTACCGCCAAAAAGCGCCACTTAAATCCTGAAGCCACTATTCTTCCTATAGAATCTGACGAATTAACATTTGTCTTATGCACATTCCCCGTCAGAGGAAGGGGAACTGTTTTCTGACTCGGGGTCCTATGACAACGAGTCCAGGAGTCAGGATGAATCGGGTTCTGATCTTTGGCCCCAGGATGATGTTGATAGATTGCTGGCCCAGATCTTTGATGTGTTATCCCTCTCTCCCCCGCCTGCGGCTCCTCGGCAAAGAGGTGACCTGTTTCATACCGCTAGGGTGCGATTGGAGTTTCCTGAACAAACTCATTTTAATAATCTCGTCCTAAAGGAGTGGGAACATCCCAGCAAACTCCAGGGAGTCCCTAAAGTTGTGGATAAGAAGTATCCATTCCCTGCCGACCTGATCCAAGTGTTGGACTTTGCCGCCCGAAGTCGATGCCCCGATCCTTGGTCTGTCCAATACCTCTATTATGCACTCCCCTGACACTACTAAGCTGCGGGATCTGGAGGATCGGCGGGTTGATCAACTGGCATGTCATGCCTTTGCATTTGGGGGAGCCTCGCTCCGCCCGGTTTGCGCCTTAGCCATCACGGCTGTGGCGCTGAGGACTGTGGTTAAGACTGCTCTTGAAGGGGCGGATGACTTGCCATCTGATGCCGCCAATGCTTTGGTTACCTGTGAGACTTTTATCAATTATATCCTGTCTGCATCGGACGATGCTATTAAACTGAGTGCTAGATCCTCTGCTTTGGTGGTAGCCATACGCCGTGCGGTCTGGTTACGCCAGTGGGCCGCTGACAATGTCGCCAAGAAGGCTCTTACGGGGCTTCCATTCAAAGGGCTATGCCTGTTTGGAGAAAGGTTAGATATCTTCGCTAAAGGGCAAGCGTCAGATTCGGCCCTTTCGCGGCCCAAGCTCCCACTCGACCCTCTATCGTGGGGCTAAACAGAGAAGAGGGGTGTCCTTCGCCGGAGCTCGCACAGATTCCTGGAACAAGAACAGAGGACGCCGCCCCAGCTCTTCCTGGGGGCCAAAGCCCCTCCCAAGACCCCCCAGGCATGAAGGGGCGCCCTCGACCGTCAGGGCATCCAAAAGTTTCTCAGATTTGCGCTGCTGGATCAGCATTACCAGTTTGTGGCTCTGCCATTCGGTCTTACGTCAGCCCCCAGGATATTCACCAAGGTGCTTGCAGGAGTAATGTCTCTGTTGAGACTAAAAGGCATACGAGTGTTGCCCTACCTGGACGATATACTCATCTCATCTCAGTCTCTGCAGCAGGCAGAGCTGGACACGCGGTCGGTGGTGACCACCCTGGAGTCCTTCGGCTGGGTGATCAATTACCCAAAGTCCTCTCTGTCCCCCTCCTCAGTAACCCCGTTTCTGGGGATGATTCTGGATTCAGTTCAGTCAAGGATATTCCTTCCTCCACAGAAGGTGGAAGCTCTGACAACGCAGGTGAGGTCCCTGCTCTCGAGCTCTCATGCCACCATCAGGCAGGGAATGCAGTTGGTGGGCTCGATGGTGGCAAGCTTCGAGGCGGTGCCCTTTGCACAATTCTATTTGAGAACTCTGCAGCTTCACCTTCTGTCAGTTTGGAACAAGGACCCAGCGTCCTTGGACGAGATCTGGGTGCTCCCCCCCTCGGTCAGACAATCCCTGGCGTGGTGGCTGGACCACGGGAACTTGACAAGGGGACAAGGTTGCTAATACCAACTCTACAGGTGAGTACTTCAGAGTTGTATTTTTCTAACTCATGCTGTAGTAAATTTTAAAAGCAAGATGGTGGTTCATGCATTTGCAGGCCGCCTGCAAACAGGAAGTGCTGCTGGGCTTCCTGTTACTGTGCATGGTCAGTTGGAGAGGAAGCTCCAAAATGGCCGCTACCTTTAAGGCAAGCTGGCTGCCACAATGCACCTCTGGGTTACATCCCCACTACTCCTATTCTAGTAAATTGGGGCCATGCCACAATTTGCCGATACTTTCTAACTCCCTTGGTTTTAATTCAATCCAACATAGTTTTCCTTAAGAGTCTTGTGGTTCGCCCACAATGACACGTTTGACGTCGCGTAACGAGAGAGAGAGAACCTTTGTGCATATATTCTTAACCCTTTAACCGCCAGCCTACCTTGAGATTTTGTTGCCAGACCATTTTGCACTATTTTGCGTTCCCCATGTTGAACTGTGATTTTTGAAGGGATTTCCAGGGATTTCCCAGGAAAGTGATATATTATATTTTTCAGCAGAGCCTGGGCTTTAACATGAAATGTCTTTTGTCATTTTCTAAGTGTATTCTCAATATTTTTGGGTGAAAAAAACTATTTTTTACAATATGTAGTGTTTATTTGTAATAAAAAATGTAAGTTTGTCAATAAAATCTTATTGCGTGTGAAACCCTAATATTCTAAGCATACAGCACGTCCTGCTCCAGATATAGTAATAACGTGGGTAATCCTCCGGCGGGTTAAGGCGGTTAAGGCGAATGGTGAGCCTTCAGTTGGATGCCCCTCCCGCACCAGTGCCCCCATGCCCCGTGTAACGGTGAACCCCGAATATTGGGTCACCTTCCTCCCTAGATTCCCCCGTTAGTGGGGGGGGGGGGGGGGGGAAGAGGGGGGGGGGGGTTGTGTGTACGATGGCTAACCTTGCCCTAATTACACTAGACACCTATAGCCTTTACGGTTACCGGGGTCAGAGCCGCGCTTCACATTTAAGTTTTTAGTTAACCGCAGCGCCTTTATTCTTGGTGTGCCACACACCCCGCTTCACTTCTAAATATTCTTCACTTAATGGGTTAACTCACCGCCAGGTGACGTAGTGCAGAGAGGAAGTCTTGTAACGAGCCCCCTTCCGGCCTATATATACCTGGTACCTCCCTTCAATCACCAGTATTTTTCTCTCTGCTTGACGACAAGTCAGAAGATTGAAGTCTCCTGCTTACAGGTAGGCCGGGGTTTTTTACCCCGGCACCCCCCTTTTGGTCTATTTCTGCCCGGTTTGAGTGTTTATACCTTAATGGTGGATTGGAAGCCTCCCAGCCTAGGCTGCTCACTGGGCAAATGGTAGATGGCACTTTAAGTGCCTAGGAGCTTATCTCCTACCGCTCGACCTCATGCGTGGGGCAATGCGGCTATCCGGCATGGTGATCCGGAAATGGGATGCCCCTGTCCCGAGGGTCCCCGTAGCCCCTTTCTCTCCTGTTACGGTCCCTTCTCCCTTCACAATGGGGGGGGGGGTTTGAGGGTGTGCATTTAGTATGTGTGTTTCACTAGTATAACTTTATTTCAACGTGTGTGTTCATGTTATGCATTAAGTTTATTTCAGCATGTGTGCACTTTTTGTTCACTTGGTTAGGTCTGCTTGAATGACAGACCGCGCTGGGTAGGTGGCTGGCCGCTTTAACAAAGCAGACTGTTGCTTAAGCGGCCCCCTCCCGCCTCCCCCCTTCCCCGCTGGCACTGTATGTAGTTTATTTTTTGCATAGGCTGCGCTATGCGGTCTTTGTTCTTCCTCCCCCCTCCGCTGCCTGGGCGCACGTGTAGTGGCCCATCTGGTGTAATCCCCAGCTGAATTGGCTGCACTGATCAGCGTAGGGGGCGGGTCCTGGTGACACGGCAACGGGGGCGTGGCGGCGGCGTCATGCGGCGGCCCCAGTTTCACTTCCCTTCAAAGGGGGAAGTCACGTGGGCGCGCGGCCGCACTTAGTCTCCGGTGCTGCTGGCTGCTGTCTCGCTCTCGGCTGCTGCTCTCGCTTGGCCAGGTAAGCGGCCCCACCTGGGTGGGGCCGTTAAGTGGGAATTTCATATCTTCTTGTATTGGATATGGTGGGGAGTTATTTTTTATTAGGGGGCATGGTTTTGCTCATTTTTTAAGGCACTTTGGTGCCATGCATATATGATTGTTGCACACATGTGAGGATCTGATTGTGATTTCTCTTGCCTTACAGATCCCGGGATCCCTGTTTATGGTGGCCCTCCGGCTCTATGTTGCCTGGCTATTAATTGGGATTATATATATATATATATATATATATATATATATATATATATTTTTATTAATTAATTAAACTAACTAACTTAATTAAAAAAAAAAAAAAAATCCTCCCTTCCGGGACATTTACAAATAAGGGGGCATCCCGGGTTGGCTTATGCCTTAAAAGACCCAAGTATTGCGAATACCATAAATCACCATATGGAGGCTTCCGTTATTGCCGGAAACGGTTCTGCTGAGCCTTTCGGGGGGTGCATAGGTTGTGGGGCTCTACTCCTAGCTGATGATGTCTTTATTTGCATCCCTTGTGCAAAGCAGACTATTGCGCGCCAGTCCGTTGCTGCGGGCCCATCGCATCCTTCATCATCTCCTACCTCTCCCTCCCTGTTCCGGACCCCGCATGACACTGTCAAAAGTGGGGATTCGCAATCCGAGGTGGCGGCACAGCCCAGCCCCCGGAAAGTAGTGCCCGTTAAAGCAGGGTTAAAGGCCGCTGCAAAACGGAGGCACCTGACTCCGGTACCTTCGGCTCCATAGGACGAGTTATGTGAGCCTGTGGAATGGTCCGATGGATCCTCGGACGAGGATGAATTCCCGTTGGAGTCAGATGAGCCTGCAGATCAGCTTGAGGCTGATGTGATTGGCGATGGGTCGGAGGGGGTTGTTTTTGACACCCCCCTCCATTCTGGCTCAAATGTTTAAAATTTTGAATTTAGATCCACCTGAGGCGGCCACCCTGCCAAAGGGTCAGTTGTTTAAGGAGCCTCAGCTGCGTTGGGTTTTTCCCAGACAACACCACTTTGAGAGGGTGGTTCTTAAGGAATGGGAACATCCCACGCGGTTATCTGGAATCCCTTCCAGTTGGGAAAAGCGTTATCGTTTTCCGCCAGAGTTGGTAAAGCTTTGGTTTGTCCCTAAGGATGGGGAGGATCGTCGGATTGACCAATACGCGCGCCATGGTTTTATTTACTCCGGGTCAGCGTTGCGCCCGGTGTGTGCTTCAGCCCTTCTTCTATTGGCGATTAAGTCTTTAATTCAGGGGCTTTATGAGGATCTCAATCCCGCTTGTAAACAGTTTACTGCGCTTAAGCAGTGTGAATCTTTCGTGTCCTATGTCCTATCCGCTCAGGACGATGCACTGGCTGTGAGTAGCAAGGCAGCGACTATGCTGGTGGCTATTCGCAGGTCAGTATGGCTGCGTCAGTGGTCAGCGGACGCGGCTTCTAAAAGGGTGCTCACAGCTCTCCCCTTTTTGGGGTTGCGTCTGTTTGGGGAGAAAATTGATTCAGTCGCAAAGGGTGGTAAGATGCCACAACGCAAGAGGCCTCGTGTCCCCTTTAGGGGGGCAGGTTCCGGTAGGCCTTCCTTTCGAGGATTCAGAGCGGGCAGGGGTGCTTCCTTTCCCGCTACCAGAGGTGCAGGTTGGACTCGGGGGAGGGGGCGTGGCCGGCCCGCTCAGTCTTGGGGCACCAAGCCCAAACCTGCTGATAAGCCCACTCAACAATGAGGGGCTGCCCTCACCCGTGCGGGTAGGGGGACTATTGCGACACTTCTCCCAGGTTTGGAACCAAGTGGTTCCAGGCAGATGGATCCAGGAGGTAGTGTCGGCCGGTTGCGACCCGGAATTCGGGTCTCACCCTCCTTCACGGTTCGTTCGGTCTCGGGTGCCCATCGATCCTTTGGCCACGCAGGGGCTCCTGGCGTCGGTAATGAATCTGTTAGAGATGGCGGTCATCCGGCCGGTGCCGCGCTTAGAGATGGGCCTCGTTTTCTACTGCAATCTTTTTGCAGTCCCCGAGAGATGGGTCGGTTCGTCCCGGCCTGGACTCTCATCAACACAGTGTTTCTTCCTTTTGCCCAAGTTCACACGAGAACGCTTCAGCTTTTTCTGTTAGCGTCTTGGGACCAGCAGCCTCGGTCGCTGGATCAGTTCTTCCAGTTGTCCTCCCGGGTCCGGCAGTCCCTCCTGTGGTGGTTGGTCTCGACCAATCTTGTGTAGGGCAGGTCTTTCCTGACCCTCCTTTGGGAAATTGTCATCACGGACGCCAGTCTGTCGGGATGGGGCGGATTCTGGAAGGAGCTGCAGTTTCAGGGGCAGTGGGGACCTCGAAGGCCCCACTTACACATCAATATTCTGAAACTGAGAACCATCCGTCAGGTGCTTGCTCTCCTGACTCAGCTCGTTCTGGGCCTTCCGGTCCAGATGCGTTCAGACAATCAAACAGCCGTTGCTTACATCGGTCTTCAGGGAAGGACTCGCAGTCTGAGTGCTCTCAGGGCAGTGTCCCTGATCCTGACCTGGGCGGTGTCCTATGTTCCTTGACTCTCGGCGGTTTACATTCCAGAGGTGAAGAACCAGGTAGCGGACCGGTTGAGCAGGGGCTCTCCCCGTCTGGGAGAATAGGCTCTCCATCCTCGGGTGTTTCGCTCACTGTGTCTCAGGTAGGGGACCCTGGAGGTGGGCCTGTTTGCCTCTCGTCACAGTCACAGGCTCCCGAACTTCGTGTCGCTCTCCCAGGTTCCTCTGGCAGTGGACGCCATGTCCCTGAGCTGGGGAGTTCTGGGATTTCTATACCTGTTTCCTCCGATGCCCATGCTGGGCAGGGTGCTTCAGAAGTTGGCTCTGGAAAAGGTGTCCGCCGTTCTCGTGGCCCCAAGGTGGCCAAGGCGAGTGAGGTTCGCAGACATTGTTAGGCTGGCAGTGGACCAGTTCGTTCTGCCTCTTCGGCCCGGTCTGCGCATTGCGGTCTGCGCATTGGGTTACCCCAATTTGCCAGCGCTGGGTTTGATGGCCTGGCTGCTGAAACCTCCATCCTGAAGGAGGAGGGTCTTTCTGATTCAGTCATTAAAGTGGACCAACACCCAGGGGTGATCGGCCCGGAAATCTATAAGATTCCCGGGCCGATTACCTCCCACCCCGCGGGACATCCGAGATCGGGATGTCCCGCGGGGTGAAACCCCCCAGAAACCCCAAAAACATCTTACCTGATCCGCCGCCGCCGCCTCCCGCGCGCCCCTCCAGACGCGCGCGCCCGCGCCGGCCCTCTGTGAATGGCCGGCGGGGGCGCGCGCGCGCCGAGAGTGACGCGCGGGAGGCGGCGGAAGCGGCTTGGACGTTCCTGATCCCCGCCTGGACGTTGGCGGGGATTGGCTGCGGCGTTCACGTGGGAGCGTTGAGAGGTGAGTTTTTTGGGGTTTCTGGGGGGTTTCACACAGCGGGGCACCCCCGATCGGGGTGCCCCGCCGAAGTGGACCAAAACCCAGGATAGTCAAAATCCTGGGTGTTGGTCCACTTTAAGACTCTGATCAGTGCCCGGAAGAGGTCTTCTTCCATCACCTACTATAGGACTTGGAAAGCCTATATCGCTTGGTGTGAGATAAGATCTTTTCCTTGTAGGGTCTTTTCGGTCTCCAGGATTCTGGAGTTTTTACAATCAGGGCTGGACTCTGGTCTCCAGCTAAGTACATTGAAAGGGCAGGTCTCTGCCTTATCTATCTTTTTTTCAGAAGCGTGTTGCGCTTAAGCCTTTAGTTAAAACTTTTTTCCAGCGGGTTACGCATGTGCGGCCTCCCAGGAAACCATTACTCCCGATTTGGGATTTGAATTTGGTTCTTTCTGCTCTTCAGGCTCCTCCTTTTGAGCCTTTGCAAGATATTGCTTTGTCTACCCTGACTCAGAAGATTGTCTTCTTGGTAGCGATCACTTCGGTCCGGCGTGTCTCGGAATTGGCGGCCTTGTCTATCCAGGCGCCTTACTTTGAGAGGCATCAGGATAAAGTGGTCTTTCAGTTTAAGCCAGACTTTCTTCCTAAGGTTGTTTCTGCTTTTCATTTGAACCAAGATATTGTTCTCCCCTCCTTGTGTCCTAATCCTAAGAATGACAAAGAGAGGGTTTTGCATTGTTTGGATGTAGTACGCTGTGTTAAATACTACTTGATTATCATGTCTCCTTTTCGTAGGACGGATTCCTTTTTTGTGGTGCCCCATGGGCCTAAGAAGGGTTTGGCACCAGCCAAATCTGCCATTAGCAAGTGGATACGTCAGGCCGTTACTGCGGCCTATTCTGCTAAGGGAAGAGTTCCCCCTTTTCGTATCACTGCTCATTCCACTCGCGCCGTTGGGGCGTCTTGGGCTTTTCAGCACCAAGCTTCTGTTGAACAAGTTTGTAAGGCCACCACTTGGTCTTCTGTTCATACTTTTTCTAAGTTTTACAAAGTTGATGTGCGAGCCTCAGCGGATGCTGTTTTTGGCCGCAAAGTTCTGCAGACTGCAGTAATTTAAGTTATGCTTCACCTGGCCTTGAGATGCCCATCCCTTGTGGACACTGCTTTTGGATGTCCCAATCGTGAAGAATATTTAAAAGTGAAGCGGGGTGTGTGGCACACCAAGAATAATACCATTTTGTGAGTACTCACCTGAAAAATGGATATTGTTGGTGTGCCACACACCCCGCTTCACTCCCACCCTTTTCGGTATTTCCGAAGCTTTTATATGGTGAAGCCTTTTTATTTATATCAAATTGATTTTGAGGTTACCGGTGGAATACTGGTACCTTGTCTTTCTGCTTTTTAATATACTGGTGATTGAAGGGAGGTACCAGGTATATATAGGCCGGAAGGGGGCTCGTTACAAGACTTCCTCTCTGCACTACGTCACCTGGCGGTGAGTTAACCCATTAAGTGAAGAATATTTAGAAGTGAAGCGGGGTGTGTGGCACACCAACAATATCCATTTTTCAGGTGAGTACTCACAAAATGGTATTATTGTATTCTACTTGGCGCGTACGGCGGCTCTGTTTGGGGACGCTACGGCGTTTTTATCCCTGTATTCACCTCTCAGATTTTTTTCTCTGAGGTGATTTTTTCTAGCATAACTACTTTTTCTTTCTGATTGGCTGCGCGCCTTCGAGCTTTGCGCTCTCCAGGGGCGGGCGTGGTTCGGTTTGGTGCGTTCCGCGTCATCGCCCGCTCTGGCCCGCCCATCGAGGTTCGCTTGGCGCCATTTCCTTCTCACATGCGCGTGGTGAAGACGGTCCTCCCCTCGCTGTTCTGTAAGTGCCCTCATGGGCCACTTTTCCCTAGCCTTTGCTTCTTCGCGCTTGGCTCTGACATCCCTGTTCCCCTTGTGTCTTTCACACCGCAGACTTTGGTGGCTTCTCCCGGCCCCGGTGTAGCGCCCGGTCCAGACCATTTTAAGAAATCACTCCCACTTCCCAGTGGGTTATTGGGGCATCCAGGGTTGCATTATAGCGTCAATCCCTACTGGCATATTTAATATAATAATTACTATATGGAGGCATCTCAGGATATTGTGAACGGGGTTCCCTCGGGACAAGCCCGTCTGTGTGTAGCTTGTGGGGTCTTACCTAGCAGCGGTGACAATGCACGGGTCTGCGTCCCTTGTGCCCAGCAGGCGCTAGCCGCTCTCCCCACCTCTTCCGAGGCTGGGCCCGCACCTCGCCTTGCTTCCCCTACTCCCCCAAGCCTGAGCCTAACTTCCAATACCAGTGGGGATTCTCATGCTGATTTGGCCACTAGACTGGCTAGTGTGGAAAACTTAAAGTGGACCAACACCCAGGATTTTGACTATCCTGGGTTTTGGTCCACTTCAGGGGGGCACCGCCCCGCTGTGTAAAACCCCCCAGAAACCCCCAAACTCACCTCACCACGCTCCCACGGACAAGCGGCGGACAAGGCAGCGCGTCCGCCGCCGCCTCCCGCGCGCCCCTCTGACAGTGCGCGCGCACGGCTAGAGGAGTGGGTTCAGGTGGGTTCTTTTGGGGTTTTGGGGGGGGTCCCTCACCGCGGGACATCCCGATCTCGGATGTCCCACGGTGAGGGGGGTGATCGGCCCGGGAATCTTATAGATTCCCGGGCCGATCACCCATGGGTGATGGTCCACTTTAATCGCTGGCTCCTTGGCGTGCAAGGCTACTGCCAAGAGGCGTCATTTGAATCCAGAAGCTACTATTCTTCCTGTAGAATCTGACGATTTACAGCTGTCCTATGCACATTCCCCCTCAGAGGAAGGGGAACTGTTTTCTGACTCGGGGTCCTATGACGACGAGTCCAGGAGTCGGGATGAGTCTGGTTCTGATCATTGGTCCCAGGATGACATTGATAGACTGCTGACCCAGATCTTTGATGTGTTATCCCTCTCTCCTCCTCCCGTGGCTCCACGGCAAAGGGGTGATCTGTTTCATACCGCTAGGGTGCGGTTGGAGTTTCCTGAACAAATTAATTTCAATAAACTCGTGCTGAAAGAATGGGAACATCCCAGCAAACTCCATGGGGTTCCTAAAGCTGTGGATAAGAAGTATCCATTTCCTGCCGACCTGATCAAGTGTTGGACATCGCCACCCGAGGTCGATGCCCCGATCCTTGGTCTGTCCAATACATCTCTTATGCACTCCCCTGACACTACTACGCTGCAGGATTTGGAGGATCGGCGAGTTGATCAACTGGCATGTCATACCTTTGCATTTGGGGGAGCGTCGCTCCGCCCGGTTTGCGCCTCAGGACTGTGGTTAAGACTGCTCTTAAAGGGGTGGATGACTTGCCCTCTGATGCCGCCAGTGCTTTGGCTACCTGTGAGACTTTTGTCAATTATATCCTATCTGCATCGGATGATATTTAGCTGAGCGCTAGATCCTCTGCTCTGGTGGTAGCCATACGCCGTGCGGTCTGGTTACGCCAGTGGGCCGCTGACAATGTCACCAAGAAGTCCCTTACGGGGCTTCCATTTAAAGGACTGCGCCTGTTTGGAGAAAGGTTAGATATCTTTGCCAAAGGCAAGTTGCCCCAGCGCAAGCGTCAGATTCGGCCCTTTCGTGGCCCAAGCTCCCATTCGACCCCCTACCGTGGGGCTAAGCAGGGTAGAGGGGTGTCCTTCGCCAAGTCTCGCGCAGATTCCTGGAACAAGAACAGAGGATGCCGTCCCAGTTCCTCCTGGGGGCCCAAGCCCAAAGCCCCTCCCAAGACCCCCCAAGAATGAAGGGGCGCCCTCGCCCGTCAGGGTAGGGGGACGTCTACAGCACTTCGAGCATGTCTGGAGACGCCATGTCCCAGACTGGTGGATTCAGGAGGTAGTGTCCTCCTGTTACAAGATAGTTTGCTGTACTGCCCGCTACCAGGTTCGTTGGGTCTCGGGTCCCACAGGACCCTGCCTCAGCTTGAGTCTTGATGCTGGCTGTGCAGGACCTTCTGGATCTCGGGGTCATTTGCAAGGTCCCCTTAAGAGACAGGGGCATGGGGTTTTATTCAACCTTTTCACGGTGCCCAAAAAGGACGGGTCAGTCAGACCCTTTCTGGATTTAAAAATCCTAAACAGATTTGTCAGAAACAAACATTTTCGTATGGAAACTCTGCGCTCGGCCATTGTCTCGCTGCGCCCAGGGGACTTCATGACATCTGTGGACATAAAGGACGCTTACCTGCACGTTCCGGTGTTCCCAGGGCATCAAAGGTTTCTCAGATTTGCGCTGCTGGATCAGCATTACCAGTTTGTGGCTCTGCCATTCGGCCTTACGTCAGCTCCCAGGGTGTTCACCAAGGTGCTGGCAGGAGTAGTGTCTCTGTTAAGACTAAAGGGCATACGTGTATTGCCCTCACTGGATGATATACTCATCACCTCTCGGTCTCTGCGGCAGGCAGAGTTGGACACGGGGTTGGTGGTGTCCACCCTGGAGTCCTTCGGCTGGGTGATCAATTACCCAAAGTCCTCTCTGTCCCCCTCCTCAGTGACCCCGTTTCTGGGGATGCTTCTGGATTCATTTCAGTCAAGGATATTCCTTCCCCCACAGAAGGTGGAAGCTCTGACAACGCAGGTGAGATCCCTGCTCGTGAGCCCTCATCCCTCCATCCGGCAGGGAATGCAGTTGGTGGGCTTGATGGTGGCAAGCTTCGAGGCAGTGCCCTTTGCACAGTTCCATTTGAGAACCCTGCAGCTTCACCTTCTGTCAGTATGGAACAAGGACCCAGCGTCCTTGGACGAGATCTGGGTGCTTCCCCCCTCGGTCAGACAATCCCTTGCGTGGTGGCTGGACCACAGGAACTTGACAAGGGGCAGATCCTTCCTGGCTCCCTCCTGGGAGACGGTCACAACGGATGCCAGTCTGTCGGGCTGGGGGGGATTCTGGAAGTCTCTGCGCTTCCAGGGGAGGTGGGGCCCTCAGGAGGCCCATCTTCCTATCAATGTCCTGGAACTCAGGGCGGTCAGATTGGTGCTGGAACAATTGACCCAGCACCTGAAGGGTCTGGCAATTCAGGTACGCTCAGACAACAGGACGGCGGTGGCCTACATCAATCATCAGGGAGGAACCCGGAGCAAGGGTGCTCTCCAGGAGGTGTCTCTGATTCTAATATGGGCAGAGGCCAATGTCCAATGCATCTCGGCTGTCTACATTCCGGGGGCGGAAAACCTGCTAGCGGATGCTCTGAGCAGGGGGTCGTCCCGTCAGGGGGAGTGGTCCCTCTGCGACAGGGTATTTCAGTCCCTGTGTCACCGTTGGGGTGTGCCAGACGTGGATCTGTTTGCGTCCCGTCACAATCACAAGCTCCCGAGCTTTGTATCCCTGTCTCAGGATCCTCTGGCTCTGGCCACGGATGCCCTGTCCATGTCTTGGAGGGAGTTTCGGCTCCTGTATGTGTTTCCACCAATTCCCCTTCTGGGCAGAGTGCTGCGCAAGATTGCTCTGGAAGGGGTACCCCCGATTCTGGTAGCCCCAAGGTGGCCAAGAAGAGTGTGGTTCGCAGACGTGGTTCAAATGGCAGTAGATCAGTACGATCTGCCAAAGTTGCCAGACCTTCTAACTCAGGGGTCTCTACGCCATCCCAATTTACTAACTCTGGCTTTGACGGCTTGGCTATTGAAACCTCCATGCTAATGGAAAAGGGTTTGTCTGCATCTGTAGTGGCTACCATGGTGCAAGCCAGGAAGAAGACTTCTGCTGCTATCTATTATAGAGTATGGCGTGCTTACATTGACTGGTGTGAATCCAGGTCTCTTCCCTACCGGGAATTCTTAGTCTCCAGGGTGCTGGAGTTTTTACAACATGGTCTAGACTTAGGTCTTAACCCTTTAAATGCCAGCCACGTAAAATTTACGTGGTTGCCTCTCCGTCGCTTAAGTGCCAGCCACGTAAATTTTATGTGCCTGGCATTCCCCAATCCCACAAAAAAAAGTTTAAAAAAAAGTCACTTACCTGACCCCTTGTTTGGTCCGGCCGGGTCTCCTCTTCAGCCAGCGGGTCTCCGATCGCCGATCGGGGCTTCTCCGGCTGCAGGGGAGGGCCCGGAATAGGGTGCCCCCCCCCCCCCCGTTTCAGCAGCCGCCGGGATTGTCTGTTAAAAAAAAAAAAAAAAAATGACAGTTACTCACCTCCGCTCCCGCCGACTCCCGCCGCCTCTCCTCTTCATGGGGGGGGGGCTCCGATTACCCCCCCCCCCCCCGGGTCTTCTGTCTTCTGGAGGGGGGCATAACAGCCCTCCCTCCGTCGCATCTTCCGATGGCGGCCGCCATCTTGGATTTTAATGACGTCACCGCCGGGTGTCATCGGGGCACCCGGCAGTTCTCCTCTCAGATGCCGGTGACGGCTGGGCGGAGAAGGAGGGAGGTAGGCGATCCTCCGATCGCCTGCCTCCCCCCTTCTCTGCCCAGCTGTCACCTGCATCAGATCGCCGCGGGACAATGCATCTGAAGATCGGAGGTGAGTAAAGGTAAAATGTTTTTTTTTTTTTTTAAATAAACATATTTGAAAACCTGTGTGTGTCTTTTTATTTATACTGTTAACCCTTTGTGAACTGGTAAGGGGTCCATGTGACCCCTTATACCAGTTCACAGGGCACAGGGGTCTGGCAAGTCACCTGCGCTAGCGGGTGGCTTGCCATTAACCCCTGGCACCCCCATTACCTGCCTCCCCAAAGGCCAGGGGGGGGCAGAAGAGCCCGGGCCCACATAGGCTATGTGGGCTCGTAGGCTGCAGGGTGGGGGGCCACATAAGCTGGCCCCCCCACTCTGTGCCTACAAGCCCCCATAGCTGGTCCCGGGCTGGTTACTTTGGGTAAGGGGGACCCCACGTCAATTTTTTTTTTTTTCAATTTTTAAGGGTTTTTAACCCTTAAAAATAAAAAAAAAATGGGGTCTCCCTCCCCTGGGAGGGGGGACCCTATGTCATTTTTTTTTTCTCGATTTAACCCTTTGTAGTGTGGATGGTATTTGTATTTTTTTTTTGTGACTGTTATAAAATACTTGTTTCAGTTAGAGGGGTCTCCTGGGCAGGAACAGGGGGCTACCGATAAATATGTGGTACCGTTCTAATCGGTAGAAATGGGGCTTTCACATGCAATATGATTTTCCTTAATAAAATACATTTTTTATTTAAAATAAAGGAGTCAATTTTCTAAAAAATTTTTTTATTTATTTTTTTTACTTAATATTGTAAAAAAAAAAAAAATTTACAAACAAGACATTTCATGTTAAAGCCTAAACTCTGCTGCAAAAATATATATATATAATTTTCCTGAAAGTTCCAGCAAAAATGGCGCAAAACATGACGCAAAATGGGGAAAAATGGCCTGTCAACAGAGGGTGACAAAATCTCAAGTAGGCTGGCAATTAAAAGGGTTAATAGTACCTCTGCATGTTGGGTATTGTTCTGTTCGGGGGACCTTGCGCTTTCAGACTTAGCTTGTTTTTTCTGGTTTGCATATTTCTATTTTAGGAAAAGGTGTTTTTTATTCAGCTTTTTTATAAATTTTTTAGGGAAACCCTGCGCAACCAAAGAATTCTTTGAGGTAATAATTCCAGAAAGATGAGCCCACTAGAACAAGTTGGGTACCCTTAGAAAGCTTAACGTGTGTACTTTCAGGGAATATATGGTTTATGGGGGATATTCTAAATGTAAAGGGTTGTTTTGGTTGAAAAATCGCAAGGTGCGCACTTTGTCTGCAGAGCTGAAATTTTCAAGTAAAATTACCGTTACGCACATGCTTTACTTTGGGATGTTTGGCAACTCTTCCCTTGACAGTAGCTATGCATGTTGGGTATCGTTCTGTTCGGAGGTTGTTGCGTTTTCAGATTAAACTTGTTTTTTCTTGTTTGTATATAGTTTTTTTAGGAAAATGTGGCTTTGATTCTGCTTTTTTATCCTTTTTTTAGGGAAACTCTTTGCAACCAAAGAATCCATTGAGGGATTACTTCCAGAAAACTATGGCCACATCAACAAGCCTGGTACGCCTAGAAAGCCTGAGGTGTGTACTTCCAGAGAATATATAGTTTGTTGGGGGTATTTCAAATGTAAAGGGTTGTTTTTCTGGAAAAACTGCAAGGTGCGCATGTTGCGTAGCATAGTTGTATTTTATCTGAAAATCCCCTAAAGCGCTGTTTCAGTTTGGGGGAGTCTCCTGGGCAGGAAAGGGTGTCTACCTATACATATGTGGTACCGCTGTAACCGGGAGAAATTGGGATTTCACACGCAATAAGATTTCATTGACAAACTTACATTTTTTATTACAAAAAAAACTACAATATGTAAAAAGTTTTTTTTTTTTTTTTTTTTTTTTTTGCACATATTTCACCCAAAAATATTAAGAATACACCTAAGAAATGACAAACAAGACATTTCATGTTAAAGCCCAGACTCTGCTGAAAAAAACAATATATCCTTTTCCTGGGAAATCCCTGGAAATCCCTTCCAAAATCACATTTGAACATGGGGAGCGCAAAATAGTGCAAAATGGTCTGGCAACAGAGTGTGACAAAAACTCCAGGTAGGCTGGCACTTAAAGGGTTAAGCTTAGTACTCTGAAGGGCCAGGTTTCGGCCCTGTCTATCTTCTTTCAGAAGACCTTTGCCCAGCACCCTCTTATCAAGACTTTCTTTCATGGAGTCACTCATGTGCGTCCTCTTCGGAAACCTATGGTTCCTGTTTGGGATCTGAATTTGGTTTTGTCGGCCCTGCAGGGTGCCCCTTTTGAGCCTATTCAGGAGGCCGCTCTTGCTGTTCTCACGCTCAAGGTTGTCTTCTTGGTAGCTATCACTTCGGTTAGACGTGTGTCTGAGTTGGCTGCTTTGTCTATTCAGCCTCCCTACTTTGAGAGACACCGGGATAAAGTGGTGTTTCGCTTCAAGCCAGACTTTCTGCCTAAGGTTGTGTCTGCATTTCATTTGAATCAAGATATTGTACTTCCTTGTGCCCTAATCCTAGTAACCCCAAGGAGAGGGTCTTGCATTCCTTGTCCTACCTGGTTATCACTCAGGCTTTCAGGAGGACGGATGCTCTCTTCGTTGTGCCTCACAGGCCTAGGAAGGGTTTGGTTCCTGCCAAGTCTACAATCAGTAAATGGATTCGTCAGGCTGTGGTTCAAGCCTATACTACTAAGGGGAAGACTCCCCCCCCCCCCCCCCCCCCCTTTCGTCTTACTGCTCATTCTGCTAGAGCTGTTGGGGCTTCTTGGGCTTTTCAGCACCAGGCCTCTGTGGAACAAGTTTGCAAGGCCGCTACTTGGTGTTCCGTTCACACCTTTACAAAGTTTTACAAGGTTGATGTTAAGGCCTCAGCTGACGCTGTGTTTGGCCGCAAGGATTTGCAGGCGGCAGTAGTTTAAACTGCTTGCTGTTGCCTTCTGTTGGGGACCCCACCCTTCTTTACGGACACTGCTATTGGATGTCCCACATGTTATTACTATATCTGGAGCAGGACGTGCTGTATGCTTAGAATAATACAACTCTGTGAAGTACTCACCTGTAGAGTTGATATTATATGCATACAGCACGTCCTGCTCCACCCCACCCTGATTCACCTTTTTCTGGATCCCCTGTTTGGTGATTGTTATCTTTGGTATTGTTGCCAGTTTTGGGTGGTTGTTTCTCCTGGCCTCTCATTCTCACTGCTTTTCAATGCTGGGGATTTGTGGGAGGTCCTCCGGTATATGTAGGGCCGGGAGGAGCTTGTTTTCTACATGTCTGCAGTACACGGCGGGGGAGGATTACGCACATGTTATTACTATATCTGGAGCAGGACGTGCTGTATGCATATAATATCAACTCTACAGGTGAGTACTTCACAGAGTTGTATTTTTGTGCTTCCGTCTGGACCTAAGAAAGGTCTGGCTCCAGCTAAGTCCACTATCAGCAAGTGGATCCGTCAGGCGGTTGTGCAAGCCTATTCTGCTAAGGGAAAGGAGCCTCCCTTCCGCCTTACTGCTCATTCTGCTCGTGCTATTGGTGCCTCTTGGGCTTTTCAGCACCGAGCTTCTGTTGAACAAATTTGCAAGGCCGTCACTTGGTCTTCTGCAACGTTCTGCAGGTGGCAGTGGTTTAAACTGTGTGCTGTTACTTTTGGGGATCCCACCCTACCTTACGGACACTGCTATTGGATGTCCCAAGAAGGAATATCTTCTGGAACAGGATGTGCTGTATACTTAGAATAATACAATTCTGTGATTGCTCACCTGTAGAATTGGTATTATATGTATACAGCACGACCTGTTCCACCCCACCCTTGTTATCATTATTTTTAGTTACCTCTTTATGGTGATTGTTCAATTTTTTATAATGGTTATAGTTCTCCCGGTCTCATTTTAACTGCTTTTCAATTTTGGGGAATTTGTGGGAGGTCCCTGGTATATATGGGGCCGGGAGGATCCACTTTTCTTTCTCTGCAGTCCAGCGCCATTTACTGGATGTATAACCCAAGTGTAAGGAATATCTTCTGGAACAGGACGCGCTGTATACATATATACATATATAATTTCCCACCTTCATAGCGGGTTTTTGGGGCATCCTGGGTGGCTGTTACTAGCCTTAACCCTATACTGGTCTGTTGTGCCACTCAAATCACCATATGGAGGCTTCTGGGGATCCTTCGGGAAAAGCCCGGCTGTGTGTTGCGTGTGGGGTTTCCCCTGTGAGTGACGATGTCGGGGTATGTGTAAACTGCGCCCAGCAGGTACTTGCGCTGCAGTCCGGGCTGTCTGTTGCGGGCCCTGGTGCTGCCCCCCCTTTTGGCTTCGCCTACCCCCCCACGCTTACATCTGACCCCCAGTGAGGGGCATACTAGCGGGGACTCTCAATCTGATTTGGCTGCATGGGTGGCCAGCATTGAAAAACGTATTGCTGGGTCTGCCCCGCGTAAGGCTTCTGCAAAGAAGCGGCATTTATCTCCCGCTGCTTCCCTCTTTCCTGTAGAGGATGAGGGACCTTACTTACTTTCTGGCCCTTACCCCCTCGAGGATGGGGAATTGTTTTCTGATTCAGAATCCTCTGAGGAACAACCTAAGATCTATGGTGGTACCGGGTCTCCCTTTGGGGGAAGACCCATGGTCCTCAGATGATACTGACAGGTTGTTCAGTCACATATTTGAAGTGCTTTGTATTTCTCCTCCTGCAGTGGCTCCGCAGCAGCAGGGTGAGCTTTTTGATACGGTTAAGCCACACTTGGAGTTGCCTGAGCAGACTCACTTTAATAATCTAGTGCTCAAGGAATGGGAACGGCCTAGTAAGCTACCTGGGGTGCCCAAGAGTTGGGACAAGAGGTATCCCTTTCCTGCTGATGTGATTAAATGTTGGTCTTGTCCTCCCGAGGTGGACGCGCCCTTTCTAGGGTTGTCAAATACATCTGTCATGCATTCTCCTGACTCTACTACTCTGCGGGATGGTGAGGACCGGCGCATGGACCAGCTGTCCTGTCATGCTTTTGCCTGTGTGGGGACTGCGCTGCACCCAGTTTGTGCCTCCGCCATTACGGCTATTGCTATTAAAGGGCTGCTTAAGTGTCTCTTAGATGGGGCCTCTGACGCGGGAGGTGAAGACTATAGATCTCTCCTTCTTTGCTCTGTATTTGTTGCATATATCCTCTGTCATGGATGATGTCATTAGAATGTGTGGAAGGACATCTGCCCTTTTTTGGTGGCTATTCGCCGCTCTGTCTGGCTGCGTCAGGGGGTAGCTGATAATGCTGCTAAGAAGGCTCTCACTGGGTTCCCCTTTAAGAGGTTGCTCCTCTTTGGTGAACACTTGGACTTGTTTGCCAGGGGTGGTAGGTTACCTCAAAGCAGGAGGCCGTCTCGGCCCTTTCGGGGTTCTGGTGCCTCTTTCCCCTCCTTTCAGGGTACCAGGGCTGGTCGAGGAGTTTCCTTTGCTGGAGCACACTGAGACTATTGGGGCAGGGGACGTGGCTGCCCCGGCCTCTCCTGGGGTCCCAAGCCCAAATCCTCCCCCAAGCCCCCTCAGGCATGAAGAGGAGCCCTCACCCATCCGGGTGGGGGGGCGGTTTCGGCTCTTTGCTCACGTCTGGAGGCGACGTGTAGCAGACAGGTGGATCCAGGAGGTGGCTTCCTCCGGTTACAAGATAGTTTGCGGCCTGGCCGCCCCCAAGATTCATCAGATCCTGGATGGATCAGCACTACCAATTTGTGGCCTTGCCTTTCGGTATCACCTCGGCTCCCAGGGTATTCACCAAGGTGCTGGCAGGCGTGATGGCTCTGCTGAGATCTCAGGGCATTCGCATCCTTCCTTATTTGGACGACATTCTCATCACGTCTCAGTCCTTCAGCAGGCCGAGCTGGATACCCAGCTGGTGGTGTCCACACTGGAGTCCTTCGCCTGGGTGATCAACCATCCCAAGTCTTCCCTGTCCCCGTCACTGGTGAGGTCCTTTCTGGGCATGACTCTGGATGCATCTCAGGTCAAGGTTTTTCTCCCTCAGCAGAGGGTGGAGAGTCTTCAAGCTCAGGCCCAGTTACTGCTGTCTTGTCCTCAACCCTCCATCCGGCAGGGGATGCAGCTGGTGGAACGGATGGTGTCTTGCTTCGAGGTGGTACCCTATGCTCCGTTTCACGTGAGACCTCTTCAGCTACACCTTTTGTCAGTATAGAATCGGGACCCTGGGTCCCTGAATTAGGTGTTTGTTCTGTCCCCTCTGGCCAGGCGATCTCTTGTGGTGGCTGGACTCAAGGAACCTCTTGGTGGGCAGGACCTTTCTGTCCCCTTGCTGGGTATTCGGGGGAAATGAAAAGGGGGGGGGGGGGGTGCTGGTCTCGGTGTACACTATTGTCACGATTATGGCCGTACCTTTGCCCTGACCGGCATCTAGGTGTCAGAGGCGCGCTTTTTGTTCCGTCTATTCTGGCCGCAGCCGTCTGCTTTCTCTTTGACTGCTCAATCTATGCAATTGTGTACAGCACGTGCTGCCTTATCCTGCAACTTGAGGCAGGAAGCTAATCTTTTTACATCGCCTACGGGCGGCGGAATGGTGGCGGCGTCTTTGGACTTTACGAGCACCCACTAGCAGACGCTCTTACTCATACTATATGATTGACTTGTCAGCCTTAACGGCCGCTTCAGAGCTTCGCGCTCTTTGGGGGAGGCGGGGACCTGGGGTGGCGCGCTCCGCATCACACCCAGAGCAGACCCGCCCTCTTGAGGTTCGGTCGGTGCCATTTTGTGGATCTTCGCGCTTTTCCTCCTCTGGTCTGTAAGTGCCCTTGCTGCCGATTTCATCCTTATTAATTCCCTTGCAGCGCATGGTCATGACACCTACTTTTCCCCTTCTGTCTTTCAGACGTTAGACTCCGGTGGCTTCTCCTGGCCTATCATTACTCGTAGCGTTGCGTATTACTCCATATGCACCGATAATCACCATATGGAGGCATCTCGGAATTTTGTACCCGGGTTCCCTCTGGGACATGACCCGCTGTGTATAACGTGTGGCTACCCCCACTGTGGTGCTCACAGCGCACCAATCTGTGCACGCTGTGCCGATCCAAGTACTGGTCCGGCTGCCGGAATCGCCAGGGGTCGTTCCTCGCTCTGACACTCCTATTCCCCCAGGATTGAATCTCGCTGTTGCCGAGTCGCTTAAGAGTAAGGAGTTACAGCCGGATATTTCTTCCAGACTGCCCGTGGCTGATCAGACTAGTAAAGGGTCGACAAAACGCTTGGGCCCTGATAAGAAGCGGTCCTCTACGACCTCTGTTTCTGCCCCTGCTAAGGGATCGGAGGAGTTCGCTACTCTGCGTGCCTGCACTACTTCTGATGAAGGAAGGTTGTTCTCGGACTCGAACTCTTCCGATGAGGAGCCGAGGAGTCATGACGATTCTAACCTCGAAGACTAGAACCAGTTTGATACCGTTGGCTTGTTGAGTAGGATCTTTAAGACCCTGTCTATCTCCCTCCCTGCCGAGAGAGGAGTGTTTCCATACAGAGACACCGCGCTTGGAATTCCTGAAGCAGGCTCACTTTTTATGCTCTCGTACTCGAAGAATGGGAACACCCCGGTGAGCTTCTAGTGGCCCCAGGGGACTGGGATTGGAAATACCCTTTCCCCCCTGAGATGGTTGGTTGATGGTCATCGTCCCCTGTGGTAGATGCTCCGATCATTGGGGTTCCTGAACCCCCCTTTATTGCAGCTCCTGCTTACAGTACCCTTTGGGACGCCGAGATAAGCTGGCTTCACACGCCTTTTCCTGTGCAGGAACGGCGCTGCGCCCGGTCTGTGCCGCGGCCATCACTGCAGGGGCCGCCAAAACCCTTATCGGACAGATGCTTGAGCATCACGTTAACGATCTCTCTTGGGAGGTGTTTAATGCGCTCTCCAGTTGTGATGTGTTTGTGAGATTTATCCTTTTAGCTATGGATGACACCATTAGGAAGTGCGTAAGAACTTCCGCCCTTGTGGCGGCTATGCGTCGCATGGTCTGGCTGCGGGAGTGGGGTGCTGACTATGCTGCTAAAAGGACTCTTACCAGGTTCCCCTTTAAAGGGCATCGCCTGTTTGGGGCCCGTCTGGACCGGTCTGGAAAGAAGGGCAAGTCACCCCGGCGCAGGCGCCCGTCTAGGCCACCTCGGGACAGGGACACCCCTCCCTCTCCATACCATAGCGTTAAACAAGAATCGGGGGTGTCCTCCCGGAGTCTTAGTGCAGACCCCTGCCCCTCGAGTAACAGACAACGCACTGGGCCCTCCGGCAGGGTGAAACCTAGATCTTCCACCAAATCCCCTCAAGCATGAGGGGGTGCCCTCGCCTGCCTGGGCGAGGGGATGGCTGCAGCACCTTGCTCCTATCGGGAGGCATTTTGCCTCTTTCTGGTGGATACAGGAGGTAGTTTCCTCCGGATGCAGGATGAAGTTTGCTGCTGTGGCCTCCCCCATGATTGTCAGGGTACTCCTGGTCCCTGCCTACGTTCGGCTGCTGGTGCAGGCCTTGCGCGGCCTGCGGGGTTGGAAGTCAATAGCAGTTTGCCCTTATCAGGCAGAGGCTGGTGCCGTTACACCAACCCCTTCACATTCTCCCAAAAGAATGAGTCTGTCTGCCCTTCTGATTCCACAAGTTGTGGGCAAATTCTACTAGTCAGGCAATTTCTGCATGAAATATCTGGGATGGGCCACTAGCGCCTTGCGCCTAGTGGGTCCCTGCCTTCTGGGGAGATCAAGGATGCTTGTGCTCACTTCCTCCTGTCTTCTGGACACCTAGGCTCTTCTGGTTGTGTTGGATGTCCAACGCCGCTAATCCGTGGCCTTGTTATCTGGCCTCTCTTCTGCCCCTACGGTGTTCACCAGGAGTACTAATGGAAGCTATGTATCTGATGAGACCAAGGGGAGTCCGCGAGAGGCCTGCCAGGTGGTCCTTCTCGCTTCCCAATCTCTGTCAGGTCAAGTTAGCTACTCGACTGGTGCCGTCCTTTGGGGGTCTTTTGGATGGGTGTTTATTCACCTCTTGTCCTCCTTGTCCTCTTGACTGGTTTCTCCATTCCTAGGGAGGAGTCTAGTCTCGGTCAGGCGAGAATCTCCCTCCCTCTACAATAAGGCAGACAATCTGGTTGCGTGGGTTCAGTCCCTACTTGCTTTTCCAGTTCCTTCACCAGGCAGGAATGCAGCTGGTGGGCCCGTTTGGTGACTTGCTTAGTGAAGTTCCTTATATTCCTCTACCAGGGTTTTTTCTGCAACTTCTATTCTTAATACTGGACTGGGACCCGGCATCCCTGGAGCGGGATCATGTGTTCCCTTCCCCTGGGTTAGGAGTCCCTCTTCGAGTGGATTTACTCTAGGAACCTGTCTGGGGACAGTCCCTTTCTTGCCCCTTCCACAGATGTTCACCGTGGATGCCAACCTATCAGGTGATGGGGAGGTTTTTTTCTCTGTAACCCCATGCGTGTGTGGGGAAGGTGGGGCCTTCTAGGAGGTCCTTGTACCTATCGGTACAGTGAGTTTTCAGGCTGACGCTATCTCGCCTGTCTTCTCCTCTGCCAGGCCTGCCTGTTTGGCGGTGCTTGGTCTGTCTGACGACTGTGGCCTACCTTAATCATCTGTGTGGGACCTAGTACAGGAGGGTTCCCCAGGAAGGTATATGTTCCTGTTCTGGGTGGAGGATAACGTTGCTTGCTTATCATTGTTATTCGCTCCTGTGGAGGTTCCTCTGTGACAGGAGGTGCTAATTCTTGGTTCACTATGAGTTCAACCAGTGTGGCTTGTTTGGTGCACCGTCACTTTCTCAAGCTCTTGCCACTCGTTTCCCTGTTCCTGGCTTCCATGGCCATGGTCATGTAGATTTAGTATTTTTATGACAGGACATTCTGGCCTGTATGCCTTGCCTCCCTTCTCCCTGCTAGGCGGGTTTTTGTGCAGAATCAATTTGGTAGGGGGACCATTGATACTGGTGACCTCTGGGTGGCCTAGTGGAGTGTGGATTCGCAGATGTTATACCTTAGGGTAGTAGTTCGGGGCCTTCTGCTAAGGGTGTCTCCCTGTTTCGCTCAGGTCCTCCGTTACGTCACTCCTATTCCACAGTCTCTGGCCTAGCCGGTCTGACTGCTGTTCTTCCGTCCTTATGGAGACGGGCTTCTCTCCTCTGGGTTCGTGGCTAATGGAAGTCTGAGAGCAGCGCTCTTTCTCTTCTTCTTCATCTTCCATTCTTATGAGGTATGGCTTACCCATATGGATTGGTGTTAGTCTAGGTCTACCCCCTGTTGGGCATTCTCTGTCACCAGGGCTTTGGAGCTTATTACAGCATGGCTTGGAGTTGGCTCCCCAATTCGGTACTCTTAAGGGTCAGGTTCTATCCTGTCCGCCTTCCGGCAGAAGTCTTTTGCTTATCTCCCTCGGCTAAGCCTTCTTTCGGGGGTTGCTCACTGCGCGCTCCATTTAATTCTACGGTCCCTGTTGGGATTTAAATTTTTTTATTCCACTGGCCTTGTGGGACGCTCCTTTTGGACCGATTCAGGAGCTGTCTTGCTGTATTACCTTCATCGTTGTCCCTTGGGTCTGTTGGCTCAGTCAGACGTGTGTCTGAGCGGGTGGCTCTGTTTCGCTAGCCCTCGTTCTTTGTTATGCACCAGGATAAGGTGGTGCTCTGTATCACGCTGGACCTTCTATCTCTGGTGATGGCTTAGGCTCATGTAATTAGGACATCGCCTTCTGTTGGGCCTTGTTCCTAGTAACTCCGAGACAAGGGGATTTATTTTCCCTCATCAGGTGTTAAAATTTTTCTCCTGGATTGTTCCAGTTCCGTAGGGGGACTGATGCCCCTTGGGGTTTTGTGGGCACCTACCTTTGTATGTGTCTGATCTCGTCTGCTTCCAGGGGCTAAGCGGCCCTTGGCCTAGCCTTTACTTGGATAGTTTTTTCTTCGGGTCTGAGGGAAGTTTGGCTTCTTCCTGGACTATTGCTAGATTTTGGTCTTGTTAGGCTGTTACTCAGGCCTATTCCTTTGAAGTGATGAGTTCTCTCACTTTCTTCTGATTATACTGTTGACTCGGTACCCTTGCCTTTCACCACCAGGTTTTGTTGTATAAGTTTGCTAACCGCTACTTAGTTTTTGGTTCATACTCTCTCAAGGATTTTTTATGATGTTGGCGTTGGAGCCTTTGCTCATGTCGCCTTCGGTGGCAAGGTTACAGGTGACAGTGTCTCGACTGTCTGCTGTGCCTTTTTTTGTTGGGGATCCCACCCTACTTTATGGACACTGCTATTGGATGTCCCACGTGTAAGTATTATATATGGAGCAGGACGTACTGTATGCTTAGAATAATACAATTCTGTGAAATACTCACCTGTAGAATTGGTATTATACGCATACAGTACGTCCTGCTCCACCCCACCCTGGTTTTACATTATTCTGGATCCCCTGTATGGTGATTGTTATCATGGTTATTATTACCAGTTTTTGGTGGTTGGTTTCTCCCGGCTTCTTTTTCTCACTGCTTTTCAATGCTGGGGATTTGTGGGAGGTCCCTGGGTATATGAAGGGCTGGGAGGAGCCTGTTTTTGCATGTCTGCAGTGCACAGCGCCATCTGGCGGAGGATTACCCACGTGTAAGTATTATATATGGAGCAGGACGTACTGTATGCTTATAGTACCAATTCTACAGGTGAGTATTTCACAGAATTGTATTTTTGGGGATCCCACCCTACCTTACGGACACTGCTATTGGATGTCCCATGTGTAAGGAATATTCTGGAACAGGACGTGCTGTATACTTGGAATAATACAATTCTGTGAGTACTCACCTGTAGAATTGGTATTTATAAGTATACAAAATAAATATAGAAACACCCGCGCTCCAAATTTGTGTTAAATTGAAAGAAAAAACAAGCTACATGTGCATAACCTATATCTCACCAATAAGTTCAAAATACAATCCCATACATAAAAAGCACAGAGCTATAAGTGAATTCCAATGCAAGTCCTCTTTAAAGTTCCTCCAACTTTCCTTCAAATCAATTAAGTGACTTTTCAATCATTTCTTGTGTTGTCCCACCACCAAAAGTATGCTCTTACCAGAGATGGTCTGATCAAACGCTAAATTAAAAGATCATAGGGGACACTCTCCAAACGTTTCCACAGCGACAGATATGATTCCACCGTTAGATGTATATATGTGACCAACAAATATCCTCCATATTATGGTCATGCAAAGGAAAAATACAGACCCATAGTGCAGTATTGCAAACACTAATGCTTTATTTCCGCCAATAAAATACTCACATTAAAAAATTAAAATACTCGCATAGCACAATGTGGCACAAAGCCAACTCACGCTGCTAAATTCCAAATAAGATACCGCCGACTCCCAACGCGTTTCGTCGCCTCCCGCGACTTTCACTAGGTGACCGCACATTGTGGCTTTGTGTTTATTATTCTCCCGGCTTCTTGTATAACTGCTGGTCAACACTGGGAATTGGTGGGAGTTTCCTGGCTATTTAAGGGGCCGGGACTGGCCACAAGTTTTTTTCTGTAGTTCAGCGCCATCTTGTGGATGTATATCCCATGTGTAAGGAATATTCTGGAACAGGACGTGCTGTATACTTTATAATACCAATTCTACAGGTGTGTACTCACAGAATTGTATTTATTCTAAGCATACAGCACGTCCTGCTCCAGATGTAGTAATTACATGTGGATAATCCTCCGCCTGAGGGCGCTGTTCACTGCAGACATGTAGAAAACGGGCTCCTCCTGGCCCTTCATATACCGAGGGACCTCCCACAAATCCCCAGATTTCTCTGCAGTGCTGAACTGCGCAGACATGAAGTATCACGCTCTCGCAGGCGAGCGGGGCTTTACAGCCCATGGCCCTGAGGGACTATTTCCACCCGTCCTTTTTGTGAAGATATGCCTCCCAGCCTGGGCTGCGTTGGTCTGGTGAAGGTAGGCAGCACCTCGTGTGCTTAACGGAGCCATGCTCCACCTCAATCCCCCACCATAGGGTAGGCGGTTTAGGCCGATGGTGAGCCTCCATTAGATGCCCCTCCCGCATTGTTGCCCTGGCCCCTCATAGCGGTTATCCCTGGGTGCAGGTCCGCTTCTCCCTCGCTTCCTCCCGTAGCTCGGGGGAAAAGAAAAGGGGGGGGGTACGTGTGGCAGTCCCAGTGTAATGTGACACGTTTAAGGCCGTTTATCTTTATTTGATTTCGGGTGTCGGTGCCGCGCTCCTTGCTCCATAAACCTTCTTTGCTTTAGTGTGCAGCCTGAGCGGCAGCATCATTCTCTCGTGTGAGAGCAATCTCCTTAATACATTAGGTATGTGTGTATATCCACTTCTGTCATTTACGTTGAGCTGGTTAGAGCTTCGCGCTCTTTGGGGGAGGCGGGGACTTGGCATGACGCGCCCTGCGTCACAGCCAGATCAGGCCCGCCCCTCGAGGTTCGCTTGGCGCCATTTTGACCGTCTTCGCGCGCGTGGTTGCGATAACCGCCTCCTCCCTTGGTCATGTAAGTGCCCTCCGGGGCGGTGTTTGTTCCTATGATTTTTTATTTGAGCTGCACATGGCACTGACACCCCCCTCTTATCCCATTATGTCTTTCAGACGCCAGGACTTCGGTGGCTTCTCCCGGCCTGACATATATTATAGCGGGTCCACTTAACAAATTCTCCCACATTCCTAGCGGGTCTTGGGGCATCCAGGGTTGCCTATTGTGTAATTCCCTGCGGGCATACTGCTCAGATAATCACCATATGGAGGCATCTCAGAATTGTGTCCGGGGTCCCTCGGACATGACCGGCTGTGTACAGTGTGTGGTCAGCCCCATGCTGATGCTGACAGAGCACGGGTCTGCGGACTGTGTGCTGAACAGGCACTGGCCCTGCAATCAGGTTTGCCAGCGGCTGCACCTCCCTTCAATACACCTGTCTCCCCGGACCTAAATCTCACTCCTGATGAGTCTGACTCGAGCGGGGTTGACCAGCAAGTAGTGCCACACAGGCTGCCTACGGCTGAGCAGGTGCTGTCTAGTTTGGCGGATCGTTTGGGCCCTGGAAAGAAGCGGTCCCTGACGCCTCCTGGTTCTCCTGTTCCCAATGATACAGATGACTCTGCTGCTATGCAGGACCTTGATCCTTCTGAGGAAGGTGAGCTGTTCTCCGATTCGGGCTCCTCGGATGGGATGCCCGGGAGCAGCAATGATTCGGGGCCCGGTTCTTGGGGCCTGTGTGACACAGATGAACTACTTATTAAGATCTTTGAGGTCTTGTCTATCTCCCCTCCTGGAGGGGCTTCCAAGCCTAGGAAGGAGAGTTTCCACACAGCGCTGCCGCGCTTGGAATTTCTGGAACAGGAGCATTTCCAGAATCTTATATCCCAGGAATGGGAATCACCTTGTAAACTTAAAGGGGTCCCGGGGGTCTGGGATTGGAAGTACCCTTTCCCTCCTGATAACTTTTGGTCAGCACCTCTTGTGGTGGATGCGCCGATTTATAGGGGTTACTAACCCCCCTTCATGATGGCTCCTTATTACCGTACCCTTCGGGATGCTGAGGACCGGCGCATTGACAGACTGGCTTCCCACGCCTTTTCGTGTGCAGGGACGGCTCTGCGCCCAGTCTGTGCAGCGGCCATCACGGCGGTGGCTGCCAAGACCCTTAATAGAAAACTACTTGACCACCGTCCTGAGGACCTCCCCTGGGGGGTATTTGATGCGCTCTCAGACTGTGATGCGTTTGTGAGGTTTATCCTCTCAGCGCTGGATGACACCATTAAGATGTGTGCTAGAACCTCTGCCCTTGTGGTAGCTATTCGCCGCCTGGTCTGGCTGCGACAGTGGGGTGCTGACAATTCTACGAAAAAGGCTCTCACTGGCCTTCCCTTCAGAGGACGGCGTCTATTTGGGGCCCATTTTGGATCTTTTTGGAAAAAAGGGTAAGGCTCCCCTACGCAGAAGGCCGTCCAGGCCTCCTCGGGGCAGGGACACTCCACCCCCTCCCTACGTTAGTGTCGAACGCGAGCCTCAGGTGTGCTTCCAACTGTTTGGTGTGGATTTCCACCATGGGGGGGCAGGGCTAGGTCCAAATCTGCCAAGACTTCCCAAGCATGAAGGGACGCCCTCGCCCTTTTGGGCGAGGGGCCGGCTACAGCATCTTATTTCTATCTAGGAATGCATCTTCTCCTTCTGGTGGTTCCAGGAGGTAGTTCCCCTGGACACAGGATGGCATTTGCTGGGCGGTCCCTCTCTAATGTTGTCAGGGTGCTTCTAGCCCCTGTTTTCCCCTCAGGAATTGGTGCAGGCTGCACTAGGCCTACAGAGTTGGGCTTACTTACAGGTTGCCCTTAGCAGAACGGGGCTACGGCCTCTATATTAACCCTCACCCTTCCCTCAAAATGATGAGGCAGTCGGGGCCATGCTGGCCTATGGTAGGCCTGGCAGTTCTACTAGCGCAGGTAGTCCCCATATGATATCTGTCTTGGGACACAGGCGCCCTGTGCAAGGGGGGCTTCCAGTCTCCTGTGAAGTCTGGATCTTGTTTGTTTTCCCGGTGTCCTTGGACATCAAGCCCCTTGCTAGTCAGATTTTGCAGGATCCAGTAACTCCCAGGCGGTGTCCCCTGGGAGTTACTGGATGGGTGCTCAGTCACCTCAATCCCTCATGGGCCCTTATCTGCTATCTCCATTCCTTGGATTTGGCTCAGGCTTGAGCCTTCTTCCTTGGCAACAAGCGGAGTCCTGGTTACGGGCGCTCTGCCCCTTTTTTTTGCTGACATCTTATCTTCACCAGGCAGGGTTGCAGCTGGTGGGCCCGTTGGTGGCGTATCAGATTATGTCCCTTATATACAGAGCCTTTGGGCTCTTCGGCACCGTAGGTTATTGATCCTAGCTGGGGTTTCCAGCACCCCGGGAGCTAGGTCTGTGCTCCTTCACCTTTGGTACGGGGGTTCCTATTGAGCTGGTTATATTCATGGACCCTGTCAGGGGGCACCCCTTTCCTTGCTTGCATCTTCCTGTGAATGGTCACCTTGGGTACCAAGCCTCGCAGGTTGGCGGGGGGGGGGGGATTTCTTCCAAAACCCCCCGTGGTTCCTAGGTAGGGTCCCTTAGAGGGTCCATCTTACCTACTGGCTTTGTTAAAACGATGAGCCCTCAGTTGTCTCTATACTACTGGACTTCTCCTCTTCAGGGCCTGTCCATTTGGGGACTCTTGGCCGGTTGGAAGGCAATGGCCTGTTTTTGTTATTGGTCTGGAGCTTGAAGCAGGATGATTCTCCTGGGAGGTTCCTGATCCTGATCTGGGCGGGGTCTGCGTCCCCTGCTCCTCAGTGGTATTCGCTCCAATGGATGTCCTTCAGTGGCAGGTTGTGCTATCCTGGTGTCTCTCTGAGAGCCAACTAGGGTGGCTCTGTGGGGTCTCTCCTATATCTCAGGGGCTCTGCTTTTTGTTTTTTACTGTCCCAGAATATTCTGACTCTGGTCATGGGGGCTTAGTAAAATTCTGTATAGACTTCTATTTTATATGTCTTCTCTTCATTCACCCTGCTGTGGGTTCTCTGTGCACGGTCGTGCTGATAATGAGACCCGTGAGCTTGATGGCCCCTGGGTGGCCTAGTGAACTGTGGTTCGCAGATGCTTCTGCTAAGGTCAGATGACCTGTACGCTCTCTCAGGAGTGCGGTTCTGTCCTTGTCAGGCCCCTTCTTATGTCGTCCCAATCTACAGACTCTAGTCTGGGGCTTGACAGCTGATTCATTCACCCCTTGGAAGACGGGCTTATCTTCTGGGTGACTTGGTATGTGGGGGGCTAGGAGCAAGCTTCCTTGGCTTCATCTTCCTCCGTGCGTTATGGGTTGGGGTGTACCCATATGGCTTGGCATGAGTCTTGGTCTCTCCCCTGTTGGCCGTTCTCGGTTCCTGGGGGTCTAGAGTTGTGCCAGCATAGGTTGGGGTTGGCTCCCCATCTAGGTACTTTCAAGGTTCAGGTTCTGTCCTGTCTGCCTTCCTGTAGAAGTCTGGTTCAGTCTTTTTTGTCAGGAGTTCTCTTGGGGATTGCTCTGGGCATCTCTCAAGTGGTGCTATGGTCCCTGTTGGGATCAATTTTCATTCTGTCTGCCCTGCGGATATTCCCTTGGGTCTGATTCTGGTTGCTGTCTGAGCTGTTTTTTTTGGCTCAGTCGCCCCTCTGGGGGCTGTTGCTTCAGTCAGACGTGTGCCTGAGAAGGGGGCTCTGATTGCTTAGCCCTCATTCATTATATATATATATTTTTTTATAATATAATACAATACACACCATGATGTGGTGGTATTCCGCCTTCCGCCGGACCTTTTTTGTCCAAGGTGGTGTTTTTTATGGTCCTTGTTAAGTCCTTTTGGTCTGCCTATGGGCCTTATTCTTAGCAATGTTGATGTAAGGGGTCTACATTCCCTCAACAGGTGTGGCACTTTTCCTGGTCATTTCTGGTCCCTTTGGGGGACGGGTACCCTTTGGGGTCGTTGGGCGCCTCCACAAGTATGCGCCTGATTTTGTTTGCTTCCAGGGCCTATGCGCCCTTTGGACTGTTCTTACCTGGATACCTTGCCTTCCTGGTCCTGGGTACGGGTTTCGGCTTCTGTGCCTTTTTTGTTGGGGATCCCACCCTAATTTACGGACACTGCTATTGGGATGTCCCACGTGTAATTACTACATCTGGAGCAGGACGTGCTGTATGCTTAGAATAATACAATTCTGTGAAATACTCACCTGTAGAATTGGTATTATATGCATACAGCACATCCTGCTCCAACCCACACTGGTTTCACTTTGTTCTGGATCCCCTGTATAGTGATTGTTATCATTGTTATTATTACCAGTTGGGTGGTTGGTTTCTCCCGGCTTCTTTTTCTCACTGCTTTTCAATGCTGGGGATTTGTGGGAGGTCCCTCGGTATATGAAGGGCCGGGAGGAGACTGTTTTCTACATGTCTGCAGTGAACAGCGCCCTCAGGCGGAGGATTACCCACATGTAATTACTACATCTGGAGCAGGACGTGCTGTATGCATATAATACCAATTCTACAGGTGAGTATTTCACAGAATTGTATTTTTGACACTTCGGCAGCTATAAGAACTACAAGTCTAATTGTAGTTGTCATTTTAAGATGCATCTTAAAATGACAAAGTCCTTGTCAAGGCACATACTAAATGTCCCCCCCCCTTGGGAACTGTAAAATGAGCCATTTCAAAGCATCTCAAAATCTCTCATGTAAATACCTGATATAATTTTAGCAAAGCTGCTTATTTCGCTTCAAAGTTTGGCGGCATGAAATGGAAAGGATGGGGAAACATTGGACTCCTCTATTTTTTACAGCACCTGCACAAGCCATAGCAGAAGAGGCACATGAGACGGGGATCAGGTGACCTGCTTGCTGCCTGTTTTTTGCCCTCGAGTCCCTCTTAAACCTTTTCAGTTTGCAAAGTCCTGCAGCACCCCACTGCATTTAAGGCCTTAAACATTTGAAAGATATATTCTGTTTGGTAACTTACTATTGCAGGTTTTTTGTGTGATTTTTTTTTTTTTTTTTTTTTTTTTATGGATTTAACCTTTGTGTGATTTAATATTTTTTTTTTCTGCAGCATGATTGGGCTTCCATCAGAGGAAGAGTGGCCAGAAGATGTCACATTGCCACGTTCGGCCTTTTCTCCACGAAGCCAGCAGCCAGTGGAGAAGTTTGTTCCTGAAATTGATGCAACCGGCGCTCAGCTTTTGCTGGTTTGTATTATTGTCTGCATTTTCACATTCATGGGTGGCAGCCAAACAAGGCTAGATACACGGTCCCTGACGGGTGGCGACCAGCACAAAATATGGGGATCCTATGTACCACACTATGAGCTATACGAAGTGAGTTCAAGTTTCCACAATTGTGGTCAGACTGCTAAAGGAAAACCAAATTCTCAAACTTCTACATTATTTTCACTCATTTGTGCATGTGCATCTCCTCATAGATGCGGAAGTGTAGCAGCTGGTGTTTCATCATAGCTCTAGAGCTGCCTGTGTGGAGATCCGCATAAGAGGACCCGTGAACCTTGAGAGCAAGATTAAAAAATGCTATTCTACACTACAGCCAGCCCTCCATATTCCTCATGTTCATGGGGGTTATGTGAACAGCAAATACTGTGAAGATCACCCCCCTCCTCCCAAAGTTCTGGAGAGCCTGGGAAGCACCTTGAGTAGCATGAAGCCCCCCCAAGACCCATGTGTAGTACACATGAAGTATTGCGAGAGCAGACAAGACTTACCGTATTTGCGCACTATAAGACATACCTGCCTTTAAGACGCAAAATTAGAAAAAAAAATTCTGAACCAAATAGTGTGCTAAAATACCCCCACCCAATCACCCCATTATAGATAGTGTGCAGGCTTCACAATCACACCATTACAGGCAATGAGCAGTATCCCACATTAAAGGCTGTGAGGGGCATTTCAAATTATAGGCAGTGAGCTGTATCCCACATTACAGGCAGCATGCAGCATGCCTCGAAAAACACGCAAAAGAACCTTACATTTCCTGTCTTTCTGCAGCTGCCCACCGCAAGTTCAGAGCGGGCCGATTCCGGCCCCCGGGAGGCATAGCCTGTGACTCCTGCCAGCTGTCGCAGGCCATGCCCACCCAGAAGCCGGAACCGGCTCGCTCTGAACTTGCACCTGCTGACTAATGCTTCTGTGGCCACTCCTGAAAGATCAAAGAGAGACGGTTCCGGCCACCTGGTACTGTGTGGCCTGTGACTCCTGCCAGCATCCAATGATGCTGGTAGGTGTCATAGGCCACGCCCTCGCTTGTGGCAGTCAGCAGCTGCAAGTCCAGAGTGAGCTGGATCAGTCTTCTGGATGGGCGTGGCTTATGACTCCTGCCAGCGTCATTGGACGCTGGCACAAGTCACATGCCACGCCCTGCCCAGGGGCTGGAACCGGATCGCTGTGAACTTGCGGCGGCTGCGAAGGAGGCGGCCATCGGGGGAGCCATGGAATGTAAGTTGTTTATTCTAAGCAGACAGAACGTCCTGCTCCAGACATAATCCTTACATGTGGGTATACCTCCGCCAGATCATGAAGAAAACAAGCTCTTCCCGCCCTACATATACCGGAGGACCTCCCACAAATCCCCAGATTTCTCTGCAGTGCTGAGACTGCGAAGACATGAAGTATCACGCTCTCGCAGGCGAGCGGGGCTTTACAGCCCGAGGCCCTGCGGGACTATTTCCACCTGTCCTCATTGTGAATTAATGCCTCCCAGCCTGGGCTGCGTTGGTCGGGTGAAGGTAGGCAGCACCTAGTGTGCTTACGGAGCTAGACTCCACCGCAATTCCCCTCCATAGGGTAGGCGGTTAAGGCGTATGGTGAGCCTTCAATTGGATGCCCCTCCCGCACTAGTGCCCCACGCCCTGTGTAGCGGTGAACCCAGAATATTGGATCACCTTCCTCCCTAGATTCCCCCGTTAGTGGGGGAAAAAAGAGGGGGGGGGGGGGTCGTGTGTACGATGGCTAAACCTTGCCCTAATCACACTAGTCACCCATCAGAGCCGCGCTCCACTTTCAGCTTTTAGCTTTCCGCAGCGCTTTCATTGCATTTACTCGGCGCGTACTTCGGCTCTATTCGATTGACGTTGGCGTTCTATCACGGTATTCACCCTGTCAGATCCTCTGAGGTGATTTTTCCCTGACAATATCTGTCGCTTTCTGATTGGCTGCGCGCCTTCGAGCTTCGCGCTCTCCGGAGGGGGGGGCGTGATTTGGTTTGGCGCGTTCCGCGTCATCGTCTGCTCTGGCCCGCCCTTCGAGGTTCGCTTGGCGCCATTTCCTTCTCACATGCGCGTGGTGAAGACTGTCCTCCCCTCGCTGTTCTGTAAGTGCCTTCATGGGCGATTCTTTTCCTAGCTTTGCCTATTAGCGCTCGGCTCTGACATCCCTGTTCCCCTTGTGTCTTTCAGACCGCAGATTTCGGCGGCTCTCCTGGCCCGGCGTAGCATCCGGTCCAGACCTTTTTAAACAAATTACTCCCACTTCCCAGCGGGTGTTTGGGGCATCCAGGGTTGCTTTACAGCGTCAATCCCTACTGGCATATTGAATATAATAATCACCATATGGAGGCATCTCAGGATATTGTGAACGGGGTTCATTCGGGACAAGCCCGTCTGTGTGTAGATTGTGGGGTCACACCTAGCAGTGGTGACAATGCACAGGTCTGCGTCCCTTGTGCCCAGCAGGCGCTAGCTGGCCTCCCCACCTCTTCCGAGGCTGGGCCCACACCTCGCCTTGCTTCTCCTACTCCCCCAAGCCTGAGTCTAACCCCCAATACTAGCGGGGACTCTCATGCTGATTTTGCCACTAGACTGGCTAGCGTGGAAAATTTAATCGCTGGCTCCTTGGAGCACAAGGCTACCGCCAAAAAGCGCCACTTAAATCCTGAAGCCACTATTCTTCCTATAGAATCTGACGAATTAACATTTGTCTTATGCACATTCCCCGTCAGAGGAAGGGGAACTGTTTTCTGACTCGGGGTCCTATGACAACGAGTCCAGGAGTCAGGATGAATCGGGTTCTGATCTTTGGCCCCAGGATGATGTTGATAGATTGCTGGCCCAGATCTTTGATGTGTTATCCCTCTCTCCCCCGCCTGCGGCTCCTCGGCAAAGAGGTGACCTGTTTCATACCGCTAGGGTGCGGTTGGAGTTTCCTGAACAAACTCATTTTAATAATCTCGTCTTAAAGGAGTGGGAACATCCCTGCAAACTCCAGGGGGTCCCTAAAGCTGTGGATAAGAAGTATCTATTCCCTGCTGACCTGATCAAGTGTTGGACTTCGCTGCCCGAAGTCGATGCCCCGATCCTTGGTCTGTCCAATACCTCTATTATGCACTCCCCTGACACTACTACGCTGCGGGATCTGGAGGATCGGCGGGTTGATCAACTGGCATGTCATGCCTTTGCATTTGGGGGAGCCTCGCTCCGCCCCGTTTGCGCCTTAGCCATCACGGCAGTGGCGCTCAGGACTGTGGTGCAGACTGCCCTTGAAGGGGCGGATGACTTGCCGTCTGACGCCGCCAATGCTTTAGTTACCTGTGAGACCTTTATCAATCATATCCTGTCTGCATCAGATGATGCTATTAAACTGAGTGCTAGATCCTCTGCTCTGGTGGTAGCCATACGCCGTGCAGTCTGGTTACGCCAGTGGGCCGCTGACAAAGTCGCCAAGAAGGCTTCCATTCAATGGGCTGCGCCTCGTATCCCAAGCTCTCACTCGACCCCCTATCGTGGGGCTAAACAGGGAAGAGGGGTGTCCTTCGCCGGAGCTCGCGCAGATTCCTGGAACAAGAACAGAGGACGCCGCCCCAGTTCTTCCTGGGGGCCCAAGCCCAAAGCCCCTCCCAAGACCCCCCAAGCATGAAGGGGCGCCCTCGCCCGTCAGGGTGGGGGGACGTCTACAGCATTTTCAGCATGCCTGGAGACGCCACGTCCCAGACCGGTGGATTCAGGAGGTAGTGTCCTCCGGTTACAAGATAGTTTGCTGTACTGCCCCCTACCAGGTTCGTCGGGTCCCGGATCCTGCCTCAGCTCAAGTCTTGATGCTAGCGGTGCAGGACCTTCTAGACCTCGGGGTCATTTGCAAGGTCCCCTTAAAAGACACGGGCGTGGGGTTTTATTCCAACCTTTTCACGGTGCCCAAAAAGGATGGGTCAGTCAGACCCATTCTGGATTTAAAAATCCTAAACAGATTTGTCAGAAACAGACATTTTCGTATGGAAACTCTGCGCTCGGCCATTGCCTCGCTGCGCCCAGGGGACTTCATGACATCTGTGGACATCAAGGACGCTTACCTGCATGTTCCGGTGTTCCCAGGGCATCAAAGGTTCCTCAGATTTGCTCTGCTGGATCAGCATTACCAGTTCGTGGCCCTGCCATTCGGCCTTACGTCAGCCCCCAGGGTATTCACCAAGGTGCTGGCAGGAGTAATGTCTCTGTTGAGACTAAAAGGTATACGAGTGTTGCCCTACCTGGACGATATACTCATCTCATCTCTGTCTCTGCGGCAGGCGGAGCTGGACACGCAGTTGGTGGTGACCACCCTGGAGTCCTTCGGCTGGGTGATCAATTACCCAAAGTCCTCTCTGTCCCCCTCCTCAGTGACCCCGTTTCTAGGGATGATTCTGGATTCAGTTCAGTCAAGGATATTCCTTCCTCCACAGAAGGTGGAAGCTCTGACAGCGCAGGTGAGATCCCTGCTCTCGAGCCCTCATCCCTCCATCAAGCAGGGAATGCAGTTGGTGGGCTCGATGGTGGCAAGCTTTGAGGCGGTGCCCTTTGCACAATTCCATTTGAGAACTCTGCAGCTTCACCTTCTTTCAGTTTGGAACAAGGACCCAGCGTCCTTGGACGAGATCTGGGTGCTTCCCTCCTCGGTCAGACAATCCCTTGCATGGTGGCTGGACCACGGGAACTTGACAAGGGGCAGATCCTCTCGGGCTGGGGGGGGATTCTGGAAGTCCCTGCGTTTCCAGGGGAGGTGGGGCCCTCAGGAGGCCCATCTACCCATCAATGTCCTGGAACTCAGGGCGGTCAGATTGGTGCTGGAACAATTGACCCAGCACCTGAAGGGTCTGGCGATTCAGGTACGCTCAGACAACAGGACGGCGGTGGCCTACATCAATCATCAGGGAGGAACCTGGAGCAAGGGTGCTCTCCAGGAGGTGTCTCTGATTCTAACATGGGCAAAGACCAATGTTCAATGCATCTCGGCTGTTTACATTCCAGGAGCGGAAAATCTGGTAGCAGATGCCCTGAGCAGGGGGTCGTCCCGTCAGGGGGAGTGGTCCCTCTCCAACACGGTATTTCAATCCCTGTGTCACCGTTGGGGTGTCCCAGACGTGGATCTGTTTGCGTCCCGTCACAATCACAAGCTCCCGAGCTTTGTATCCCTGTCTCAGGATCCTCTGGCTCTGGCCTCGGATGCTCTGTCAATGTCTTGGAGGGAGTTTCGGCTGCTGTATGCGTTTCCACCGATTACCCTTCTGGGCAGAGTGCTACGCAAGATCGCTCTGGAAGGGGTACCCGCGATTCTGGTGGCCCCAAGGTGGCCAAGAAGAGTGTGGTTCGCAGACGTGGTTCAAATGGCAGTAGATCAGTACGATCTACCAAGGATACCAGACCTTCTAACTCAGGGGTCTCTACGCCATCCCAATTTACTAACTCTGGCTTTGACGGCTTGGCTATTGAAACCACCATCTTAAAGGAAAAGGGGTTGTCCGCTTCTGTAGTGGCTACCATGGTGCAAGCCAGGAAGAAGACCTCTTCTGCTATATATTATAGGGCAGGGGTACTCAAGAACTTTTTGTAGAGGTCCGCTTGTAGCAGTATGCCACAAGCTGAAGGTCCGGAACCGGGGGGTAGGTTAAAATCAGCGCACCAGGGAGCTATATATTCCAGAAGCATAATTAAATAAAGGCTGCTTGTCCCCCCTCTGGCATTATATCTATTGGACATTGGGGAGGAAACAAACAGCAACTTTTTTTTTTTGTTTGACCATGTCGAGCCTACAGCTCTTACCCTTGGTGCACTGATTTTAAATAAACAGAGAGATGGGATGGGATGGGACAGAGCTGGGAATAGAGAGATGAGACGGGATGGGACAGAGCTGGGAATAGAGAGACGGGATGGGACAGAGCTGGGAATAGAGAGACGGGATGGGACAGAGCTGGGAATAGAGAGACGGGATGGGGCAGAGCTGGGAATAGAGAGACGGGATGGGGCAGAGCTGGGAATAGAGAGACGGGATGGGGCAGAGCTGGGAATAGAGAGACGGGATGGGGCAGAGCTGGGAATAGAGAGACGGGATGGGGCAGAGCTGGGAATAGAGAGACGGGATGGGGCAGAGCTGGGAATAGAGAGACGGGATGGGGCAGAGCTGGGAATAGAGAGACGGGATGGGGCAGAGCTGGGAATAGAGAGACGGGATGGGGCAGAGCTGGGAATAGAGAGACGGGATGGGGCAGAGCTGGGAATAGAGAGACGGGATGGGGCAGAGCTGGGAATAGAGAGACGGGATGGGGCAGAGCTGGGAATAGAGAGACGGGATGGGGCAGAGCTGGGAATAGAGAGACGGGATGGGGCAGAGCTGGGAATAGAGAGACGGGATGGGGCAGAGCTGGGAATAGAGAGACGGGATGGGGCAGAGCTGGGAATAGAGAGACGGGATGGGGCAGAGCTGGGAATAGAGAGACGGGATGGGGCAGAGCTGGGAATAGAGAGACGGGATGGGGCAGAGCTGGGAATAGAGAGACGGGATGGGGCAGAGCTGGGAATAGAGAGACGGGATGGGGCAGAGCTGGGAATAGAGAGACGGGATGGGGCAGAGCTGGGAATAGAGAGACGGGATGGGGCAGAGCTGGGAATAGAGAGACGGGATGGGGCAGAGCTGGGAATAGAGAGACGGGATGGGGCAGAGCTGGGAATAGAGAGACGGGATGGGGCAGAGCTGGGAATAGAGAGACGGGATGGGGCAGAGCTGGGAATAGAGAGACGGGATGGGGCAGAGCTGGGAATAGAGAGACGGGATGGGGCAGAGCTGGGAATAGAGAGACGGGATGGGGCAGAGCTGGGAATAGAGAGACGGGATGGGGCAGAGCTGGGAATAGAGAGACGGGATGGGGCAGAGCTGGGAATAGAGAGACGGGATGGGGCAGAGCTGGGAATAGAGAGACGGGATGGGGCAGAGCTGGGAATAGAGAGACGGGATGGGGCAGAGCTGGGAATAGAGAGACGGGATGGGGCAGAGCTGGGAATAGAGAGACGGGATGGGGCAGAGCTGGGAATAGAGAGACGGGATGGGGCAGAGCTGGGAATAGAGAGACGGGATGGGGCAGAGCTGGGAATAGAGAGACGGGATGGGGCAGAGCTGGGAATAGAGAGACGGGATGGGGCAGAGCTGGGAATAGAGAGACGGGATGGGGCAGAGCTGGGAATAGAGAGACGGGATGGGGCAGAGCTGGGAATAGAGAGACGGGATGGGGCAGAGCTGGGAATAGAGAGACGGGATGGGGCAGAGCTGGGAATAGAGAGACGGGATGGGGCAGAGCTGGGAATAGAGAGACGGGATGGGGCAGAGCTGGGAATAGAGAGACGGGATGGGGCAGAGCTGGGAATAGAGAGACGGGATGGGGCAGAGCTGGGAATAGAGAGACGGGATGGGGCAGAGCTGGGAATAGAGAGACGGGATGGGGCAGAGCTGGGAATAGAGAGACGGGATGGGGCAGAGCTGGGAATAGAGAGACGGGATGGGGCAGAGCTGGGAATAGAGAGACGGGATGGGGCAGAGCTGGGAATAGAGAGACGGGATGGGGCAGAGCTGGGAATAGAGAGACGGGATGGGGCAGAGCTGGGAATAGAGAGACGGGATGGGGCAGAGCTGGGAATAGAGAGACGGGATGGGATAACTCACCCTGCTGTCTTTCCTCCTGCCTTCCCACACGCTGTTTTTCCTCCTATTCGTCGGCTCCGCTCCCTGTCTCCTCTCGTCAGCCGGCCCCGCCCCCGTCTCTGCACCAGTCCGCCGTCCCCTGGGTTTCCGCCCTCCGGCCCCACCCCCTGTCTTTGCTCCCGCCCACCGGCCCCGCTCGCTGTCTCTCCTCCCGGCTTGACGCCTGCCCGCTGTCTCTCCTCCGGCCCGCCTACCCCGCCCACTGTCTCTTCTCACTCCCCCGCTGTCTCTCCTCCCGGCCGCCTTCCCCGCCCACTGTGCCTCGGCCTCTGTCATTTCTCCCGGCCGGCCATGGGGTCCGGAGAGCAAGCGGCCGCGGAATCAAGATATTGTACTTCCTTCCTTGTGCCCTAATCCTGGTAACCCTAAGAAGAGGGTTTTGCATTCCCTGGATGTGGTTAGGTGTGTCAAGTCTTACCTGGTTACCACTCAGGCCTTTAGGAAGACAGATGCTCTCTTTGTTGTGCCTCATGGGCCTAGGAAAGGTTTGGCTCCCGCCAAGTCTACCATCAGCAAATGGATTCGTCAGGCTGTGGTTCAAGCCTATACTACTAAGGGGAAGACTCCCCCCCCCCCCCCCCCCCCTTTCGTCTTGCTGCTCATTCCACTAGAGCTGTTGGGGCTTCTTGGGCTTTTCAGCACCAGGCCTCTGTGGAGCAGGTTTGTAAGGCCGCTACTTGGTCTTCTGTTCACACCTTTACAAAGTTTTAAAAGGTTGATGTTAAGGCCTCAGCTGACGCTGTGTTTGGCCGCAAGGTTTTGCAGGCGGCAGTAGTTTAAACTGCTTGCTGTTGCCTTCTGTTGGGGATCCCACCCTTCTTTACGGACACTGCTATTGGATGTCCCACATGTAAGGATTATGTCTGGAGCAGGACGTGCTGTCTGCTTAGAATAATACAACTCTGTGAAATACTCACCTGTAGAGTTGGTATTATAATACGCAGACAGCACGTCCTGCTCCACCCCACCCTGATTTCACTTTGTTCTGGATCCCCTGTTTGGTGATTGTTATCCTTGATATTGTTTGCCAGTTTTGGGTGGTTGTTTTCTCCTGGCCTCTCATTCTCACTGCTTTTTAATGCTGGGGATTTGTGGGAGGTCCTCCGGTATATGTAGGGCCAGGAGGAGCTTGTTTTCTTCATGATCTGCAGTGCACGGCGCTGAAGGCGGAGGTATACCCACATGTAAGGATTATGTCTGGAGCAGGACGTGCTGTCTGCGTATAATAATACCAACTCTACATGTGAGTATTTCACAGAGTTGTATTTTTTACACATTTGGCCAATAAGACTCACTGATATCCCACACACACACACTCACTTTTGGGGGGAAAAAGGGCGCCTTTTTATATGTGATGTCGCGGTCACGGGATCGCCGCTTTCGCGCTCTTCGGGGGGCAGGGCCGGGGGATGACGCGTATCGCGTCGTCCCCCTGCAGGCCGCCCCTCGAGGTTCTTCTGCCGGCGCCATTTTGAGCCTGCTGCGCATCTGGGGCCCTTCGTCCTCCTGAGCTGTGGAGGTCACCGTTTACTGTGTCTCTTCCTGCTGTGGTCTGGTGGCTTGGTGCTCTTTCGGTCTCCTTGGTCCATGAGTCCCCTTTGGGGGGTTTGTTTCCTTGGGGCATGGGCTGCGGGATGCTTATGTGCCTTTTACTTATGTCTTTCAGGCAGGACAACTGTGGGTTGTGGTTTCCTGGTTCTGCTCCTTACCCCCCATCATCTCCCCTTTACTGGCTCCTCTGGGGGCATCCCTTGGGGGGGGGGCATCCCGGGTGGCTTTTTATTAGCCCTTACCCTGTGCTGGCCTATTGCGCCTGTGCTAATCACCATATGGAGGCTTCTGGAGATAGTGTGCTTGGGGGTCCTTCGGGGCAATCCCCGGCTGTGTGCCATGTGCTGGCATCCCCTTTGTTATAGTTCCGCGGTGTGTGCCGTGCGCCCAAGGTATTATTGCGGCCCAGGCTGGGTTGCACACTTCCCTTCCCAGTTCTGCGCCCACTTCGGCATCGCCTACCCCCCCGCGCCTGCATTTAGCCCCCAGTGAGGGGGATACTAGCAGGGGGTCACAATCTGATCTGGCACTTCGTGTGGCCAGCATTGAAAGGCAACTTGCCAGGCCTGTTCCAGGTAAGGCCTCTGGCAAGAAGCGGCACCTGGCTCCCACGCCCTCCCTCTTTGCTGAGGAGGATGAGGGAATTGATGCCCTTGGTGGCCGTTACTCCCTAGAGGAGGGAGAGCTTTTCCAGGACTCTGACTCCTCTGGGGACCAGCAGGAGGGGTAAAACAGTGACCCTGGGTCTGCGTCCAGGGAGGATTCATGGCTCCACAATGACACTGATAGACTGCTGTCTGACGTTTTTGAAACCTTGCACATTGCCCCCCCTGAGGTGGCTAAGAGGATGCAGGGTGAGCTCTTTCGTCCTGATAAACAACGTCTGGAGTTCCCTGAGCAGGGCCATTTCTCTAATATGGTGCTCAAGGAGTGGGAGCGTCCTAATAGATTGCCAGCGTTGCCCAAAGGGTTTGATAAGGGGTATCCCTTTCCTGCTGACCTGGTCAAGCGATGGTCGTGTCCCCCTGTGGTGGACACTCCCGTTGTCATGGCTTTTCCTGACACTACAACACTGCGGGATAGCGCGGACCGGCGTATGGATCAGCTGGCCTGCCATGCTTTTACATTTGTGGGGGCTGGGCTGCGTCCGGTCTGTGCCGTTGCCATTACAGCTATTGAGAAAAAGCTCAAGTGTCTCACTGATGGCGCTATGGCTGGTAGGAGGAGGGGGCATTATAGGGCCCTCTTGCTTTGCTCTGATTTTGTTGCCTTTGTCCTTACTGCCATGGATGATGCGGTCTGGCTGGGTGGTAGGGCCTCTGCCCTCTTGGTGGCTATGCGCCGCTCTGTTTGGTTGCGTCATTGGGCAGCTGACACTGCAGCCAAGAAGGCTCTCACTGGGCTCCCTTTTGCGGGGATACGGCTCTTTGGGGAGCTTCTGGATGTTTTAGCCAAGGATGGTAGGTTACTTCAGCGTAGGAAGCAGACTCGGCCCTTTCGGGGGACCTCTGCTTCCTTCCCCTCCTTTTGGGCTTCCCCTCTTCTCGGGTAGCCGCAGAGATTCTTGGGGCCATGGCAGATCCCGTTGTCGTCCCGGTCTCTCCTGGGGTTCCAAGCCCCTCCTAAGGCCCCTCAGACATGAGTAGGCGCCCTTGCCCATCCGGATGGGGGACGGCTTCGGCTCTTTGCTCACGTCTGGAGGCTCCGCATCTCAGATCGGTGGATTCAGGAGGTGGTGTCCTCCGGATACAAGATAGAGTTTGCAGCCTGGCCGCCCCCAAGATTCCTCAGATCCCTGATGTCTCAAAACCCTCTGTCGGCTCAGGGTGTGCGGCTTGCAGTTCAACACCTGTTGGAGTCGGGAGTCATTTGTCTGGTGCCTTCCCAGGAACAGGGTCAGGGGTACTACTCCAATCTTTTCACGTTCCCCAAAAAGGGTGAGTCTTTGAGGCCCATCCTGGACCTGAAGAGTCTCAACAAGTTTGTCAGGTTCAAGCACTTACGCATGGAGACGCTATGCTTGGCTGTCGGTACCCTTCGCCCGGGCGACTTCATGACCACAGTGAACATCAAGGATGCCTATCTTCATGTGCCAATCTTTCCAGGTCATCAGAGATTCCGGAGGTTCGCTCTAGAGGATCAACATTACCAGTTTGTGGCTTTACCGTTCGGTATCACCTCGGGTGCTTCGGTTCACCAAGGTGCTGGCGGGCGTAATGGCTCTGTTGCAGAACCAGGGCATTCGCATCCTCCCTTACCTGGACAACATTCTGATTGCGGCTCAGTCTCTTTCTCAGGCAGAGAAGGATACTCAGGTGGTGACCTCCACTCTCGAGTCCTTCGGCTAGGTGATCAACTTTCCCAAGTCTTCACTGTCGCCGTCTTTGGTGAGGTCTTTTTCTGGGCATGACTCTGGATACCTCTCAGGTCAAAGTATTCCTGCCTCGGCAGAAAGTGGGGGCCCTTCAGGAGCAGGCACGGGCTCTGCTCTTGTGTCCCCATCCCTCCATCCAGCAGGGGATGCAGTTAGTGGGCCTGATGGTGTCCTGCTTCGAGGCGGTCCCCTTTGCTCTGTTTCACATGAGACCTCTTCAGCTGCACCTCCTTGTTTGGGATTGAGAACCCTGTGTCCCTGGATCAGGATTTTGCTCTGTCCCCCCTAGCCTGACAGTCCCTCTCGTGGTGGCTGGACTCAAGGAACCTTCTAGTGGGCAGTATCTTTCTGCCTCCGTGCTGGGAAACTGTCACCACAGATGCCAGTCTGACGGTTGGGGGGCTTTTGGAAGTCCCTACAGTTCCAGGGTCGGTGGGGCCCCCAGGAGGCCCATGCTCCCATCAATGTCCTGGAACTTAGGGCGATCAGATTGGTTCTTTCTCAGCTGGCCACGCACCTTCGGGGTCGGGCTGCTCAGATCCGCTCGGACAACCAGACGGCGGTTGCCTACATCAATCATCAGGGAGGGACTCGGAGCAAGCAAGCCCTCAAGGAAGTGTCTCTGATACTGTCTTGGGTGGAGGAGAATGTCCCTTGCATCTCGGCTGTCTACATTCCGGGGGTGGAGAACCAGGAGGCAGACTCACGGAGTAGGGGGATGTCTCAATGGGGGGTTGGTCCCTCAGCAACAAGGTATTTCACTCCCTGTGTCACCGCTGGGGTCATCCGGATGTGGACCTGTTTGCGTCCCGCCACAATCACAAGCTTCCAATATTTGTCTCCCTGTCGCAGGATCCTCTGGCCTTCACCACGGATGCGCTAGCGATTCCTTGGACGGAGTTTCGGCTCTTCTGTGTTCCCTCCCTTTCCTCTGCTGGGCAGGGTGCTGCGCAAGGTAGCCCAGGAAGGGGTACCAGCCATTCTGGTGGCCCCCTGTTGGCCAAGGAGGGTGTGGTTCGCAGACATTGTGCAGTAGATCGGTACGTTTTACCCAAGCATCCAGATCTGCTCACTCAGGGACAACTGTGCCATCCCAATTTACAAACGCTGGATTTGACGGCTTGGCTGCTGAAACCTCTATCTTGATGGATAAGGGTTTGCTGGCCTCTGTTGTTGATACCATGATTAGGGCTAGGAAGAAGTCCTCGTCCTTTATCTACTACAGGGTCTGGCATGCTTACATTGCCTGGTGTGAGTCCAAGTCTCTAACTTGTCGGGTGTTTTCTATCCCCAGGATTCTGGAATTTTTACAACATGGTTTGGATTCGGGTCTTCAACTTAGTACCCTCAAGGGACAGGTGTCAGCTCTAGCAATTTTTTTCCAAAGATCCTTTGCCAATCACCGGCTGGTTAAGAATTTTTTTCCAGTGAGTTACTCATGTGCGTCCGCCACGTAAACCTATGCTACCGGTTTGGGACTTGAATCTGGTGTTGTCTGCTCTACAGGGTCCTCCTTTTGAGCCTATCCGTGGGGCAGCGTTACCCATTCTGACTCTTAAGGTGGCCTTTTTGGTGGCTATCACTTCAGTCAGGCGAGTCTCTGAGCTGGCGGCGCTTTCTATTAAACCTCCTTATTTTGAGCGGCATCAGGATAAGGTGGTATTTAGGCTTAAGCCGGATTTCTTGCCCAAGGTTGTGTCTGCTTTTCATCTCAATCAGAACATTGTATTACCTTCCTTGTGTCCTAACCCTGCTGAATCCAAGGAACGAACCCTTCATTCTCTGGATGTTGTCAGGGCTCTGAAATTTTACTTGGTTGCTACTAAGTCTTTCAGGAAATCTGATGCTCTTTTTGTTCTTCCTGCGGGACCTAGGAAGGGCTTGCCTCCGGCTAAATCTACTATCAGCAAGTGGATTCGCCAGGTGGTGGTTCAGGCCTATTCTGCTAAAGGGAAGGTTCCTCCTTTCTGGATTTCTGCTCATTCCACTCGTGCTATTGGTGCTTCTTGGGCCTTTCAGCACCAAGCTTCTGTTGAACAAGTTTGTAAGGCCGCGACTTGGTCTTCTGTTCATACCTTTTCCAAGTTTTACAAGGTTGATGTTAAGGCCTCAGCTGATGCTGCTTTTGGCCGCAAGGTACTTCAGGCGGTAGTGGTTTGAACTGTCTGCTGCTACTTTTTGGGGATCCCACCCTACCTTACGGACACTGCTATTGGATGTCCCATACGTAAGGACTTTTTACTATGCATGGCACGGCCTGCTTCACCCCACATTTGTTATCGTTATTCTTGGTTCTCTTTACCTCTTTATGGTGATTGTTCCAAGTTAGTTGGGGTTGTTACCTTTTTTACCTTTATTATCTCCCGGCTTCTTATATAACTGCCTGTCAACACTGGGGAGGTCTATTTGTGATCCTGTTTTTATATGGTGCCGGGAGGAGCCACAGCTCTTCTGCAGTACACTGCGCCACCTTGTGGCGGAATATCCCATACGTAAGGACTACTTGAAGCAGGCCGTGCCATGCATAGTAAAAACAATTCTACATGTGAGTACTAACAGAATTGTCTTTTTCAAGTCGACTGTGGGTGGCTCTGCAGCCTGGCCCACCTCCACTCCCTACCCCCTGCGTTGTTTTGTTGAGGAGTGGAGGCATGTCTAGTTTCTATAGTTCGCCTTAGGCAGCAGAGAGACTAGGGTCACCCTGCAAGTTGTTAATAGCATATTGAGCATCGGGCCGCCACTATGGATTTTCTTTCTAATTCATTCCAGGCCGTACAGTAATCACGATTGGGTAGCTCCCCCCCCCCCCCAAAGGGGGCGTGGACTGCAAGATCAAAGATGTGGCTCCTCCCGGCCCCCTATAAAGGCAGCTGCCTCTCAACCCAGGCCCAGTTCTCTTCTTGCAGTGGAGCTTCACAGATCGCTTACACTCTCTCAGGATTTAGCAGCAGAGTGGGGCCCCCTAGCCTGTCGGCTGGCTGCAGGACCCTATTTCCGCGGATTCCTCTGACCCATGCTTGCCTCCCAGCTTTGGCTGTTTTGGGATCCGTGTACGGTAGGGTGAAACGCCGGGGTCTGGGGCATTTTGGCAGAGCACGTGGCTCTGGGCCGCAGGTTTTTTACAAGAAGCAAGTCGGCCGCAGGTATCTTATGGTGAACCCGCTGAGAAACCACTGTATATTCTTGTATATAACCTCCCTTCTCCCACATGTTTTATTGTTTTTTAATGTTACTGTGTTCGTGCTTGGTGCTACTATACGTGGGGGAGCGGTGGAGAGCCTCTTCGCCATAGCACGCTCCGACGAGGAGCGTCTGCTGCCGCTCCTCCCACATACTCGCATGCCTCGTTCCCTCGCCGGGTGGAGGCATCTGGCAGAGGCAGGGGGGGGTGACGGGCCGGGGAGCGGAGTCATGGGCGGTGGCACACAGGCTGGCCGTCGCTCCAGTGACTCTCCCCCAGCCAGAAGGTTCTGGAACGCGTGCTGCTGCGTGTTGATGTCGCGCATCTGGAAGTTATACCTCGATGCATTGGCTGCTCCTGTGTGTCTCCGTAGCGCTGCTGCAGCGCGGTCTGAGTTCTTCTCTTTCCTTGTTGTTGCATTTTATAAAGGGGGAAATGCTTATTTATATTATTTCTATTGGTCAATGTTTATGTATACATGTAGTTTGCCTATAATATGTTATATATGACAATATGGGTCATATTGTAATTTCTGTCTCTTCTTTTTGATTTTAGACTGTGGGCTGAAGGTTGAGGGTTGTGGTTTCTCCCGGTCCCTATTGTAAAAGAGGGGGATCGGCCATAGGCTTAGGACATTAGTGTCTATTTGGCCTTTTACGAATATTATATATTCACAATTGCCATAATTGAGGCATCAGGGGATAGTGAGCCGGGCACCCCACTTGGGCAAGACAGGCTCCCCCCCCCCCCCCCCCTTTGTGCAGACGGAATCCCCTGGTCGGGTTCAGCACAATTTGTTCCACTTGTGCCAGAGGCATTGTTTTGGACCATGAGCGGGCGGGCGCTCCTGCCCCTAGTCCTGCGTTACCACCAGCCTCTCCGGATCCTCCGCTGCTGCAGTTAGCCCCTAGTGAAGGGGGAGCCAGCAAGGGGACACAGGCAGATTTTGCGCACAGGCTGGCTAGTCTTGAGAAACAACTCTCGTTGGCAGCCCCTGAAAAGGCCTCGAGTAAGAAGCGGCACTTGGAGCCGGTTTACTCAGACGATGATTTATAAACTTCTTTTGGCTCTGCGGAGGAAGCCGAGTCGCCAGATGACCTACTCTCGGAAGGCGAGTTGCTCTCCGCTGGAGAAGACAGCATCTCAGGTTCCTCCTCAGGTGAGGATTCCTTCCTTGCTTTCTTCCATTATTCTAAGCAGACAGCACGTCCTGCTCCAAACATAGTCCTTACATGTGGGTATACCTCCGCCTTCAGCGCTGTGCACTGCAGAACATGAAGAAAACAAGCTCCTCCCGCCCTACATATACCGGAGGACCTCCCACAAATCCCCAGATTTCTCTGCAGTGCTGAGACTGCGAAGACATGAAGTATCACGCTCTCGCTATTTCCACCCGTCCTCAGTGTGAATTAATGCCTCCCAGCCTGGGCTGCGTTGGTCGGGTGAAGGTAGGCAGCACCTAGTGTGCTTATGGAGCTAGACTCCACCGCAATCCCCCTCCATAGGGTAGGCGGTTAAGGCGTATGGTGAGCCTTCAATTGGATGCCCCTCCTGCAATAGTGCCCCTCGCCCGGTGTAGCGGTGAACCCAGTATATTGGATCACCTTCCTCCCTAGTTTTCCCCGTTAGTGGGGGAAAAAAGAGGGGGGGGGGGGGTCGTGTGTACGACGGCTAATCCTTGCCCTAATCACACTAGTCACCCATTGTCTTAATTGGTTACTGGAGTCAGAGCCGCGCTTCACTTTCAGCTTTTTGCTTTCCTACTAGCGCTTTTCATTGCATTACTCGGCGCGTACTTCGGCTCTATTCGATTGACGCTTGGCGTTCTATCACGGTATTCATCCTGTCAGTTTTCTCTGAGGTGATTTCTCCCTGCTGTCGCTTCTGATTGGCTGCGCGCCTTCAAGCTTCGCTCTCAGGAGGGGGGCGTGGTTCCGTTTGGCGCGCTTCGCGTCGTCTGCTCTGGCCCGCCCTTCGAGGTTCGCTTGGCGCCATTTCCTTCTCACATGCGCGTGGTGAAGACGGTCCTCCCCTCACTGTACTGTAAGTGCCCTCATGGGCGATTCCTTTCCTAGCTTTGGCTTCTTTGCGCTTGGCTCTGACATCCCTGTTCCCCTTGTGTCTTTCAGACCGCGGACTTCGGCGGCTTCTCCCGGCCCGGCGTAGCATCCGGTCCAGACCTTTTTTAAACCAATTACTCACACTTCCCAGCGGGTGTTTGGGGCATCCAGGGTTGCTTTACAGCGTCAATCCCTACTGGCATATTGAATATAATAATCACCATATGGAGGCATCTCAGGAGATTGTGAACGGGGTTCCTTCGGGACAAGCCCGTCTGTGTGTAGCTTGTGGGGTTACACCTAGCAGTGGTGACAATGCACGGGTCTGCGTCCCTTGTGCCCAGCAGGCGCTAGCTGGCCTACCCACCTCTTCCGAGGCTGGGCCCGCACCTCACCTTGCTTCTCCTACTCCCCCAAGCCTGAGTCTAACCCCCAATACTAGAGGGGACTCTCATGCTGATTTTGCCACTAGACTGGCTAGCGTGGAAAATTTAATCGCGGGCTCCTTGGCGCGCAAGGCTACCGCCAAAAAGCGCCACTTGAATCCTGAAACCACTATTCTTCCTGTAGAATCTGACGATTTACATTTGTCTTATGCACACTCCCCCTCAGAGGAAGGGGAACTGTTTTCTGACTCGGAGGTCATATGACGATGAGTCCAGGGGTCAGGATGAATCTGGTTCTGATCTTTGGTCCCAGGATGACGTTGATTGCTGGCCCAGATCTTTGATGTGTTATCCCTCTCTCCCCCGCCTGCGGCTCCTCGGAAAAGAGGTGACCTGTTCCATACCGCTAGGGTGCGGTTGGAGTTTCCTGAACAAACTCATTTTAATAATCTCGTCTTAAAGGAGTGGGAACATCCCTGCAAACTCCAGGGGGTTCCTAAAACAGTGGATAGGAAGTATCCATTCCCTGCTGACCTGATCAAGTGTTGGACTTCGCTGCCCGAAGTCGATGCCCCGATCCTTGGTCTGTCCAATACCTCTATTATGCACTCCCCTGACACTACTACGCTGCGGGATCTGGAGGATCGGCGGGTTGATCAACTGGCATGTCATGCCTTTGCATTTGGGGGAGCCACGCTCCGCCCGGTTTGTGCCTTAGCCATCACGGCGGTGGCGCTCAGGACTGTGGTGAAGACTGCCCTTGAAGGGGCGGATGACTTGCCGTCTGACGTCGCCAATGCTTTATTTACCTGTGAGACCTTTATCAATTATATCCTGTCTGCATCAGATGATGCTATTAAACTGAGTGCTAGGTCCTCTGCTCTGGTGGTAGCCATACGCCGTGCGGTCTGGTTACGCTCGTAAGGCTCTTACGGGGCTTCCATTCAAAGGGCTGCGCCTGTTTGGAGAAAGGTATCTTCGCTAAAGGGGGCAAGCTGCCCCAGCGCAAGCGTCAGATTCGGCCCTTTCGTGGCCCAAGCTCTCACTCGACCCCCTATCGTGGGGCTAAACAGGGAAGAGGGGTGTCCTTCGCCGGAGCTCGCACAGATTCCTGGAACAAGAGGACGCCGCCCCAGTTCTTCCTGGGGGCCCAAGCCCAAAGCCCCTCCCAAGACCCCCCGAACATGAAGGGGCGCCCTCGCCCGTCAGGGTGGGGGGACGTCTACAGCATTTTCAGCATGTCTGGAGACGCCACGTCCCAGACCGGTGGATTCAGGAGGTAGTGTCCTCCGGTTACAAGATAGTTTGCTGTACTGCCCCCTACCAGGTTCGTTGGGTCTTGAATCCCACAGGATCCTGCCTCAGGTCAAGTCTTGATGCTAGCGGTGCAGGACCTTCTAGACCTCGGGGTCATTTGCAAGGTCCCCTTAAAAGACAGGGGCGTGGGGTTTTATTCCAACCTGTTCACGGTGCCCAAAAAGGATGGGTCAGTCAGACCCATTCTGGATTTAAAAATCCTAAACAGATTTGTCAGAAACAGACATTTTCGTATGGAAACTCGGCCATTGCCTCGCTGCGCCCAGGGGACTTCATGACATCTGTGGACATCAAGGACGCTTACCTGCACGTTCCGGTGTTCCCAGGGCATCAAAGGTTTCTCAGATTTGCGCTGCTGGATCAGCATTACCAGTTTGTGGCTCTGCCATTCGGACTTTCGTCAGCCCCCAGGGTATTCACCAAGGTGTTGGCAGGAGTAATGTCTCTGAGACTAAAAGGCATACGAGTGTTGCCCTACCTTGACGATATACTCATCTCATCCCAGTCTCTGCAGCAGGCAGAGCTGGACACGCGGTGGGTGGTGACCACCCTGGAGTCCTTAGGCTGGGTGATCAATTACCCAAAGTCCTCTCTGTCCCCCTCCTCAGTGACCCCGTTTCTGGGGATGATTCTGGATTCAGTTCAGTCAAGGATATTCCTTCCTCCACAGAAGGTGGAAGCTCTGACAACGCAGGTGAGATCCCTGCTCTCAAGCCCTCATCCCTCCATCAGGCAGGGAATGCAGTTGGTGGGCTCGATGGTGGCAAGCTTCGAGGCGGTGCCCTTTGCACAATTCCATTCGAGAACTCTGCAGCTTCACCTTCTGTCAGTTTGGAACAAGGACCCAGCGTCCTTGGACGAGATCTGGGTGCGTCCCTCCTCGGTCAGACAATCCCTTGCGTGGTGGCTGGACCACTGGAACTTAACAAGGGGCAGATCCTTCCTGGCTCCCTCCTGGGAGACGGTCACAACGGATGCCAGTCTCTCGGGCTGGCGGGGATGCTGCAAGTCCCTGCGTTTCCAGGGGAGGTGGGGCCCTCAGGAGGCCCATCTACCCATCAATGTTCTGGAACTCAGGGCGGTCATATTAGTGCTGGAACAATTGACCCAGCACCTGAAGGGTCTGGCGATTCAGGTACGCTCAGACAACAGGACCGCAGTAGCCTACATCAATCATCAGGGAGGAACCTGGAGCAAGGGTGCTCTCCAGGAGGTGTCTCTGATTCTAACGTGGGCAGAGACCAATGTTCAATGCATCTCGGCTGTGTACATTCTGGGGGCGGAAAATCTGCTGGCAGATGCCCTGAGCAGGGGGTCGTCCCGTCAGGGGGAGTGGTCCCTCTCCAACACGGTATTTCAGTCCCTGTGTCACCGTTGGGGTCTCCCAGACGTGGATCTGTTTGCGTCCCGTCACAAGCTCCCGAGCTTTGTATCCCTGTCTCAGGATCCTCTGGCTCTGGCCTCGGATGCTCTGTCAATGTCTTGGAGGGAGTTTCGGCTCCTGTATGCGTTTCCACCAATTCCCCTTCTGGGCAGAGTGCTACGCAAGATCGCTCTGGAAGGGGTACCCACGATTTTGGTGGCCCCAAGGTGGCCAAGAAGAGTGTGGTTCGCAGACGTGGTTCAAATGGCAGTAGATCATTACCATCTGCCAAGGATACCAAACCTTCTAACTCAGGGGTCTCTACGCCATCCCAATTTACTAACTCTGGCTTTGACGGCTTGGCTATTGAAACCACCATCTTAAAGGAAAAGGGGTTGTCCGCTTCTGTAGTGGCTACCATGGTGCAAGCCAGGAAGAAGACTTTTTCTGCTATATATTATGGTATGGCGTGCCTACATTGACTGGTGTGAATCCAGGTATCTTACCTGCCGGGAATTCTTAGTCTCCAGGGTGCTGGAGTTTTTACAACATGGTCTAGACTTAGGTCTTAAGCTTAGTACTTTGAAGGGCCAGGTTTCGGCCCTGTCTATCTTCTTTCAGAAGACCTTTGCCCAGCACTCTTATCAAGACCTTCTTTCAGGGGGTCAATCATGTGCGTCCCACTCGGAAGCCTATGGTTCCTGTTTGGGATCTGAATTTGGTTTTGTCGGCCCTGCAGGGTCCTCCTTTTGAGCCTATACATGAAGCAGCTCTTGCTGTTCTCACGCTCAAGGTGGTCTTTCTGGTAGCTATTACCTCGGTTAGACGTGTGTCTGAATTGGCTGCCTTGTCTATTCAGCCTCCCTACTTTGAGAGACACCGGGATAAGGTGGTGTTTCGCTTCAAGCCAGACTTTCTGCCTAAGGTTGTGTCTGCATTCCATTTGAATCAAGATAGTGTCCTTCCTTGTGCCCTAATCCTAGTAACCCTAAGGAGATGGTTTTGCACTCCCTGGATGTGGTTAGGTGTGTTAAGTCTTAACCTGGTTACCACTCAGGCCTTTAGGAAGACGGATGCTCTCTTCGTTGTGCCTCATGGGTCGAGGAAAGGTTTGGCTCCCGCCATGTCTACCATCAGTAAATGGATTCGTCAGGCTGTGGTTCAAGCCTATACTACTAAGGGGAAGACTCCCCCCCCCCCCCCTTTTTTCGTCTTACTGCTCATTCTACTAGAGCTGTTGGGGCTTCTTGGGCTTTTCAGCACCAGGCCTCTGTGGAGCAAGTTTGTAAGGCCTCTGCTTGGTCTTCTGTTCACACCTTTACAAAGTTTTACAAGGTTGATGTTAAGGCCTCAGCTGACGCTGTGTTTGGCCGCAAGGTTTTGCAGGCGGCAGTAGTTTAAACTGCTTGCTGTTGCCTTTCTGTTGGGGATCCCACCCTTCTTTAAGGACACTGCTATTGGATGTCCCACATGTAAGGACTATGTCTGGAGCAGGACGTGCTGTCTGCTTAGAATAATACAACTCGGTGAAGTACTCACCTGTAGAGTTGGTATTATACGCAGACAGCACGTCCTGCTCCACCCCACCCTGATTTCACTTTGTTCTGGATCCCCTGTTTGGTGATTGTTATCCTTGATATGGTTTGCCAGTTTTGGGTGGTTGTTTCTCCTGGCCTCTCATTCTCACTGCTTTTTAATGCTGGTGATTTGTGGGAGGTCCTCCGGTATATGTAGGGCGGGGAGGAGCTTGTTTACTTCATGTTCTGCAGTGCACGGCGCTGAAGGCGGAGGTATACCCACATGTAAGGACTATGTCTGGAGCAGGACGTGCTGTCTGCGTATAATACCAACTCTACAGGTGAGTACTTCAGAGTTGTATTTTTGATACCTTGCACATTGTTCCTTCCAAGATGGCCAAGAGGAAAAAGGGTGATTTGTTTCGGCCTGAAAGACAGGGGCGGGTTTTTCCTGAGCGGCTGCATTATTCTTAGTATAGATTACGTCCTGCTCCAAATCTAATACTTACACGTGGGGTATACTCCGCCAGATGGCGCTGGACTGCAGAGACATCGAAAATGGGCTCCTCCCGGCCCCTCAAATACCCGGGGACCTCCCACAAATCCCCAGAATTTCTCTGCAGTCTGGCTGCGAAGGACGAGAAATGGCTCTCTACTCGCAGGTGAGCGGGGCTATTAGCCTGCGGCCCTGTAGGACTATTCCCACCCGTTCCACTAGTAATATGCCTCCAAGCCTTGGCTGCGCTGGTCGGGTGAAGGTAGGCAGCACCGCTGTTAGGTGCTTAGGAGCGCTGCTCCACCGCAATCCCCCACCAAAGGGTAGGCGGTTCAGGCTTATGGTGAGCCTCTATGGGATGCCCCTCCCGCACTATTGCCCCTGTCTATCGGTGGGCCCTATTTAAGTGGCCGCTGTCCTCCCTCATTCTCCTTGTAGCCTTCGGGGGAAAAGAGGGGGGGCTGTGTGTAAATGTGTATGCTATGCATTCTGTGTTTTACACTCTTTTTATTCTGTTTAGTCTGGTCAGCCGCCGCGCTGACTTGCCTTTACTGTTTTTTTAAAATTGCCGCCGCCACACGCTGACTAGTGGTGGCATTACCTCAGGCGCTGGTGCGCCGTCATTGGCTGCTTGCACATTCTGGCTTCGCGCTCTTCGGGGGGGCGGGGCACGTCTATGGCCCTCGAGGTATACCGACGCCATCTTTAACCTGCTTGGTTGGCCCATGCGCGACGGATCCCTACCTACCGCAGTCTGTAAGTGCCCTCGCGGGCGGCTTTATATCTTTCACTTTTGTTACTGTGTGCTTACAGGTCTTGTCTGCTTATGTCTTTCAGGCGGGGCGAACCCTTTTGGCTTCTCCCGGCCCTGAATTAGTGTATAACTTGTAGACCTTGTAAAAATAATACTCCCACTTCCCTAGCGGGTTATTGGGGCATCCGGGGTTGCTATATAGCGTTATTCCCTATTGGTGTATAGCGCTGCTATAATCCTCATATGGAGGCATCCCAGGATAATGTGACCGGGATCCCTTCGGGACAAGACCGGCTGTGTGTAGCGTGTGGGCAGCCTCATGCTGACGCGGACAAGGCGCGGGTCTGTGTACCCTGTGCTGAGCAGGTGCTTGCATTGCAATCTGGCCTGCCAGTGGCTGCACCTCGTTTCACTTCGCCTACTCCCCCAAGTTTAAACCTCACTCCTACTGAGTTGCATACTAGTGGGGATTCTCAGCCTGATGTGTCTTCTAGACTGGCTAATGCTGAGCAGTTGATTGCTAAGTCCTTAGCGCGTAAGGCCCGTGCTAAGAAGCTGCACTTGACGCCTAATGTAACTGTTTTCCCTATGGGAACTGAGGAGTTTTGGAATCTTTGTGGCTATACCCCGTCTGATGAAGGGGAGCTCTTTTCTGATTCAGGCTCATCTGATGAGAGACCAAGGGGTCATGACGATTCTGGCTCTGACCCCTGTGCCCCGGATGACACTGACAGATTGACCCAGATTTTTGAGGTTCTGTCCCTCTCTCTCCCTGTTGCGGCTCCCAGGAAAAGAGGAGAGCTTTTCGCCTGGCGGACTCTGAGCAGGGGGGACCTCTATGCAGCAGGGTGTTTCAATCCCTGTGTCACCGTTGGGGCCAGCCAGATGTGGATCTGTTTGCGTCCCGCCACAATCACAAGCTCCCAGCTTTTGTCTCTCTGTCCCAGGATCCTCTGGCCTTGACCTCGGATGCTCTAGCAATGTCATGGCAGGACTTTCAGTTTCTGTATGTCTTCCCTCCAATCCCCTGCTGGGCAGGGTTCTGCGCAAGATTGCTCTGGAAGGGGTGCCAGCAATTCTGGTGGCCCCCAGGTGGCCAAGAAGAGTGGGGTTCGCAGACGTGGTGCAGCTGGCAGTAGATCAGTACGCTCTGCCCCTGGTGCCAGATCTGCTCACTCAGGGCTCGCTCCGCCATGCCAATTTACAAACTCTGGCTTTGACGGCTTGGCTGCTGAAACCTCCATCTTGATGGAGAAGGGGCTGTCTTCCTTGGTTGTGGATACTTTGATTAAAGCTAGGAAAAAGTCTTCCTCTTCCATTTATTACAGGGTTTGGCGTGCCTACATTGACTGGTGTGAGTGGAAGTCTCTTCCCTGTCATGTGTTCTCTATTCCCAGGATTCTGGAGTTCCTGCAGCATGGGTTGGAGATGGGGCTCCAACTCGGTACTCTGAAGGGTCAGGTTTCTGCCCTGGCTATTTTTTTTTTTCCAGAAGTCATTTGCTCAGCACCCTCTGATCAGGACTTTCTTCCAGGGGGTCACTCATGTGCGCCTCCCACGTAAGCCTATGGTGCCTGTTTGGGATCTGAACTTAGTTCTGTCAGCCTTGCAGGGTGCTCCCTTTGAACCTGTACAGGATGCTGCCTTGGCCATTCTTACGCTCAAGGTTGTATTTCTGGTGGCTATCACTTCTGTCAGGCGTGTGTCTGAATTGGCGGCGCTTTCCATTCAGCCCTCCTACTATGAGGAACACCAGGACAAGGTGGTGTTTCAAGCCTGGTGTTCTGCCTAAGGTAGTGTCTGCCTTTCATTTGAATCAGGATATTGTTCTTCCTTCTTTGTGCCCTAATCCTAGCAATGCTAAGGAGAGGGTTTTGCACTCTTTGGATGTGGTTAGGTGTCTGATGTACTATCTGGTGGCTACTGCACCTTTCAGGAAAACTGATGCTCTTTTTGTGGTCCCTTCTGGTCCTAGGAAGGGTTTGGCTCCTGCCAAGTCTACTATCAGCAAGTGGATTCATCAGGCTGTGATTCAGGCCTACTCTGCTAAGGGGAGGAATCCTCCCTTCCGCCTTACTGCTCATTCCACTCGTGCTATTGGTGCCTCTTGGGCTTTTCAGCACCAGGCTTCTGTTGAACAAGTTTGCAAGGCCGCTACTTGGTCTTCTGCTCATACCTTTTCAAAGTTTTACAAGGTTGATGTTAGGGCCTCAGCTGATGCTGCTTTTGGCCGAAAGGTTCTGCAGGCGGCAGTGGTTTAAACTGGGGGATCCCACCCTACTTTATGGACACTGCTATTGGATGTCCCAAAAGTATTAGATTTGGAGCAGGACGTACTGTATACTAAGAATAATACAATTCTGTGATTACTCACCTGTAGAATTGGTATTATGAGTATACGGTACGTCCTGCTCCAACCCACCCTTGGTTTTGCATTATCTTGGATCCCCTGTATGGTGATTGTTATCATTGTTATAGTTGCTAGTTTGGATTGTTTAATTCTCCGGGCTTCTCATTAACTGCTTTTCAATGCTGGGGATTTGTGGGAGGTCCCCGGGTATTTGAGGCGCCGGGAGGAGCCTATTTTCGATGTCTCTGCAGTCCAGAGACGCAAAGTGGCGGCGTCTTCATTGGCAATTCATATTCTAAGTGTGCCATACACTTCGCCATTCATGACAATTGAAACTGTCTCAGAGCTTCGTGCTCTTCGGGGGGGGGGGCCCTGGGTTGGCGCGCTCCGCGTCACAGCCGCTTGGCCTGCCCTTCGAGGTTCTTGGTGCCATTTTGATGCTGGTCGCACGCGCGCGTGGTTGTGGTCCGCCCCCTCTCTTGGTCTGTAAGTGCCCTCGCGGGCGATTTTCATTATCCTTCATTACTGCGCATGGTTCTGACACCCCTTATTCCCATTATGTCTTTCAGACTGGTGAACACCATTGGCTTCTCCCGGCCCGGTGTAAATTTTTAGCGGGTCTTGCAATATTCTCCCACTTCCCTAGCGGGTCTTTGGGGCATCCAGGGTTACTTATAGTGTAAATCTCTACTGGCATATTGTTCCTTGAATAATCACCATATGGAGGCATCTCAGAATAATGTGACCGGGGTCCCTCCGGGACAAGACCGGCTATGTATAGCGTGTGGACAACCCCATGCGGATGCTGGCAGGGCACGGGTCTGTGGACCCTGTGCCGAGCAAGCACTGGCCCTGCAATCTGGTCGGCCAGTGGCTACACCTAGCTCCAATTCACCTATCTCCCCAGGCTTAAATCTGTCTCCTGCTGAGTCGCCTACAAGTGGGGTAGTGCAGCCTGCTAGGCCTACCAGACTGCCTACAGCTGAACAGATCATTGCTAGGTTATCGGAGAGAATGGGCCCTGGTAAGAAGCGGCACCTGTCGCCTCATGCCTTGGTATCTTCTATGAGAACCGTGGGATTTACTACTCCGGGTGACTATACCCTTTCTGATGAAGGGGAGTTGTTCTCTGACTCAAGCTCATCTGATGGGAGCCCGAGGAGTCATGACGATTCAGGCCCTGAATACTGGGGCCAGTGTGATACTGACGACTTATTAAGGTCTTTAACGCACTGTCTATCTCCCTCCCCGGTCAGGTCCCCAAACCTAGAGGGGAGCATTTCCATACTGCTACCGCACGTTTGGAATTTCTAGAGCAGGCTCATTTCCATGCCCTGGTGCTCAAGGAATGGGAATGTCCCAGTAAACTTACAGGGGTTCCAGGGGACTGGGATAGGAAATACCCTTTCCCCCCTGAGGTGGTTGATTGCTGGTCATTACCCCCCGTGGTGGATGCGCCGATCATAGGGGTCCCGAACCCCCCATTTATTACAACCCCTGCTTATAGTACCCTCCGGGATGCTGAGGACCGGCGCATTGAGCTGCTGGCCACCCATGCCTTTTCTTGTGCAGGGACGGCGCTGTGCACGGTCTGTGCCGCGGCTATTACTACAGTGGCCACTAAAGCACTCATTAGAAAGTTACTTGATCACCACCTTGAGAATCTCCCCTGGGAGGTGTTTAATGCACTCTCCAATTGTGATGTATTTATTCTATTAGCGTTGGAAGACGCTATCACAATGTGTGCAAGAACTTCTGCACTTGCAGTAGCCATACGTCGCTTGGTCTGGCTGCGACAGTGGGGTGCTGACGATGCTACAAAAAATACTTACTGGGCTCCCCTTTAAAGGGCGGCACCTATTTGGGGCCCGGCTGGACCTATTTGGTAAAAAGGGCAGATCACCCCTACGCAGACGACCGTCTAGGCCCCCTAGGGGCAGAGGCACTCCTCCTTCCCCCTACCTGAGTGTTGAGCAGGAACCAGGGGTGTCCTTTTGGGTTTTTTGTGCGGACTCCTGCCCCACGAGTAGCAGACAACGCCCTGGCCCCTCCAGCGGGGCTAAGCCCCCTGGAGTAGGGTCTGTGGGCCTTCCCACCTGGTGAGATGTTTTTATCTTGGTTTAAATGATCTCAGGGAACCTGTACGGGGCAGTTCCTTCTTGCCCATTCCTGGAGACGGTCTCCATGTATGCCTAACTATCAGGTTGAAGGGGGAGGTTTCCTCTGAAACTCCTTGCGATTCTGGGGGTGGTGGGCCCTTAGATGGTCCTTGCGCCTATTGGTTATAAAACACCGGTGCGCCTTAAAATGGCTCTGCCTCGCTTGGCTACCTCCCTTCCGGGTCTGCCAGTTGGGGGCGCTCGGGCTGTCTGACGACTGTGTCCTACTGTATCCATTGGAGGGGTCTGGGGCTGGAGGACCCTTCAGGAAACGTCTAGATTTCTAATCTGGGCGGAGATAATGTCCCCTGCATGTCATTATATTCGCCCCGGTGCTGCCCCTCTGCGACAGGATGTGCTCATCCTTGTGTCACTAGGGGATCCGATCAGCTTGGATCTGTTGTGTTCCATCACTATCACAGGCTCTTGGCCTTTGTTTCCTTGTCCCCGGATCCTCTGGCAGTGGTCCGGGTGCCTTAGTCCTGTCCTCACTGAATGTTTCGGTTCTGTATGTCCTTTTCCATCCCCCCTGCTAGGCAGGGCTATGTGCATGACTGCGCTGGTAAGGGGACCAGTGTTCTGGTGGCCCCAGGTGCCCTTGTAGAGGGTGGTTATGGTACCAAGGACGGTTGTTCTGGACCCTGTTGCCAGGAGTGCTAGCTCGACTCACTCAGGGCTCCTTTTAGGTCAGTCCATTACGGTTCTGGCCTAGTTGGCCTGACTGCTGAAACAACTATCTTGCTGGAGACAAGCCTATCTGTCTCGATGTTTGAGACTCTGAGAAGGCTATGAGCAAGTTCTTCCTCTTTCTCTTCCATCTGTTGTAGGGTATGGCATACCCATGTTGATTGGTGGCGAGTTTTAGGTCTCTTCCCTGTTGGGCGTTCTCGGTTCCCAGGGTGCTAGTGTTGTTTGCAGCTTGATTGGAGTTGATTCTCCAACTCTGTACTCTGATGGGTCAGGTTCTGCCCTGTCCACCTTGCCTTAGTGGTCTGGTTCAGTCTTCCCTGGTCAGACTTCCTGCTCATCGGGTCCCCCATGTAATCTTATGGTCCCCGATTGGAATTGATTCCTTCTGTCTGATTGCAGAGTTGTGTTCCTTGGTCCTATTCAGGATGCTGTAAAGGTTGTCCTTCTGGTGACTATTACCGTGGTCAGGCGGGTGTTAGCGGGCGGCTCTGTTTACCTATCCCCCTTCCTTGAGATACACTAGGATAGGTTGAGTTCCGCCTGATGCCGGGACTAGCTGCATCTGGAAGTGGCTCTTGTTCATTGATTCGTTGTATTGCTACTCCTGCCATGCCCTTTTTTTCCTAGCAACGCTGAGGAAAGGGCTCTGCCTTCCTTATTCAGGTGTTGGAAGCCTTCTTGGTAGTTTCTGTCCTTAGGGGAACTGATGCTCCTTGGGGCATGTGGTCATTACATCCTAAGGTATTGGTCCCTTCCGCTCTCGTATGTTGGGCAGTTTGGTCCTGGTTACTACCTTACTGGCTGCTTCCCTTTAGTCCTTGGTTAGGTCTTTCGGGCTTCTGCCAAGTCTACTTTAGCTATTGGATTGTCAGGCTGTTACTCAGGCCTATTCCGGCAAAGGAAAGAATCTTCCTTGTCGTCTCGGTTCCTTCTTCTCGTGCTGGTTGCCCCTTTGGTCTTCAGCACAGGGCTTCTGTTGATCTGGTTGGCTAGGCCACTACCTTGGCCTTCTGCTCATACCTTTTTGCTAGTTTTACAAGGTTGATGTTAGGGCCTTCGGCTCATGCTGTCTTGGCCGTATGGTTATGCAGGTGACAGTGGTTCTAAACTGTCTGCTGTTGTCATCTTTTGTTGGGGGATCCCACCCTACTTTTTGGACACTGCTATTGGATGTCCCAAGTTTAAGTAGTATATCTGGAGCAGGCCGTACTGTATACTAAGAATAATACAATTCTGTGAAATACTCACCTGTAGAATTGGTATTATAAGTATACAGTACGTCCTGCTCCACCCCACCCTGTTGCATTATTCTGGATCCCCTGTATGGTGATTGTTATCCTGTTATCGTTACCAGTTGTTCTGGGTGGTTTTTAAATTCTCCCGGCTTCTTGTTCACTGCTTTTCAATGCTGGGGATTTGTGGGAGGTCCCTGGGTATATGAAGGGCCGGGAGGAGCCTGTTTTTGCATGCTTCTGCAGTACAGCGCCATCTGGCGGAGGATAACCCAAGTGTAAGTATTATATCTGGAGCAGGACGTACTGTATACTTATAATACCAATTCTACAGGTGAGTATTTCACAGAATTGTATTTTTTCCAATATACTTAAGGAATGGGAAAGGCCCTTAAGAGACCCTGCAGACAAACACATGGATCAGTTGGCTTGCCATGCTTTTACCTTGGTTGGTTCCCTCTTACGTCCTGCATGTGCTAAGGCAATTGTTTCCCTAGCCATGAGGAAAAAGGTTAAGCAGATTGTGGCTAAGGCTAAATCTCGCAAACGGGCGGAGGAGTTCAAGGAGCTCAGAGCCTGTTTGGATTTCATTGGCTTTGTTGTTACTGCCATGGATGATGTGGTCAGGCTCGGTGCCAGGATTTCGGCCTTGCTTGTAGCATTATGCCGTTCGCTGTGGTTGAAGCAGTGGTCGGCCGCCGCCGCCGCCAAAAACTCCCTCACAAGTTTACCTTTTGTGGGGGGTCGGCTGTTCGGGGAGCGACTGGACCTTTTAGTCAAGGATGGTAAGCTCCCTTAGAGAGGAAAACCTACTCGGACTTTTTGGCGCTCCTCTTCTGACCGGTCCTTTCGGGAAGGAAGAGGTTCTTCATTCTCCAGTGCCCGCAGAGATACCTGGGGCAGAGGTAGGTCCCGCAGCTGGCCCAACCCCGCCTGGGGAGCTAAGCTCAAACCTTCAGCCAAGCCTACTCAGGCATGAGGGGGCGCCCTCACCCGTACGGGTGGGGGGACAGCTACTGCTGTTTGCTCCAATCTGGAGACGTCACGTCTCGGATATTTGGATTCAGGAGGTGGTGTCGTCAGGTTACAAGATCGAGCTGTCAGCCAGACCACCCACAAGATTTCTATGTTCAAGGGCATCCCGAAATCCGCTAAAAGCAGAGGATTTGAGAGCAGCTGTTCAGCACCTCCTGCTGATAGGGGTGATTCGCCCTGTGCCCCGGCAGGAACAGGGTCAGGGACTCAACAAGTTTATAAGGCTCAGACATTTCCGCATGGAGACATTGCGGTCAGCGGTGAGGTTGCGTCGGCCCGGCGACTTTGACTACGGTGGACATCAGGGACGCGTATCTGCACATCCTGATTTTTCAGGGACATCAAAGGTTTTTGAGGTTTTGCACTGGAGGATCAGCATTTTCAGTTTGTGGCACTCCCCTTCGGCATATCCTCAGCTCCCCGAGTGTTCACCAAGGTTCTGGTGGGCATCATGGCTATTCTGAGGGGTCAGGGTATTCGTGTATTACCCTATCTAGATGACCTTCTGATCTCAGCCCGGTCCCTTCAGGAGGCCGTCACCCGGACTGTACTGTCAACCCTGGAAGCCTTCAGTTGGGTTATCAACTATCCCAAGTCGCATATCACGCCTTCAACAGTGAGATCCTTCCTGGGGGTGACTCTAGACACTGGTCATGTCAAGGTCTTTCTGCCACAGCAGAAAGTCTTTGGGACTCCAGACGCAAGTACAAGCCTTGCTGGCTTGTAAACAGCCATCGGTGCGTCTAGGGATGATATTGGTGGGCCTAATGGTGGCTTGTTTCGAGGCAGTGCCCTTCGCCCAATTCCACATGAGACCTCTACAGCTGAACCTGCTAGCAAGCTGGGATTGGTCGCCAGAATACCTGGAACAAGGATTTTTGCTCTTCAGCTCTTCACCACCTCTTGTGGTGGTTGGATTCTGGGAATCTGCTGGTAGGCAAGTACTTTCGGACTCCCCAATGGGAGATGGTTACCACGGATGCCAGTCTTACAGGCTGGGGAGGCATTTGGCAGACCCAGAAGATCCAGGGTCAGTGGGGTCCGAAGAAGAACCGGTTGCCCATAAATCTCTTGGAACTAAGAGCAATTTGGTTGGTTCTACTACGTCTGACCCCCTATTTAAGAGGCCATGCAGTTCAGGTCCGCTCGGATAATCAGACGGCTGTAGCCTACATCAATCACCAGGGTGGTACTCAGCAAGAGATCCCTCAAGGAGGTAAGTCTCGGCGGTTTACATCCCAGGGGTGGAGAACCAGGAGGCAGACTCCCTGAGCAGGAGGTCCTTGCACCTGGGGGAATAGTCCCTCAGCAGGAAGGCCTTTCAAGCTCTGTGCCTCCACTGGGGTCTACCGGACGTGGACCTTTTTGCGTCCAGACACAATCACAAGGTTCATGTCTCTCTCAAGAGACCCTCTGGCCTCTCTGGAGTTCAATTTTCTGTATGCTTTTCCTCCATTTCCGCTCCTGGACAGAGTACTACGCAAGATAGTCCAGGAGGGGGTACCAACCATCCTGGTGGCTCCTCGTTGGCCAAGGAGGAGTTGGTTTGCAGACATAGTAAAAATGTCAACAGATCACTGCATCATGCCCGACGATCCAGAGCTTCTCACACAGGGGTTGCTTCGGCACCCGAATTTACGGATGCTGGCTTCGACGGCCTGGTTATTGAAACCTCCATCCTGATGGAGAAGGGTTTATCGGCCACGGTTATTCACACAATTCAGGCATGGAAGAAGTCTTCTTCCATGATATACTACAGAGTTTGGCGGGCCTATATCGCTTGGTGCGAGGGCAGGGACCTTCCTTGTCGGAAATATTCTGTTTCTAGAGTCCGAGAGTTTCTACAAAATGGTCTAAACTTGGTCCTCCAGTTGAGTACCCTCAAGGCTCAGGGCTCGGCCTTATCCATTTTTTTTTTCCAGAGGTCTATTGCCAATCATAGATTGATCAAGACTTTTTTCCAGGGGGTCACCTATGTTCGTCCACCGCGTAAATCTGTCGTACCGGTGTGGGACCTAAATCTGGTGTTATCTGCTCTCCAGCGTGCCCCCTTCGAGCCATTTAATGACGCTACATTGACTATGCTGACACTCAAAGTGGTTTTTCTGGTGGCGATCTGGTGCGTCGAGTATCTGAGCTGGCCGCGCTATGTATGAAACCACCCTATTTTGAGATGCACAGGGATAAGGTGATTTTTCGCTTTTGGATGGATTTTTCCATTTCATTTCTCCTTTTCACCTTAATGAGGAAGTTGTCTTACCTTCCTTGTGTCCAGCACCGGCTAATCCTAAAGAACGGACTCTCCATGCCTTGGATGTAGTTAGAGCCATAAGGAATTACCTGGTTGCGACTGAACCTTTCAGGAAGTCGGATTTGCTTTTTGTCTTATCGGAAGGCTCTAAAAAGGGATTGCCACCAGCCAAGTCCACATTCAGTAAGTGGATTAGACAGGCGGTGGTAAGAGCCTATTCTGCCAGGGGGAAAGAACCCCCTTTTCGGATCACAGCTCATTCTACAAGAGCCGTTGGTGCTTCTTGGGCTTTTCAGCATCAGGCCTCGGTGGAACAAGTTTGTAAGGCTGCCACTTGGTCTTCAGTTTATACCTTTAGAAAGTTTTACAAGGTGGATGTCAAGGCCTCAGCTGATGCCGTTTTTGGCCAAAAGGTGCTTCAGGCGGTAGTGAAATTACCTGCTGTTCTGCACTGGGGATCCCGCCCATATAGACACTGTCCCAATCGTGATTACTATCTGGACGGCCTGGAATGGATTGGAAAGAAAAAGGCAATTCTGTGATACTTACCTGTAGAATTGCTTTTATTTCCAATCCATTCCAGGCCGTCCAACCCGCCCTTGAGGTTTATTATGTCCTGCATGCCTGTTTATGGTGATTGAACCATTATTGTTCATAGGACACTAGTTATACAAGTTTAGGTTCGAGAGAGTACAAGCGGAGGCTATGTGAAGTAACATGGTATCCTATTTTTTGGACCTCCCGGCCTGCCTCTTCTTTTTGAGTACTACTTTTGAATTACTGGGCCTGGGTTGAGAGGCAGCTGCCTTTATAGGGGGCCGGGAGGACCAACATCTTTGATCTTGCAGTCCACGCCCCCTTTAGGGCGGAGCTACCCAATCGTGATTACTATCTGGACGGCCTGGAATGGATCGGAAATAAAAGCAATTCTACAGGTGAGTATCACAGAATTGCCTTTTTGAGGCCCTGTACAGCCTAATGTCTGCTGCCCCCCATTTTGATTCTATACAAATATATAACATACATTTTTTTTTCCCCTAGCTTAAAGTACATTTTCAGCCAGATAAAAATAAATAAATAAAAAGACTACTCATCTTTCCTCCGACAGACGCCTGGGGCTGCAGCAGTTACCTGAAAGGCTGAATGCAGGTTCCTCTCTGCCCGACACCATACACAGCGCTGCTCTCTTGTCAGGAGTCTCTTCTTTATTCCCTCCGACATGGTGATAGCATTGAATGGAGGGGGGCGGGCAGCTCACGGTACCCCCTAGGGCACCCATAAAAAACTCACCATTGTTTACAATGGAGAGCACATGCTGCCCCATCCCCATACTCCCGTCCCTGCCCTTCAGATGGAGGCTGGAGCACGCAAATGACGCAGGGGATGCTGCAGTGCAAACTCTACATTGGAAAACAATGAATGTTCTAATATATTTTTTTTCTTCTAGGAAATGCTGACTTTCAACCCATTGAGGCGCATCTCTGCATCCCAAGCTCTGCTTCACCCCTTCTTCTCTGAGGACAGCAAAGCCTGCTCCAAATCCGAGGCCTTTCCCCATGCACATACCACAACCGACGAAGTGAAATAACCACCATCTATTGGAGAGCCACATTCTTCCCGGGAATTGTAGCCATTTTTTTTTTTAATTTACTCGGCATCTCCAATTTTGCAATCTGTATAAAGAAAACACCAGCAAGAGATTTTCAGGATGAGACCTTTAATTTCGTACCTTCTGGGATTCGTGTCTTCTAATGTTGTCCGCCCATTCTTCTAGACTTTTATCACATGATCGCACACTGCCATTCACCACTGCCTTACACAAATGACAACAGCCATTCCTGCCTTCTTGACACTACACTATCGAATGCCAAGTAAATGGTCCCCAGACATAAGCTACATGGGTTTTTTTTTTCCTAGTGTCGGGAAAATGCAACTGCGTAAAAATCTTTTTGCACGGATTGTGATTTTAGCTGTAATCTGGACTATAACCTTTTTTAATCACTGTTTAATGACATGGTTTTATTTCTGGGAGCTTCTGGGCACAGACTGACAATTTCAGCATATGCGGCCTGTTTGGTGGCCCGATAAGATGTGCTGGAAGCCGAGCAGACTTTATTAAGATGCTGGATCACTTTTGCCTTTCTTTCCTTCACATGGTGTCCCAGCCAGCTCACCATCTTATTCATGTTTAATTGTTGACACGTTATTTACTAATCATAGTTTGAGCAGCTGCCCTTTCCTTTGCATTTCATGTACTGTGTTGTGGTAAGGCAAAGGCCTCAGCACGTACAATCATGAACTATTGTTTGTTCCATGCTCGAATGGAATATGTTCTTTACTTAGTTTTCTTATATGTACACCATATTGTTCCTTTAGCCAAACCTATTAGTATTTATTCCATTCTCTTTTTAGCTTTACAAATATGAACTGAAGTTTTATACATTTTTGTCTTTTATCCAAGTGCCAATACATGAATTTTATGGAGGATGTCTGTTCGTATTTTTTTTTTTTTTGCCATATGTATGAATGATTGAAGGTTTGATTCTTTCCCAGTTTGTTCTCACTTTCAATCAATACATTTATCATTGGAAATTTATTGAGCAATGACCATAATACCTCTTTAATGTGAACCAAAACCCACAGCAAACGGCCCCCGGGGCATCCAAAATCGGGACCCCCCAGGTCACCCCATAGGCTTATCTTGTCTCCCGGTCCAACGACATGTGCAAGCCGTGGCCACATCCCCAGTATCCCTATAGCAGGGCGTGTGCCTGTGCCAGCCATTTGTGAATGGCACGCTCCCTGGTAGAGGGAAGCGGACGTGACGTCAGCAGCTCCGAGCGCGCTGATTGGATGAGCGGCCACTCGTCATGCACCATAGAACCAGCATGACCTGCCCTCCCCCTTCTGTGCATCGGTGCTGGTAGAACTAATAGAGAAGGCGAATGCCACTGTTCGCGGTGAGTCACATGTTACTTGCGAGATCCCTAAAGGATAGTACATATATTTTTGGTGTGTCACACACCCCGCTTCACTTTTAAATATTCTTCACTTAATGGGTTAACTCACCGCCAGGTGACGTAGTGCAGAGAGGAAGTCTTGTAACGAGCCCCCTTCCGGCCTATATATACCTGGTACCTCCCTTCAATCACCAGTATTTTTCTCTCTGCTTGACGACAAGACAGAAGATTGAAGTCTCCTGCTTACAGGTAGCCGGGGTCTTACCCCGGCACCCCCCTTTTGGTCTATTTCTGCCCGGTTTGAGTGTTTATACCTTGATGGTGGAATGGAAGCCTCCCAGCCTAGGCTGCTCATTGGGCAAATGGTAGATGGTACTTTTAAGTGCCTAGGAGCTTATCTCCTCCGCTCGACCTCATGCGTGGGGCAATGCGGCTATCCGGCATGGTGATCCGGAAATGGGATGCCCCTGTCCCGAGGGTCCCCGTAGCCCCTTTCTCTCCCGTTACGGTCCCTTCTCCCTTCACTATGGGGGGGGGGGGGTAGAGGGATGTGTATTGTGTGTATGGTTTACTGTATGTTCATATGTTTTGCTTATTTCAACGTTGTCAGGCTGCACTGCAAGTGAGTGTGCATATGGCCTGACTTTGATTCCTCCTTATATGGCAGTCTCTGTTTTGCGGGCTGCTGCTGCTGGCCTGTAGAGCCAGAGCTTTAGGGGTGACCGGGGCAGGCTGTATGGTGTCAGGCTTGCTTTTGGCTGCCTGTGCTTTTCTCACCTTGTCCAGCTCCCCTCCCCCCTCCGCTTTTCTCCTTTGTTTTAATCGGCCACTCCCGCCTTCGCTGACATTTTCTGCCTGTCTCCACCACCTCTTTGGTTGGGTGCTGGGTTTTTGTAAGCCTTACTGGGGCAGGTAAGCGGCCTCACCTGGTGGGGCCGTCTATATTTTTATGGGTTTGACTGTTTATTAAAAAGTAATATATTTAATGGAAATATACTTTTGTTTTAAAAAAAAAAAGGGAAAAATATATAAGGAGGTAAATCAGAGGCCAGTTTTATTGCCTCTTCAAAGCACTTGGTGCTGTGTATGTATGTTATATTGCATGTTGCCATTGGTTTCTGGGGGTTTTTACTGTTGGTTGTTTTTTCCCCACAGATCCTGGGATTCCTTCAATTAGTAGTCTCCCAGTTCTTTATTGCCTGGCTAGTCTCTTTTTCTCCTAAATTGGGACATATATATTTATATATACTTGTGTATATATATTTAAAAAAAAAAAAAAAAAATATATATATATATATATATATATATATATATATATATATATATATATATATATATATATATTATATAATATAATATAAAAATCCTCCCTTCCGGGACTTTTACAAATAAGGGGGCATCCCGGTTTGGCTTATGCCTCAAAGCCCAAAAATTGCGAATACCATAAATCACCATATGGAGGCTTCCGTTATTGCCGGAAACGGTTCTTCTGAGCCATTCGGGGGGTGCGTAAGTTGTGGGGCTCTACTCCCAGCTGATGATGTCTTTTATTTGCATCCCTTGTGCAAAGCAGAGCATTGCGCGCCAGTCTGTTGCTTCGGCTGCTGGCCCATCGCAACCTTCATCATCGCCTACCTCGCCCTCCCTGTTCCGGACCCCGCATGACACTGTCAAAAGTGGGGGATTCGCAGTCCGAGGTGGCGGCACGGTCGGCCAGCCCCCGGAAAGTAGTGCCCGTTAAAGCAGGGTTAAAGGCCGCTGCAAAACGGAGGCACCTGACTCCGGTACCTTCGGCTCCACAGGACGAGTTATGTGAGCCTGTGGAATGGTCCGATGGATCCCCGAACGAGGAAGAATTCCTGTTGGAGTCAGATGAGCCTGCAGATCAGCTTGAGGCTGATGCGATTGGCGATTGGTCGGAGGGGGTTGTTTTTGACACCCCCTCCATTCTGGCTCAAATGTTTAAAATTTTGAATTTAGGTCCACCTGAGGCTGTCACCCTGCCAAAGGGTCAGTTGTTTAAGGAGCCTCAGCCGCGTTGGGTTTTTCCCAGACAACACCACTTTGAGAGGGTGGTCCTTAAGGAATGGGAACATCCCACGCGGTTATCTGGAATCCCTTCCAGTTGGGAAAAGCGTTATCCTTTTCCGCCAGAGTTGGTAAAGCTTTGGTCTGTCCCTCCTGACGTCGATACCCCTGTGCTAGGGCTCTCCAGCACGGCTATGGTACAGTCTGCTGAGACCACTGGCCCTAAAGATGGGGAAGATCGTCGGATTGACCAATACGCGCGCCATGGTTTTATTTATTCCGGGTCAGCGTTGCGCCCGGTGTGTGCTTCAGCCCTTCTTCTATTGGCGATTAGGTCTTTAATTCAGGGGCTATATGAGGATCTCAATCCCGCTTGTAAACAGTTTACTGCGCTTAAGCAGTGGGAATCTTTTGTCTCCTATGTCCTATCCGCTCAGGACGATGCGCTGGCTATGAGTAGCAAGGCAGCGGCTATGCTGGTGGCTATTCGCCGGTCAGTATGGCTGCGTCAGTGGTCGTCGGACGCAGTTTCTAAGAAGGTGCTCACAGCTCTCCCCTTTTTGGGGTTGCGTCTGTTTAGGGAGAAAATTGATTCAGTCGCAAAGGGTGGTAAGATGCCACAACGCAAGAGGCCTCGTGGCCCCTTTAGGGGGGCAGGTTCCGGTAGGCCTTCCTTTCGAGGATTCAGAGCGGGTAGGGGGGCTTCCTTTCCCGCTACCAGAGGTGCAGGTTGGACTCGAGGGGAGGGGCCGTGGCCGGCTCACTCAGTCCTGGGGCACCAAGCCCAAACCTGCTGATAAGCCCTCTCAGCAATGAGGGGCTGCCCTCACCCATGCGGGTGGGGGGACTATGGCGACATTTCTCCCAGGTTTGGAACCAAGTGGTTCCAGGCAGATGGATCCAGGAGGTAGTGTCGGCCGGTTACGACCTGGAATTCGAGTCCCCGAGAAAGATGGGTCGGTTCGTCCCGGCCTGGACTCTCATCAACACAGAGTGTTTCTTCCTTTTGCCCAAATTCACACGAGAACGCTTCAGCTTTTTCTGTTAGCGTCTTGGGACCAGCAGCCTCGGTCGCTGGATCAGTCCTTCCGGTTGTCCTCCCGGGTCCGGCAGTCCCTCCTGTGGTGGTTGGTCTCGACCAATCTGGTGTAGGGCAGGTTTTTTCCTGACCCTCCTTTGGAAAATTGTCACCGCGGACGCCAGTCTGTCGGGATGGGGCGGATTCTGGAAGGAGCTGCAGTTTCAGGGGCAGTGGGGACCTCGAAGGCCCCACTTACCCATCAATATTCTGAAAATGAGAACCATCCGTCGGGTACTTGCTCTCCTGACTCAGCACGTTCTGGGCCTTCCGGTCCAGGTGCGTTCAGACAATCAAACAGCGGTTGCTTACATCGGTCATCAGGGAGGGACTCGCAGTCTGAGTGCTCTCAGAGAAGTGTCCCTGATCCTGACGTGGGCGGTGTCCCATGTTCCTTGTCTCTCGGCGGTTTACATTCCAGAGGTGAAGAACCAGGTAGCGGACCAGTTGAGCAGGGGCTCTCCCCATCTGGGAGAATGGGCTCTCCATCCTCGGGTGTTTCGCTCACTGTGTCTCCGATGGGGGACCCCGGAGGTGTAACCGTTTGCCTCTCGCAGGCTCCCGAACTTCGTGTCGCTCTCCCAGGATCCCCTGGCTCTGGCAGTGGACGCCATGTCCCTGAGCTGGGGAGTTCTGGGATTTCTATACCTGTTTCCTCCGATGCCCATGCTGGGCAGGGTGCTTCGGAAGTTGGCTCTGGAAAAGGTGTCCGCCGTTCTCGTGGCCCCAAGGTGGCCAAGGCGAGTGATGTTCGCAGACATCGTTCGGCTGGCAGTGGACCAGTTCGTTCTGCCTCTTCGGCCCGATCTGCTCACTCAGGGTCAATTGTGTTACCCCAATTTACCAGCGCTGGGTTTGATGGCCTGGCGGCTGAAACCTCCATCCTGAAGGAGGAGGGTCTTTCTGATTCAGTCATTAAGACTCTGATCAGTGCCCGGAAGAGGTCTTCTTCCATCACCTACTATAGGACTTGGAAAGCCTATATCGCTTGGTGTGAGATAAGATCTTTTCCTTGTAGGGTCTTTTCGGTCTCCAGGATTCTGGAGTTTTTACAATCAGGGCTGGACTCTGGTCTCCAGCTAAGTACATTGAAAGGGCAGGTCTCTGCCTTATCTATCTTTTTTTCAGAAGCGTGTTGCGCTTAAGCCTTTAGTTAAAACTTTTTTCCAGCGGGTTACGCATGTGCGGCCTCCCAGGAAACCATTACTCCCGATTTGGGATTTGAATTTGGTTCTTTCTGCTCTTCAGGCTCCTCCTTTTGAGCCTTTGCAAGATATTGCTTTGTCTACCCTGACTCAGAAGATTGTCTTCTTGGTAGCGATCACTTCGGTCCGGCGTGTCTCGGAGTTGGCGGCCTTGTCTATCCAGGCGCCTTACTTTGAGAGGCATCAGGATAAAGTGGTCTTTCGGTTCAAGCCAGACTTTCTTCCTAAGGTTGTTTCTGCTTTTCATTTGAACCAAGATATTGTTCTTCCCTCCTTGTGTCCTAATCCTAAGAATGACAAAGAGAGGGTTTTGCATTGTTTGGATGTAGTACGCTGTGTTAAGTACTACTTGATTATCATGTCTCCTTTTCGTAAGACAGATTCCTTTTTTGTTGTGCCCTATGGGCCTAAGAAGGGTTTGGCACCAGCCAAATCTGCCATTAGCAAGTGGATACGTCAGGCAGTTACTGCGGCCTATTCTGCTAAGGGAAGAGTTCCCCCTTTTCGTATCACTGCTCATTCTACTCGCGCCGTTGGGGCGTCTTGGGCTTTTCAGCACCAAGCTTCTGTTGAACAAGTTTGTAAGGCCGCCACTTGGTCTTCTGTTCATACTTTCTAAGTTTTACAAAGTTGATGTGCGAGCCTCAGCGGATGCTGTTTTTGGCCGCAAAGTTCTGCAGACTGCAGTCATTTAAGTTATGTTTCACCTGGCCTTGAGATGCCCATCCCTTGTGGACACTGCTTTTGGATGTCCCATTAAGTGAAGAATATTTAAAAGTGAAGCGGGGTGTGTGGCACACCAAGAATAATACCATTTTGTGAGTACTCACCTGAAAAATGGATATTGTTGGTGTGCCACACACCCCGCTTCACTCCCACCCTTTTCGGTATTTCCGAAGCCTTTATATGGTGAAGCTTTTTTGTTTATATCAAATTGATTTTGAGGTTACTGGTGGAATACTGGTACCTTGTCTTTCTGCTTTTTTAATATACTGGTGATTGAAGGGAGGTACCAGGTATATATAGGCCGGAAGGGGGCTCGTTACAAGACTTCCTCTCTGCACTACGTCACCTGGCGGTGAGTTAACCCATTAAGTGAAGAATATTTAAAAGTGAAGCGGGGTGTGTGGCACACCAACAATATCCATTTTTCAGGTGAGTACTCACAAAATGGTATTTTTGGGGATTTTCCAAAATGACCTTTGGCTAGTACCACTGTGGCAGCAAAGGTATTCCCTGGTTACTGGTACTCGGTCCTGCACGGTTAACTGCTCTCTTAGAAACCTGGTTCTTGGCAAGTTCCATAATGGGTCATGCAGTTTGTGCTTCCCCTGGTATTAATGGTGGAGTTTAAGACTAGACCCAGGTGCCTATAGAGAATGAGCATCACTGTTGGCCTTGTGTTTTAGGCATATACCCTCTTGAGGCTGCGGGAATCAGACATTGAGATCCCAGAGACACTGGGCCTGCCAGAGAACTTAAACCGGACCTTCACCATCATTTATTGAAAAGCCCAAACCCTTAAAATATATTAAAGATTCCCCGGCATCTAAAGTTAAGTTTTTAGTCACTTGCTTATTCTTTTCCCATTGCATGGCACGGCCTGCTTCATGAAGTCATTACATCTGGGTTATTCCGCCACAAGGTGGCGCAGTGTACTGCAGAAGAGTTGTGGCTCCTCCCGGTACCATATAAAAACGGAATTGCCATAGACTTATCCAGTGTGTTCTCTGCAGTGATTTATGCGAACATAGAAGATGGCTCTCTATATTGCGCAGGTGTGCGGGGCAAACAAGCCTGCGGCCCTGCATGGCTATTTCCACCCGTTTCCAGACCCTCTGTGCCTGTGCCTCTGTGACGGATCGGGTGAGGGTAGAGGAGCACTAGGGTCAAGTGCTCGAGGTGCGCTGCTCCAAGCCGCAGACCCTGTACCACAAAGGGTAGCCGGCCATAGGCTTTATGGTGAGCCTGTTTGGGATGCGGAGTTCCTGTCCTAGCTTCTGAGGGGGCGAGTGTTTTTGGGGACTGTTTACTTGTTCTGGCGTTTTGGGGTCCCCCCCATCCTCGACCTGGGCTCTCACTGCTGCTCGCTCGCTTTCCTCTCTCCCTCCCTGTCATGTGCTCAGGGGAGGGGGGGGCGGGTGGTAGCGTCGAGGGTGTCTTTATTCTAAGCATACAGCACGTCCTGCTCCCGAATAGTAATATTGTGGGTAATCCTCCGCCTCAGGCGCCGTGCACTGCAGACACGCAGAAAACAAGCTCCTCCCGGCCCCACACATACCGAGGGACCTCCCACAAATCCCCAGATTTCTCTGCAGTGCTGGAACTGCGAAGACATGAAGTATCACGCTCTCGCAGGCGAGCGGGCCTTACGGCCCAAGGTCCTGTGGGACTATTTCCACCCGTCCTCTTCAGAAGAAATATGCCTCCCAGCCTAGGCTGCGCGGGTCGGGTGAAGGTAGGCAGCACCTGGTGTGCTGAACGGAGCCATGCTCCACGGCAATCCCCCCTCCATAGGGTAGGCGGTCAGGCCAATGGTGAGCCTCTAGTGGATGCCCCTCCCGCAGTCTTGCCCGTGCCCCTCACAGACTTAGTCCATGGACACCGTCTGCTTCCTCGCGTAACTCGGGGGAATAATGAAGGGGGGGGGGGGTTATGTGTGGCAGCCCTAGTGCTAACTTCGCCTTGGTTCCTTATTCTTAGGGTCAGTGTCGCACCTCGCTATACAGCGCAAGCTGTCTTTTTCATTAACAATCTGCTAGTTCGGCAGCATCATTCCGGCGTGTCAGCTTTTTAGAGGTATGCTTATTCTCCGCTGTTCTACATTTTGCTGTTGGTTAGAGCTTCGCGCTCTTTGGGGGGGGCGGAGACTCGGCATGACGCGCCTCGCGTCACAGCCCGGCCTGGCCCACCCCTCGAGGTTCGCTGCGCGCGTGGTGTGGTTCGCCTCCTCCCTTGGTCATGTAAGTGCCCTCCGGGGCGGCATGGTTCTATGTTTTTCAGACTGCGCATGGCACTGACTCCACCCCTCTTGTCCCCTTATGTCTTTCAGACACCAAGACTTCGTTGCCTTCCCCGGCCTAACATATATTACAGCGGGTCCACCTTACATATTCTCCCACATTACTAGCGGGTTTTGGGGCATCCAGGGTTGCCTATTGCATAAATCCCTGCGTTTATACTGCTTAATAATCACCATATGGAGGCATTTCAGAATTATGTAACCGGGGTCCCTCTGGGACGTGACCGGCTGTGTGCAGTGTGTGGTCAGCCCCAGGCTGAGGCTGACAGGGCACGGGTCTGTGGACAGTGTGCAGAACAGGCAGTTTTGCTAACAGAGGAACCTCCCTTCCTTACTCCCGTCTCCCCGCTCCCAAATATCACTCATGTCGAGTCCCACTCGAGCGGGGATGATCTGCAATCAGTGCCGCGCGTGTTGCCCACGGCGGAGCAGGTGCTTTCTGGATTGGCGGAGCGTATGGGCCCTGGTAAAAAGCGGTCCCTGACGCCTCCTGGCTCCCCGGTTCCTGACGATACTGATGACTCTGCTGATATGCACGACCCTGACTCTTCTGAGGAAGGTGAGCTATTCTCAGACTCGGGCTCCTCGCATTGGATGCCCAGGGGCTGTGATGATTCTGAGCATGGTTCTTGGGGTCTGTGTGACACAGATGAAATCCTTATTAAGATTTTTGAGGTTTTGTCAATCTCCCCACCTGGGGAGATCCCCAAGCCTAAGAGGGAGAGTTTCCATACAGCGCCGCCGCGCTTGGAGTTCCTAGAACAGGAACATTTCCAGAATCTTATATCCCAAGAATGGGAATCGCCTTGTAAGCTTAAAGGGGTTCCAGGGGTCTGGGAATGGAAGTACCCTTTCCCTCCCTGATGTGGTTAATTTATGGTCAGCTCCCCTCGTGGTGGACGCACCGGTTATAGGGGTTACAAACCCCCCTTTTATGACTGCTCCTTTTTACCGTACCCTTCGGGATGCCGAGGACCGGCGCATTGACAGACTGGCTTCACACGCCTTCTCGTGTGCTGGGACGGCCCTGCGCCCGGTTTGTGCCGCAGCCATCACTGCGGTGGCCGCCAGGACTCTTGTCAGAAAAATACTAGATCTCCGCCCTGAGGACCTCCCTTGGGGGGTGTTTAATGCGCTATCAGACTGTGAAGCGTTTGTGAAGTTTATTCTATCAGCACTGGATGACACCATTAAGATGTGTGCTAGAACCTCAGCCCTTGTGGTAGCTATTCGCCGCCTGGTCTGGCTGCGACAGTGGGGTGCTGACGATGCTACGAAAAAGGCTCTCACTTGCCTTCCCTTCAGAGGACGGCGGTTATTTGGGGCCCGCTTGGACCTTTTTGGTAAAAAGGGGTAAAGCACCCTTGCGCAGAAGGCCGCTCCGGCCTACACGAGGCAGAGTCACCCCTCCACCTCCCTATGTTAGTGTCAAACACGAATCTGAGGTGTGCTTCCAACTGTTCGGTGTGGATTTCCACCATGGGGTGGGCAGGCAGCGGCCTGGGCCTTCTGGCAGGACTAAGTCCAAATCTGCCAAGACCTCTCAAGCATGAAGGGGCGCCCTCGCCCGTCTGGGCGAGGGGACTGCTGCAGCAGCTGTCTCACATCCAGGAATATACCTTCTCCTTCTGGTGGTTCCGGGATGTAACCCCCCTGGACACAGGATGGTTTTTTGCTGGGCGGTCCCCCTCAGTGATTGTCAGGGTGCTTCTAGTCCCTGCTTTTCCTTCTGAAATTGGCGCAGGCCGGACTGGGCCTGCAGTGTTTGGGCTTCCTTACTGATTGCCCTTAACGGTATGGGGCTATGGCCTCTATATTATCCTCTCCCCCCCCCCCCCCCCCCCTCAACAGTATAAGGTAGTCTGGGCCGCGTTGGCCTATGGCAGGCTTGGCAATTCTACCTTCACAGGTAGTCCCTATATGACACCTCTGTCTTGGGTCACGGGCCCCCTGCATGGAGGGGGCTTTCGGCCTCTTGTGAAGTACTAGATCTTCTTAGTTTCCCTTGGGTCTGCTGGACTCCAAGACTATTTCTAGATAGTGTCGCAGGACCAACCCTGCGGATTGAGGCATTATTTGGGTCCTCTCTTTCGTTTCCAGGCTACTCGCCGTTGCGCGACTGGGGGTGAAGTTCTGACACGCCTGAGCGGGGGGCGTCTGCGTTAGGATCTACCGGGTCGTCTTCCTTACTCCCCCAGCCTCTGCATCTGGCCGAGTGAATTGGTCGGCCGGCAGTGTCCCCTGGGAACTACTGGATGGTTGCTCAGTCACCTCAATCCCTCATGGTCCCTTGTCCGCTATCCCCCATTCCTGGGATTCGGTTCAGGCTTGAAGCCTTCTCCTCTGGCAATAAGGGGACTCCTGGTTACAGGGGCTCTGCTCCCCTTTACTGGCGCCTTACCTTCACCAGGTGGGATGGCAACTGGTAGGCCTGTTGGCGACACATCAAGGTGATGTCACTTACATACCGAGCCCTTGGGCTCTTCGGTGCAGTAGGTTATTGAGCTTACATATGTCCCAGCACCCCGGTGCTTGGTGTGTGCTCATGCCCCCTTGGTAAGGTGCTTCCTATTGAGCTGCCCATTTTTAAGGCCCCCGTCAGGGGGTACCCCCCCTTCCTTACTAGCATCTTGCAGTGTTTGGTAACCCTGGGTACCAAGTCTCGCAGGTTTGGCGGGGGAAGGGAAAATTCTTCCACGATCCCCGTGGTTTCTAGGTAAGGGTCCCCTAGAGGGTCCATCTTACCTGCTGGTTTTGTTGAAACGGTGTGCCCCCCGTTGACTCTATATGGCTGGGCTTCTCCCCCTTTAGGATCGGTTGGTTGGGGGACTCCTGGTCTATTGCATGACAATGGCCTGTTTTACTACTGGTCTACAGATTGTGGCAGGATGCTCCCTCTGGAGGGTCCCTGATCCTGCCTTGGGTGGGGGTCTACTCCCCCTGCTTCGCAGCGGTATTCACTTCAATGGATGCCCTTAGCGGCAGGTTATGCTATCCTGGTGTCGCCCGGGGAGCCTAGCGTGGCTCTGTGGGGTCTACCTCCTAACACAGGGGCTCTGCCCTTGTTTTCTACTGTCCCAGGATATTCTAACTCTGGTCATGGGGGCTGAGTATTTTAGGCATAGACTTGTTGTTTCACATGCCTTCTCCTCATCACCCTACTTGTGGGTTCTGCGCACGGTTGGCCTGATAGAGTACCGTGAGATGGATGGCCTGGGTGGCCTTGGGACCTGTGGTTCGCAGATGCCTCTGCTGACCTGTGCGCTCTGTTTCAGGAGTCCGGTTCTGCCCTTGTCAGGTCCCTTCCTTGTCCCAATATAAGGTCTCCTGTCTGGGGATTGACAGCTGATTCATTCACCCCTTGGTGACGGGCCTTATCTTCTGGGTGACTTAGTATGATGGGGGGCTGGGAGCTAGCTCCCCAGCTTCCCCTTCCTCCGTCTATGGGGGTTTTTGTAGTAACCCATATTGATTGGCATGAGCCTTGGTCTCTTCCCTGTTAGACGCTCTCGGTTCCCAGGACCTTTAAAGTCATTACAACGTAAGTTTGGGGTTGGCTCCCCATCTGGGGACTCTGAAGGTGCAGATTCTGTCCTGGCCTTTCCTGCAGGAGTCTGGTTCTGTCGCCCTCGTAGGAAATTCTTTTGGGGATTGCTTAGCTGCATCTCCCAAGTGGTTCCATGGTTCCTGTGGGGATCAATTTTCATTTTTTACCCTACGGACTTCCTGGGGATTTTTGCTGGATGCTGTCTGAGCTGCCCTGTAGTCCAGCTCGCTTCTCTGGGGCCTCCTGACTCCGTCAGACATGTGCCTGTGACGATGGATCTGGTTACTTAACCCTGGTTGGATATATATATATAATTATATATATAATTTTTTTATTATTTTTAATAAAATAATAAATAATATATATATATATATATATATATATATATATATATATATATATATATATATATATATATATATATATATATAATTATTATATAATGTACACGGCTACAGGCACCCCTATGCCTGGGGGTGTTCCTCTTACGCTCTCTTCCAGGTGGTCTGTAGGATCATTGCTTTAGTCATTTAGTCTAGCTATGGACTTTATTCTTAAAAATACTAATATGAGGGCCTACATTCCCTCTACAGGTGTTACAATTCTCCCCATGTGGGCCTAGGGGGACTGATGCTCTTGGAGTCTACAGGCGCCTCTTTATGTATGCGCCTGATATCTACTTCCAGCGCCATTGCGCCCTTTGGATTAAGCCTTCTGGATGTCCCCTGATTCTGAAAGAAGCCTTGGCTTCCTGATAATTAGGGGTCTGTATTCCCGCCTTGGTTGGGTGATCTGTTCAGTTTCCCTTTGGGGGTGTTACAAGTTTTGCCACAAGGCTTCCTTGCCTGTGAGCTGGTTGGGTCATTACACTGACCTATGTTCCCTTTCAGGGGAAAGAATCTTCCCTTTTACTGTTTACTCCGTTATATTGGTGCCTGGGTACCACTGGCCCTTCAGCACCAGGGGTTTTTCTGTTGATTCAGTTGCTAGACTTATGGCCTGTCTCTGTTCATTTCTTCATGGCCTTGTTATGAGACTGACGTTAGAGCTTTGCTCGTGTCATGCCTGTTGCAGGTGACAGCGCCTTTACTGTCCGCTGTGCCTTGTTTTTTCATGGGGATCCCACCCTGCTTATGGACACTGCTATTGGATGTCCCACGTTATTACTATTTGGGAGCAGCACGTGCTGTATGCTTGGAATAATACAACTCTAGTAGTACTCACCTGTAGAGTTGATATTATAAGCATACAGCACGTCCTGCTCCACCCCACCCTGGTTTCACTTGTTCTGGATCCCCTGTATGGTGATTGTTATCATTAGATATTTTTACCAGTTCTTCTGGGTGGTTGTTCCTCCCGGCTTCTCTTCTCACTGCTTTTCAATGCTGGGGATTTGTGGGAGGTCCCTCGGTATGTGTGGGGCCGGGAGGAGCTTGTTTTCTGCGTGTCTGCAGTGCACGGCGCCTGAGGCGGAGGATTACCCACATGTTATTACTATTCGGGAGCAGGACGTGCTGTATGCGTATAATATCAACTCTACAGGTGAGTACTTCACAGAGTTGTATTTTTGCTGGCTTCAATCTGTTTTTTACTTTGTGTTTAACTATTTTTCCCCGCCTCGCCGCTTTGTACTATGCTCCGCGGCGGCCGGTGCTATTTGTGTGAGGCGTGTGTGAGGCAGGGTTCCTCTGCCGGTGCCATATTCCAAGTATGTCACACACCCCGCTTCCAAGATTAATGACATATGGGTTATGTCCAGTAGAGGGTGAACTTCTGCAGAGATGACTAGGAAAAAAAAGGAAGCCCCTCCCGGTCCATAAATACCTGGCACCTCCCACACATTCCCCAGTAATTGTCTCTGCAGACGGCGAGCAAGTCAGAAGATGGCTGTTTCCTCCTTGCAGGTAAGCCAGGTTTGCACCCGGCCATTTTTATCCTATTTCTGGCCGGACCTAGTTAAATACCCCTATGCCTCCCAGCCTAGGTTGCAGGTCCGGGTGAGGGTAGGGTACACCTTAACAGGTGTACTGATAGGAGCCACGCTCCTCCGTGAGACCCCATATTAGGGGGTAAGCGGCTACCAGGTCGGTGACCCTGGTTTGGGATGCCCTGTCCGTTTTCCCCACCTTCTACTACTGTAGTTGGGGACCTTCCCCTTCCATTACTCCCTTCTCGCAACGGGGGGGGGGGGCTGTGTCCTTCACTTATTGTCCTTCCCTTTTTTTGTTTCATGTGAATGTGTGTTGGTGTGTGTGTTTGTCACTGTATGCGCCATTTAGGAGCCGCAGCGCGCTGGGAGCCGCGGGCTCCGCTCTTGGTAGAGAGCTTCTTGCCCTCCTTGCTGTCCGGGGAGGGGTCGGGCGCTCGCGTGCTGGTTGCGGCCCGCCCCCCTCTCTCTCTCTGGCGCCCTTTCCGGTGCCTAGCATTGGCCGGAACCGCGATGATGGGGAAGGGGCGGGGCCAGCCGCTGCGCGCGTTCCGTGCTGGCCCGATTTCTTCTCCCTCTTCTGTCTTCACCTCTGGTCGGAGAGGCACCAGTACTGTGTTGTGAGTACCCTGCGGGGCTACTTGTTTTTTTCTTATCCATGCTATGTGTTGTGCGCTTTTTTGTCTAGCGCGGCGGCTGCCATTATTGACAATGTATAATTTGTATGTATGTATGTATGTATATATATATATATATATATATGTATATATATATGTATGTATGTATGTATATATGTATGTATATATGTATGTATATGTATGTATGTATATGTATATATATATATATATATATATATATATATAATAATTTTATTTAATATTCTGCATGTATGACTGCAGTGGTTAGTGTGCCTTGCTTACGGGTCTCCCTTCTCTTTTGGTGTCTTTCAGGAGGACCCTGCTTGGTTAAAAGGGGGGTTCTCCCGGTCCTAGGGTCCCTTGGCTAAATTTGGGGCATTTTCATTATCATTATTATTATTGAAATCCTCCCACTAACGGACTTAAGGGGCATCCCGGGTAGCTTTTAGCGCAATTCCCTCTGGTCCTTGCGACTACCCTAATAATCACCATATGGAGGCTTCCCAGGATACCGGGCTCGGGCTCCCTTCGGGGCAATCCCGGCAGTGTGTGGGTTGTGGGGTATCCCTTATGGGGGATAATGTTCTGATTTGCATACCATGTGCTCAGCAGGCCATAACGCGGCAGTCGGGGTCCCATGTGTCTGGGTCCGTGCCGCCGGTCTCATCACCTACTCCACCAGTCGCAATCTGATGTATGTGCTAGACTGGCCAACATCGAGAAATTGATTTCTAGCTCTGCGGCCAGGAAGGCCCCGGCTAAGAGAAGGCATCTGTCACCGGCCGTGCCGGTTCTTGATGATTAGGATTCCCTTGACTGGTCTGAATATTCCCCGCTTGGAGTCTCCTCCGCAGAAGGGGGAATTTTTGGGGACCTCTAAGCCTCGTTTGGAGTTCCCAAATTAGAAGCATTTCGAAAATTTGATTCTTAAGGAATGGGAAAGACCTAGCCGGCTTCCTGGTGTTCCTCAGGGATGGGATAGGAAGTATCCCTTTCCGGTGGACGTGGTGAAGCGCTGGTCGTCCCCTCCCGAGGTCGATGCGCCCGTTCTGGGATTGTCCAACACATCTGTGGTGCACTCTCCAGAAGCCTCCACGATTAAGGATGGTGAGGACCGACGTATTGATCAGATGGCTTGCCATGCCTTTGCTAGCGTGGGTTCAGCCTTGCGGCCTGTTTGTGCTTCTGCACTCAGGGTTGTGGCTACCAGGTCTGTGGTTAGGGGCCTGTTGAGTGGTTCCCAGCTGGACCCAGCCAGCGATGAATTTGCAGCGCTTATGCGGTGTGAATTGGTGAATTGTTCATGACCTTTGTCTTGTCTGCCTTGGATGACACTATGTATGTGTAGCAGAACCTTGGCGTTGCTTGTGTCTATACGACGCTCTGTCTGGTTGCGCCAGTGGGCGGCTGACATTGCGGCTAAGAAGTCACTTACAGGGCTACCCTTTCTGGGTATGCGGCTGTTAGGAGATAAATTGGATTCAGTAGCGAAAGGAGGAAAGCTACCGCAACGCAAGAAGCAGCGTCGCTCCTTTCGGGGGGCAGGCTCCATAGCGGGCAGAGGAGCTGCCTTCTCTACCTTCAGAGGTGATTCCTGGAGCAGAGGCAGAGGACGGGCCCATCCAGGACCTGTCTGGGGTTCCAAGCCCCCTGCCAAGCTAGTTCAGCTTGGAACCCCAGACGGTGAGGGGGCGCCCTCACCCTTGCGGGTGGGGGGACGGCTGCGGCACTTCTTCCAGGTCTAGGCCCAGGAGGTCACAGACAAGTGGATCTTGGAAGTGGTCTCTTCTGGGTACAAGCTGGAGTTCGAGTACCGTCCTCCTCCCAGATTCCTCAGATCTCGGGTCCCCTCGGACCCCCGGGCTGTGTAGGGGCTCCTGTTGGCTGTGCAAAATCTTCTGGACATGGAAGTCATTTGCCTAGTGCCTTTATCAGAGAGAGGCCAGGGCTATTATTCCAACCTCTTCACTGTGCCAAAAAAGGATGGATCCATAAGACCCATTTTGGATTTGAAGCTTCTCAACAGGTTCATTAGAGCCAAGAAGTTCTGCATGGAGACTTTGCGCTCAGCCATCCTTTCTCTTCGTCAGGGGGACTTCATGACGTCCATAGACATCAAGGATGCTTACCTTCATGTGCCGATCTTTCCAGCACACCAGAGATTTCTCAGGTTTGTGGTGGGAGATCTGCATTTTCAGTTTGTGGCCCTCCCGTTCGGGCTGACCTCGGCACCAAGAGTGTTCACCAAGGTGCTGGCGGGTATAATGGCCCTTCTCAGAGCCCAGGGCATTCGCATTGTGCCGTATCTGGACGACCTTCTCATTACGGCATCCTCTCTGACAGGCGGAGCTAGACACCAGGACGGTGGTGTCAACGCTGGAGAGGTTCGGCTGGGTGATCAACCATCCCAAGTCTTCTCTCTCCCCGTCAAGGGAGATTGCATTTCTGGGCATGAATCTGGATACCATTCAGACCAGGGTGTTCCTACCTCAGTCGAAGGTGCAGATGGTTCAAGATCTGATACGTCTTCTCCTGTCCAACCCTTGGCCGTCTATCCAGCTAGGGATGAGACTGGTGGGGTTGATGGTGGCTTCCTTCGAAGCAGTCCCTTTTGCTCAGTTCCACATGAGGTCGCTCCTGCTCCATCTACTGTTGGCCTGGGACAGATGTCCGCTGTCATTGGATCAGTCATTTCGGATGTCTCCCCTGGTTCGGCAGTCTCTTCAGTGGTGGCTGGATCCAAGGAATCTTCTGAGGGGCAGGTCTTTTCTGACCCCTTGTTGGGAGACGGTCAACACAGATGCCAGCCTGTCGGGCTGGGGGGGTTTCTGGAAGGGGCATCAGTTCCAGGGGTTGTGGGGTCCTCGGGAGGCCCACACCCCCATCAATGTCTTGGAGCTGAGAGCTATTAGGTTGGTACTGTCACTCTTGACGCATCACCTCCAGGGTCTACCGATTTAGGTTCGATCAGACAATCGGACTGCGGTCGCTTACATCAATCACCAAGGAGGGACTCGCAGCAGGAGTGCCCTCAGGGAAGTTTCTCTGATTCTTGCATGGGCGGAGAGTAATGTCCCATGCATCTCAGCAGTGTACATTCCGGGAGTGGAAAACACAGAGGCGGACTCCCTGAGCAGGGGATCCTCTCACCGAGGGGAATGGTTGCTCAACCACAAGGTGTTCCGGTCCCTTTGTCACAAGTGGGGGATTCCGGAGGTGGATCTCTTTGCCTCACGTCACAAGCTTCCTGCATGTGTCTCTGTCTCAGGATCCTCTGGCCCTGGCAATGGACGCCTTGTCTCTTGCCTGTAGGGATCTGGGTTTTCTGTACCTGTTTCTCCACTTCTCCATGGTGCGCAAGCTGGCTCAAGAGGGTGCGCCAGCAATTCTGGTGGCCAAGACAGGTTTGGTTCGCAGACGTCGTACGGCTGGCGGTAGATCAGTACAGGTTGCCCCTGTTTCCGGATCTGATCACTCAAGGTCAACTACGTTACCCCAATTTACAAACGCTGGCTTTGACGGCGTGGCTGCTGAAACCTCCATCTTAAAAGAAGGTTTGTCTGATGCTGTGATTCAGACAATTGTTAGGGCTAGGAAGAGATCTTCCTCTAACATCTACTACAGGACTTGGAGGTCCTATATTAATTGGTGTGAGGCTAGGGCCTTGCAGGGTTTTTTCGATCCCTAGGATTTTGGATTCAACACTGTCTGGACCTGGGGTTCCAGCTTAGTACCTTGAAAGGGCAGGTCTCTGCCCTGGCGGTCTTCTTTCATAGGTCCTTTGCTCTTCATCCTTTGGTTAAAACTTTTTTCCAGGGGGGTCACTCATGTGCGGCCCCCTCGAAAGCCTTTGTTGCTTGTTTGGGATTTGAATTTGGTTTTGTCGGCCCTCCAGGGGCCTCCTTTTGAGCCGGTGCAGGATGTTGCACTTTCTATGCTCACACAAAAGGTTGCCTTTTTGGTGGCTATCACCTCTGTTTGACGTGTCTCTGAGTTGGCGGCTCTGTCCATTCAGGCCCCTTACTTTGAAAGTCACCAGGATAAGGTGGCACTCTTTTGGATGTAGTTCGTTGTGTGAAGTACTATTTGGTGGCTACTTCTCCCTTTCGTAAGACGGGACGCCTTGTTCGTGGTGCCCTCCGGGCCCAGGAAGGGTTTGGCGCCCGCCAAGTCTACCATTAGTAAATGGATACGTCAGGCCATTGTTGGGACCTATTCTGCCAAGGGGAGGGTTCCCCCTTTTCAGATCACTGCTCATTCTACTTGTGCTGTTGGGGCTTCCTGGGCTTTCCAGCACCAGGCCTCTGTTGAACAAGTTTGTAAGGCTGCTACTTGGTTTTCGGTTCATATTTTATCCAAGTTTTATAAGGTTGATGTGCGGGCCTCAGCGGATTCTGTTTTTGGCCGCAAGGTTCTGCAAGCTGCAGTGGTTTAAGTTGGTGCATTATTGTCTTTTTGGGATCCCCACCCTTGTTGGACACTGCTATTGGATGTCCCATATGTCATTAATCTTGGAAGCGGGGTGTGTGACATACTTGGAATAATACCATTATTCCAAGCGTGACATACACTCCGCTTCAACTCTTCATGACATTTGGGTTATTCTCCAGTAGAGAGCGAACTTCTGCAGAAATGAATGCAAAAAAGGAGCTTCTCCTAGTCCATAAATACCTGGGACCTCCCACCAATTCCCCGGTTCCTTCTCTGCAGGAAGGCGAGCAAGACAGAAGATGAAGACTTCTATTCCTTGCAGGTAAGCCGGGCTCGCGCCCGGCCCCGTTTTATACCTATTTCTGCCGGACCTTTGTTTCCTAAGTACTATACGAGCCTCCCAGCCTTGGCTGCAGGTCCTGGTGAAGGTAGGCTGCACCTCTTTTAGGTGTGATAGGGAGCCATGCTCCCCCGTGAGACCTCATTGTGGGGTAGGTGGTTTTCCGAGTTGGTGATCCCGGTTTGGGATGCCCTGTCCCTTCTTATCCCTGACACACGTTGTGTGGGATCCCCCCTTCCGGGTCCCTCCACTATCCCTCCGGGGGGGGGGGGGGGGGGTCAATCTCTCTTCGTGCTGCTGATCACTTTAGCCTTATTCATATGAATGTGTGTGTATGTGCTGCTTGATGTTCACTTGGCTGGCCTCTATCCGAGTCTGTGTTTCCTGAGGGGAACTTCTTCCCCTCAGGCCTTGGTGTGTGAGGGGGCCGGGCCACGGCCCACCCCCTTTTCTGCTTGGCGCCGTTTCTTCTGAGGCGCACAGCCTCCTGGCTGGGAACCGTGCTGCTGTGTGAGGTTCTGGTGATGATAGAGGTGGCAGCCATCTTCTGCCTGCACGTGAGTGCCCTCCGGGGCCCCTTTTCTTTCGTTTCATTTGTCATTATGTGCCCTCGACTCCCTGTGACCACACAAAAAAGGGGGTTCTCCCGGTCCTAGGGTCCCTAGCAGTAATTTTGGGCACCTAATAAATCCTCCCACCAGGGGCTCAAGGGGCATCCCAGGTTGCTTACCAGCGTAAATCCCTCCGGTCATTGCGACTACCCAAAAAAATCACTATATGGAGGCTCCGCAGGATACCGGGCTCGGGCTCCCTTTGGGACAATCCCGGCCGTGTGTGGGTTGTGGGGTATCCCTTACGAGGGAGAATGTGCTGATTTGTATACCATGTGCACAAAAGGCCATAACGCGGCAGTCAGGTTCCCAGGTGTCTGGGTCAGCTCCGCCCGCTTCATCGCCTACCCCTCCCCGTCTTATCCGTACCCCAAGTGATACGGTCACTAGCGGGGAGTCGCACTCTGATGTTTGTGCTAGATTGGCCAGTATTGAGAGATTTATTTCTAGCGCGGTGGGCAAAAAGGCCCATGCTAAGAAGTGACATTTGTCGCCAGCCTTGTCGGTTTTGGATTTTTTTTTTCCACATACTCAATTTTTATTGAAAAAAGATTTTTTTAAGAAAAACATTTCACAAACATGGTACAGACATGAACCGATCTTAACATGGTGTTACAGGGTTACATTCTTATATAAATGAGCTTCCATGAAAACAGGTGACTGTGCAAAGTTATCTTAATCAACTAATTCAAGCATGGCATAAGAAACAAGCATATCTAATTTGGCTTTGTACTGACGCCTTGCATTCTGCCTGTGTGGGGAGGACCCTCAGCTCCTTGGGGAGCCAACCCCTTTTCTTCTACCTTGGATCCTTCCATTGTTCTCCCTTCTGGGGGCGCCCCCACCAACCGGTCCAATATATATAGGTAACACACAAGACATTGGACAAGAGACAATCACATCCCAGATCTAGAAGGCTCTCGGGTGACTTGCGGGGAGACAGGACAAAACAGGGGCTTTGGGCCAGGGTAGTCCAATGGGGTGTGGGGTAAGGATAGGATAGGGGTCACCTATCTATAGTGAGGGTGGAAAGGAGATTATGATCTAGCAGAAAGGTTATGAGAGAGGAGGGGGGGAGGAGGGGAAGGGAAGGGGCCCAGAAGAACAGAGAGGACAGGAAAGGAAAGAAAAGGGAAGGAAGGGAGGGGGGAGAGGTGAACAGAGAGAGAGAGCATCATGCTCTTGATTCAGCCCACGGGGGGGGGACCAGCCCCCCAGCCACCCCCCGGGGAACCCCCTCCACAGTGAGCATGCATACGCAGACTCCCTGCTCAGCGTCTAAAGGCTTGAGGTCTCATCCGTCTAGTCCACCCAGATTCGTTTGTATACATCCGTTCAGCAGGTTAGGCACCGAAATCCTAGGAGAGCTCAAGAAGAAAAGCATATCGTCCGCATATGCGGCTACCTTTCTTTCTCTGTGCCCTAGTGCCAACCCCCTAATGCCATCATCTGATGAGAGACCAAGGGGTCATGACGATTCTGGCTCTGACCCCTGGACCCCGGATGACACTGACAGATTATTGACCCAGATCTTTGAGGTTCTGTCTATCTCTCTCCCTGTTGCGGCTCCCAGGCAAAGAGGGGAGCTTTTCCATACAGCAAAATCATATTTGGAATTTCCCGAGCAGGCACATTTCCATAACCTTGTGCTCAAGGAATGGTAGCGCTCCAGTAAACTTCCCGGGATTCCAAATAGTTGGGATAGGAAGTATTCCTTTCCTGCTGAGGTGGTTAAATGTTGGTCATCCCCCCCCCCCCCCCCCGAGGTGGATGCCCCGATCCTAGGGCTATCTAACACCTCTGTCATGCATTCCCCTGACTCTACTACCCTGCGGGATGCTGAGGCCCGGCGCATTGACCAGCTGGCATCCCACGCCTTTGCATGTGCGGGGACGGAGCTGCGCCCGGTCTGTGCCTCTGCCATTATTGCTGTGGCCACTAGAACCCTTATCAGAAATATGCTTGATAGTGCCCCTGATGATTTGCTTTGTGAGGTGTTTAATGCACTCTCCAGTTGTGATGTTTTTGTAAATTTTGTCCTCTCAGCATTGGATGACACCATCAGAATGTGTGCCAGAACGGGGGGCGCTCACGAGCAGCCGACAGAGATGGCTGCAGCCTAAATCGGCTCCTCACTGGGCGGGGAGTTTAACCGCTCTAAACAGCTCCACAGCGGCGGTTTTCGGGCCAGCTTGTTGGGGGAACCCCCCAAGACTGCGGGGAAGCGAGTGGGGGAGCAGAGGAAGCCGGCCCCTGCCAGCAAGAGACAGAAACAGCGCAACCGCCGGATCCAAGATGGCGGCCGCAGCACACTGATGCCAGCGCAGCTCCAGCCTGCCGGGGGAGACATCCAGGCTGCGGATCCAGCCCACACCCGGACGCAGGTCAGTCAGACACCCTGGGGCGCGGGGTGCATTGGAGGGAAGAGCCCAAGGCTAGGGGCATAGTATACTCCCAGGACCCTCTCCTAGCAAAATCCAAGATGGCGGCCGCATTATGCTGACGCCGACCTAGCCCCCAAACCTGCTAGCAAAGCTTCTCAGCCAGCTTCACAGCAAGCCCTCGGGGGCATAGGGGGCACCAGAGGGGAAAGCTGGAAGTCGGGGATGCAGTGTACCTGCCCGGAACCCCCCCTCCCCCCAGCGAAATCCAAGATGGCGGTCACCCCACGCTGACAGAGCAGCTCCCAGCAAGCCGGCCACCGCAGTACTATATCCACCCGCAGTACGGCAGGGGGAAGGGGCAGACGGCATACCGCCTCGCAGTTAGCCAGGCCGCAGCTCACTCCTATCAGGATAACCCCCAGCCAGCCACCCGACTAGCACCGCGCAGCAGTGGCCCCCGGAGGCAGCGACGACAGGATTCAGTGATCCCTGGGGAGGCTGACAACACCTGGAGTCTGGGCAGCAGGGAGGAAGAGCCGACCCCAGAAGGCGCATTGTACTCGCTCGGGACCCCCGGTGACACATAGGGGGAGATCATAATCAACACACAGCAGCCCTCCTGCCAGGAGCAGCCCAACATTTAGTGCACAAGCCCAGGCAGCGAATGGGGCGTAGAGATCGAGGAAAATCGGCGCAGACCCCGAAACCCCCCACGCGCGCAGCGGGCTCTAGGATGGCAGCCCCCTCGGGACCTCTATCTGGGCAGCGACTGTCCCCTTCCCCGATACCATCGCCTGAATTACTGGAATCTCAGCCAGAGCCACAGCTGGAGTCCCAAGCCATAACCCCAGGGCACCCGTCATCGCCACACGCCAACCCAGGCATACGTGATGCGGAATTGCTAGAAAGATTTAAATCTGTACTGCAGCAAGAGCTAGAAACAGCCACTGAGAAGCTTTCCGCTACATTTAAAACGGAGCTGAGAGACTTAAGGTCCCGCACGTCTAAGCTGGAACACCTAATGACCGATACCACATCTGTCCTGGAGGAGCATGACGCAGAGATTCAAACCAGCAGAGCTGAACTGTCCTCCACCCTCCAAAAGATAGAGGATCTGGAGAATAGATCCCGGCGCAGCAATCTGCGTTTCAGGGGACTGCCAGAATCTATTGTTGACCTTAAATCCACCGTCACGGCCCTACTTCAGGACTTGGTCCCAGCAATCCCAGTTGAATGCCTGGAGATGGACAGGGTCCATCGCGCCCTGGGCCCCCCTAGAGCAGATGGCCAGCCTAGAGATGTTATCGTCAAATTCACCTTTTATAACACCAAAGAGTTGATCGCCCAGACAGCCAGGACACGCAACGACTTGGCCTTCCAGTCCTACAAATACCAAATCTATTCTGACCTGGCCCCAGCGACCCTGCAGAAACGCCGCCTTTTGAAGCCGTATCTTCTAGTTCTTCAATCGCATCAGATAGCATACAAATGGGGCTTCCCGTTTAGACTTTCCTTTACATATATGGGTCGCACACATGCAGTCGCAACCCCAGAAGAAGCTTCTGAATTGCTGGAACGCCTGGGCCTGACTACTGTAACAGAGCCGTTACCCACATTAAAACCTCCTCAGGAGCAGCGTGCACGACCAACGCGGAGGGACCAGCGGACCAGCAGCCAGCGCCCCTATCCGGCCTCGACCTCAACACGAACGGCGGCAGCCCGCCACCCTGACAACGGTTGACTCTGGACAGAAGGTTGAGCAATCCACAAATGGTGCGACATAACCCCCAACAATTGGCAACCACGCACAATGTTTCGGGACTTTTTCCCTCACCCTTTTGCCCCGCTTCTTCCCGGAGACTTCCACTCCCCTTTTTTTCTTTGCTCCTACCTATAGGTGCCACCGAGATCCACAATGGACTGTATGGAGGTAACTGACCTGGTCACGTTGGGGGCGCCCGCCCGCCACTGGGGGGAGGATATTTTCCCTCTCCCGTGGGCCGACGGGGGCTCCCAACACAGGGAGACTTATATGCTTTACCTTCAATATCAATGCAATGTTACCTACGACCGTTATGCAATTGTTTTCTCTAAATTGTGACGTTGCTGGCCTACGCGGGCACTTGTGCCTTGATGCTGTGATTCAGTCATGGGGTGCCGTGATGGGGCGATGGTCTCTGCTATATAGGCCCTCCTCCCCTCTGCTTTGAAAGCGGTAATGCTGACAGCGGGACCCTCTTGAGGGCGACCAGCTGCGCGGATGGTGGGGGCTGGGGAGACTACTCGGCCTGGACGGCTCCCTGAGTGAACAAAATTGATATCGGGCCTGTTTTAATTGTTATACGCAATTGTTTTTTTCTTTTTCTAAACTGTTACACTGTTAGCCCGCGTGGGCGTCAGATGTTTGGCGCTGTGGTTCGGTCGTGGGTCACCGTGGTGGGGCGATGGTCTCTAACTATCTAGGCCCTCGTTCTCTCCGCTTGAGGACGATGATACCAACCGTGGGACCCCCCCCGGGGGGGTGACCAGTTGCGTGGCTGATGGAAGCGGTGGAGACCATTCGACCCGGGCGGGGCCCCTGAGTGAACACTACTGTTATCAGACCGACTTTGAATGTTATATGACTCTGCGCCACATTGGCGGGTGGGCCATGTGGAGTGCGACATTCGCGGTCCGTCCTGGCTGCCTCCCAATGGGGATGCATTTGTTTTTTGTGGTTAAAAGTAACGAAGAGGTGCGCCCCTTATGGGTGACCTTAGGTTAGACGCCGGTATTGTGTTAATCTGTTTCTGGCCCCGGTACCCCTCAAGCACGGAGTAGGATGAGAGGCATGTGCACCCTAGCTTTGGTTAAAGTTGCGGTTATTGTCTTGAGCTCTGAATTGATCTACTAAATTAACACCTTCCCCCCCCCACGTCTCATTGTATGTGACGCCGTTCCTAAGCCGCTGCAGGTAACTTTACATTTGCTAGGCGACTCCCCGCCCAGAGGCGACCCCCCCCCCTAGAAACCCAGAACACTTCCGATTGGGGGATACCCCCGGAAGGCAACCACTGACTCGATCCGAGTCGCCAACTCTTTTCCTCTATTCCCTTACCTCTGGGGCACCACTTGTAGTGACGGCCCCCAGCACCCCTATACTACACAGGGTATACTTGGGATACTCCATAGCTTGGGCTGTGCTGCACCCACTGCTACCCACTCTACCCTAAACGCTCTTGCCGTTCCCTAACCTTTCCCCAACCCCAAACACCCTACCCCCATAGCCTTCCTCCTCCCTCTCCCTCCCCCCCTCTCCCCTTTATATATTTATTCCTTGTACCTCCCCAATTTTTTTTTTTTTTTTTTTTTTGTTTTTTTTTTATTTATTTATTTATTTTTTCTCTCCTTTTGTGCCTGAGTCTGCCTGCCTTTTAGTGGAACTGCTACAATGAGCCAAGCCCAAAGTTCACCGGGTAGAGCTGACCTAAACTTTAAACTGCTTTCGCACAATGTGCAGGGTTTTAACTCCCCGCACAAGCGGACCAAAGCGTTCCACTATTACAGGCAGATGCGGGCTGATATCTTGTGCCTTCAGGAGACAAGGTTTTCAACCACCAGCTCCCCAAAGTACCTAAACCCGCAATACCCAACATTTTTCTTGGCCTGTCACAGGGAGAAAACCAGGGGGGTAGCCATTGCATTCAGACGTCACGTTCCATTCAAATGCGAAACGACAGTGGCTGACCCAACTGGCCGGTATCTGATTGTAATTGGAAGCTTAAATGACATACAGATGACCTTTGTGTCGTATTATGCGCCCAACACCCACCAGGCAAATTTTTTCTCGCACCTTTTGAGGAAGATTAGGGAACACAGCAAAGGGTTACTAATTATTGCCGGGGACTCCAACATTGCGCTGGACCCTAAGTTGGATAGATCACTTCAGCAGGGTAGGGGCCATTCCTCGCCACCCATGCAGCAACCTCCGAATCGCATTAATGCCATGCTGAGGGACGCAACCCTGATAGATGTATGGCGCGACCTGAACCCGAAAACGCGGGATTACACCTTCTATTCGAATCCCCACAACTCGTTTTGCAGAATTGATCACATTATGGTGCCCCAGACTGTTTTGCCCATGATTGGCAAATGCCAGATTCTGGCCACACCCTGGTCTGATCACGCTCCAATACTCATGAGGTTTGAAGCTGCCCCCCCCACTGCTAGACCGTTCAAGTGGAGACTGAATGACTCCATGCTCACACGCAAGGAGACCCACGATCAGATCCTGCAGTCCCTTAAAAATTATTTTGCGATTAACACTAATTCAGCCACAGAGATAAGCGTATGGGAGGCTCACAAAGTAGTAATCAGGGGAGAACTCATCGCGCTAGCCACCTCTCTTAAGAAACATAGAGCAGAGCGGATAGCCCAACTAACAACCAGTCTGGAAAAGCTACAATCTGCTTGGAAGGCGAACCCCACGAGGGAACTCAAAAAGAAAGTAGACGAGGTCACCATACAACTCAATGTTGCATTAGACGAGATAGCGGAGAAGAAGCTTAGGTGGGGCAGACAGAAGATGTATGCGAGGGCCAACAAACCCGATACCCCTTTGGCAAACAAGCTCCGTTATTCGGGGCCAAGACAATCCCCAATTATGCTACGATCTGCAGAAGGGTCCAACACGGCTAACCCCATTAAAATTGTGGACATCTTTGGGAGGATGTTGGGCAAGCTCTACGCGGCGCCTCAGGGGTTCCCCATAGAGAAAGCCACTGAATTCTTAGACTCGATCTCGCTCCCCACGGTAGCAGAAGTTCATAGAGCTAATCTTGAAGCGGAGATCTCTGTTTCAGAGGTCCTAAAGGCAATCAAAAGCTTAAAAGCTTCCAAGGCACCGGGGCCTGATGGTTTCTCAAACCTATACTATAAAAAATATGCAGCGGAGCTGGCCCCTCATCTAGCAAAAATGTTTAATTCCCTCAAAGAAGAGGGCATCTTGAACCAAACCTCTATGGAGGCATTCATTAGCATGATCCCGAAGCCGGATAAGGACCAACTAAACCCACAGAACTACAGGCCCATATCATTGCTTAATGTAGATCTTAAAATACTGGGGAAAGTATTGGTCACCAGGATCAACGAGTTTCTGGGTACACTGATCGGGAAGGATCAAGTGGGATTTGTACCTAATAGGCAAGCCTCAGATAACATTCGCAGAATAACTCACTTAATCAAGCAAGCCCAGCAGAGGGAAATCCACAGCCTTCTCTTATCATTGGATAAGCAGAAGGCATTTGATTCCCTATCATGGGACTATATGTTCCTTGCCCTTCGGAAGTGGGGATTTGGAAATAACTTCCTAGCATGGATACGGTCCATGTACTCGTCTCCCTCAGCAAAGGTTCAGTATGGGGGGCCATCTCTCTGAGTCATTCCCAATCAGCAGAGGCACACGGCAAGGGTGCCCACTCTCTCCAGTGTTATTCGTGTTAGCTTTGGAGCCACTAGCAATAGCAATCAGAACACACCCAGATATAACAGGATTAGAGTTAGCGGGGTACCAACACAAAGCATGCCTTTTCGCAGATGACATACTGCTAGTCCTCTCGAGACCACATATCTCGCTGCCAAATGCCCTCCACCTCCTAGACGACTTCTCACAAATCTCAGGCCTTAAAGTCAACAAAGAGAAATCTATGGGACTAAACCTAAATATCCCTCCCCAGATGGTGAGAACGCTCCAATCCAGCTTTCCCTTCCGATGGGCCCCGGGGACACTATCATACCTAGGGGTTAAAGTCACCTCTCACTATCATACTTTATACCAGGCCAACTACCCCTCCCTCTTTCGCTCACTGAAAGCTATGCTTGACTCTTGGCAGGGTCACGGGATCTCATGGATAGGAAGAATAAATGCGGTAAAAATGACCCTATTACCCAAGATGCTTTATCATTTCCGGACGCTCCCTGTTCAAATCCCCTCGCACCAGATTAGAAGTATGCAGAACAGCATAATGAGGTTTGTCTGGGGAAATACTAGGCCGAGGGTAGCTAAAACTACTATGTTTAGACATAGGACAGAAGGAGGGCTGGGAGTTCCGTGCGTGAACAGATACTACATGGCCGCACAAATCGCGCAGCTACACAGCTTACATCTTGAGGTGGAAATTCCTCTTTGGGTCTCCTTAGAAGCCATGGCATGCGATCCCGTCCCCATAGACAGCTTGATTTGGATCCCACCACAACATAGACCTCGCTTTACATGCCCAATCTTAGGCCACTCCCTCCGTGTGTGGGATGGAGTGAAATACTCGGGGAAGCTGATTTCACCGCATCTCCCAGCCATGCGTCTATTTAAAAACCCCTGGTTCCCTCCGGGGATGGAGAGCTCTGAAGCATTCGCATGGTGGAAACGGAAAGGTATTGATAAAGTGTATCATCTACTAGATCGGGAGGAATTAATTCCTTGGCCGATATTGGTGTCGAAAGAGGGGGCGCCTGCCGCCGAGTGCTTCAGATATGTCCAGATCCGGCATTGGCTGGCTCCCCTACTGAAGAACAAAGCCCATGGGGTAGATAAAACACCCTTTGAGAGGATGTGTATTCGAGGGACACCGACACCAGGCCTTATCTCTATGATCTATGCTCATCTTACGTCCCTACCAGACAACATGAAACACGGATATATGACAAAATGGGAAACAGATTTGAATCGAGTCTTAGAAAGGAAGGAATGGATGGACATTTGGGCAGGGATAAACAAATGTTCTATAAACATCACCACATTAGAGGCGGCATATAAGATGCTTACAAGGTGGTACCTGGTACCATCCCGCGTGGCCAAAGCAGTCCCAGGGTACCCGGCCACCTGTTTCCGAGGTTGTTCTGCAGAGGGGACGGTCCTCCACATTTGGTGGGAATGCCCGAAGGTCAGGAGGTTCTATTCTCTGGTCTTTGGCCTGCTCTACAGTCTCCTAAATGTTAACTTGCGCAGGGACCCTTGGGTAGCTTTGCTACACGTGAAGCCAGAAGGAATCACTAAGCCCCAACACACCTTGCTGACTCAGGTCATGCTGGCGGCCAAATTAGCTATTGCAAGCTCATGGAAGAAAGGGAATGTTCCATTTCAGTTGGTAAAAGAGAGGCTGAATGGTATTTTCATCAACGAGAAATTAACCAGCATCTTGAGAGATTCCCATGAGAGATTCATGAAGATTTGGGACCCGTGGGTGGAATACTCGTTCCCAGACTTGAGAGAGGCCCTGTTGCGGTGAGAAATGGCTTGCAAACCCTCCCCTTTAAACGCTTACACACACTTGCACACTTCCCCCCCCCTTCCCTTTTTTTTTTTTTTTTTTTTATAATTTTATTTATTTATTTTTTTTCCTTTTCTTCTTTCCTTCCCTCTACTTCCCTTCATGTTTCCCGTCTGTCCCCCTCCTCCCCACTTGTCGTCTCCCGTCCCTCCCCTCCTCAGATCCCTTGTCCCCCTCACCCCCCCCCCCCCCGGACACCGGGGGGGTGGCGGGGTGGGGAGCATATGGCAGGAGTGGAAATCCACCTGCCATCCAATTTGAGTAAGGACGGATATTAGTAAATAGGTGCTAATTTTCAATCGCTCATACCGGTACATCATTGAACTTTAAGAGCTCAAACATTCCACATGTGCCTTAGCTACTTACTGAAATTGGCATAACTGAGACACTGTATGAATAACGACAACTCATGTCCTGGAATAGTTTATTTGTAAGTGAACAAAATGTTGTACTGTTTATCTTTATACCAAAATTTCAATAAAAAAGATTGAAACAGAATGTGTGCCAGAACTTCTGCCCTCGTGGTGGCTATACGCTGCTCGGTTTGGCTGCGCCAGTGCTCTGCTGACAACGCTGCCAAGAAGGCCCTCACTGGGTTTCCCTTTAAAGGACTGTGCCTGTTTGGGGACCGCCTGGACCTTTTTGCTAAGAGGCAGGTTACCCCAGCGCAGGCGGCAATCTCGGCCGTTTCAGGGTCAGGGTTCCTTCTCCTCCCCTTACCTTGGTGCCAGACAGGGAAGGGGGGGTTTCCTTTCCTGGGGCCCGGGGAGATTTCTGGGGTAGGGGCAGAGGACGTGGACGTCCTGGCTCCTCCTGGGGTCCCAAAGCAAAATCCTTTCCCAAGCCCCCTCAAGCATGATGGGGCGCCCTCACCCATCCGGGAGGGGGACGGCTGCAGCACTTCGCTCACGTCTGGAGGCTTCATGTCTCAGACCGGTGGATTCAGGAGGTAGTGTCCTCCGGTTACAAGTTGGAGTTTGCTGCCTGTCCCCCTCCAAGATTCATCAGATCCCGGATTCCTCAGGACTCAGCTCAGGAGCTAGCGCAAGCAGTGCAAGGCCTCCTGGAGCTGGGGGTCATCTGCAAGGTCCCTTTAAGAGAAAGGGGCAAGGGCTTTATTCCAACCTATTCACAGTACCCCAAAAAGATGGTTCAGTCAGGCCCATCCTGGACTTGAAGATCCTCAACAAGTTTGTCAGGGGCAGGCGCTTTCGCATGGAAACTCTGCGCTCTGCCATCAGTTCCCTGCGCCAAGGGGATTTTATGACGTCTGTGGACATCAAAGATGCTTACCTTCATATTCCTGTGTTTCCAGGTCATCAAAGGTTCCTCAGTTTCACTCTGGAGGATCAACACTACCAATTTGTGGCTTTACCCCTTGGTCTCACTTCAGCTCCCAGGGTGTTCACCAAGGAGCTGGCAGGAGTGATGTCTCTGCTCAGGTTTCAGGGCATCCATGTGCTGCCCTATCTGGACGACATTCTCATCACTTCCCAGTCTCTACATCAGGCAGAGTTGGATACTCAGCTGGTGGTGTCTACCCTGGAGTCATTTGGCTGGGTGATCAACCACCCCAAGTCTTGTCTGTCCCCCTCCTTGGTGACTTCATTCCTGGGAATGAATCTGGATACGGTTCAGGCAAGGATTTTTCTTCCTCAGCAGAAGGTGGACAGTCTGATTGCACAGGCCCAGTTCCTGCTATCTTGTCATCATCCCTCCATCAGGCATGTTATGCAGCTGGTGGGCCTGATGGTGGCGTGTTTCGAGGCGGTCCCTTATGCTCAGTTCCACTTGAGGCCTCTTCAACTCCACCTCTTGTCAGTGTGGGACAAGGACCCCACGTCCCTGGACAGGGTCTGTGTGTTTTCCCCCCTGGTCAGGCGGTCTCTCTCGTGATGGCTGGACTCCAGGAACCTGTTGGGGGGAGCAGATCTTTTCTGACCCCCTCCTGGGAGACGGTCACCACGGATGCCAGTCTGTCAGGTTGGGGGGGGGTTTCTGGAAGTCCCTGCATTGCCAGGGGAGGTGGGGCCCTCAGGAGGCCCACACACCTATCAATGTATTGGAGCTGCGGGCAATCAGGTTAGTCCTGGCTCAGTTGACTCCTCACCTCCGGGGCCTACCTGTTCAGGTGCACTCGGACAAACAGACGGCAGTTGCCTACATCAATCATCAGGGAGGGACCCGGAGCAAGATGGCTCTTCCAGGAATTGTCTCTGATCCTGACCTGGGCGGAGGCCAATGTTCCCTGCATATCAGCGGTGTACATTCCGGGGGTGAAAAATATGCTGGCAGACTCTCTGAGCAGGGGGACCTCTCGCCAGGGAGAATGTTCCCTCTGCAACAGGGTGTTCCATTCTCTGTGTCACCGTTGGGACCAACCAGATGTGGATCTGTTTGCGTACCGTCACAATCTCAAGCTCCCGGCCTTTTTCTCCCTGTCCCAGGATCCTCTGGCCTTGACCACGGATGCTCTAGCAATGTCATGGCAGGACGTTCAGTTCCTGTATGTCTTTCCTCCATTCCCCCTGCTGGGCAGGGTTCTGCTCAAGATTGCTCTGGAGGGGGTGCCAGCAATTCTGGTGGCCCCCAGGTGGCCAAGAAGAGTGTGGTTCGCAGATGTCCAGGGTGCCAGACCTGCTCACTCAGGGTTCCTTACGCCATTCCAATTTACAAACTCTGGCTTTGACGGCCTGGCTGCTGAAACCTCCATCTTGATGGAGAAGGGGCTGTCTACCTCGGCTGTTACCATGATAAGGGGTAGAAAGAAGTCTTCTTCCATTTATTACAGGGTTTGGCATGCCTACATTGATTGGTGTGAGTCTAAGTCTCTTCCCTGTCGTGTGTTCTCTATTCCCAGGATTCTGGAGTTCCTGCAGCATGGGTTGGAGATGGGGCTCCAACTCAGTACTCTGAAAGGTCAGGTTTCTGCCCTGGCTGTTTTCTTCCAGAAGTCCTTTGCTCAGCATTCTCTGATCAGGACTTTTTTCCAGGGGGTTACTCATGTGCGTCCCCCACGTAAGCCTATGGTGCCTGTTTGGGATTTGGACTTGGTTTTATCAGTCTTGCAGGGTGCTCCCTTTGAACCTGTCCAGGATGCTGCCCTGGCCATTCTTACTCTCAAAGTTGTCTTTCTGGTGGCTATCCCCTCTGTTAGGCGTGTGTCTGAGTTGGCGGCACTGTCCATTCAGTCCCCCTACTATGAGAGACACCAGGACAAGGTGGTGTTTCGCTTCAAGCCAGATTTTCTGCCCAAGGTAGTGTCTGCCTTTCATTTGAATCAGGACATTGTTCTTCCTTTATTGTGCCCTAATCCTAGTAATGCTAAGGAGAGGGTTTTGCATTCTTTGGATGTGGTCAGGTGTCTGAAGTACTATCTGGTCGCTACTGCACCTTTCAGAAAAACTGATGCTCTTTTTGTGGTCCCTTCTGGTCCTAGGAAGGGTTTGGATCCTGCCAAGTCTACTATCAGCAAATGGATCCGTCAGGCTGTGATTCAGGCCTACTCTGCTAAGGGGGAAGGAGCATCTCTCTTACTGCTCATTCTACTCGTGCTATTGGTGCCTCTTGGGCCTTCCAGCACCAGGCTTCTGTTGAACAAGTTTGCAAGGCCGCTACTTGGTCTTCTGTTCATACCTTTTCAAAGTTTTACAATGTTGATGTTAGGGCCTCAGCTGATGCTGCTTTTGGCTGCAAGGTTCTGCAGGCAGCAGTGGTTTAAACTGTCTGCTGTTACCTTTGGGGATCTCATCCTACTTTATGAACACTGCTATTGGATGTCCCAACTGTAAGTATTAGATTTGGAGCAGGACATACTGTATACTAAGAATAATACAATTCTCTGATTACTCACCTGTAGAATTGGTATTATGAGTATGCAGTACGTCCTGCTCCACCCCACCGCATTTGTCTTGGATCCCCTGTATGCTGATTGTTATCATTGTTATAGTTACTAGTTTGGGTTCTTTTAATTCTCCCGGCTTCTCATTAACTGCTTTTCAATGCTGGGGATTTGTGGAAGGTCCCTGGGTATTTGAGGGGCCAGGAGGAGCCTATTTTTGATGTCTCTGCAGTCCAGCGCCATCTGGCGGAGTATATCCCAACTGTAAGTATTCTATCTGGAGCAGGACTTGCTGTATACTCATAATACCAATTCTACAGGTGAGTAATCACAGAATTGTATTTTTACCATGCATGGCACGGCCTGCTTCACCCCACCCTTGTTATCATTGGTTTTGGTTGCCTCTTTATGGTGATTGTTTCAAGTTAGTTGGGGTTCTATTACCTGTTTTACCTTTATTATCTCCCGGTTTCTTGAAATAACTGCTTGTCAACACTGGATAAGTCTATGGTAATTCCGTTTTTATATGGTACCGGGAGGAGCCACAGCTCTTCTGCAGTGCCACTGCGCCACCTTGTTGCGGAATAACCCAGATGTAATGACTTCATGAAGCAGGCTGTGCCATGCATGGTAAAAGCAATTCTACAGGTGAGTACTCACAGAATTGTCTTTTCCCCCACTGGGCTGCAACTCTGTTCAGGCCTTTAGGATACGGGTGCCGCCATCTTGCCTCAGAAGCATCACATACTGAGGAGAGTGGGATAAAGTGCAGGGGGCGGGGTTATAGCTGTGCTTTGCACAGACAGAGCAGAGCTGGGGTCAGGGAAAGGCCAGCAATCCCTGAATGCAGAGCGGCACAGTCAGAAGACACTTCCTGTTTGCAGGCTGCCTGATGTTCCATGAACCACCATCTTGGATGTTTAAAGGCTCATAACATGCAGTAGATGTAGGTTGGATGATTTTTAATGTGGGCAATCTGTATGTACAGGATGGGGGAAACAAACATATAAGATAGACTCTTACTCAGAGTGAAGGACCGCTTTAAGTGTGGAAGCCTCATTTTGGTTCTGGTTTGGGGTTTTTCACTTGTCTTGTGAGGAGTTGCCCTTCTTTTAGAAGTATGAGGTATAGTTTGTTGAAGTATTTTGAGCAGAGGGTGGAAAAAGACTGGACCAAATGGCTCAGGATTACCAAGATCCCTATGAATTAGGACATTTGCCTAAAGTGAGGCATGACAGGAGTGGGGATTACAAAAAAAAAAAATTGCCTGCTATCCATGGTTTGGGGGCCGCCTTGGATAGGCTGCAATGGTCAGGCTCGTGATCCTGGGTAAGGCTCAGCATGACAAGACTTCCATGCAGCAGTAAGAGTTGGGGCCCTATTGGAATCATGTCCACCCAAATTATAAATTATTTTCTCCTTCCTAGGCACGGACGTTGCTATTAATAGTTTCTGCAGTGACAAAGTTACGGCCTTTCATGACAAGGTCAGACTTTCCTTTCAAGTCTGGCTCTTTAAGCAGGGGGTGAAAGTCTTGGAGCAAAATTTCAAACCCAACCCCCTCCCCCAAAAGCCATTGGTCCTGCTTGTCCCTAAACCAAACCTCCATGATAGACTGGGAGAAACTGGCAACTGGAGTAAACCACTGTCTTCATGAAAATGTTCCTATTTGCCACTGCATTTGACGGTGTTTTGGTTCCCAAAACTGTACTGATCCCATACAACTAAGAAGCAACAGCCCCAAGGTTTGACATTGGGCTACTATTCTGCCAAACCAGGTAACATAATCCTTGTGCACTCAGACATCACAATGACAGAGTATTAATCACGGGGCACCACCATAGCTTAGAAGGGTGAGGTGTCAATAACGTTACTGCCTCTTCTGCATTGGGTTGTGGCAGGAGGGGAGTTGAGAACTTTCCAGGTAACTAGCCACAAAGACTAGAGTATGCCGACATGGTAGTGCCTACCCATAGCAAGGTCTGATACCCAAATGACTTATGTACATTTTGAGTCATATGTGGACAGCTTAGCACATGGAAGTAGTTTTTCCAAGCAGCCAATGTTTATGGGATCCCAACTCAATCACACAGTGTTTCAGAAGTTACCCACCTACTGGAAATAAATTGCACAGCAATATAGATTTTATTTTTTCACACCACCCATACACCAGGCAATCTATTACATTGTCTTAAAGTTACTTTTTTTTCTCTAAGGTGCACTTCAATAAGGAAGAAAATGAAATGGCTGAGATTGAAGTACAGTAAAAAAAAAAAAAAAACAGTACAGATTTTTTTAAGGCATTGTCCAGCCACCCCCCCCCCCCCCAAACAAAATTCAACTTTTATCCCCCACCGATGATCTCTCCTAGTCCAGTGCACAGACTCTTAACTGATCACTGGATCCAAGTCCTGTACCACCCAACCCCATCGTCCTTTGGTTCTGTATTCTCCATGGGACACAGCCCCCCACTATCAGTAGAAGTGACAGGCTATTAGGTACCATAGGTCTTGGATCCAGCAATCTGGTAAGAGGGCCTAGGAGTGATCTGCAGGAGACCAAAAGAACCGTATAGCATTTTTATTTTTTGCCTAGACAATCACTTAAAAGAGGAACTAGTATACAGCAGTGGCACCAATAAATGAAAGAATGGGGCTGCCAAGTTGCTCAGGTTGTGCATTCCACATGACAGCAAACAGCCTATCAGGGCAGCCAACCAAATTACTGTTTAGGCGCTGCCATTTATCTATAATAAACAAACCATGCAATCTATTAGACTATAGGGATAATTCAGCACCATGATATTTTTTTTTTTTGTGATAATATTTTTATATTCTTTTCCAAGTATACAGCACGACCTGTTTCACAGAATTCTTTACGCTTGGGATATCCCGCCACAAGGTGGCGTAGTGGACTGCAGAAAGACTTGTGGCATCTCCCGGCCCTATAAAAGGACAGGAACCTCCCACAAATTCCCAGTTTCCTTCTGCAGTCAGGACTGCAAAGATAGAAGATGGCTCTCTATATTATGCAGGCGAGCGGGGCTTATCAGCCTGCGGGCCTGCAGGACTATTCCCACCCGTTCTGGACCCACTGCCTCCCAGCCTCGGCTGCCTGGTTCGGGTGAAGGTAGGACAGCACCAGGGTCAGGTGCTGAAGGAGCGCTGCTCCAACCGCAATCCCTGTACCTACAAGGGTAGGCGGTTCAAGCTTATGGTGAGCCTTGTGGGATGCCCCTTCCTGCCTTATTGTGGGCCTTCCCCTGCCCCCCCTCCACTGCCCCCCCTGCTCCCTAGCTAAGCATGCCTTGGGTGCCTACCGTTGCCCTTCCCCATCTTGCTCTCTCGCTGGGGAGCTCTCGGGGGGGGGGGGGGGTAGGTGGTGGTGTTTCACGTTGAATTTATCTGCCTTTTACTTGTATTGTCCGCGCTCGTCGCCGCGCCATTTTGTACGTTGCACCACGGCTGGCGGCGACATTCTTCTCTCTTTTTACTGCGCTGTAATTGACGCCGGGGGGACACGTGGAGTGCGATTCGCGCTCTTCAGGGGGGCGGGTCCCTCAGATGACACTTTTTGCGTCATACCTCCGCGGCCCGCCCCTCAAGGTCCTTGCAGGCGCCATACTGGTTGGAGTTTGTCTTCTCCTGACCTGCGGTACTGTGGCGCGCTGCTGGCCTACCTGGATGTGCGATCGGCTTCTTGGTCCGTGTGGTTTTCTTATGTCTTTCAGGCGGGATAAACGTGTTTGTGGTTTCTCCCGGCCCTCTTAGCAAGGTTTTGGGGCATCCCGGGTGGCTCTTGTTAGCCTTAACCCTATACTGGCCAGTGTGCCCACTCTAATCACAATATGGAGGTTTCCAGGGATAATGTGCTTGGGGTTCCTTTGGGACAAGCCCAGCTGTGTGCAGCGTGTGGGGTATCCCCTATGGGTGATGGTGTCAGGGTGTGTGTGCCCTGCGCCCAGAAGGTACTTGCGCTGCAGTCTGGGTTGCCTGTTACGCTGCCCAGCTCTGCGCCCCCTTCTACATCACCTACTCCCCCGCGCCTGCATTTGACCCCTAGTGAGGGACATGCTAGTGGGGAATCACATTATGACTTGGCCTTGCGGGTGGCCAGCCTGGAAAGGCATATGGCTGGGCCGGTCCCTCCTAAGGCTTCTGGCAAGAAGCGACATTTAACTCCCGCTGTTTCCCTTTTTCCTGAGGAGGATGAAGGACAGTTCTCTTTCCCTGGCCTGTACCCCCTAGAAGAGGGGGAACTTTTTTCTGATTCCTCTGAGGAGCAGCAGGAGATTTATGGTGGTACTGGGTCTCCTTTTGGAGAAGACCCATGGTCTCCTGAGGATACTGACAGGCTGTTGGCTCACATTTTTGAAGTACTGTGTATTACACCTCCTGTCCCAGCTAAAAGGCAGCAGGGTGGGCTTTTTCACGCTGTTTAACAACGCTTGGAGTTCCCTGAGCAGAGCTACTTCAATAATTTGGTGCTCAAGGAGTGGGAACGTCCTAGCAGATTGCCCGCGGTGCCTAAGAGTTGGGACAGGAGGTATCCATTTCCTGCTGATGTGGTTAAGCGCTGGTTATGTCCCCCCGAGGTGGATGCTCCCATGCTTGGGTTGTCCAATACCTCGGTAATGCATTCCCCTGACATTTCTACTCTGAGGGATGGTGAGGACTGGCGTGTGGATCAGCTGGCCTGTTACGCATTTGCTTGTGCAGGGACTGCGCTGCGCCCTGTGTGCGCCTCTGCCATCACGGCTCTTGCTATTAAAGGGCTGCTCAAGTGCCTTCTGGATAATGCCTCGGATGCCAATAGGAGGGAGGAGTATAGATCCCTCCTGCTTTGCTATAAATTTGTGGCATTTATTCTTTCTGCTATGGATGATGCGGTCAGAATGTGCAGTAGGACTTCTGCCGTTTTGGTGGCTATACACCGCTCTGTTTGGCTGCGTCAGTGGGCGGCTGATAATGCTGCTAAGAAGGCTCTCACTGGCTTCCCCTTTACTGGGCTACGGCTCTTTGGGGAGCATCTGGATCTGTTTGCCAGGGATGGTAGGCTGCCTCAACGCAGGAGGCAGCCACGGCCCTTTCAGGGGGCTGGTTCTTCCCTCCCCTCCTTCCGTGCTCCCAGGTCCGGCCGTGGTGCACCATTTGCGGGGCACATAGAGGCCGTGGTTGCCCCGGTCTCTCATGGGGTCCCAAGTCCAAATCTTCCCCCAAGCCCCCAGGCATGAGGAGGCGCCCTCACCCATCCGGATGGGGGGACGGTTGCGGCTCTTTGATCACATTTGGAAACTGCGCGTCTCAGACCGGTGGATTCAGAAGGTGGTGTCCTCCAGGTACAAAATAGATTTTGCAGCCTGGGTGCCCCCAAGATTCATCAGATCCCGGATGGTTCAAAATCCCTTGTCAGCTCAGGGCTTGCGGACAAAGCCTTTTGGATTTGGGGGTCATTTGCCTGGTGCCCTTCCAGGAAAGGGGCAGAGGTTTCTATTCCAATCTGTTCACTGTTCCCAAAAAGGATGAGTCACTGAGGCCCATCCTGGATTTAAAGCGCCTCAACAAATTTATCAGGTTCAAGCATTTTCGGCGGTCGGTACCTTGCGCCCGGGCGACTTCATGACTTCTGTGGACATCAAAGATCCTTACCTTCATATTCCTATTTTTCCAGGTCATCAGAGATTTCTCAGGTTCGCTCTGGAGGATCAGCATTACCAATTTGTGGCCTTATCGTTCGGTCTTACCTCAGCCCCTCGGGTCTTCACCAAGGTGCTGGCGGGGGTGATGGCTCTGTTGAGATCTCAGGGCATTCGCATCCTTCCTTATCTGGACAACATTCTGATTGCGTCTCAGTCCCTCCATCAAGCCGAGCTGGATACCCAGATGGTGGTCTCCACGCTCGAGTCCTTCGGTTGGGGGATCAACTACCCCAAGTCTTCTCTGTCTCCGTCCTTGGTGACGTCCTTTCTAGGCATGACTCTGGATACATCTCAGGTCAAGGTTTTTCTGCCTCAGCAGAAGGTGGAGAGCCTGCAGACAGGTACGGTCTCTGATTTCGTGCCCTCATCCCTCATCCCTCCATTCGGCAGGGGATGCAGTTGGTGGGCCTGATGGTGTCCTGTTTTGAGGCGGTCCCCTATGCTCAGTTGCACCTCTTGTCAGTTTGGGATCGGGACCCAGTGTCCCTGGATCAGGAATTTGTCCCCTCGGGTCAGTCTGTCCCTCTCGTGGTGGCTGGACTCGAGGAATCTCCTAGTGGGCTGGACCTTTCTGCCCCCATGCTGGGAGACTGTCACCACAGATGCCAGTCTGACGGGTTGGGGGTTTTGGAAGTCTCTGAAGTTCCAGGATCAGTGGGGTCCTCAGGAGGCCCATGTCCCCATCAACATTCTGGAACTACGGGCGATAAGGTTGGTTCTTTCCCAGTTGACCCCGCACCTTCGGGGTCGGGCTGTTCAGATCCGCTCGGACAACCAGACGGCGGTTGCCTACATCATTCATCAGGGAGGGACTCGGAGCAAGCAAGCCCTCAAGGAAGTGTCCCTGAAATTGTCCTGGGCGGAGGAGAATGTCCCCTGCATATCGGCTGTTTACATCCCGGGAGTGGAGAACCTGGAGGCAGACTCCTTGAGCAGGGGGATGTCTCGGCTGGGGGAGTTGTTCCTCAGCAACAGGGTGTTTCACTCCCTGTGCCACCGCTGGGGTGTGCCAGATGTGGACCTGTTTGCTTCACGTCACAATCACAAACTTCCATTCTTTGTCTCTCTGTCACAGGATCCTCGTTTCGGCTCCTCTATGTGTTCCCTCTGTTTCCTCTGCTGGGTAGGGTGCTGGGAATGATAGCCCAGGAAGGGGTGTCAGCCATTCTGGTGGCCCCCTGTTGGCCAAGAAGGGTGTGGTTCGCAGACGTCGTGCAGTTGGCAGTAGATCAGTACGTCCTGCCCATGGATCCAGATCTGCTCACTCGGGCAGCTGTGCCATCCCAATTTACAAATGCTGGCTTTGACGGCTTGGCTGCTGAAACCTCCATCTTGATGGAGAAGGGGTTGCCTGCCTCTGTTGTTTATACCATGATTAGGGCTAGGAAGAAGTCCTCGTCCTTTATCTACTACAGGGTCTGGCATGCTTACATTGCCTGGTGTGAGTCCAGATCTTTTCCCTGTTGGGTATTTTCTATCCCCAGGATTCTGGAGTTTTTGCAACATGGTTTGGATTTGAGCCTTCAACTTAGTATCCTCAAGGGTCATGTTTCAGCTCTGGCATTTTTCTTCCAAAAATCTTTTGCCAGTCACCGTTTGGTTAAGACTTTTTTCCAGGAGGTTTCTCACATGCGTCCGCCACGTAAGCCTATGTTACCAGTTTAGGATTGGAATCTGGTGTTATCTGCTTTGCAGGGTCACCCCTTTGAGCCTCTCCATGAGGCCGCTTTGCCCATTTTGACTTTTAAGGTAGCCTTTTTGGTGGCTATCACCTCTGTCAGGCGTGTTTCTGAGTTGGCAGCGCTTTCCATCAAACCTCATTTTTACCTTATTTTGAGCGACACCAGGACAAGGTGGTGTTTCGGTTTAAGCTTGATTTCTTGCCTAAGGTTGTGTCTGCTTTTCATCTCAATCAGGACATTGTTTTGCCTTGTGTCCTAATCCTGCTAATTCCAAGGAGAGGACTCTGCATTCTTTAGATGTGGTCAGGGATTTGAAGTTTTACTTGGTCGCTACTGAATCTTTCAGGAAGACTAATGCTCTTTTTGTTCTTCCTTCTGGACCTAGGAAGGGTTTGCTTCCGGCTAAGTCCACTATCGGCAAGTTGATCCGCCAGGCTGTGATTCAGGCCTATTCTGCTAAGGGGAAGAATCCTCCCTTTCGCCTTACTGCTCATTCCACTCGTGCTATTGGTGCCTCCTGGGCCTTTCAGCACCAGGCTTCTGTTGAACAAGTTTGTAAGGCCGCAACTTGGTCTTCTGTTCATACTTTTAAGTTTTACAAGGTTGATGTTAGGGCCTCAGCTGATGGTGCTTTTGGCCGCAAGGTTCTGCAGGCGGCAGTGGTTTAAACTGCCCGCTGTTGTTCTTGGGGATCCCACCCTACTTTACGGACACTGCTTTTGGACGTCCCAGGCGTAAAGAATTCTGTGAAACAGGACGTGCTGTATACTTGGAAAAATACAATTCTGTGAGTACTCACCTGTAGAATTGATTTTGTAGTATACAGCACGTCCTGTTTCACCCCTCCCTTGTTATCATTTTTCTTGGTTACCTCTGTATGGTGATTTGTTCAAATGTTTGGTTGGGGTTCCTTCATTTTTATTCTCCCGGCTTTTTGTTTAACTGCTTGTAACACTGGGAATTTGTGGGAGGTTCCTGTCCTTTTATAGGGCCGGGAGATGCCACAAGTCTTTCTGCAGTCCACTGCGCCACCTTGTGGCGGGATATCCCAAGCATAAAGAATTCTGTGAAACAGGGCGTGCTGTATACTACAAAATCAATTCTACAGGTGAGTACTCACAGAATTGTATTTTTTCCTTGGTGCAATACAGCACCATGTTTAGCTTTGCACAGTCTTTGATAACATGTACAGCTAAAAATGTTGCTGACTGCAATAAGGAAAAAAGTTTCTCATGGTGCTGAATCAAGCCCTTATCTGTACACCTTGATGAAGACAAGTGCCCCTGAACAGATTCTAGGTTTCCTGAGCTGCATATCATTACCTCCTGAAAAAAAGGTTCCTAGACATTGGATACACAGGCATCGGATAATTAAGGAAAGTGGTGGACTGTATTTTCACCCCATAAGATGCATCCAGGGTTTAGGAGTGGCATCCCCTCCCCAGACACGTCATACCTACAGGTTCCCGTGGCTGTTTTCCTTGCTTTGGTGGGTGGCCGTGCTTGTGATTGGATGCCAGCAATACATAGGCCCCGCCCACCCACCGAAGCAAAGGATGCCAGAGCTGCAGTAGAAGCCACAGGAGCACCTGGAATGCAAGTTTTGTTTTCTCCTCCATCCAGTCCAGGCCGTCCCGATATCTTCACGATTGGGTGTTCGCCGGGGAGCTGACTGCAAGGTCAAAGATGTAGCTCCTCCCGGCCCCCTATAAAGGCAGCTGCCCATCTATCATTCCCCAGTTGTTCATCTTGCAGTTGGCTGCATAAGATCGTTAATCACTCTCTCTTGGCAGCAGAGCGGGGCCACCTAGCCTGTCGGCTGCTGCAGGACCCTATTCCCGTGGCTCTCTCCTGACCCATCCTTTGCCTCCCAGCCCTTGGCTGCTACAGGGATCCAAGACAGTAGGGTGAACGCCAGGGTCTGTGGCGTTCTGGCAGAGCACATGCTCTGGGCCGCAGACTTTCATGCTAAAAAGTAGTCGGCCACAGGCCTTATGATGAGCCTGATGAGGAACGACAGATGTACATTTTTGAGTATATAGCCCTCCCTGCCCACTTGTTTTATTATGTGTGTGTTGCTGTGTTTGGTGCGACTTGAAGCTTTGAGAGCTCCTTACTGTCTGTGCAGCAAGGAGCAGTATCATTCTGGGGTCTGAGGCCTCTGTGCTGAAGGAGACCAGGTTTGCAGACTTGTGCAGCACCTGGCAGTAGTCCCTCCCTGATCTGGCGGTGTCGTGAGTCCCTATATTCTTAGTATACAGTACGTCCTGCTCCAAATCTAATACTTACAGTTGGGATATACTCCGCCAGATGGCGCTGGACTGCAGAGACATCGAAAATAGGCTCCTCCTGGCCCCTCAAATACCCAGGGACCTCCCACAAATCCCCAGAATTTCTCTGCAGTCTGGCTGCAAAGGATGAGAAATTGTCTCTCTACTAGCAGGTGAGCGGGGTTATTAACCTGCGGCCCTGTAGGACTATTCCCACCCGTTCCACTAGTAATATGCCTCCCGGTCTTGGCTGCGCTGATCGGGTGAAGGTAGGCAGCACCGCCGTTGGTGCTTAGGAGCGCTGCTCCACCACAATCCCCCACCAAAGGGTAGGCGGTTCTGGCTTATGGTGAGCCTCTATGGGATGCCACTCCCGCACTATTGCCCCTACCTATCGGTGGGCCTTCTTTAAGTGGCCGCCGTCCTCCCTCATCCTCCTTGTAGTCTTCTGGGGAAAAGAGGGGGGGGGGTGTATGTGTATAGATATGTATGTTATGCAGTCTGTGCTTTCACTTTTCACGTCTTTATTCTTGTGTCAGCCGCCGCGCTGACTTGGTGGTGGCATTACCTCAGGAGCTGATGTGCCATCATTGGCTGTTGGCCTTTCTGGCTTTGCGTTCTTCGGGGGGGCGGGGCCCGTCTTTGGCGCGTTCCGCGTCATCGCTATTATTGGCCCGCCCCTCGAGGTATACCGACGCCATCTTTTCTGACTTGGTTGGCCTATGTAGGACGGACTCCTACCTACCGCGGTCCGTAAGTGCCCTCGTGGGCGGCTTTATCTGCTTCATTTTTGTTACAATGTACTTAAGGTCTTGTCTGCTTATGTCTTTCAGGCGGGATGAACCCTTCTTGGCTTCTACCGGCCCTGTTTTTAGTATATTGCTTGTAGGCCTTGTAAAAATTATACTCCCACGTCCCTAGCCGGTTATTGGGGCATCCAGGGTTGCTATATAGCGTTATTCCCTATCGGCGTATAGCGCCGCTATAATCACCATATGGAGGCATCTGTAGCGATAACCCTTATCGCCGGAGGGCTTCACCGCCCGAGACGTCCTTTTCCCAATCGTAAGAGGTGCTGCTGGAATTCCAGAGTCGTCCGTGAGGAAACAGGAACAGCCCTTACAAGGGCTAGTGAATTGTAATATAGCGTTTCCCCCAATAAGAGACAGAACTCAGTATTGAGGGTGAAGATGAACTGAACTTTATTAGTGCCACTCTAGGCCTTATATACACAAGTCTCCATTGCATAACACACACACCGACCAATAGCAGCAGGGCACACAATCCCTCAACTCTGCCGGTGACGTAATCAATCAATACAATGGCAGTCAGAACAATGAATAACGTAATCAATCAATACAATGGCAGTCAGAACAATGAATAACTTAATCAATCAATACAATGGCAGTCAGAACAATGAATAACGTAATCAATCAATACAATGGCAGTCAGAACAATGAATAACGTAATCAATCAATACACTGGCAGTCTGTAACATGCTTAAGAAAAGGAAAGTAATGAACCTGTGTAAAGTCCAAAGGGGCAGAGAGTCTGTCACAATGCCCCCTTTTTGTGGAACACCCGGCAGATCCGGATTGACCCTGTTCGGGTTAACGTGGGGCTGTCCGGACTCTTGTTAGGGGCAGAGTTCTGTTTGCCGGGATAATCCATCTGCATTACCGTTTTGTCTACCGGGCCTGTATACACACACACCCACACACATACAGTTGTACTCACAGGGTGCTGGTCTTGTCTTTTCCCCCCAATAAGAGACAGAACTCAGTATTGAGGGTGAAGATGATACACACACACACACACACACACACACACACACACACACACACACACACACACAGTTGTACTCACAGGGTGCTGGTCTTGTCTTTTCCCCCCAATAAGAGACAGAACTCAGTATTGAGGGTGAAGATGACACACACACACACACACACACACACACACACACACACACAGTTGTACTCACAGGGTGCTGGTCTTGTACACACACACAGTTGTACTCACAGGGTGCTGGTCTTGTACACACACACAGTTGTACTCACAGGGTGCTGGTCTTGTACACACATACAGTTGTACTCGCAGGGTGCTGGTCTTGTACACACACATGTACTCACAGGGTGCTGGTCTTGTACACACATACAGTTGTACTCACAGGGTGTTGGTCTTGTCTTTTCCCCCCCAATAAGAGACAGAACTCAGTATTGAGGGTGAAGATGGTACACACACACACACACACACACACACACACACACACACACACACAGTTGTACTCACAGGGTGCTGGTCTTGTACACACACACAGTTGTACTCACAGGGTGCTGGTCTTGTACACACACATGTACTCACAGGGTGCTGGTCTTGTACACACACACACACATGTACTCACAGGGTGCTGGTCTTGTACACACACATGTACTCACAGGGTGCTGGTCTTGTACACACACTCTCTTAGCTCTGGTTGCAAGGCATTGAGAAAACGTTCTAGTAAAAACAACTGTAGGCTTCCGGGGTGACAGCGTTCCGGGCTAACAAAGCCTCCTTTACCAGATGGTAGTGTGGTAAGTCCGCATCAGGGATGGCCCGGAAAGCATCGGAAGCTTTCCCAGATAATATGGTGACCCATTCCTCCGTGGGTACCCGGTGTAAAGCGCACTGCCGTTCAAAATCGGCCAAAAATCCATCACTCATCGTCACTTTCCTGGAAGGACTTAAAATGCTGCAAATGGAATCTTTCTCCCCCCAGTGTAACTGAGGCTCGGAGACACAGGGGCGCTGAGAGGCTGCTGGGTTGCGAGTCGCCGATCTTCCCTTCGCTTACTGGCCTCTGCCTCCGCTGCGGCGAAGACTTGGTCGATCAGTTCTTGTGATGGATTCGGCCATAGACCGACAATCTGTTCCGAACCGCTTGAACGAGAGCAGCGTCTTCATCGGTCTCTATATTGGTTTCGGTCCTCACTGCTGCACGATCCATTTCGATCAGCTTGGCTATCAGTTCCTGACGTGGGCGGTTGCTAGCTGACCTTCCCCGGCTCTCGAGTAGATCCTTCAGGGTCAGCCTTTTCAACTTGTCATACTGACTCTCCATCAGGGTAGCACTCTCTCTGGGTTCAAAGGACCATCCGACCGCTTGCCACCAATTGTAGCGATAACCCTTATCGCCGGAGGGCTTCACCGCCCGAGACGTCCTTTTCCCAATCGTAAGAGGTGCTGCTGGAATTCCAGAGTCGTCCGTGAGGAAACAGGAACAGCCCTTACAAGGGCTAGTGAATTGTAATATAGCGTTTCCCCCAATAAGAGACAGAACTCAGTATTGAGGGTGAAGATGAACTGAACTTTATTAGTGCCACTCTAGGCCTTATATACACAAGTCTCCATTGCATGACACACACACCGACCAATAGCAGCAGGGCACACAATCCCTCAACTCTGCCGGTGACGTAATCAATCAATACAATGGCAGTCAGAACAATGAATAACGTAATCAATCGATACAATGGCAGTCAGAACAATGAATAACGTAATCAATCAATACAATGGCAGTCAGAACAATGAATAACGTAATCAATCAATACACTGGCAGTCTGTAACATGCTTAAGAAAAGGAAAGTAATGAACCTGTGTAAAGTCCAAAGGGGCAGAGAGTCTGTCACAGCATCCCAGGATAATGTTACCGGGGTCCCTTCGGGACAAGACCGGCTGTGTGTAGCGTGTGGGCAGCCTCATGCTAACGCTGACAAGGCGCGGGTCTGTGTACCCTGTGCTGAGCAGGTGCTTGCATTGCAATCTGGCCTGCCAGTGGCTGCACCTCGTTTCACTTCACCTACTCTCCCAAGCTTAAATCTCACTCCTGCTGAGTTGCATACTAGTGGGGATTCTCAGCCTGATGTGTCTTCTAGACTGGCTACTGTTGAACAGATTATTGCGTCTTTAGCGCATAAGGCCTGTGCTAAGAAGCGGCACTTGACGCCTAATGTTACTGTTTTCCCTATGGGAACTGAGGAGTTTATGAATCTGTGTGGCTATACCCCGTCTGATGAAGGGGAGCTCTTTTATGATTCAGGCTCATCTGATGAGAATGTGTGCCAGAACTTCTGCCCTCGTGGTGGCTATACGCCGCTCGGTTTGGCTGCGCCAGTGGGCTGCTGACAACGCTGCCAAGAAAGCCCTCACTGGTTTTCCCTTTGTCTATATGGAGACCGCCTGGACCTTTTTGCTAAGGGAGGCAGGTTACCCCAGCACAGGCGGCAACCTCGGCCCTTTCGGGGTCAGGGTTCCTTCTCCTCCCCTTACCGTGGTGCAAGACAGGGAAGGGGGGTCTCTTTCCCTGGGGCCCAGGGAGATTTCTGGGGTAGAGGCAGAGGACGTGGACGTCCTGGCTCCTCCTGGGGTCCCAAAGCTAAATCCTCTCCCAAGCCCCCACAGGCATGATGGGGCGCCCTCACCCATCCGGGTGGGGGGGCGGCTGCAGCACTTCGCTCACGTCTGGAGGCTTCATGTCTCAGACCGGTGGATTCAGGAGGTAGTGTCCTCCGGTTACAAGTTGGAGTTTGCTGCCGATCCCCCTCCAAGATTCAAGATCCCGGATTCCTCGGGACCCTGTGTCAGCTCAGGAGCTAGTGCAAGCAGTGCAAGGCCTCCTGGAGCTGGGGGTCATCTGCCAGGTTCTGTCAGGCCCATCCTGGAGACTCTGCGCTCTGCCATCAGTTCCCTGCGCCAAGGGGATTTCATAATTTCTGTGGACATCAAAGATGCTTACCTTCATATTCCTGTGTTCCCAGCTCATCAAAGGTTCCTCAGGTTCGCTCTGATGGATCAACACTACCAATTTGTGGCCCTTCGGCCTCACTTCAGCTCCCAGGGTGTTCACCAAGGTGCTGGCTGGCGTGATGTCTCTGCTCAAATGTCAGGGCGTCCGCGTGCTTCCCTATCTGGACGACATCCTCATCACTTCCCAGTCTCTACATCAGGCAGAGTTGGATACTCAGCTGGTGGTGTCCACTCTGGAGTCATTTGGATGGGTGATCAACCACCCCAAGTCCTCACTGTCCCCTTCCTTGGTAACTCCATTCCTAGGAATGAATCTGGATACAGTTCAGGCAAGGATCTTCCTTCCTCAGCAGAAGGTGGACAGTCTGATTGCACAGGCTCAGTCCCTCCTAGCTTGTCCCCATCCCTCCATCAGGCAGGGGATGCAGCTGGTGGGCCTGATGGTGGTGTGCTTCGAAGCTGTCCCTTATGCTCAGTTCAACTTGAGGCCTCTGCAACTTCACCTATTGTCTGTATGGGACAAGGACCCAGTGTCCCTGGACAGGGTCTGTGTGCTCTCCCCCCTGGTCAGTAGGTCCCTCCTTTGGTGGATGGACTCAAGGAACCTGTTGGGGGGCAGATCCTTTCTTGCCCCTTCCTGGGAGACGGTCACCACGGATGCCAGTCTGTCAGGTTGGGGGGGGGGGGTTTCTGGAAGTCCCTGCGGTTCCAGGGGAGGTGGGGCCCTCAGGAGGCCCACACACCTATCAATGTCTTGGAGCTGCGAGCAATCAGGTTAGTTCTGGCTCGCTTGACTACTCATCTTCAGGGCCTGCCTGTTCAGTTGCGCTCGGACAACCAGACGGCAGTTGCCTACATCAATCATCAGGGAGGGACCCGGAGCAAGGGGGCCCTCCAGGAAGCGTCTCTGATCCTGACTTGGGGGGGAGGCCAATGTCCCCTGCATTTCAGCTGTGTACATCCCGGGGGTGGAAAATCACCTGGCGGACTCTCTGAGCAGGGGGACCTCTCGCCAGGGAGAATGGTCCCTATGCAGCAGGGTGTTTAAATCTCTGTGTCACCGTTGGGGCCAACCAGATGTGGATCTGTTTGCGTCCTGCCACAATCACAAGCTTCCAGCTTTTGTCTCTCTGTCCAGGGATCCTCTGGCCCTGACCTCGGATGCGCTAGCAATGTCATGGAAGGACTTTCAGTTCCTGTATGTCTTCCCCCCAATTCCCCTGCTGGGCAGGGTTCTGCACAAGATTGCTCTGGAAGGGGTGCCAGCAATTCTGGTGGTCCCCAGGTGGACAAGAAGAGTGTGGTTCACAATCATGGTAAAGCTGGCAGTAGATCAGTACGTTCTGCCCTTGGTACCAGATCTGATCACTCAGGGCTCACTATGCCATCCCAATTTACAAACTCTGGCTTGACGGCTTGGCTGCTGAAACCTCCATCTTGATGGAGAAGGGGCTGTCTTCCTCAGTTGTGGATACTTAGATTAAAGCTAGGAAGAAGTCTTCGTCTTCCATTTATTACAGGGTTTGGCATGCCTACATTGACTGGTGTGAGTCTAAGTCTCTTCCCTATCGTGTGTTCTCTATTCCCAGGTTTCTGGAGTTCCTGCAGCATGGGTTGGAGATGGGGCTCCAACTCAGTACTCTGAAGGGTCAGGTTTCTGCCCTGGCTATTTTTTTCCAGAAGTCCTTTGCTCAGCACCCTCTGATCAGGACTTTTTTCCAGGGGGTCACTCATGTGCGTCCCCCACGTAAACCTATGGTGCCTGTTTGGGATTTGAACTTGGTTCTGTCAGCCTTGTAGGGTGCTCCCTTTGAACCTGTGCAGGATGCTGCCTTGGCCATTTTTACGCTCAAGGTTGTGTTTCTGGTGGCTATAACTTCTGTCAGGCGTGTGTCTGAGTTGGCGGCGCTGTCCATTCAGCCCCCCTACTATGAGAGACACCAGGACAAGGTGGTGTTTTGTTTCAAACCTGATTTTCTGCCTAAGGTAGTGTCTGCCTTTCATTTGAATCAAGATATTGTTCTTCCTTCTTTGTGCCCTAATCCAAGCAATGCTAAGGAGAGGGTTTTGGATGTGGTTAGGTGTCTGATGTACTATCTGGTGGCTACTGCACCTTTCAGGAAAACCGATGCTATTTTTGTGGTCCCTTCTGGTCCTAGGAAGGGTTTGGCTCCTGCCAAGTCTACTATCAGCAAGTGGATTCGTCGAGCTGTGATTCCTGTCTACTCTGCCAAGGGGGAAGAATCCTCCCTTCCGCCTTACTGCTCATTCCACTTGTGCTATTGGTGCCTCTTGGGCTTTTCAGCACCAGGCATCTGTTGAACAAGTTTGCAAGGCCGCTACTTGGTCTTCTGTTCATACCTTTTCAAAGTTTTACAAGGTTGATGTTAGGGCCTCAGCTGACGCTGTTTTTGGCGGAAAGGTTATGCAGGCGGCAGTGGTTTAAACTGCCTGCTGCTGATTTTTCTTGGGGATCCCACCCTACTTTATGGACACTGCTATTGGATGTCCCGATTGTAAGTATATTTGGAGAAGGACATACTGTATACTAAGAATAATACAATTCTGTGATTACTCACCTGTAGAATTGGTATTATGAGTATACAGTACGTCCTGCTCCAACCCACCCTTGGTTTGCATTTTCTCAGATCCCCTGTATGGTGATTGTTATCATTGTTATAGTTGATAGTTTGGATTGTTTAATTCTCCCGGCTTCTCCTTAACTGCTTTTCAATGCTGGGGATTTGTGGGAGGTTCCTGGGTATTTGAGGGGCCGGGAGGAGCCTATTTTCGATGTCTCTGCAGTCCAGCGCCATCTGGTGGAGTATATCCCAACTGTAAGTATTAGATTTGGAGCAGGACGTACTGTATACTCATAATACCAATTCTACAGGTGAGTAATCACAGAATTGTATTTCTTTTTTTGTTTTAAACCTGATTTTTTTTGCCTATGGTCGTTTCTCCTTTTCACCTTAATGAAGAAGTTGTCTTACCTTCCTTGTGTCCAGCACCGGCTAATTGAACAGACCCTCCATGCTTTGTGGTCAGAGCAATAAGGTATTACCTGGCTGCGACTGAATCCTTCAGAAAATCGGATTTGCATTTTGTCTTAATAGAGGGGTCTAGGAAAGGTTTGCCACCAGCCAAGTCCACTCTCAGTAAGTGGATTAGACAGGTGATGTGGAACAAGTATTTTCTGCCAGGGGGAAGGAGCCCCCTTTTCGGATCACAGCTCATTCTACTCGGGCTATTGGTGCCTTTTGGACTTTTCAGTATCAGGCATCAGTGGAACAATGTGAACAATGAACCGGCCAGCCTTCGTATTTCAGTAAAACGTCCAGTTTAATGAAAGTTGCTAAAATGCTCCTTGTGAAAACAGCAATGCAAGACAGGCAATTTAAAAGCTGTAGCGGCGTCGACGCGTTTCGGGCTTGGCGCCCTTATTCATGACACTTAACAAAGGGAAAACCCTTCGTATATATAGGCATACATCGTTAATAGAATCAAGAAAATCATTGTATTATATACATAATTAGCTAGTCAATTACATGATTACTCACATGATGGAGAGTCCACGCGCTTCCTTCCACCGCAGTGAAACACTTCCGTCCTCTCTCGTTCTAGCCATAGAGCTGAAAACAGCCAATGGCAACAAAACGGATGACATCACCATTTCTGATTGGCTGTATAGTTGCCACGTCAGAGTATGGGCAATCTGTGTCTCCATCTATCTTAGGAGAGGGCGGAAGAGAAGCGCGGCAATAATAATATGGGAATACATGATTAATACAATCAAAGACACAAAGATAATTATTCCTGTTTAGAATTGGTATGCTTCATTTCTGCTTTCTTCTAAGACACATGGATACATTTACTGGCCCATATTTTGATGGGTTACTTGGGCAACTAACGGGAATGGGGGTTGTCAGCTTAGCCGCTGTTATTGGCTGCCCCCGTTCTCATGATGTGTATCAGAAAGAGGGCGTATTGGAATCATATGATTTAGGTGCTTATATTACATTTTCTATAGGAAATATCAACTAAGGGGTAATCTACTCATGTATATTAATAATTATCTTTGTGTCTTTGATTGTATTAATCATGTATTCCCATATTATTATTGCCGCGCTTCTCTTCCGCCCTCTCCTAAGATAGATGGAGACACAGATTGCCCATACTCTGACGTGGCAACTATACAGCCAATCAGAAATGGTGATGTCATCCGTTTTGTTGCCATTGGCTGTTTTCAGCTCTATGGCTAGAACGAGAGAGGACGGAAGTGTTTCACTGCGGTGGAAGGAAGCGCGTGGACTCTCCATCATGTGAGTAATCATGTAATTGACTAGCTAATTATGTATATAATACAATGATTTTCTTGATTCTATTAACGATGTATGCCTATATATACGAAGGGTTTTCCCTTTGTTAAGTGTCATGAATAAGGGCGCCAAGCCCGAAACGCGTCGACGCCGCTACAGCTTTTAAATTGCCTGTCTTGCATTGCTGTTTTCACAAGGAGCATTTTAGCAACTTTCATTAAACTGGACGTTTTACTGAAATACGAAGGCTGGCCGGTTCATTGTTCACAGCGAAGATATATGTGGAGGTGAGCTCTCTCTACCGTGCTGCCTAGCCGTTATTTCTGGGGGGAATCGCATCTGGAGCTGGCATACACCTTTACAAACGCATCAGTGGAAGAATGCAAATGTTGTGAGTACTCACCTGTAGAATTGTTTTTGGTATTGTCCTGTTCAGGTTGCTCTATTTCTTACAAGTGGGTTATCGCCACAAGGTGGCACGGTGACTGCAAGAAGAAAACAAAGCTCCTCCCAGCCCTATATAAAAGGCAGCTGTCTCTCAAAATCCCCCAGTGTTGAAAAGCAGTAAAAACAAACATGCTGGGATGCCAGAAACCATGTTACCTCACATAGCTTCAACATGAACTCTCTCAAGAAAAAAGTAATCACCATAACAGGCAAAAGAATATAACAGAACAAGGTTGGGATGGAGCGACCTGAACAGGACACTACCAAAAATAATTCTACAGGTGAGTACTCACAGAATTGTATTTTTCCTAGTGCCCTGTTCAGGTCGCTCCATTTCTTACAAGTGGGACATCCAAAAGCAGTGTCCAAAGAAGGGTGGGATCCCCAAAGAGCGACAGCAAGTAGTTCATGACTAGACTAGAGTCAGGTTTCGGCCTTTGTTATTTTCTTCCAAAGATCCTTCGCCAATCGTAGATTTATCCAGACCTTTTTCCAAGGAGTTACTCATGTTCGTCCACCGCATAAGCTTATTTTACTGCAGTTTTATTAAACTTCTGCAGTACCTTATGGCCAAAAACAGCATCAGCTGAGGCCCTAACATCAACCCTGTAAAACTTTGTAAAAGTATGAACTGAAGACCAAGTAGCGGCCTTACAAACCTGTTCAACCGAAGCCTGGTACTGAAAAGCCCAAGAGGCTCCAATAGTTTTAGCAGAGTGAGCTGTGATCCGAAAAGGGGGCTCCTTCCCCTTGGCTGAGTAAGCTTGCCCCCACCGCCTGACTGATCCACCTGCTGAGAGTGGATTTGGCTGAAGACAAGCCCTTCCTAGGCACATCAGGAAGGACAAAAAGAGAGTCCGAATTCCTGAAAGATTCCGTAGCAACCAGGTAGTACTTAAGGACTCTGACCACATCCAGAACATGGAGAGTCCTCTCCATAGAATTAGAAGGCGTGGAAACAAGGAAGGCACAACAATCTCTTCATTGAGATGAAAGGCAGAAACAACCTTAGGAGAAAAAACGGCTTAAGACTAAAAACCACCTTATCCTGATGCCGCTCAAAGTAAGGAGGCTTCATACAAAGCGCTGTCAGCTCTGAAACGTGACACACCGATGTGATAGCTACCAAAAAGACCACCTTTAGAGTCAGAATGGGTAAAGCAGCATCGCACAAAGGCTGAAAAGGAGGACCCTGGAGAGTGGAAAGCACCAAATTCAAATCCCACACCAGTAAAATAAGCTTATGCGGTGGACGAACATGAGTAACTCCTTGGAAAAAGGTCTTGATAAATCTACGATTGGCGAAGGATCTTTGGAAGAAAATAACAAAGTCCGAAACCTGACTCTTGAGTGTACTCAGCTGGAAAAACAAATCCAAACTATGTTGTAGGAACTCCAAAATCCTAGAAAAAGGAGAATAGCCTCGATTCAGAGACACATTCGTCCGGACTTCCGTAGCTGTCTGTGAAAGTTTTGGTGGGTGTTAGTCTTTTTTTTGCTTTCTTTCGTCCATTTTCTACTCGCACGAACGTTTAGGAAAATGTGTATATGCTCTTTCGATGAACGGAAGCAAATCGGAACATTTCCAAACAAAATCGGAAATTTTCCGTTCGTTCAGATAACTTCCATTGTTGGGATGGTTTCTGTCTGATTCAGAGAGCTGATTTCCGACGGATCTCCACCCTATAAATCCGTTTCATTTCCGATCCACTTACGAGACCTTTGAGTGCTCGGATTGCTATTGTTGAACATGTTTTGCGGCTATGTGGAGGAGTCTGCGCGCCTTTAGCACCAAGGCATTGCATGTATCAGCATGGCCGAGGCCATAAATTGTATAGCAATGCATACCTGAATCAATACATTTCATGTATGCCTTATAGATGCATTTTAATGCTGACCTTAATTAGTCCTTAGCATGTAAACCTTTATTTTCCCACACATCCATATAATTGCTATATTTTTTTAGACTTATGTCCTTTGTGAATTATATTAGGATTGTTGAACTTAAATCTTAATTTGTTGTAGGAGTTATTGTTTTAGTTGGTTACCTTTGCTTTGTGTAATTATTTTATATTTGGTTGCAGGAACCGCAAGATGTGCCACTCGCCCTTGCTCCTGATGCCCGTTCTTTGCCTGCAGAATGCCGGCCAGGGGCTCTCTAATCGGGCACTATGCAAAACCCGGGCCGTGGTGGCGAGGGCCCTCTAGCTTTTGAAGTCCAATCCCCAACAAATCCCTCTAAACCCTTAAACTGAGGGAGGGGGGTGGTAGAGACCGGGAGGAACCACAGTACTGATGGAAAAAAATGGTACCCGTCTGAAAGGCACAAGAGAAAACTACATGAGCATCCCACAGCACATGCACCGAGAGACAAGGAAAAGAAAAGGACTCACGGACCAAGTGGGGCAGAGGAGCCGTATGCCACGTCCGAGCCTGAGGTAGCCCTGCACAGAGGTCGAGGGATGAACTCCAGAAGCATAATGGCAGAAGAAAGATACAGGCACGCCATGACAGGGCGCAAGCAGGCCCCAATGAAGATGGCGCCGTCAGCGCGCTCTGCAGAGAGGTCGTTGAAAACATTGCGCGGCCCCACCACCCTTCGCAGTGCACCAGAGGCCTTAGCGGCGCGAACTCCGGGCGCCAGGGAGATGGCAAAATGGCGCCCGGACCAAGGCAGGGGGGGGAACAGGCGGGGGATGTCCCTCCGCTCCCCACCGCGGAGCGCTATCACGCACCCACACAGTGCAGCGGGCGTTCGCGCAGGACGACCGCTGCCCCCCCTCTCTCCCTCACAGCATCGATGGAAGGAGAGGAGAAGAAGGAAGGCGAGTAAGAGCAAAAGTAATACAGTGAAAAAGCACACACATAATAATAAAGCTTGTGGGAAACATGCCTGAAAATAAAGGTCCCTAAGTGGTTCCTCCCCCTCCCACATAGGCTCACCATTGCCTATGGCCGGCTACCCTTCGGGAGAGGGTCTGCGGCCCAGAGCATAGCTCTGCCGAACGCCTGACCCTCGGTGTTCCCCTACCATCATCTGTTCCGTAGCAGAGGCTGGGAGGCAGAATGGGTGCCCGGAAGAAGGTGGGAATAGGGCTGCAGTGGCAACCAGGCTTGGGATGCCCCCTCGCCTGCGATATCCAGAGAGAGAGAGACAGCACCATCTTCGCAGTCAGACTGCAAGAAAAACTCTGGGGGATTTTGAGAGACAGCTGCCTTATATAGGGCCTGGAGGGTCTTCGTTTTCTTCTTGCAGTCACTGCGCCACCTTGTGGCAGACAACCCACTTGTAAGAAATGGAGCGACCTGAACAGGACACTAAGAAAAATACAATTCTGTGATTACTCACCTTGTAGAATTGTTATGAATTATCTGGTGCAGGACGTGCTGCATACTTATAACAGATGGGATCACCTCCTCCAGAGGGCGCTTGACTGCAGAGATGGCAAAAAGAGGCCCCTCCCGGTCCATATATACCTGGGACCTCCCACAAATTCCCCAGTATAGAAAAGCAGTAAGGAGAACCAGGAAAAGCCAATGATAATTAACAACGTTAACAAGGATAACAATCACCATATAGAGCATCCAAAATAATGCAAACAGGGTGGGGTGGAGCAGGACGTGTTGCACACTTATAATACCAATTCTACAAGGTGAGTAATCACAGAATTGTATTATTCCAAGTATGCAGCACATCCTGCTCCCATAACAGATGGGACATCCAATAGCAGTGTCCGTAAACAGGGTGAGATCCCAAAAAACGCGCAGTTCACACCACTGCTGCCTGCAGAACCTTGCGGCCAAAAACGGCATCCGCTGAGGCCCGAACATCAACCTTTTAAAACTTGGAAAAGGTATGAACAGAAGACCAAGTAGCAGCCTTACAAACTTGTTCAACAGAAGCCTGGTGCTGGAAGGCCCAGGAGGCCCCAACAGCACGTGTAGAATGAGCAGTAACACGGAAAGGAGGATCCTTTCCCCTAGCAGAATAGGTCCTAAAAATAGCCTGACAAATCCATTTGCTAATAGTAGACTTAGCAGGGGCCAGACCCTTCTTGGGACCCGAAGGGACCACAAACAAGGCATCAGTCTTTCTAAAAGGTGCAGTAGCCACCAACTAGAACTTCAAATTCCTGACCACAATGTAAGGCCCTCTCCTTGGAATTACCAAGATTAGGGCACAAGGAAGGAAGCACAATGTCCTGATTGAGATGGAAGACAGAGACAACCTTAGGCAAGAAATCAGGTTTAAATCTGAAAACCACCTTATCCTGGTGTCTCTCAAAGTAGGGGGCCTGAATAGATAAGGCCGCCAACTCCGAAACACGCCTGACCGAGGTGATAGCCACCAAAAAGGCAACTTTAAGAGTAAGAATAGACAGAGCAGCCTCATGCACAGGCTTAAAAGGAGGGCCCTGAAGGGCAGACAAAACCAAATTCAAGTCCCAAACTGGCAACAGAGGTTTGCGAGGGGGACGCACATGAGCAACCCCTCTGGAAGAAATTCTTGATCAGAGGATGTTGACCGAAAGATATCTGGAAGAAAACAGCCAAGGCAGAAGAGTGACCCTTGAACCTGCTGAGCTGAAGTCCCAGATTCAAACCATGCTGAAGGAACGCCAGAATCCTAGGAATGGAAAACACCCGACATGGAAGGACGCTAGACTCACACCAGTCAATGTAGGCCCGCCAGATCCTATAGTAGATGGTAGAAGAGGATTTCTTTCTAGCCCTGATTAGAGTGTTAACCACAGACTCAGAAAGCCCCTCATCCCTTAAGATGGAGGTTTCAGCAGCCAGGCCGTCAAAGCCAGCATTTGTAAATTGGGATGGCATAGCCGCCCTTGAGTGAGAAGGTCCGGGACCAGGGGCAGAGCGTACTGATCTACTGCCAGTTGAACGATATCTGCGAACCACACCTGTCTTGGCCACCGGGGGGGCCACCAGGATTGCTGGCACCCTTTCCTGAGCCAGCTTGCACAGAACCCTGCCCAGCAAGGGGGAATGGAGGAAAAAGATACAGGAGACGGAACCCTTGCCAGGATAGAGTCAGAGCATCCACTGCATGGGTCAGGGGATCCTGGGACAGAGAGACAAAGACTAGAAGCTTGTGATTGTGGTGGGACGCAAACAGATCCACTTCCGGTACCACCCCAACGGTGACATAAGGACAGGAAGACCTCGCTGCCGAGAGACCATTCCCCCAGGCGAGAAGTCCCCCTCCAGATTCTCCACCCCCAGAATGTACACTGCTGAGATGCAAGGAACATTGTCCTCCGCCCAGGACAGAATCATGGACACCTCCTTGAGGGCACTCTTGCTCAGAGTCCCTCCCTGATGACTGATGTAGGCAACCGCCGTCTGGTTGTCTGAGCGAACTTGAACCGGCCGGCCCTGAAGGTGAGGAGTCAACTGGGCCAGTACCAACCGAACCGCCCTCAGTTCCAGGACGTTGATGGGGGCATGGGCCTCCTGAGGGCCCCACAGCCCCTGGAATTGTAGGGTTCTGCAGAAGCCCCCCCAACCTGACAGACTGGCATCCGTGGTGACCGTCTCCCAACAGGGGGCCAGAAAGGATCTGCCCCCCAACAGGTTCCTCGAGTCCAGCCACCACAAGAGGGACCGCCGGGCCAGAGGAGACAGAACAAAGGCCTGATCCAGAGACAGGGGACTCTTGTCCCAGACTGATAGGAGATGGAGCTGAAGAGATCTCATGTGGAACTGAGCTGTGGAACTGAACTGTGGAACCCTGGCGAAGTGTCGTGACGACACGCAACGCGTCGGTGGCGGCTGCGGCGGGGGAACCGCAAGTGACATGGTGATGTAAATGTTTGTTTATTTATGTTTGTATGCTATCATTGTCATTCATTACTTGGTGGCCCAGTCGGGCTTATTTTAAGCCTGCTGTTTTCACATGAAATTTGTTCACTATAAACGGTAAACACTGGGCTTAGTGTCGGGCTATATATACAGCCCGTGATATTTGGTCACCTTTGCACATATGTTATTTTTGCACATTTTTATACGGCCATATTGCACATATCTTTGCTATTTTGCACATACTGTAGGTTTTTGATCTCTATTACACACGTTGATGTTTTTTGCTTTTTTGGCACATATTATGGTTATTAAATAGCCTTTTTGTTTTGTTTTTTTGTTCATACAATTGATCATTTAACTGTTTTTATCTGGGCACACCAGTAGTACTCATAATTAGTCTTTTATATTATATAATTATGGCGGCATCCTATGCATTGTATTAGTCACTATTGATTGGGCTCCTCCTGCTTGTCTTTTGTGTTTTTTAATTCTGTAAGTGTTTATAGTAGTGTCTTATTTATGTACATAATAGTCAATAAAATTATATAATAATTTAATAATTTTTTATTTAGTGTGCGGCCTCTTCTAAGGGTCCTTGGGGGTTTGTCTAGGCCCCCCCTTCTTTGTGAACTGAGCATAAGGAACTGCCTTGAAGCAGGACACCATCTGTCCCACAAGCTGCATCCCTTGCCGGATGGAAGGGCGAGGGCAGCACAGAAGGAAATAAACCAGAGCTTGAAGAGAATCCACCTTCTGCTGAGGAAGAAAAATCCTGGCCTGAACAGTATCCAGATTCATGCCCAGGAAGGAGGTCACCAGAGACGGGGACAGGGAGGATTTGGGGTGATTGATCACCCATCCGAATGTTTCCAGAGCAGTCACCACCTGCTGGGTATCAAATTCTGCCTGCTGGAAAGAATGAGAAGTGATGAGGAGGTCGTCCATAAGGAAGAATGCGAATGCCCCGAGCTCCGAGGAGAGCCATGACAATTGCCAGCACCTTGGTGAAGACTCTGGGGGCCGAGGAGAGACAGAAGGGCAGTGCTACAAATTGGTAGTGCTGGTCCTCCAGTGCGAACCTGAGGAATCTCTGATGCCCTGGGAAGACTGGTACATGAAGGTAAGCATCCTTGATGTCTATGGAGGTCATGAAGTCCCCCGGGCGCAAAGAGCTGATCGCGGAGCGCAGGGTCTCCATGCAAAAGTGTCTGGTCCTGATGAACTTGTTGAGAAGCTTTAAGTCCAGAATGGGTCTGATGGAACCATCCCTTTTGGGTACTGTGAAGAGATTGGAATAAAAACCCAGACCTCTCTCCCCAGGAGGGACCTGACAGATGACCCCCATGTCCAATAGGTTGTGCACAGCCAGAAACAGACCCTGAGCTGCCAGGGGTCCTAGAGGAATCGGAGACCTGAGAAATCTTGGAGGCGGCCAGGCAGCGAACTCTAGCTTGTAGCCGAGGACATAACCTCCAGAATCCACCTGTCTGAGACCTGCTGTCCCCAGACATGAGCGAAGAGCCGCAGCCACCCCCCCCACCCGGAGGGGTGAGGGCGCCCCTTCATGGCTGAGGAGGCTTGGCGACAGATTCGGGCTTGGACCCCAAGGAAAAGACGGGGCGGGCACGACCTCTGCCACTGCCCCAGAAGTCTCCCCTAGAGCCAGCAAAGGAAACCCCTCTCCCAGACCTGGATCCACGGTAGGAGGGGGCAAAGGCACCCAACGGGCCGCAACTGCGTCTTGCATTGAGGCAACTTACCCCCATTGGCAAACAGGTCCAAGCAATCACCAAATAGGCGTAGCCCCTTAAAGGGGAGCCCTGTGAGGACCTTCTTAGCAGCATTATCAGCTGCCCACTGACGCAGCCAAACAGAGCGGCGTATAGCAACCACCAAGGCAGAGGTTCTACTACACATCCTAATGGTGTCATCTAAGGCAGAAAGGACATATGCAATGAACATTTCACACTGTGACAAAGCCCTGAACTCGGCACTAGAAGTATCATCAGGGGCGCCTTCCAACAGACCCTTGAGGAGAGTCCGCACAGCAACAGCAGTAATAGCAGAAGCACAGACAGGGCGCAAGGCAGACCCCACACATGCAAAAAGCATGGGAAGCCAGCTGGTCAATGCGCCGGTGCTCACCATCCTTAAGGGTAGTGGAATCAGGAGAATGGACCACAGATGTGTTGGACAACCCCAATACTGGCACATCCACTTCTGGGGGGGGGGTTGACCAACATTTAACCACATCAGTGGGAAAAGGGTACTTTTATCCCAGCCCTTAGGGATACCGGGAAGCCGGCCGGGACGCTCCCATTTTTTGAGAACAAGATTATTGAAATGGGCCTGTTCTGGAAACTCCAGATGTGGTTTAGCAGTATTGAAAAGTTCCCCCTGTAGCTTGTGAGCTGCTGCAGGAAGGGAGATAGAAAGCACATCAAAAATCTGAGTTAACAGTCTATTGATGTCATCAGCATCCCAATGGTCAGAGCCATAGTCAGCACCACTGAAATGCTGATCTTCGGATAACTCCGAATCAGAGAATAATTCCCCCTCCTCAAGTGGGGTATAATCAGACAAATCAAGGAAATTCTCAGTCTCCATAGGAAGGGCAGACGCACCCGGCGCCACATGCCGCCTTTTAGCTGGGGCCTTTCGGGCCGCAGAGCTAGAAATCAGCCTCTCAGTGTTAGCCAACCTGGAAGACACGTCAGGCTGAGACTCCCCACTAGTATTTAGCTCACTGGGAGTCATAATCAAGCGAGGGGGAGTGGGTGAGGACATAGTGGACGCAGGCCCAGTCAGAGATAGCCCAGAATGCAGCGCAAGCGCCTGCACAGACCCGCACATCATCGCTCACAGAGTATGCCCCACACTACACACAGCCGGGCTTGTCCCGAGGGGACCCCAAACACAATATCCTGTGAAGCCTCCATATGGTGATTGAGGTGGCACAACTGGCCGGTAGGAATTACGCCGTAAAAGCAACCCGGGATGCCCCAAATGTCCGCCAGGGAAGTGGGAGGATTTTACAGTGTAGGTCTCTAATAAAGTTACAATAACTAATAGAGGGGGCAGGACCGGGAGAAACCTCTAAAAACACAGTTATCCCGCCTGAAAGACATAATAAAGACACCCATAAGCACATTGAAATGACAAGGGAATAAAAAAACAAGCCCGCAGGGGCACTCAAGGACCGCGGTGGGGGACCAGTAATCACACCAGGTGAGGACCAAAATGGCGATGGAGGAACCTCAGGGGGCGGGTCGCAGAAGGGTCCGACGTGCCAACCGAGCAAGCCACGCCCCCTCCGAGAAGCGCAGGGATAGGCCAGAAGCTCCAGCCAATGGGCGCGCAAGGATTCTTGATGATGCCACCGCTGACCGCGGACGCCAGAAGGCGCGCGTGTCAGCCGCGGCAAATTCAAATAAGTAAAAGACAGAACGGGACACAGAGAGGGGGAAAGGTGGATGTCAAGAGACCCACCAATGACCAGGGCAAAGAAGGGCAAGAGCGGACGGGGCATCCCAAATCAGGTTCACCATAAACCTGCACGTCCTACCCTTTGGTGGGGGATTGCGGTCGGAGCCAGGCTCCGGAAGGAAAGCACCTCTGATAGGTGCTGCCTACCATCACCCGACCAGCGCAGCCAAAGCTGGGAGGCATAATTAATACGTGGAACTGGTGGGAATAGTCCTACAGGGCCACAGGCTGTTAAGCCCCGCTCACCTGCGATAAGAGAAGCCATCTTCTGACCTGCGCAGCCAACTGCAGAGAAGAAACTGGGGAATTTGTGGGAGGTCCCGGGTATATATGGACCAGGAGGGGCCTCTTTTTGCCATCTCTGCAGTCAAGCGCCCTCTGGCGGAGGTAATCCTATCTGTTATGAATTATTATCTGGAGCAGGACGTGCTACATACTTAGAATAAGTTTGTAAGGCCGCCACTTGGTCTTCTGTTCATACTTTTACAAAGTTTTACAAGGTGGATGTCAGGGCCTCAGGGTGGCCTGAGCACAGGTGGGGGGTGCCATTTTGAATTTTTGCCCCGGGTGCCAGAAAGCATAGCTACTCCTCTTATAACTACGGTTCTAGTGATTAAACCAGTTTTTAGAAAAAAAAAAATATATGTGCAAGGCCCTTCACTGGGTGCGTGATGAGGGCTTCAGCAATCATTTGTTTGTATCAAAGTGATGGTCATATATTGATCTTGTTGGAAGGAAAGTCTTATTTACACAATCTCCAACATTTCTGTTAGATATTAATTACTAAGGTTACCAAAATATGTAAGTCATGGACCTGAACTTTTTGAAGCAAGAAAGAGTAATGCTTTACTTTTAAAATATGCCCGGCCCTCCCATTGGTACACTCTTGAACACTGGCAAGTACCCCCTGGGGTACACATACTGGTTCATTACATTTAGACTGAGAAAAAAAAATTCAGAACATGGTTTTATTAATTACCTACAAGCCATTTATTATCCTTTCTTTCATACAATTTTTCAGTTACAGCTGCACATGAATTGCCTTTACAGACATGTTCTAGGAGGACAGTAACATTCTTATAAATAATTGTTTTGTATACCACTTTGTGTGTGCAACAAGTGGTGCTGATGAGAACCCTAATAAATGACACTGATTACAGATGTGGCAAAGGTTAAACATGACACAGATAACTTGCTGCAATCACAGAAGCCATTGAAAAGCATTGACAGTAAGACAGTGGCACAGAACGTTAGGTGTCAAGTTAACTTGTCTAGATCTGTAAAATAGCTTAATAATCTTCCCATTGGCACTCCAAGGTTCTTGTGCACACAGTAACAAGGGGCTGTGAACGTAAAAAGTGGTGAAGACATTATTTACAGCATTTAAAATTTAATAGACTAGACTAAATAAAGTCCAAACAGTTCTAAAAAAAAAAAAAAAAAAAAAAAAAAAACACACACATTACACAGGCCCGTCCTCTTTTTTCTTTGCCATGTGCCTAAAAAACATCATCTCAAGAACGACCAGTATGTATTTTACGGATCATCCAATCCGCTCTTTAAAACACGGCAGGGGGAGAGTTTTGTACCATGCATCAAATAACACCACATGAAATAAAAATGTGGAAAAGCAAGTGGCTGCATTCCAAGCCTACCAGCATTTTCAAATTCAAGCTCCACTGACTATACAGTGAAAGCTTAGTACTCCGCTGCCCGCCCATCTCTTTACATAACCCCTAACACTTGTGGCCTAAGACTGATCCTATGGGTTGTTCAGTAAAGCAACCAACCCGTGTTCTGTCTCCATAACATGCCACATTCCTCTGGTCAATTGGAATGTAAAAAAAAAAGACGGGTCATTAGCTAGCAGCCAAGACATACAGGACCAAAAAAAAAAAAAATTAAATAATTGTTTGAAGGACCAAGGGTAGGGGGGCACCCTATAGAAAAGCACTTGGATTTGCACGAGGGTCTTTCTGGTTCCTGTATCGAAATGCAAGCCACACGCCAAGGATCTGAAAAAGAAAAATACATAGAGGTGTTTTTTTTTTTTTTTTGTAAAAAAAAAAAAAAGTGAGAAAAGCTTGTATTTACTAAGCAGTGATAGCTGGCAGTCCTGTCCTGTGACCTGAGCTCGTCTCCACCATTTCCTTTAGATTGGAAGCTCGCAAGGGCCGAGCCTCCTCTCCTAATGTATTCCTGCATCTATGCGTTTAGTTACTACTCATACTGCATTTATTATATGCATTGTTGTCATTGTTTTATTTGTCTTACCCCCGTAATTTCTAGCTTGTACAGTGTCACTGAAATTACTACTGAGGGGCAGTTATGGCTTAGAGGAGGGTGGCAGGTTTGATTCCCAACCATGAGACATGACTGAAGTGCTCTTGAGCAAGGTACCCAACCGTCAATTGCAGGCGCTGAGTTTAGGGCAGCCCACCGCTCCGGGGACATGTGCACTTCACTGCCCCTTAGGGTGTAATTCACTTGTGTATAGTCACTCACATGGTGTTTATTCACTGATGTGTCCACTGTGTGTAATTCACCTGTGTGTAGCCACTAATAGTGTTTATTCACTGGTGTATTCACAAGTGCATGGATGAGTAAAATGCGGGGGAAGAATTCCATGTGTGTTGGTACACAATGGCTAATAATAATATTACCACCACCAGACAAAAAGGCACATGCGTTTGTAGTAATTTTCAGACAGGCCATATAAACTCATGTCTTCTTGTCTGTATCATGTAGGCATTAGTGACTTCCTTTTCAAATTGAGGTTTTAGGCTCCCGGGGTACAGGAAAGGAAAATGGACACTGGGCAGTGCCACACGGGGTCGTGTGTGTTGGCCATGTGTATCTGCACTTCCAGAATGTTCTGCTTTTATGGAAGCTCTTCCTTAGAGGGGGGTTCCACCTTTATGGAAGCTCTCCTTTGGAGGGGGGGGGGGGGGGGTTACAAAAAGGCCTTTCCAACAAGCAAAACTGATAGGGGGGTCAGACTCAAGCGCAACCAACCTCTGCCCTGAGCGTGGGCTGGAAAATTCTCTATTAGGATAAAGTTACATCAGTGTGAAGGGAGCAGACAATACAATTCTGTGATTACTCACCTGTAGAACTGGTATTATATGTATACAGCACGTCCTGTTCCAGAAGATATTCCTTACACTTGGGTTATACCTCCAGTAGATGGCGCTGGACTGCAGAGACAGAAAAGTGGCTCCTCCCGGCCCCATATATACCAGGGACCTCCCACAAAATCCCCAGTATTGAAAAGCAGTTAAAATGAGACCGGGAGAACTATAACCATTATATGAAAATTTGAACATAAGAACAATCACCATAAAGAGGTAACTAAAGATAATGATAACAAGAGTGGGGTGGAACAGGACATGCTATATACATATAATACCAATTCTACAGGTGAGTAATCACAGAATTGTATTATTCTAAGTATACAACACGTCCTGTTCCAGAAGATATTCCTTACACTTGGGACATCCAATAGCAGTGTCCGTAAGGTAGGGTGGGATCCCCAAAAGTAACAGCAGACAGTATAAACCACTGCCGCCTGCAGAATCTTGAGGCCAAAAGCAGCATCAGCTGAGGCCCTAACATAAACCTTGTAAAACTTAGAAAAAGTATGAACAGAAGACCAAGTAGCAACCTTGCAAACTTGTTCAACAGAACAAGAGGCACCAATAGCACGAGTAGAATGAGCAGTAAGGCGGAAGGGAGGCTCCTTCCCCTTAGCAGAGTAGGCCTGTATCACAGCCTGACATATCCACTTGCTGATAGTGGATTTAGCTGGAGCCAGACCCTTCTTAGGTCCAGACGGAAACACAAAAAGAGCATCAGTCTTCCTGAAGGATTCAGGATTTCAGAGTTCTGACTACATTCAAAGAATGTAAAACCCTCTCCTTAGGGTTACTGGGAATAGGACACAGAAGGCAAAACAATGTCCTGATTGAGATGAAAGGCAGAAACAACCTTAGGTAGGAAATCTGGCTTAAAACAAAAACACCACCTTGTCCTGGTGTCTCTCAAAATAAGGAGGCTTGATGGAAAGCGCCGCCAACTCAGAAACACGCCTAACAGAATTGATAGCCACCAAAAAGACCACCTTAAGCGTGAGAATGGACAAAGGAGCCCCTTGCAAGGGCTCAAAGGGAGACCCCTGCAGGGCAGAAAAGACCAAGTTAAAGTCCCAGACTGGTAACATAGGCTTATGAGGGGGACGCACGCGAGTAACCCCCTGGAAAAAGGTCTTGACCAGGGGATGCTGAGCAAAGGATCTTTGGAAAAAAATAGCCAAAGCGGAAACATGGCCTTTCAGAGTACTGAGCTGAAGACCCAGATCCAAACCATGTTGCAGAAACTCCAGAATCCTAGGAATGGAAAACACATGACAGGGAAACAAGTTAGACTCGCACCAGTCAATGTAAGTACGCCAAACCCTGTAGTAGATGGAAGAAGAGGACCTCTTCATAGCCCTGATCATGGTGTTTATAACCGAGGCAGGCAGCCCTTTCTCCATCAAGATGGAGGTTTCAACAGCCAGGCCGTCAAAGCCAGCGTTTGTGAATTGGGGTGGCGTAGGTGTGAGCAGATTTGGAACCCGTGGCAGGGCGTACTGATCTACTGCTAACTGCACGATGTCTGCGAACAACACTCTTCTTGGCCAACAGGGGGCCACCAGGATGGTTGGCTCCCCTTCCTGAACTGCCCAGCAGTGGAAACGGGGGAAACACATACAGGAGCTGGAACCTCGTCCAAGACATTGCCAGGGCATCCGTGGCCAACGCCAGAGGATCCTGGGACAGAGAGACAAAGACTGGAAGCTTGTGACGGGACGCAAACAGATCCACATCCGGCTGACCCCAACAGTGGCACAGGGAGCAAAACACCCTGCTGCTGAGGGACCATTCTCCCAGATGAGAGGTCCCCCTGCTCAGAGAATCTGCCTCCAGATTCTCCACCCCCGGGATGTACACAGCTGAGATGCAGGGAACATTTTCCTCCACCCAGGACAGTATCAGGGACACTTCCTTGAGGGCCCTCTTGCTCCGGGTCCCTCCCTGATGATTGATGTAGGCAACCGCCATCTGGTTGTCAGAGCGGATCTGAACAGCCTGACCCATCAGGTGTGGGGTTAAGTGGGTGAGAACCAACCTGATCGCCCTCAATTCCAGAACGTTGATAGGGGCATGGGCCACCTGAGGGCCCCCCTGACCCTGGAACTTCAGGGACTTCCAGAATCCCCCCCCAACCTGTCAGACTGGCATCCGTGGGGACAGTCTTCCAGCAGGGGGCTAGAAAGGACCTGCCCCCAGCAGGTTCTTTGAGTCCAGCCACCACACTAGAGACCGCATGACAAGAGGGGACAAGACAAACACCCGATCCAGGGACACAGGGTCCCGAACCCATACTGACAAGAGGTGAAGCTGGAGAGGCCTCATGTGGAACTGAGCATATGGAACCGCCTCAAAGCAGGACACCATCAGGCCCACCAGCTGCATTCCCTGCCTAATAGATGGATGAGGACAAGACAGAAGGAGCTGAGCTTTCTCTTGAAGGATCTCCACCTTCTGCTGAGGAAGAAAGATCTTGACCTGAGCTGAATCCAGAATCATGCAGAGAAAAGACTTCACCATGGAAGAAGACAGGGAAGATTTGGGGTGATTGATCACTCAGCCGAATGACACCAGTGTTGACACCACCCGCTGAGTGTCCAGCTCTGCCTGATGGAAGGACTGAGAAGCGATAAGCATGTCATCCAGGTAGGGAAGAATGAGAATGCCCTGAGATCTCAGCAGAGCCATCACTCCTGCCAGCACCTTGGTGAATACCCTGGGAGCCGAGGTGAGACCGAAGGGCAAGGCCACACATTGGTAGTGCTGATCCTCCAGAGCGAACCTGAGGAATCTCTGATGACCTGGAAAAATAAGTACGTGAAGGTAAGCATCCTTGATGTCTACAGAGGACATGAAGTCCCCCGGGCGTAGGAAAGTCACAGCTGAGCGCAGAGTCTCTGACAAATTTGTTGAGAAGCTTTTAATCCAGGATAGGTCTGATGGACCCATCCTTTTTGGGCACAATGAAAAGATTGGAATAATAGCCTTTGCCCCTTTCCTAGAAGGCCTTGTACAGCCAGGGAGAGACACTGAGCTGATAAGATGAATCTTGGGGCAGCCAGGCTGCAAACTATACTACCTCCTGAATCCACCGGTCTGAGACATGACGCCTTCAGACATGAGCCAAGAGCCGAAGCCATCCCCCCACCCGGATGGGTGAGGGCGCCCCTTCATGCCTGAAGGGGTTTGGGGGAGGACTTAGTCTTGGGGCCCCAGGAGGGGCAAGAGTGGCCACGTCCTCTGCCCCTGCCCCAAAAATCTCCACGGGCTCCAGCAAAGGAAGCTCCCCGTCCAATTCTGGAGCCCCTGAAAGAAGAATAGGCACCTGAACCCCGAGAGTACCGGGGCTGCCTTCTACACTGAGGTAACTTGCCTCCTTTCGCCAACAAGTCCAAACGTTCCCCAATGAGGCGCAGCCCCTTGAAGGGAAACCCAGTGAGAGCCTTTTTGGCAGCGCTGTCAGCTGCCCACTGGCGCAGCCAGACCGAGCGGCGTATTGTCACCAATAAGGCAGAAGCCCTGCCACACATTCTAATAGTATCAAGGCAGAGAGAACGTATGCAACAAATTCCTCACAACGCAGAAGAGCTCTATACTCTTCACTACCAGCATCGTCAGGGGCCCATCTAAGAGACCCCTGAGCAGGATTTTAATAGCAACAGCCGCAATAGCAGAGGCACAGACCGGACCAAGCGCGGTCCCCACATAGGCAAAGGCATGGCAAGCCAGCTTATCAATGTACCTGTCCTCCCCATCCCTCAATGTAGTAGAGTCAGGGGAATGCATGACGGATGTGTTAGACAACCCCAGAACTGGTGCATCCACCTCGGCAGGACATGACCAACGTTTAACCATCTCAGCAGGAAAAGGATACCTCTTATCCCAACTCTTTGGTACCCCGGGAAGCCGGCTAGGCCATTCCCACTCTTTGAGCACCAGATTATTAAAGTGAGTTTGTTCAGGAAACTCCAAGCGTGGTTTAACAGTTTGAAACAGCTCCCCCTGCTGCCGCGGAGCCACGGCAGGAGGAGAGATACAGAGCACTTAAAAAATGTGAGCCAAAAGTCTGTCAGCATCATGTGAAGCCCATGGGTCAGACCAAGACTCAGCATAACCCCTAAGCTGATCCTCAGATGATTCTGAATTAGAGAATTCCCCTTCTTCCAGGGGGGGGTATATCCAGTAATATCAAAAAACTCCTCAGCTTCCACAGGAAAGCGGGTAACACCGGGTGCCAGATGCCGCCGCTTGGCAGGAGCCTTACGCGGACCAGACTCGGCAATTTGCCTTTCAATGCTGGCTACCCGGGCAGCCAAATCAGGTTGAGACTCCCCACTGGTATGCCCCTCACTGGGAGTCAGATGTATGCGCTGCGGGAGGTAGGCGAAGCACTAGGCCCAGCCGCAGGTAACCCAGACTGCAGCGCAAGCGTCTGCTGGGCGCAGGGTACACATACCCTGACATCACTTATAGGGGATACCCCACACGCAGCCGGGCTTGTCCCGAAGGAACCCCGAGCACATTATCCTGAGAAGCCTCCATATGGTGATTAGCATGGTGATTGCTAATAGCAACCTGGGATGCCCCAATAACCCGCTAGGGAAGTGGGAGTAAAGGAATATAATAGCCCTCCAATAAGTGTTAACACTAAATAGAGGGGATAGGACCAGGAGAAACCACAAAGTTTGACCCGCCTGCAAGACATAAGCAAAAGGATCCCATAAGCAATATGCAATAAGGAGAAATACAAAATAATTCAGGGCAGAGAACTAAAATGGCGCCCGCATATACCTCGAGGGGCGGGACGCGGAGACAATGATGCAGAACACGTCAGCCTCAAGGCCAGCCCCCCCTGAAGAGCGTGAAAACGCGCCCACCTGACAAGGCCAGCCAATGATGGCGCAGCAGTGAATGAGGCGAGGTCGCTGCCGACCGCGGAGCGTAGTACAAGCGTGCGGCGGCAAAAGAAACAATACCATCAAATCAAAGGGATCAAAACACAACATATAATAAAGACATGCACCCCCCCCCCCCCCCCCCCAGATCTACCAGGGAGAGCGAAGGGGAAGAGACGGCCAGCCTAAAGGGAGCCACTGCGAGGACAGGGGGCATAAGACGCGGGAGGGGCATCCCATAAGGCTCACCATGGGCCTATACCACCTACCCTTTGGTGGGGGACTGCGGTTGGAGCAGCACTGCTGCCTACCTTCACCCGAACCAGAGCAGCCTGAGCTGGGAGGCAGTAAAAGGAAACGGGTGGGAATAGTCCTACAGGGCCGCAGGCTTATAGCCCAGCTCACCTGCGAGTAGAGAGAGAGAGCCATCTTCTAGTCATCGCAGCCAGGACTGCAGAGAAGAACTGGGGATTTTGTGGGAGATCCCTGGTATATATGGGGCCAGGAGGAGCCACTTTTCTGTCTCTGCAGTCCAGCACAATCTACTGGAGGTATAACCCAAGTGTAAGGAATTTCTTCTGGAACAGGACGTGCTGTATACTTCGAATATTCCATTTAACTGGCATGCACAGGTTTAATCTGTCCCCACTGCTAGCAATACTGTGCCGAATCAACCCTAGGATGGAATCGAAGCAAGGCCACAAAGTGAAAAATACAATTCTGCGATTACTCACCTGTAGAATTGGTATTATGAGTATACAGTACGTCCTGCTCCAAATCTAATACTTACAATCGGGTAATACTCCGCCAGATGGCGCTGGACTGCAGAGACATCGAAAATAGGCTCCTCCCGGCCCCTCAAATACCCAGGAACCTCCCACAAATCCCCAGCATTGAAAAGCAGTTAACGAGAAGCCGGGAGAATTAAACAACCCAACTATCAACTATACCAATGATAAGAATCACCATACAGGGGATCCAAGATAATGCAAAACCAAGGGTGGGTTGGAGCAGGACGTACTGTATACTCATACCAATTCTACAGGTGAGTAATCACAGAATTGTATTATTCTTACTATACAGTACGTTCTGCTCCAAATATAATACTTACAAGTGGGACATCCAATAGCAGTGTCCATAAAGTAGGGTGGGATCCCCAAGAAGAAAGACAGCAGCAGGCACTGCCTCCTGCAGAACCTTTCGGCCAAAAACAGCATCAGCTGAGGCCCTAACATCAACCTTGTAAAACTTTGAAAGGTATGAACAGAAGACCAAGTAGCGGCCTTGCAAACTTGTTCAGACGTCTGGTGCTGAAAAGCCCAAGAGGCACCAATAGCACGAGTGGAATGAGCAGTAAGGCGGAAGGGAGGATTCTTCCCCTTAGCAGAGTAGGCCTGAATCACAGCCTGACTAATCCATTTTCTGATAGTAGACTTGGCAGGAACCAAACCCTTCCTAGGACCAGAAGGGACCACAAAAAGAGCATCAGTTTTCCTGAAAGGTGCAGTAGCCAGATAGTACTTCAGACACTTAACCACATCCAAAGAGTGCAAAACCCTCTCCTTAGCATTGCTAGGATTAGGGCACAAAGAAGGAAGAACACTATCCTGATTCAAATGAAAGGCAGACACTACCTTAGGCAGAAAGTCAGGTTTGAAACAAAACCTCACCTTGTCCTGGTGTCTCTAATAGTAGGGGGGCGCCGCCAACTCAGACACACGCCTGACAGAAGTAATAGCCACCAGAAACACAACCTTGAGCGCAAGAATGGCCAAGGCAGCATCCTGCACAGGCTCAAAGGGAGCACCCTGCAAAGCTGACAGAACCAAGTTCAGATCCCAAACAGGCACCATAGGTTTACATGGGGGAGGCACATGAGTGACCCCCTGGAAAAAAGTCCTGATCAGAGGGTGCTGACCCTTCAGAGTACCGAGTTGGAGCCCCATCTCCAACCCATGCTGCAGGAACTCCAGAATCCTGGGAATAAAGAACACACGACAGGGAAGAGACTTAGACTCACACCAGTCAATGTAGGCACGCCAAACCCTGTAATAAATGGAAGAAGAAGACTTCTTCCTAGCTTTAATCAAAGTATCCACAACTGAGGAAGACAGCCCCTTCTCCATCAAGATGGAGGTTTCAGCAGCCAAGCCGTCAAAGCCAGAGTTTGTAAATTGGGATGGCGTAGTGAGCCCTGAGTGAGCAGATCTGGCACAAGGGCAGAGTGTACTGATCTACTGCCAGCTGTACCACGTCTGCGAACCACACTCTTCTTGGCCACCTGGGAGCCACCAGAATTGCTGGCACCCCTTCCAGAGCAATCTTGCGCAGAACCCTGCCCAGCAGGGGAATTGGAGGGAAGACATACAGGAACTGAAAGTCCTGCCATGACATTGCTAGCGCATCCGAGGTCAGAGCCAGAGGATCCCTGGACAGAGACAAAAGCTGGGAGCTTGTGATTGTGGCGGGACGCAAACAGATCCACATCTGGTTGGCCCCAACGGTGACACAGGGATTGAAACACCCTGCTGCATAGGGACCATTCTCCCTGGCGAGAGGTCCCACTGCTCAGAGAGTCCACCAGGCGAATTTGCACCCCCTGGATGTACACAGCTGAAATGCAGGGGACATTGGCCTCCGCCTAAGTCAGGATCAGAGACGCTTCCTGGAGGGCCCTCTTGCTCCGGGTCCCTCTCTGGTGATTGATGTAGGCAACTGCCGTCTGGTTGTCCGAGCGCACCTGAACAGGCAGGCCCTGAAGATGAGTAGTCAAGTGAGCCAGAACTAACCTGATCGCCCGCAGCTCCAAGACATTGATAGGTGTGTGGGCCTCCTGAGGGCCCCACCTCCCCTGGAACCATAGGGACTTCCAGACCCCCCCCCCAACCTGACAGACTGGCATCCGTGGTGACAGTCTCCCAGGAGGGGGCAAGAAAAGATCTGCCCCCCAACAGGTTCCTTGAGTCCATCCACCACAAGAGGGACCTCCTGACCAGGGGGGAGAGCACACAGACCCTGTTCAGGGACGCTGGGTCCTTGTCCCATACTGACAATAGGCTAAGTTGCAGAGGCCTCAAGTGGAACTGAGCATAAGGGACCGCTTCGAAGCACGCCACCATCAGGCCCACCAGCTGCATCCCCTGCCTGATGGAGGGATGGGGACAAGCTAGGAGGGACTGAGCCTGTGCAATCAGACCGTCCACCTTCTGCTGAGGAAGGAAGATCCTTGCCTGAACGGTATCCAGATTCATTCCTAGGAATGGAGTTATCAAGGAAGGGGACAGTGAGGACTTGGGGTGGTTGATCACCCATCCAAATGACTCCAGAGTGGACACCACCAGCTGAGTATCCAACTCTGCCTGATGTAGAGACTGGGAAGTGATGAGGATGTTGTCCAGATAGGGAAGCACGCGGACGCCCTGACATTTGAGCAGAGACATCACGCCAGCCAGCACCTTGGTGAACACCCTGGGAGCTGAAGTGAGGCCGAAGGGCAAGGCCACAAATTGGTAGTGTTGATCCATCAGAGCGAACCAGAGGAACCTTTGATGACCTGGGAACACAGGAATATGAAGGTAAGCATCTTTGATGTCCACAGAAGTCATGAAATCCCCTTGGCGCAGGGAACTGATGGCAGAGCGCAGCGTTTCCATGCGAAAGCGCCTGCCCCTGACAAACTTGTTGAGGATCTTCAAGTCCAGGATGGGCCTGACTGAACCATCTTTTTGGGGTACTGTGAATAGGTTGGAATAAAAGCCCTTGCCCTTTTCTCTTAAGGGGACCTGGCAGATGACACCCAGCTCCAGGAGGCCTTGCCTTGCCTGCACTAGCTCCTGAGGAATCCGGGATCTGATGAATCTTGGAGGGGGACAGGCAGCAAACTCCAACTTGTAACCGGAGGACACTACCTCCTGAATCCACCGGTCTGAGACATGAAGCCTCCAGACGTGAGCGAAGTGCTGCAGCCGTCCCCCCCACCCGGATGGGTGAGGGCACCCCATCATGCCTGAGGGGGCTTGGGAGAGGATTTAGCTTTGGTACCCCAGGAGGAGCCAGGACGTCCACGTCCTCCGCCTCTACCCCAGAAATCTCCCCGGGCCCCAGAGAAAGAAACCCCCCTTCCCTGTCTTGCACCACGGTAAGGGAAAGAGAAGGAACCCTGACCCCGGAAGGGCCGAGATTGCCGCCTGCACTGGGGTAACCTGCCTCCCTTAGCAAAAAGGTCCAGGCGGTCCCCAAACAGGCGCAGTCCTTTAAAGGAAAACCCAGTGAGGGCCTTCTTGTCAGCGTTGTCAGCAGCCCACTGGCGCAGCCAAACCGAGCGGCGTATAGCCACCACGAGGGCAGAAGTTCTGGCACACATTCTGATGGTGTCATCCAATGCTGAGAGGACAAAATTTACAAAAACATCACAACTGGAGAGTGCATTAAACACCTCACAAGGAAAATCATCAGGGGCACTATCAAGCATATTTCTGATAAGGGTTCTAGTGGCCACAGCAGTAATGGCAGAGGCACAGACCGGTCGCAGCACCGTCCCCGCACATGCAAAGGTGTGGGATGCCACCTCGGGGGGGGGGGGGGGGGGGGGATGGGGGGATGACCAACATTTAACCACCTCAGCAGGAAAGGGATACTTCCTATCCCAACTCTTTGGAACCCCGGAAAGATTACTGGGGCGCTCCCATTCCTTGAGCACAAGGTTATTGAAATGTGCCTGCTCGGGAAATTCCAAACGTGATTTTGCTGTATGGAAAAAGCTCACCTCTTTGCCTGGGAGCCTCAGCAGGGAGATAGACAGAACCTCAAAAATCTGGGTCAATCTGTCAGTGTCATCCGGGGGCCAGGGGTCAGAGCCAGAATCGTCATCACCCCTCGGTCTCTCATCAGATGAGCCTGAATCAGAAGAGAGCTCCCCTTCATCAGACGGGGTATAGCCACACAGATTCCAAAACTCCTCAGTTCCCATAAGGAAAACCGTAACATTAGGCGTCAAGTGCCGCTTCTTAGCAGGGGGCTTACGCGCTAAGGACTTCGCAATCAACTGCTCAACAGTAGTAGCCAGTCTAGAAGACACATCAGGCTGAGAATCCCCAATAGTATGCAACTCAGTAGGAATGAGGTTTAAGCTTGGGGGAGTAGGCGAAGTGAAACGAGGTGCAGCCACTGGCAGGCCAGATTGCAATGCAAGCACCTGCTCAGCACAGGGTACACAGACCTGCGCCTTGTCAGCATCAGCATGAGGCTGCCCACACGCTACACACAGCCGGTCTTGTCCCGAAGGGACCCCAGTCACATTATCCTGGGATGCCTCCATATGGTGATTATAACGGTGCTATACACCGATAGGGAATAACGCTATGTAGCAACCCTGGATGCCCCAACAACCCGCTAGGGAAGTGGGAGTATAATTTTTACAAGGCCTACAAGTAATAGACTAAAACAGGGCCGGGAGAAGCCAAGAAGGGTTCTTCCCGCCTAAAAGACATAAGCAGACAAGACCTTAAGTACATCGTAACAAAAGTGAAGGAGATAAAGCCGCCCGCGAGGGCACTTACGGACCGCGGTAGGTCCGCCAGCGCATAGGCCAACCAAGTAGGAAAGATGGTGTCGGTATACCTCGAGGGGCGGGCCAGTAACAGCGATGACACGGAACGCGCCAAAGACAGGTCCCGCCCCCCTCAAAGAGCATGAAGCCAGAACGGCAAGCAGCCAATGATGGCGCATCAGGGCCTGAGGTAATGCCGGCGCCAAGCGTGGAACAAAGTCAGCGCGTGGCGGCGGCAAATTTAAAAAAGCAGTAAAGACAAGTCAGCGCGGCGGTTGACACACGAAAAAAGGCATGTGAAAAGAGAGTGTAAAACACAGAATGCATAACATACATATCTATACACATACACCCCCCCTCTTTTCCCCCGAAGACTACAAGGAGGATGAGGGAGGACGACGGCCACTTAAATAGGGCCCACCGATAGGCAGGGGCAATAGTGCGGGAGGGGCATCCCATATAGGCTCACCTGGGGATTTGTGGGAGGTCCCTGGGTATTCGAGGGGCCGAGAGGAGCCTATTTTCGATGTCTCTGCAGTCCAGCGCCATCTGGCGGAGTATTACCCGATTGTAAGTATTATATTTGGAGCAGGACGTACTGAATACTAAGAATACAAGAAAATGCATAATCCCCACGATGGCAGGAATCTGTCCTCTACAGCAGGGTTTCTCAACCTGCAATACACATATCCGCCACAACTTGAAGGGGTACGTAGAGATGTTCAGGGGTGCACCGCTGATGGGTTTGGTATATTATTTTTACAGTAATACATTATTTCTTCTTGCTTTGAGTGTGTTAGAGAGGCCTAGTGATTTATTTTGGTAACATTTATAAGTTACTTCCTTCTTGGGGGTGCTTGGTTTGAATTTCTTGTCACTAGGGGGTACTTTGCAAAACAGTTGAGAACCACTGCTCTACGGGACACACTACCCCCTTATTCTTTTGCGTGCAAGGAGCAGAAGGGCAAGTATTAGCATAAGGGTTCTATGCCAGGTACATGCCGATGCCTCCACTGCACTAAGCCCTTGGGCCCGCAACACTGATGTTTCATCACTATCGGCTTCAGACTGACTGTGAGGAGTAGGAAAGCAGACAGCTATTGCACCATCTTGAGCAGATGGGTCATGCCCTCACGATAATTGGATGCTGCAGCACCAAATCATTAGCACAGTGGTGATCTGCTTTCCTGTGTCCCACAGCTGGTCCAGGAGAGTGCGCATCAACTACCTGTGGAGCTGAGAGAACTGAAGTGTAGACATAACTGTCACAGCAAGCGGATCTCATTGGATGAGAGCCCACACATGCATCGCATACCAATTTGGGGATGCCCTGGGGCATTGAAGAAAACCCAGGATGTCTGATGGACCCCAGTAGCAGAACCCCCCACGGGAGTACCGAGATGGAATTGTCAAATAAAAAGAACAAAGCTCATGTTACCAGTGAGGTCCATCTGTTCCTTCTCGGGAACCAACGCTTATGTTGTTATAAGTCGCCAGGGCTGCAGGCAGTCGGCACCAGTAAGGTAAGGCTTGTTATTTTTATTTGCCATATCTCTGCAGCGGCCGGGGGACAGTGTGACTGGCTGCTCTAAACAGTGCAATTTGCTGTGGCATTTTAGTAGATGCAGCAACCACATGGATGGCCATGAATTAGGAAGGTCATCCAAGGCTTCCCACCCTCTATGTTACTTCCGTACCACTTCTATGTAAGCTTGCATAAACTGGTGCCATAAGTGACAAAGAAAGTATCAGAAACATCATAAACTAGTCTATATAGTTACCTCTGTAAAGCTAAAGAACAGTCCTACACCTCCCAGGATTTTCAGGGCTTCACCAGCATGAATCAACATTTTATCACCACAGGATTGACATTGAGAGCGCTTGCACACCTAGATGTAAAGAGAATAGAAGCCCATCAGTATGCACATTGCCAATCATCAAGGCAAAGCAAATGTGGCAGACAAACGAGTCGGAAAGTCTGGATGACTTATGTGCACATCACATCAATCGAAAATGTCAGGAAAAACAAAAGGGTGGCAAGGCTCCAAGTATGACGACAGCCTCCTTTTAAAAATAGAGTAAAGCTTAGACGGCATTACATTACAATCAAGCTAAAAATGTAAGAGCACGTCATAATGCTGCAGGATATTATATTACAATATACCCACCTCAGCATACCCAAATGTTTATTTGCCTATTACTTTACAGATTTATTAAACTGTGGGGGTTGGGGATCTAATACAAAGCTTGCCATACATCCACACAGCACCTTGGTCCTAAATGCAAGAAGTGTGGAGGCTTTGGGCGCCTCTATGCACATTTATATGTTTAGAATAAAGGTGCCAAATAATACAATTCTGTGATTACTCACCTGTAGAATTGGTATAATGAGTATACAGTACGTCCTGCTCCAGATAGAATACTTACTATCTGGTATTACTTCGTCAGATGGCGCTGGACTGCAGAGACATCGAAAATAGGCTCCTCCTGGCCCCTCAAATACCCAGGGACCTCCCACAAATCCCCAGCATTGAAAAGCAGTTAACGAGAAGCCGGGAGAATTAAAACAACCCAAACTAGTAATTATAACAATGATAATCACCATACAGGGGATCCAAGATAATGCAAAACCAAGGGTGGGGTGGAGCAGGACGTACTGTATTTTCATAATACCAAATCTACAGGTGAGTAATCACAGAATTGTATTATTCTTAGTATACAGTATGTCCTTCTCCAAATATACTTACAATCGGGACATCCAATAGCAGTGTCCATAAAGTAGGGTGGGATCCCCAAAAAAAAGGTAACAGCAGACAGTTTAAACCACTGCCGCCTGCAAAACCTTGCGGCCAAAAACAGCATCAGCTGAGGCCCTAACAAAAACCTTGTAAAACTTTAAAAATGTATGAACAGAAGACCAAGTAGCGGCCTTGCAAACTTGTTCAACAGAAGCCTGGTGCTGAAAAGCCCAAGAGGCACCAATAGCACACATAGAATGAGCAGTAAGGCGGAAGGGAGGATTCTTCCCCCTTAGCAGAGTAGGCCTGAATAACAGCCATGACGGATCCATTTGCTGATAGTAGACTTGGCAGGAGCGAAACCCTTCCTAGGACCAGAAGGGACCACAAAAAGAGCATCAGTTTTCCTGAAAGTACTTCAGACACCTAACCACATCCAAAGAATGCAAAACCCTCTCCTTAGCATTACTAGGATTAGGGCACAAAGAAGGAAGAACAATGTCCTGATTCAAATGAAATGCAGACACTACCTTAGGCAGAAAATCTGGCTTGAAGCGAAACACCACCTTGCCCTGGTGTCTCTCATAGTAGGGGGGCTTAATAGAAAGCGCCGCCAACTCAGACACAAGTCTAACAGAGGGGATAGCCACCAGAAAGACAACTTTGAGAGTAAGAATGGCCAGGGTAGCATCCTGCACAGGTTCAAAGGGAGCACCCTGCAAGGCTGACAAAACCAAGTTCAAATCCCAAACAGGCACCATAGGCTTACATGGGGGACGCACATGAGTGACCCCCTGGAAAAGTCCTGATCAGAGGGTGCTGAGCAAAGGACTTCTGGAAGAAAACAGCCAGGGCAGAAACCTGACCCTTCAGAGTACTGAGTTGGAGCCCCATCTCCAACCCATGCTGCAGGAACTCCAGAATCCTGGGAATAGAGAACACACGACAGGGAAGAGACTTAGACTCACACCAGTCAATGTAGGCATGCCAAACCCTGTAGGAAATGGAAAAACACTTCTTCCTAGCCTTTATCATGGTATCAACCACCGAGGTAGACAGCCCCTTCTCCATCAAGATGGAGGTTTCAGCAGCCAGGCCGTCAAAGCCAGAGTTTGTAAATTGGGATGGCATAGGGAGCCCTGAGTGAGCAGGTCTGGCACCATAGGTAGAACGTACTGATCTACTGCCAGCTGCACCACGTCTGCGAACCAGACTCTTCTTGGCCACCTGGGGGCCACCAGAATTGCTGGCAACCCCTCCAGAGCAATCTTGCGCAGAACCCTGCCCAGCAGGGGGAATCGAGGGAAGACATACAGAAACTGAAAGTCCTGCCATGACATTGCTAGAGCATCCGTGGTCAAGGCCAGAGGATCCTGGGACAGGGAAACAAAGGCCGGGAGCTTGGTTTTTGGGACGCAAACAGAGCCACATCTGGTTGGCCCCAACGGTGACACAGAGATTGGAACACTCTGTTGCATAGGGACCATTCTCCCTGGCGAGAGGTCCCCCTGCTCAGAGAGTCTGCCAGGAGATTTTCCACCCCCGGGATGTACACAGCTGAGATGCAGGGAATATTGGTCTCCGCCCAGGTCAGGATCAGAGACACTTCCTGGAAGGGCCCTCTTGCTCCGGGTCCCTCCCTGATGATTGATGTAGGCAACTGCCGTCTGGTTGTCCGAGCGCACCTGAACAGGCAGGCACCGGAGGTGAGGAGTCAACTGAGCCAGGACTAACCTGATCGCCTGCAGCCCCAAGATAAGATGTTGATAAGATGTTGATAGGTGTGTGGGCCTCCTGAGGGCCCCACCTCCCCTCGAACCTCCCCCCCCCCCAACCTGACAAACTGGCATCCGTGGTGACCGTCTCCCAGGAAGGGGTCAGAAAGGATTTGCCCCCCAACAGGTTCCTTGAGTCCATCCACCACGAGAGGGGCCCCCTGACCAGGGGGGAAAAACACACAGACCCTGTCCAGGGTCACTGGGTCCTTGTCCCACACTGACAAGGAGGTGGAGTTGCAGAGGCCTCAAGTGGAACTGAGCATAAGGGACCGCCTCGAAGCACGCCACCATCAGGCCCACCAGCTGCATTCCTTGCCTGATGGAGGGATGATGACAAGATAGCAGGAACTGGACTTGTGCAATCAGACCACCTTCTGTTGAGGAAGGAAAATCCTTGCCTGGACTGTATCCAGATTCATTCCTAGGAATAGAGTCACCAAGGAGGGGGGACAGCGAAGACTTGGGTGGTTGATCCCCCATCCAAACGACTCCAGAGTGGACACCACCAGTTGAGTATCCAATTCTGCCTGATGTAGAGATTGGGAGGTGATGAGAATGTCGTCCAGATAAGGCAGCACACGGACGCCCTGAAACCTGAGCAGAGACATCACACCAGCCAGCACCTTGGTGAACACCCTGGGAGCTGAGGTGAGACCAAAGGGCAATGCCACAAACTGGTAGTGTTGATCCTCCAGAGCAAACCTGAGGAACCTTTGATGACCTGGAAATACAGGAATATGAAGGTAAGCATCTTTGATGTCCACAGAAGTCATGAAATCCCCTGGGTGCAGGGAACTGATGGCAGAGCGCAGAGTTTCCATGCGAAAGCGCCTGCTCCTGACAAATTTGTTGAGGATCTTCAAGTCCAGGATGGGCCTGAGTGACCCATCTATTTTGGGTACTGTGAATAGGTTGGAATAGAAGCCCTTGCCTTTTTCTCTAAAAGGGACCTTGCAGATGACCCCCAGCTCCAGGAGGCCTTGCACTGCTTGCACTAGCTCCTGAGCTGACACAGGGTCCTGAGCAATCCGGTATCTGATGAATCTTGGGGGCGGCCAGGCAGCAAACTCCAACTTGTAACCGGAGGACACTACCTCCTGAATCCACCAGTCTGAGACATGAAGCCTCCAGACGTGAGTGAAGTGCTGCAGCCGCCCCCCCACCCGGATGGGTGAGGGCGCTCCATAATGCCTGAGGGGGCTTGGGAGAGGAATTAATCTTGGGGCCCCAGGAGCAGCCAGGACGTCCACGTCCTCTGCCCCCTACCCCAGAAATCTCCTCGGGCCCCAGTAAAGGAAACCCCCCTCCCTTGTCTAGCACCATGGTAGGGGGAGGAGAAGGAGCCCTGACCCCGAGTCTGCCACCTGCACTGGGGTAACCTGCCTCCCTTAGCAAAAAGGTCCAGGCGGTCCCCAAACAGGCATAGTCCTTTGAAGGGAAAACCAGTGAGGGCCTTCTTGGCAGCGTTGTCAGCAGCCCACTGGCATAGCCAAACCGAGCGGCGTATAGCCACAAGGGCAGATGTTCTGGCACACATTCTAATGGTGTCATCCAAGGCAGAGAGGACAACATTTACAAAAACATCACAACTAGAGAGTGCATTAAACACCTCACAAGGCAAATCATCAGGGGCACTATCAAGTATATTTCTGAGCAGGGTCCTAATGGCCACAGCAGTAATAGCCGAGGCACAGACCGGGCGCAGCGCCGTCCCCACACATGCAAAGGCATGGGACGCCAGCTGGTCAATGCCGGTCCTCAGCATTCCGCAGGGTAGTAGAGTCAGGAGAGTGCATAACAGAGGTGTTAGATAACCCTAGGACCGGGGCATCCACTTCGGGAGGGGATGACCAGCACTTTACCACATCAGCAGGAAAGGGATACTTCCTATCCCAACTCTTAGTTACACCGGGAAGTCTACTGGGACGCTCACATTCCTTGAGCACAAGGTTATTGAAATGTGCTTGCTCAGGAAATTCCAAGCGTGACTTAGCGGTATGGAACAGTTCCCCCCTTTGCCTGGGAGCCACAAAAGGGGGAAGAGATAAACAGGACCTCAAAAATCTAAGCCAACAGTCTATCAGTATCATCCGGGGCCCAGGGGTCAGAGCCAGAATCGTCATGACCCCTGGGCATCTCATCAGATGAGTCGGAGAATAGCTCCCCTTCGTCTGAAGGGGTATAGCCACAAAGATGCCAAAACTCATCAGATCACATCAGGCTGAGAATCCCCACTTGTATGCAACTCAGTAGGAGTGAGATTTAAGCTTAGGGGGGGTAGGTGAAGTGAAACGAGGTGCAGGCCCAGCCACAGGAAGGCCAGATTGCAGAGCAAGCACCTGCTCGGCACAAGGTACACAGACCGCGCCTTGTCAGCGTCCACATGAGACTCCCTACACACAGCCGGGCTTGTCCCGAAGGAACCCCGGTCACATTATCCTGAGATGCCTCCATATGGTGATTTTAGCGGCACTATAGGCCGATAGGGATTAACGCTATACAGCAACCCGGGATGCCCCAATAACCCGCTAAGGAAGTGGGAGTAATTACACTAGGCCTCACAAGTTAACCAACTAATAGAGGGCCGGGAGAAGCCAATGGATTCGCCCGTCTGAAAGACACAATCAAATGAGCCGTAAGCAGACAATAATAAAAAGGTGGTAATAAAGCCGCCCGCGAGGGCACTTACGGACCGCGGTAGGTAGAGGTCCGTCACGCAGAAGCCAACCAAGCAGACAAAATGGCGTTGGTACACCTCGAGGGGCGGGCCCGCACAAGCAATGACGCGGAACGCGCCAGAGACAGGCCCCACCCCCCGAAGCCAGCACGTGACAAGCAGCCAATGACGCCGCCAAGCGTGGAACATAGTGAAAAAAGGCGCGCGGCGGCAATTTTAAGTATAGTAATAGTAAAACAAGTCAGAGCGGTGGCTGACACAAAGCAATGTAATAAAGCACAAGGCCAATACACATATATATACACACACACACACACCCCACTCTTTCCCCCCGAAGGCTACAAGGAGAGTGAGGGAGGACAGCGGCCACATGACATAGGGCCCACCGATAGACAGGGGCAATAGTGCGGGAGGGGCAGCCTGAACTGCCTACCCTTTGGTGGGGGATTGCGGTGGAGCAGCGCTCCTAAGCGCCTAACAGCAGTGCTGCCTACCATAATCCGACCAGCGCAGCCAAGGCTGGGAGGCACATAAATAATGGAACGGGTGGGAATAGTCCTACAGGGCCGCAGGCTAATAGCTCCGCTCACCTGCGAGTAGAGAGAGACATTTTTTGTCCTTCGCAGTCAAGACTGCAGAGAAAATCTGGGGATTTGTGGGAGGTCCCTGGGTATTTGAGGGGCCGGGAGGAGCCAATTTTTGATGTCTCTGCAGTCCAGCGTCATCTGGCGGAGTAATACCCGATAGTAAGTATTCTATCTGGAGCAGGACGTACTGTATATTAAGAATATAGGTGCCATGAGTATAATAGAGTAGAGTACACACGCCAGAGTTTATATCGGATGCCCCTGAACGCAAGATTTGTAACTGTATAAACATATACAAAATATATACAATGGAAAGAAAAAAAAAAAAAAAAAAAAAAGTCACCTCCTGGATTTAACCAGAATAAAAAAACGGCAGGACCGCTGGCTTTTCCCCGCTGTGTGTAACCCCCCCCCCCCCCCCCCTTTGCAGTGATCATTTACCTTTCCAGGATCCAACGGCGAATGTGCGGGCTCTCATCCAATGAGAGGTGCCTGCTAAGACTACGTCATCCCCCAGACAGCTCTCATTGTTTCCAATGGAGAGCATTGCGCTGCCTCATTCCCGGCATTGTGCACGTGCTCTCACCCCGGGCATTCCGATTGCCGCATCCCCGGAACACGCTCCCATCCCACCTGAATTCCTATCAATACCCTAATAAAATCAATGAGAGACGTTTTTCAAAAGAGGTGCATGTTCCATTGAAAAGTGAAGAGGTCACGGACTACCCTGCTGTTCACAAATGCTTAGCATGGGCGCATGCCCAGCTAAAGGTATAGCTTAAGGCGGCCGCAGCTCACGAATGTGCTGTTGAATCGGGGAGAAGGTAAGCTTTACGGGGGAGAGGGTATGCACAGCGGAGCAAGTGTAAGGTCAGCTGACTACCAAGGTTATTCAATCAATGGATAGGTTATTCCCTGATGGCACTTTGGGCAGAGGATAATGCCAGGATTCACTGGGCTTAAAGGGTGGTTCAAGGAGTTACGAGACATGTTCACACATGGATTTGACAGACCTGAACCCCACTGAGAATCCTTAGAAGGTTCTGGAGAAGTGTATGACTTTTGGCCAGTTAGAGTGTATTATTTTACATCAAAAAAGAAAATAAACCTTTCCAAACATGCATCCCCGAGTTTAAGGCTCAGACTTGTTTTAGAGTACAATTGCTTATACATCAGCAGAGAAGGTTAAGGAGTGGCATATAGTGCCAAAAAAAAAAAAAAAAAACACACATTCTGTAAAACACCTGGCAACATATATAAAAACCACAGAACACAACATACAGCTTCACATGCTGCGTAGTCACTCTTGAATTGTTCAAGGGTATCTGTGGTGTTCACCAGTCCACAACAGTTCAGGTTATACTCTAACTCCTTGCGAGTGCCGTTATCAAAGTGGCTCCATGTGGCATTCAGGAGTTGCTCCTGCCAAAGAAAAAGTGGGGTTATTCATTAGATTGAAGAAACTGCAAATATGCTATTCTTCTATTCTTTAACAAGTCGCCCAAAAGCCAGCCCTAGAGCCTAAAAATACAATTCTGCGATTACTCACCTTGTAGAATTGGTATTATAAGTATACAGCACGTCCTGCTCCAGATAATGATTCATAACAGATGGGATTACCTCCGCCAGAGGGCGCTGGACTGCAGAGATGGCAAAAAGAGGCCCCTCCCGGTCCCATATATACCCGGGACCTCCCACAAATTTCCCAGTTTTGAAAAGCAGTAAGGGAGAACCAGGAGGAGCAAATAACCAGTAACAATTTAAGAAGGATAACAATCACCATACAGAGGATCCAAGATAATGCAACAGGGTGGGGTGGAGCAGGACGTGTTGCATACTTATAATACCAATTCTACAAGGTGAGTAATCACAGAATTGTATTATTATATAAGTATGCAGCACGTCCTGCTCCAGATAATGATTCATAACAGATGGGACATCCAATAGCAGTGTCCTTAAACAGGGTGGGATCCCAAAAGCAACAACGCACAGTTCACACCACTGCCGCCTGCAGAACCTTGCGGCCAAAAACAGCATCCGATGAGGCCCGAACATCAACCTTGTAGAACTTGGAAAAGATAGAACTTGGAAAAGGAGGCCCCAACAGTACGTGTAGAATGAGCAGTAACATGGAAAGGAGGATCCTTTCCCCTAGCAGAATAGGCCCTAAAGATAGCCTGACGAATCCATTTGCTAATAGTAGACTTAGCAGGGGCCAGACCCTTCTTGGGACCCGAAGGGACCACAAACGAGGCATCAGTCTTTCTAAAAGGTGCAGTAGCCACCAAGTAAAACTTCAAATTCCTGACCACATCCAGGGAATGTAAGGCCCTCTCCTTGGAATTACCAGGATTAGGGCACAAGGAATGAAGCACAATGTCCTGATTGAGATGGAAGGCAGAGACAACCTTAGGCAAGAAGTCAGGTTTAAATCTGAAAACCACCTTGTCCTGGTATCTTTCCAAGTAGGGGGCCTAAATAGAAAGGGCCGCCAACTCCGAAACACACCTGACCAAGGTGATGGCCACCAGAAAGGCAACTTTAAGAGTAAGAATAGACAGAGCAGCCTCATGCACAGGCTTAAAAGGAGGGCCCTGAAGAAGGGCAGACAAAACCAAATTCAAGTCCCAAACTGGCAACAGAGTTTTGCGAGGGGGACGCACATGAGCAACCCCCTGGAAGAAAGTATTGACCAGAGGATGTTGAGCGAAAGATCTCTGGAAGAAAACAGCCAAGGCAGAAAAGTGACCCTTAAGCGTGCTGAGCTGAAGTCCCAGATCCAAACCATGCTGGAGGAACTCCAGAATCCTAGGAATGGAAAACACCCGACATGGAAGGACCCTAGACTCACACCAGTCAATGTAGGCCCGCCAGATCCTATAGTAGATGGTAGAAGAGGATTTCTTTCTAGCCCTGATTAGAGTGTTAACCACAGACTCAGAAAGCCCCTCATCCCTTAAGATGGAGGTTTCAGCAGCCAGGCCGTCAAAGCCAGCGTTTGTAAATTGGGATGGCAAAGCTGCCCTTGAGTGAGAAGGTCCGGGACCAGGGGCAGAGCGTACTGATCTACTGCCAGTTGAACAATATCTGCAAACCACACCTGTCTGGGCCACCGGGGGGGCCACCAGGATTGCTGGCACCCTTTCCTGAGCCAGCTTGCGCAGAACCCTGCCCAGCAAGGGGAATGGAGGAAAAAGATACAGGAGACGGAACCCTTGCCAGGATAGAGTCAGAGCATCCACCGCAAGGGCCAGGGGATCCTGGGATAGAGAGACAAAGACTGGAAGCTTGTGATTGTGGCGGGACGCAAACAAATCCACATCCGGTACCCCCCCCCCCCCCCCCCAACGGTAACATAAGGACAGGAAGACCTCGCTGCTGAGACCATTCCCCCAGGCGAGAGGTCCCCCTGCTCAGGGAGTTCGCCTCCAAATTCTCCACCCCTGGAATGTACACTGCTGAGATGCAAGAACATTGTCCTCCGCCCAGGACAGAATCACAGACACCTCCTTGAGGCACTCTTGCTCCGAGTCCCTCCCTGATGGTTGATGTAGGCAACCGCCGTCTGGTTGTCTGAGCGAACTTGGACCGGCCGGCCCTGAAGGTGAGGAGTCAACTGGGCCAGTACCAACCGAACCGCCCTCAGTTCCAGGACGTTGATGGGGGCATGGGCCTCCTGAGGGCCCCAGAGCCCCTGGCATTGTAGGGTTCTCCAGAAGCCCCCCCCCCCAACCTGACAGACTGGCATCCGTGGTGACCATCTCCCAACAGGGGGCCAGAAAGGATCTGCCCCCCCCCCCCCCCAACAGGTTCCTCGAGTCCAGCCACCACAAGAGGGACCGCCAGACCAGAGGGGACATAACGAAAGCCTGATCCAGAGACAGGGGACTCTTGGCCCAGACTGATAGGAGATGGAGTTGAAGAGGTCTCATGTGAAACTGCCTCGAAGCAGGACACCATCTGCCCCACTAGCTGCATCCCCTGCCGGATGGAGGGATGAGGGCATGACAGCAGGGAGTGAACCAGAGCTTGCAGAGAGTCCACCTTCTGTTGAGGAAGAAAGATCCTGGCCTGAACAGTATCCAGATTCATGCCCAGGAAGGAAGCCACCCGAGATGGGGATAGGGAAGACTTGGGGTGATTGATCACCCAGCCGAATTACTCCAGAACCATCACCACCCGCTGGGTATCCAATACCGCCTGCTGGAAGGACTGAGAAGTGATGAGAAGGTCGTCCAGATAGGGAAGAATGCAAATGCCCTGAGCCCTGAAGAGAGCCATGACACCCGCCAGCACCTTGGTGAAGATCCTGGGGGCTGAAGTGAGACCGAAGGGCAGTGCCACAAATTGGTAGTGCTGGTCCGCCAGGGCGAACCTGAGGAATCTGATGCCCTGGGAAGACTGGAACATGAAGGTAAACATCCTTGACGTCTATGGAGTTCATAAAGTCTCCCGGGCGCAACGAACTGATCGCGGAGCGCAGGGTCTCCATGCGAAAGTGCCTGGTCCTGATGAACTTGTTGAGCAGCTTTAAGTCCAGAATGGGTCTGACTGACCCATCCCTTTTGGGAACTGAACAGACTGGAATAAAACCCCCCCGACTTCTTTCCATAGGAGGGACCTGACAGATGACCCCCAGGCCCAGTAGATTTTGCACCGCCAGAAAAAGTCCATGAGCTGCCAAGGGGTCTAGAGGAATCCGAGAATAGAGAAATCTTGGAGGCGGCCATGCAGCGAACTCTAGCTTGTAGCCAGAGGACACAACCTCCAGAATCCCACCTGTCCGAGACCTGTTGTCTCCAGACACGAGCGAAGAGCTGCAGCCGTCCCCCCACCCAGATGGGCGAGGGCGCCCCTTCTTGGCTGAGGAGGCTTGGCAACAGATTTGAGCTTGGACCCCCAGGAAGATCAGGAGCGGGCACAACCTCTGCCCCTGCCCCAGAAGTCTCCCCTAGAGCCAGCAAAGGAGACCCCTCTACTGGGCCTGGACCCTCGGTAGGAGGGAACAAAGGCCCCCGAACGGGCCGCAACTGCTTCTTACGTTGAGGCAATTTACCTCCCTTGACAAACAGGCCCAAGCGATCACCAAATAAGCGCAGCCCCTTAAAGGCGAGTCCCGTGAGGGCCTTCTTAGCGGTGTTATCAGCTGCCCACTGGCGCAGCCAAACAGAGCGGCATATAGCAACCACCAATGCAGAGGTTCTACTACACATCCTAATGGTGTCATCTAAAGCAGAGAGGACATATGCAATGAACATTTCACACTGTGACAAGGCCCTGAGTTCGGCAGTAGCAGTATCATCAGGAGCGCCTTCCAACAGGCCCTTGAGGAGACACCTGATAGCAACAGCAGTAATAGCAGTAGCACAGACAGGGCGCAAGGCAGAGCCCACACAGGCAAAGGCATGTGAAGCCAGCTGATCAATGCGCCTGTCCTCACTACCCTTAAGAGTAGTGGAATCAAGTAAATGGACCACAGAAGTGTTGGACAACCCCAATACTGGAGCATCCACCTCTGGAGGGGTTGACCAACATTTAACCACATCAGCGGGGAAAGGGTACCTTTTATCCCAGCCCTTGGAGATTCCCGGGAGCCAGCCAGGACGCTCCCATTCTTTGAGAACAAGATTATTGAAATGGGCCTGTTCTGGAAATTCCAGACGTGGTTTAGCAGTACTGAAAAAGTTCTCCCTGCAACTTGGGAGCCGCAAGAGGGGGAGATGGAAAGCACATCAACATTCTATTGGTATCATCGGCATCCTAATGATCAGTGCCATAGTCAGCACCACTGAAATGCTGATCATCAGGCAACTCTGAGTCAGAGGGGTATAGTCAGACAAATCAAAAAGATTCTCCATCTCCATAGGAAAGGCAGACGCACCCGGCACCACATGCCGCCTTTTAGCTGGGACCTTAGGGGGCGCAGAGCTAGCAATCAACCTCTCAATGTTGGCCAACCTGGAAGACACGTCAGGCTGAGACTCCCCACTAGTATTAAGCTCACTGGGAGTCATAATCAAGCGAGGGGGAGTGGGTGAGGGCATAGTGGGTGCAGGCCCAGTCACAGAAAGCCAAGAATGCAGGGTACACAGACCCGCACATCATCAATCACAGGGGATGCCCCACACACTACACACAGCCGTGCTTGTCCCGAGGGGACCCCGAGCCCAATATCCTGTGAAGCCTCCATATGGTGATTAAGGTGGCACAACTGGCCAGTAGGAATTACGCTGCAAAAGCAACCCGGGAAGCGAAGTGGGAGGATTTAATACTTTTGGCCTCTAATAAAGTTAAGGAAACTAAGAGGGGCCAGGACCGGGAGAAACTTCTTTAATACAGTGTTCTCCCGTCTGAAAGACATAATAAAAAAGCAGCCATAAACACAACAACAGTGATAAAATAGATAGCAAACAATACAGCCCACAAGGGCACTCACAGACCACATTAAGGGGGCCAGCAGACACTCCAGGAGGAAGGCAAGATGGCGCTGGAGGGACCTCGAGGGGCGGGCCGCATTAGGAGACGACGCGGAACGCGCCCCCGATAGGCCACGCCCCCTCCGCAAGGCGTGCAATTGGCCTGCATTAGCAGCCAATAGGAAGGCCGGGAAAATTGATAGTGATGCCGCCGCTGCCCACGGACGCCACAGGGCGCGCGTGTCAGCGGCAGCAAATTCAAATGAAGACAGGGCGCGGAGCCCTGAAATGGATGCATAGTAAAAAACAGCAAAAGCTATAAACATGCACCCCCCCCCCCCCCAAAAGAACAAGGAGAGAGAGGGGAGATAATGGAAGACCCTTAAGGGGTCCCACTAAAGACCCGGGCATGGGAGGGCAGAGGCGAATGGGGCATCCCAACTCAGGTTCACCATAACCTGTACCGCCTAGCCTTTGGTGAGGGATTGCGGCCGGAGCCAAGCTCCGTAACAGAGCACCAGTGGTAGGTGCTGCCTACCATCACCTGACCAGCGCAGCCAAAGCTGGGAGGCATAAGCAAAAGATGGAACGGATGGAAATAGTCCTACAGGCCCAAGGGCTGCTAAGCCCAGCTCACCTGCGAGAAGAGAAGCCATCTTCTGACCTTTGCAGCTGACTGCAGAGAAGGAACTGGGGAATTTGTGGGAGGTCCCGGGTATATATGGGACCGGGAGGGGCCTCTTTTTGCCATCTCTGCAGTCCAGCTCCCTCTGGCGGAGGTAATCCCATCTGTTATGAATCATTATCTGGAGCAGGACGTGCTGCATACTTAAGAATATCTCCATCTGGGTGCCCCGGTGTAAACCCCATGGAAATTGCCAGATACGGACCCCGGGGCTTGATTCAACCGTACATGTGCAGCTTGGCCCCAACATCCTTTCTGGTGCAAGAAATCTTGCGGCATCCCCTGCTGCCTCCACCATAAGCGCTTGCACAGCAAGTATACCAGGGTAAAGCCACACATGCAGTGTAGGACTGAGCCAAGTCTATGGCGATTCCACTGGTTTTCACATTGCGGGACGTCCAACATCAGGTTGCCCTGTGGAACATTAAAAAGTTTTGTTCAACGTCAAGCAGCAATTCCAAACGTTTTGGTTTTAAAATTCACCCTTATAGAAGAGCCTGTCTGGCTTAAACTATCCACTTCACAGTCTTGGCACCTAGTGGAGCACTTGCTTAGTACATGCTAGTGCACCAATCTCCTGTCTCCACCCTTATCTTATATCCGTGGTTAAATATAGAGGAATAATTACTACTACGTGTGCGCAAGCATACAATGGCCATCTATGCACAAAAAAAAATAAAAAATAAAAAAAAAACTCTAAGCACTAATAACGTGCTCTAATATAAGTGTTTTTGATGCACTTCTGTCATCTGACTCATAATAACATGCATATTATAGGTATTTTGCTTGGTTTACCCACCTGCCTTCGAAGGAGACAGCGCAATATATATATTTTATTTTTTCTCGGTTTACACTACCATAAAACTTCTGGATTTGAAACCAGGGAGGGGCCAGTACTGAACCTGCGATTATGAATTAACCCTGTGGCCCACAACTTTTTGTAAATTCAAGAAATAAAGTGCAATCAGCCTCTTAGCAAAGTAAGACCACATGAGAAGGGCTGCTCTCAATGTGCACACAAAAATAACTTGTTTACTGGATATTAGGCCAGAAAGGGTTCAACATGCTACTGGTACTGTATAAACATGAGATTGCATAGGGGCAAGATTTGGAATGGACTCGCCTCTTCCTCAAGTGTAGTGATTACCAACAATTGGGAATGGCCGCCATATGATTAGCCCAAGACCTTTAACCCAACAGAACATGTTATCCGTCTTAGTTTCCCACTTTACAGGAGGAGGCAAGCAGGCAATCCCACGTTTGATTTTACATTTTTTGTTACTTTTATTATTGTGAATGTCTCTTTGGAATAGGTGCCACAGGCATATTCCACCTCTCGCTCCATAAACAAAAAGGGTTTTACACCACAGTAACAACCAGGCTGGACTAAACGGCAAGCTCACTGTATCCATCAGTTAATATGTTTAGTAATGAAAATAACAGGTTACTGCACATTGCAAAGTAATATGTCATGTGAACTTGCCAGTAGCAGATTTTCTTACCTGTTGTGACCGGTTCATAGCCAGGCAGGAGCATGAGACCACCAGTTGGAACACAAAGATGAGTATCAACACCACCATATACTATATTCCAGTTAAGGGTGCATTTCATTTAATTGAACATTCTCAGTCTATCGGCTGGGGGGACAAGTATGCAATTCATTCCTATATCATTTTTAATGCATAAGTATCAATGTGAAGGATACAATGAAGAGCATCACTTGATGATGACTGACCGCTCCAATTAGACCAATGATAGCAATAAGTAGTAGAAAAACACCAATGGCAATCACTCCACCAATAATGTGGATGCTGGAGACTATTCCAAAGCCTTTCCCCCATGCTGCCACACCGATCAGCAACAAGCCCACCAGCTAAAATGTGGAAGAAAAAAAAAAAAAAAAAAAAATAGAATGTTATTGTACAAATAAAAACACACCAGTAGTATAATGACAAGGGTATAAACATATGAAAACTTTTTTTTGTAAAAAAAAAAAAAAAAAAAAAAAAAAAAAAACACACTTTATGCATCAGACTGCCCCCCCCCACCCAAAGGCAGCAATGGGCAGGTATCAGTTTGGGGGATAAAATAGGGACTAAGTTGCAATAGTTTCAGTAGCACAGAATGGACGTCAAGTTATGTCTTTTCTTTAACTTTAATAGGCAGGTTCTCTTTACTGCAAAGAGCAGATAAATACAATTCATATTGTGTCAAGATATCATGCAATAGTGGCCAGTGTGAGCTTACGCACACATGGAATATTACTTCTGCATTTCTCCCATCTGTGGACTTGTGAACAGCACACCAGTGAACAAACAACGTATCAGGGACTACATACAAATGAATTACACAGAACCCACACCAGTGAATAAACACCATATCCGTGACTGCACACAGGTTATCAACACACTAAAGGGCAGTGAAGTGCATGTGCTAGGAGAGGTGGGCTGCCCTAAACTCGGCACCGGGGGAGTAATTTGGCTGTAAAAGTGGACCAAACCCAGCCTGATGTCTGAGACACCAGGGTAGGCTAACGCCCTTCCCCAAGAGTATGTCCCCCACTGTGTAAAACCCCCAGGGAGTCAGTAAACTCACCCCCCCAAGCCAGCGGCGCATGCATGGTCAGCACTACTTGCCTCTCTCATCGGCTGTGAGCAGCCCCACCCTGCAACTGAATGGCTGTGTGTGGCTGCACACAGCCAAAGGGAGGAAGTGAGGTCGTGCACCATTCGTATGTGCAGCTAGCCGCAATGTGGACTCAGGGAGAGGCAAGCTAGCTCAGCCTTCTGGGGGGTTGCACACAGCGGGGCACCCAAAGCCAGGGTGCCCCCAGGGAGGCCCAAAACCCAGGATATTAGAAATCCCAGGTTTTGGTCCACTTTAAGTGCCTTGCTCAAGAGCACTTCAGTCAGGTTCCACTGTTGAAAATCAAACCTGCCTCCCCCTGGTGACTGAAAAGATGTATAGCACACAGCACTGCCAAGAGGAAGGTGGAAAAATACACAGCAGGGGTTCCCAAACTTTTCCAAAGTTATTGGCACAACAAACGTTCTCCTCTGCAGTGAGGCACCGCTCTGTAGATTACCAGCCCTTTGGCTTCGCTGATCAAAGGCGCTGCCACTGCACTGCTGGATGTTAACAGTCATTTTTGATTATAAATGGTCTTTAACCCTTTAACTGCCAGCCTACCTTGAGATTTTGTCACCCTTTGTTGCCAGACCATTTTGCACTATTTTGTGCTCCCCTTGTTCAACTGCGATTTTTGAAGGGATTTCCAGGGATTTCCCAGGAAAGTGATATATTGTTTTTTTTCAGCAGAGTCTGAGCTTTCACATGAAATGTCTTGTTTGTCATTTTTTAGGTGTATTCTCAATATTTTTGGATGAAATATGTGCAAAAAAAACACCAAAAATCCAATTTTTTACAATTTGTAGTGTTTTTTTGTAATAAAAAATGTAAGTTTGTCAATAAAATCTTATTGCGCTTGAAACCCCAATTTCTCCCGGTTACAGCGATACCACATATGTATAGGTAGACACCCTTCCCTGCCCAGGAGACTCCCCCAAACTGAAACAACGCTTTAGGAGATTTTCAGATAAAATACAACTATGCTACGCGCTAAGAGCACCTTGCAGTTTTTCAAGAAAAACAACCCTTTACATTTGAAATACCCCCCACAAACTATATATTCTCGGGAAGTACACACCTCAGGCTTTCTAGGCGTACCAGGCTTGTTGACATGGGTGCAGTTTTCTGGAAGTAATCCCTCAATATATTCTTTGGTTGCACAGGGTTTCCCTAAAGTATAAAAAAAAAGCAGAATCAAAATCACATTTTCCTAAAAAAAAACTATATGAAAATCTGAAAAAGCAACATGCCCTAACAGAACAATACCCAGCATGCATAGCTACTGTCAAGGGAAGAGTTGCCAAACACACCAAAGTAAAGCATGTGCGTAACTGTAATTTTACTTAAAAATTTCAGCTCTGCAGACAAAGTGCGCACCTTGTGCTTTTTCTACCAAAACAAGCCTTTACATTTGGAATATCCCCCATAAACCATATATTCCCTGAAAGTACACATTTTAAGCTTTCTAAGCGTACCCAGCTGTTGTCGTGGGCTCATCTTTCTGGAAGTAATCCCTTGAAGAATTCTTAGGTTGCACAGGGTTTCACAAAAAAAAAAAAAATGTATAAAAAGCAGAATAAAAAACACCTTTTCCTAAAATATCAATATGCAAATAAGAAAAAACAAGCTAAATCTGAATGCGCAAGGTCCCCCGAGCAGAACAACAACATGCATAGGTACTATTAACCCTTTTAATTGCCAGCCTACTTGAACTTTTGTCACCCTCAGTTGGTCATTTTTCCCCATTTTGCGGCATGTTTAACCGTGATTTTTGTCGGAATTTCTTGGAAAATATATATATATTTTTTTGCAGCAGAATTTAGGCTTTAACATTAAATGTCTTGTTTGTAATTTTTCTACTGTTTTTTAAATATTTTTGCGTAAACAAAAAAAATAAATAAAATAATATTTTTTAAACAATTGTCTCCTTTATTTTAAATAAAACATTTTTTAGTAATAAAAACCATATTGCATGTGATAGCCCCATTTCTCCTGATTACAACGGTACCACATATGTATCGATAGCCCCCCCATTCTTGCCCAGGAGACCCCCCAAACTGAAAAGAGCATTTTATAACATTTACAAATAAAATACTACTATCCACACTATAAACACAAGGGGTTAATTTAAAAAGAAAAGGACATAGGGACTCCCCTCCCAGGGGGGAGACCCCAATTTTTTGGGGAATTTTAAGGGTTAGGGTTAGGCTAAGCCTAACCCTTAAAATGTAAAAAAAAAAAAAAAAAATTCTTTAAAATTTAAATTTTTTTAAATTTTTTCTTTTTAATCCCAGGGGGTGGGGGGACCCCATTTTGGGGGGAATTCTAAGGGTTAGGGTTAGCCTAACCCGTGAAGTGGACCAACACCCAGGATTTTCACTATCCTTGGTTTTGATCCACTTCCGCGGGGGTGCCCCGCTGCGTAAAACCCCCGAGAAAGGTATAAAAAAACACTCACCTCAGCCCGCTCCTACGGCGCATGTGTGAGCGCTCGTCCAATCAGACTTCTATGTTTCATGTTTCTATGGCCCCCCAGGTGAAGAGGAGGGCCGGCGAGATCGAGCGCACATGGAGGTGAGTAAATGTCATTTTTATTTATTTTTTTTTTTCTACAAAAAAAAGCCAGCGGCTGCAAAAACGGTGGGGGGGGCTACTCCGGGCTCTCCCCTTCCTCCGGAGGAGCCCCGATGGGGGATCGGAGCCCCCCAGGGTGAAGAGGAGACCCGGCCGGTTCAAATAAGGGGTCAGGTAAGTGTTTTTTTTACATTTTGCAGGCGCTAGCAGGGGGCAAAGCCAGGCACGTAAATTTTACGGGGCTGGCGTTTAACGGTTGGAGAGGCAGCCACGTAAAATTTACGTGGCTGGCAATAGAAGGGTTAAACTGGACCATCCGCATTGTACAGTTGGAAAAAAGAATAAAAATTCCTCAAAATGCACTTGTCCCATCTGCATGATACCGAATCATTGTCACCACTTTTTGCTCCTGCACCCACTCAAAAGTTGAAACGTCACCTCATTGATTTTCGTAGTAGCAGCCTTCCTCTTTTCAGACAGCCTGCAGCCCCATGGGACGCCATTTTGGTTGCATAATTTACCACAGCAGGAAAAAAGGCGCATCAAAATTTTAGAGCTAAAGACAACATTTTACCATTTTGATTAAGGACTAAAAGAACCAGTCTGCTGAGAAAACTAACCCCAGCTTTCAAGCAGAAAAAACTCCACGCAAAACAAAAGCAAGATTTACATTTAGGAAAGTTTCACTTCCCAAATCACTAATAAAAATATATGCCTGAGCAAGTGTTTTACATACATTGCTCAATGTTCAATGCCAGCCCCAGACAATTTTATTCTTGGACTTTGCTGCCGCTTGTTGTTACACCAGTCTATACACGTCACATTTCCTCGTTTATCGGAAGGAAAAAGGTTCTTCATGGTGCTGCTATCTCATGCCAGTATGTGCTCCCTCCCCATGACAAAGGCCATTTTTTTTTGTGGGGGGGGGGGGGAGCTGGCTGGTGTATGACCACCACTAAAAGTGGCCCTGGTCCATCTGAAAAGGATGGGGTGTCTGTGATAAATGCATCCCCCCAAATAGACAATGTTCTTGGTCACCCTGCTTGTCCTTCCCTAGAAACTGCTCTGGTCCTACAGGAAAAATAAAAATTACTCACAGTAATGACTTTCCCCTGTAGTCTACATGACAACAACCCACGAGAGAAAGGGGATCCGCCTGTGAAACATGGGACAGAAGATTAGCAAGAGTTAAAAGGGGTAGCCCCTCTCCCTATTACCAGTGAGGAACATAGTTCTTAAATGTTACTATATTAAATATTTATGTATTTTTAATGCTCTCAGTGAGGAAAATCCCTGATGTAATGGAAATTGCAGGGAAAAAATTACCGTAATTTTAATTTTCCCTTGCGCTCCATGACATCACCCACGAGATATACCATAGATATCACTGCAAGGGTGGGTTACCGGTGCCAAGACAGCACAACCAAAGGATAGGCCTTCTGCATTCAGTACATCCAACCTGTAATGTTTGATGAATGCAGTTAGTCCTGGCTTCACAGATTTGATCAATAGGGAACGATGACGCCTCCGTCAAGGAATTTGAGATGGATCTGGTAGAGTGAACCTTCACTGATGATTGAGTGAAACCTTCGTCTTCTCTATATGAGAAAGCTGTAGTACTCTAGCCACAGCGATAGTGGATTTTGTTACTTTCCTCGCCTTATTTCATTTTTAACCCAACCAAGCAATTGTAAATTCATACAAACATCCTAATGCCGTCACGTGCGTCTAAGATTGCAGGTTTCAGACCCAGCTGCAGTCCTGCTTGTAAAAAGTCCAAAATCTTTGCTATATTAGGTTTGTTCAGGGGGATAAATTTCTCACCGCAAAAAAGGAAAACTTCTGCCAGATTTTTTGAGTTATGAGTAGAGGATTTCTTTGACTTTAAATGGGTCTCAGCTATACTTTGAGAGACCCTTAGCTAATAAGATGGTTATTTCAAATGCCAAACCGTCAATCTGAGACTCGGCATCTGGGGGTGAAGTATCGGACCTTGAGACAATAGATGCAGTATTTCCGGCAGCAACCAAGGTGGATACACTAGAAGTTCCAGGGGATACCAAACTTTGGGATTAAGAGACCATTCCCCTGCAATCAAGGTGTGTCGGACTAAGTAATCTGTCTGAATGTGCTCCGAGCCTCTCAGATGAATCACCTTCAGGGTTAGCAGGTGAAGATTTCTGTAGCTAGCTCTATTAAAGGAGGGCTCCTTATGTCCCCTTGCTTGTTTAGGTGTGCAACCGCTGACATGTCTGACCTTACAAGCACATGAGAGTTCCGGATCGGACCTGATGAAAACTTCAGGGCCTGAAGAACAGTGTTCAGTTCCTTGAAGTTCATGGAACAACTTCTCTGGGTGCTTGACCACTGTGCTCTGTAGGTTGGTTTCTCCTATAAGTGCCCCCCAGCCCAAGAGACTGGCATCAGTTAAAAAGTGATCTTCGGTTCCAGAACCAAATGCACACCTCACAAGTTTTTTGTTTAGAATAAAGGACTGGAAGGTTTTAAAGTTTGCTTGTACCCAGCAAATCGCTGCGATTTCAGCTGCCATAAGACCCCAGTATCGACATAGCATGTCAAAGAGTAGACGACAAGTGTGAAATCAACAGGAGTCCAAGATTTTCAGCTATTTTTCTAAGGAAGGAAGAAAGACATTTCCTCAGTGGAGTCTAACGTTATCCCCCAAAACTGCTTACACGTGGCAGGAATTAGGTTGGATTTTTCCCAATTGATTAACCACCCAAGACTTTGAAGTTTTTGTTTTTTTTTCTTACATATCTGGTCTATGTAATCCAGCAGTTTGTCGTAAGAGTCTGCAGCGACAAGTCATCTAGGTAGAGGACAATTAAAATTCCTTCCTGTCTGAAGAGGGCAGTCAACTTTATCATGACATTCGCAAAAATTCTGGGAGCTGAAGAAATCCTGAATGGTAGTGCAAAAAATTGAAGGTGTTTCACCGCCTGACCGATCATTACGGCAATCCTGAGATATCGTTGGTGATCTCTCAAAAATGGGTATGTGGTAATAAGAGTCTCTGAGATCTATAGCCATCCACATATCTTTTCTTAGGATGTTGACTGTGGAGGCTATAGATTCCATCTTGAACCTTTGGTATGAAACAAACTTGTTCAGAGGTTTCAAATTGATAAATCAGTCTGATTTTTCCATTTGGTTTGAATACAAGGAATACTGTGGAGTAGAATGCCTTCTCATTTTCCTGTTTCTGCACAGGGAGGAGATTTAGTTGATGTATTAATGATTAAACCAATTTTATTTAAAATATATATATATATATTATATTTTAATATTTGAAACAATATGCAGACAAATGGGGTCAATCTTCCCCCGACCTATGACTGCTTAGGGGTAGTGGACTGTCCTGTTCTATGGGATGAATTGAACAGGAAGCCTCCATTTTCTCTGTCTTTTTGGTATTTCCACTTTTTGGCTCTTGACTCTTCTGTAACCTTGGTGCACGAAAAAAAAATTCTGCTTAAAGTTCCTAAAGTTTAATGTGAAACCCTTGTTTTGTGTGTCATCGACGACAAAAAGGTCTTCTTTCGGGGTATCCTTTAATATAGACTCCGAATGTTGAGATGAGGGAGTTACAAAGAAAAAAAAACCCACGTAAAGAAGTAAATCTGCATCCCCAAGCTCCGTGCATGCTCCTGTCGTCCTTTCACTTGGATGGGCGGATGGGAATGCACACGGAGCAGGGGGATGCGTCTGTCTTCCATACAAGATGGCAGTGCCCAGGATCTGGATTGCTGGAGAAGTGGCGCAGGAGCCTGCCTAAGGTATGCAGGTACTGCATATTGGGCTTTATCTCTGGGCTTGGATGGTTTAAACTGGACCTTGACCCTGAATAAGAGCCTACCTTTTATGGTTCCCCCACCATGTATATACAGATTGCCCACAAAAATCATCCTACCTGTACCTAGTGCATTTTCTGTGCTGTTAAACATCCAAGATGGAGGCACATGGAGCCTCAGGCTGCCTGCAGACAAGAAGTGTCTTCTGACTATGCTGCTCTGTATTCTGGGATTGCTGTCTTTTTCCTGGCTGCACCTGCATTGGACCAATAAGATGGCAGAAATGATAGGCAACTTGCATCACCATTTTTGCACAGAAACAGTCCTGCACAGCAGAGTGGGCCAGGTAAGGAGATCTTCAGCTGCAGCTCACCCAGTAGCCGAAAAAGGGGGAAATCTCTCTCTCGTGAGTGATGGAGCGCAAAGGAAAACCCTTGGCATGTCCAACTTGTAAATGTAAAAGCCATTGCTTTTGCATAATAGGTTTAAAAGTATTTTCATGTGCATCATGCTCCCTGAAACAGACCAAAACAGGGCCTTAGACGAAATTCCAAACAGGAACTTTGAAAGAGAGGGCCAGTTCACAGACTCTCACACACTGTTGGGGGAGGGGGGGGGGGGGGGACTATAAAACTCCTCTGCACACTGTACCAGGTCAGCAAATGGGAAGGGGATGGGGGTAGGGGGTCAGTGATGGCGTCCTGGAATTGGGGCAAGGAACTGCTTTCTTTGGGCCCAAGTGCCAAACCGGGCCCCAGATACCCTAGGGGACCCTCAGTGGCCAAATTACCTTGGAAGGCAGTATCCAGCACACAGACTGTAGTTTGAGAATACCCTAACACTTTAGCCCCATAGTCCCTTCTCTTTCCCCTTTGGGTTTCCAACAGGCCATGATTTGCAGATCACCTGTGCGTCAGATTAGTGATCACCTGTGCATTAGATCTCACTCTATGGCTCGGTCTAAGGATTAATTATCCACCTCTACATCACAGTGCAGATCTGCAAAGCCTGGCATGTTGGTGACTCTTGAGGAGGAGTCATACTGGGGCAATCAAGTGCTTATGGGTGACAAACTTTATTCATCCATTGGTAGGCCGGCTGTTTTACTGGAGATAAAGGCATCAGTGGAAGCCTCAGCCCATGGAAAGCTAAAGTGATAGGAAAGAGCAATCTCCAAGGACCTGTCGCCACTCCAGTGCAAGCAACAGAACTCTAGATGTGCACAGCTCCATACCAACCATTTCTCAAACACTTAACAGACAAATTAGAATTTATATGGAACTAGGTTGAAGGAGGAGCTGGGGCAGGAGAAAATATGCCCTAATGAATGAACTAGTTGACTAGCTGAACATAGAAGGTTGACAGCAGAAGGAGACCATACGGTCCATCTAGTCCGCCCTTATATGTATATTGTATGTACTCTTTATCTTAGGATAGATGTGTGCTTATCCCAGGCATGTTTAAATGCTGGATAAGGCTGAGCTGGCAGGAGCATGTTTTGCAGATTTAGGAGTCCCTGCTATGCTCTGCGGTGGTCAGCGCCTTAGTGTGGTCACTAAAAGCCCCAAGGAACAGAGTGGCTCTTAAACTTCAAATCAGTGGTACCACAGCCGGCATGAGGCTCTCCTTGTTACTTTCACTTGTCCCACAACAGCGATTAGTCTTCTGCAGCCCGGTAACTGAAGCTGTGAGCTGCATTACAGTCTGGAGTTGGACATGTTTGGTGTATAAGTCCATACTGAGGCCATCCATTATTCTCCATGAGTGGCTTGAACCTGAATGTGCGGTTCCCAGCTCCATATACTGGGGGCTGCGGGAGAAGGATCCCCACTGTGGGACCAAGTGAAGGTAAGCAGAGCAGCCTCATATTCACTTTGTAGAGAAAGGCTCTCTCTTACACACAAATAGTTTTGGTGGTTATTGTGCATCCTTACGGTGCTTCATAAAACAGGCATTGTATAAATCCTCTTCTCAGTTTTAGTAAACACTACTCCTGTCAGCTGGACCTAACATTTCTGCTGTAGCAGATGATTAAGTCTCACCATTAATAAATGGGGATTGCAAGGAGTACAGTAATTATCTATAAAGAGAAGAAAGAGGAGCAGAACTGCTTTTAAAGGCAGCTTTAGCAGAGCAGTGAACAGCTCATATATAATTATCTGCTCTCCAAAAGGGAAAAACAAATCCAAGGTCATATTTTTCTAGTACCTGCTGGGTCATGACAAAGACCAGCGAATTAACCCATGACACTGCCACTGAGCCAACAAGTAGGGTCAAACACCCCTCCACTATTGCAAAGGCCAATGATACAGCAGAGATTACAGCAGAGCAGGAAGAGAGTCACACAATAGAAAGCGCTACATTTATTCTTCAAAAACAGCCAGTTAGAGGAATTCTTAACAGGAAGCTGGTGACTGGCAAGATCCCAAAGTGGGAAAGATATGGGGACTACGTCATAAGACGTAGCAGGGACAATAGAATACTCTGCCGCATTTATACAGTCACCGTAAAGAGGAAGTCTAACCTTTTTGTAACCCCCAGCCACCCCTCCACTCCCCTGAGCTAAGCCCGATTTGGGGCATTTAAATACCAAAATATCTCACCTGATCCCTGAAAACCTTTGCTGATGCCAGTGGGATTGGGGCTCTACATGGCTGCCATGGACTTTATTGGCAGGCCATTACAGTCACACTGCTGCACAGAGTTCAGTGACTGACCTGTCACTTAAAGTGGACCAAAACCCAGGATTTTAACTATACTAGGTTTTGGCCCTTTTCCCCCTGGTTGGGGGTACCCCACTGTGTGAAACCCCCACTCGTCCAATCAGTGCACTCGGAGCCACTGACGTCACGCTGTCTAAGCCTTCGTCTAAGGCCAGCAGCTCAGAGTGGCCGCATCCCCCGCTTCCCTCTAACAGGCAGCGTGCGTGCGCCGGCCATTCACAAATGCCTGGCGTGGGCACACACCCTGCTAAAGGAATAGCGGTGATGCCATAAGGCTAAGTTTTGCAGCAGAAATGTAATGCAGACAAGGAACATAAAGAAGCAGCATGCGCCAATTGCAGATGCCCCCCATTCCCCATGTGGGTGTTGGTACACTTTAGAGCAGAATAGCTGGGTGCAAAAGTGCGTGCACAGCCCAAAGATGCAGGGTTTAGATCTGCGAGGGAGCACTGGAGGCAGGCGAGTGTTGCAGCGCCCCATTGGGGTTTCACATAGCAGGGAATCCCAGATCAGGGAAAGACCAGCAGATTCCAGGACCATGCAGCAAGGATTTTGTTCCGCTTTAAAGGAAACTGGTCATTGAAGTGAACCAAAACCAGTCGGCTCTGGAACCTAATAGACTATAGGTCAGGCAGGTTTTCTACCCAGATACATCAAGATTAGGGATGCCCGACTTTGTGAATTCCCCTGGAACATAGCAGGCATCCCATGATGCCTCAGAGACATGGACCGGAACCTGGGACTTTCCAGACATAGGGTAAAATTAGCCTGCTTTCCCTGGGCTGCATCTTTCATTTAGAGCTTTTTATATTTTTTTAATAAGTCTTCAAAAACACCCTCCATTCTGCTGCAGAGGATGACTCATCCATGCATGCTGTGGCAGTGAGTGTGTGTAAGTGAGTCATTTATCAGGGAATGCAAAGTGCTGGTGAATGAAAGATACCCAACAGCCAGTATGGGGCAAGCAGAAAGCAGGCCAATGTCACCCTTTGCCGGGAACGTCCCTTTAAAAAAAAAAAAAAAAAAGATAACTAGTTGTAATAGTAGATGCTGCTGTCAAAATCACTCATGGTCAGTTTTGATCACCTAATGCCCCTCCTCCCCAGCCTCTGACCCAATCCCATTACCCACCCCCCCCAGCCTCTGACCCCAAACCCCTTACCTACCTCCCCAGCCTCTGACCCCAAACCCCTTAACTAACCCCCCCCCCAAAAAAAACACCTTTCACCCAAACCACATAACCCTCAAAAGCCTCTGACCAAAACCCCTAACTTACCCCCCCCAACACAGCCTCTGACCCAAACCCATTACCTACCCCCCTCCCCCTCTGACCCAAACCCCCTACATACCCCTCAGCCACTGACCCAACCAAACCGATTACCAACCCCCCTAGAGAGAAAAAAACAGCCTAGAGTTTAAGACTCTCTTTGTGGGGCATCCCCCTCACCAGCTATCCCCTCAAACAAACCCCACCCCTCACCAGCTACTGACCTAAACCCCACTCATAGCCCCCACCCCAATCAATGGTGTGAATACCTCACCTAACCCCCAATGGTGTGAATACCTCGCCTAACCCCCACCCCAAACAATGGTGTGAATACCTCACCAAACCCCCACCCCAATCAATGGTGCGAGTACCTCGCCTAACCCCCACCCCAATCAATGGTGCGAGTACCTCGCCTAACCCCCACCCCAATCAATGGTGCGAGTACCTCGCCTAACCCCCACCCCAATCAATGGTGCGAGTACCTCGCCTAACCCCCACCCCAATCAATGGTGCGAGTACCTCACCTAACCCCCACCCCAATCAATGGTGGGAATACCTCACCTAACCCCCACCCCAATCAATGGTGTGAATACCTCGCCTAACCCCCACCCCAATCAATGGTGTGAATACCTCGCCTAACCCCCACCCCAATCAATGGTGTGAATACCTCGCCTAACCCCCACCCCAATCAATGGTGTGAATACCTCGCCTAACCCCCACCCCAATCAATGGTGTGAATACCTCACCTAACCCTCACCCCAATCAATGGTGTGAATACCTCACCTAACCCCCACCCCAATCAATGGTGGGAATACCTCACCTAACCCCCACCCCAATCAATGGTGGGAATACCTCACCTAACCCCCACCCCAATCAATGGTGGGAATACCTCGCCTAACCCCCACCCCAATCAATGGTGTGAATACCTCACCTAACCCCCACCCCAATCAATGGTGGGAATACCTCACCTAACCCCCACCCCAATCAATGGTGTGAATACCTCACCTAACCCCCACCCCAATCAATGGTGTGAATACCTCACCTAACCCCCCACCCCAGCTGCTGACCCAAACCCCTCACCAGCCGGAAACGTCACATAGGGACCTCCTTCCTCTCTAATTAGATATGATTCTGCTTGTTAGTTCCCCCTCCATAGCAGATAAGTTAAAGCAGACCTAAAGCTCCCCAGCATGCCCACCACCGGCACACAGCACCTATCAGCCAATAAGCTGGCCAAGCCAGGCCCGGAAGAGAGCGCTGCCAGAATGGAGCCCCCACCCCTTGCTGCCATGGTTCTCACCATATAGACCACGTTGAGCGCACACAGCGCATTCTTGGAGCACGTGAAGCCGCCGCACACCATCCTGCAGCCACCGGCTCTGACCAGACTCCACCGAATAACGGGAAGGGTCCCTTTAAATGAGAAAGCTTCTTTACTGGCCCCGCTGGCCGGTGACGTCACCTCCCTCACACCGCACAGGCCACGGGGAGCGCTGATTGGCTGAGCGTGGAGCCGCTCCGCCCACTCATCGCTCTCACTTCCTCAGACATTTCCCGGCTGACGAAGCTACGGCGGCACTACTCTGACGTCACACATGGGCCATGGGAGCCGCCATATTACTACACTAACCGGTCCCCTGTGTCAGTGCTGTGGGGCGGGGGAATCCCAACGCAGCTTCACACTTGACCTAGGCTACCGAATGTTATGGAGCTTTCTAGCCTCCGACTTAACATGAGGGCGTACCTACACTCTCTACAAGTCTGTACCAGGAAGGGTGCTAAACTACTCACCTTACCCCTCACCTCATGAGTAATCCCTAGATACTGCACAGCAGAGAGGGGCTGTCCCTCTTTCGAGTCCATGTACCCCTGTCCCTCATTGTTCTCATTTCACCCAATTTGAGGTGTAACATGCAGGTCTGCATCAATAAATGATTCATTTGCTTATTTTAAGTGTTGCAATCTATCTCATTCATCAATGAGGGGGCGTGGCTTAATTTAACAAATGTCCCTCTTACCCACCCTGAAAAGTTGGTAGGTATGCACCTGATGGAGGCCAGGGAAGTAGCTGCACCCTCTCCAATAAGAGATGTGCTTCATTGCAATGTGCAGCTATTTCCTGTCCCTATCATACAACGTTCCATTAAAATTTTCATTAAGGAACCAGACCTTCAGCGTAGTAACATGGTATGTAAGGCTGAATAAAGACTTTAGTCCATCCAGTTCAGCCTGTTTAACTCCTTCCAGTGGTCTAGTAGCCATAGCCGGAAATGTTATTACATGCAAGGAGGGCATCCGGGCCACTATAGATCTCCTTCCAGTGGTCTAGTAGCCATAGCTGGAAATGTTATACATGCCAGGAAGGCATCAAGGCCACTTTTGCCACTTTTGAACGTTTTTACTGTATCCATCATTACTACCTCCTCTGGCAGCGAGTTCCATAGTCTCACTGCTCTTACAGAGAAGAATCCCCTCCTATGTCGGTGGAGAAAGCACCTTTCCTCTAACCTTAGTGGATGCCCCCGGGTTATAGTTACACTCCGAGGTATAAATAGATTGTGGGACAGATCTTTGTATTGACCCCGAATATATTTATACATAGTTATTAGATCACCCCTCAATCGTCTTTTTTCTAAACTAAATAAACCTAACTTGGACAATCTTTCCGGGTACTCTAGCCCCCGCACTCCTTTTATTAACTTTGTTGCCCTTCTTTGAACGCGCTCCAGTTCTGATTTGTCCTTCTTAAGCACAGGTGCCCAGAACTGTACACAGTACTCCATATGGGGTCTGACCAGTGACTTGTACAGGGGTAAAATGATGCTCTGGTCATGAGCACCTATGCCCCTCCTGATGCACCCCATGATCCTATTTGCCTTGGCAGCAGCTGCCTGGCATTGATTACTATAGTTGAGCTTATTGTCAACTAAAACCCCTAGGTCCTTTTCCATTGTTATTTTACCAAGTGTTTCTTTATTTAGTGTGTAATCATCACACAGATTTCTCCTTCCCATGTGCATAACCTTACATTTATCTGTGTTAAACTTCATTTGCCATTTAACTGCCCATGCTTCCAATTTATCTAAATCTGTTTGTAGCTGCCTGCTGTCCTCTTTTGTTTTAATTACTTTTCTCAGCTTAGTATCATCTGCAAAGATTGAGACATTACTGTTTAACCCTTTAAGTGCCAGCCTACCTGGAGTTTTTGTCACACTCTGTTGCCAGACCATTTTGCACTATTTTGCGCTCCCCATGTTCAAATGTGATTTTTGAAGGGATTTCCAGGGATTTCCCAGGAAAATGATATATTGTTTTTTTCAGCAGAGTCTGGACTTTAACATGAAATGTCTTGTTTGTCATCTTTAAGGTGTATTCTCAATATTTTTGGGTGAAATATGTGCAAAAAAAATGTAATGTGTAATAAAAAATGTAAGTTTGTCAATGAAATCTTATTGCGTGTGAAATCCCAATTTCTCCCGGTTACAGCGGTACCACATATGTATAGGTAGACACCCTTCCCTGCCCAGGAGACCCCTATAACTGAAACAAGTATTTTATAACATTCACAAATAAAATACAAATACCATCCACACTACAAAGGGTTAAATCGAGAAAAAAAATGACATAGGGTCCCCCCTCCCAGGGGAGGGAGACCCCATTTTTTTTTTGATTTTTAAGGGTTAAAAACCCTTAAAAATCAAAAAGAAAATTGACGTGGGGTCCCCCTTACCCAAAGTAACCAGCCCGGGACCAGCTATGCAGAGCTTGTAGGAACAGGGCGCAGGGGCCAGCTTTTGTGGCCCCTGGCCCTGCAGGCTACAAGCCCGCATAGCCCGTGGGCCCGGGCTCTTCTGCCCCCCCCTGGCCTTTGGGGAGGCAGGAAATGGGGGTGCCGGGGGTTAATGGGAAGTCACCCGCTAGCGCAAGTGACTTGCCATCCCCCCAGCCTTGTGAACTGGTATAGGGGTCATGGACCCCTTACCAGTTCACAAGGGGTTAAAAGTAAATAATGACACAGACACACACTGAGAAAAAAATATTTTATTAATTTTTATTTTTTTTTACACTTACCTCCCATCCATCCTGGAGCACTGTGTCCCTCGGCGATCACTGGCTTCTGCTCACCTGCTGGAAGCCTTTTATAGCTGCTGGATGACAGAACACAAAGGGTTAATCAGGGGAGGGGGACCCCATTTTTTTTATTTTTAAGGGTTAAAAACCCTTAAAAATCAAAAAAAAATTGACGTGGGGTCCCCCTTACCCAAAGTAACCAGCCCGGGACCAGCTATGGGGGCTTGTAGGCACAGAGTGGGGGGGCCAGCTTTTGTGGCCCACCCTGCAGCCTACGAGCCCACATAGCCTATGTGGGCCCGGGCTCTTCTGCCCCCCCTGGCCTTTGGGGAGGCAGGTAATGGGGGTGCCGGGGGTTAATGGCAAGCCACCCTCTAGCGCAGGTGGCTTGCCATCCCCCCAGCCTTGTGAACTAGTATAGGGGTCATGGACCCCTTACCAGTTCACAAGGGGTTAAAAGTAAAAAATGACCCAGACACATAAGAAATAAAATCTTTATTATTTTATTTTACACTGTACTCACCTCCGATCCGACGTCCCTCGCCGCTGTCCCGCGCCGATCATCTCAGTGACAGATGCCGGTGGTGATCGGCGCAGGGCGGGTGACAGGCGAGGGAGCTCCGATCGGAGCCTCCTCACCTGACACCCGCCCTGCTCCGATCACCACCGGCATCTGACAGATGCCGGAGCTCGGAGGGGGTATAGGAGGAGCGGGATGACGTCATCCCGCTCCTCCCACAATGGGCGGGGCTAGGAGGCCGCCATTACTAGAGGTGAGGACCCGGAAGAGGGTCCTCACCTGAAGACTGCGCAGCCCAGGGGGGGGATCGGACCCCCCCCTGGTGAAGAGGAGACCCGACAGAAGGCTCGGACGCGGAGGTGAGTAAATGACAGTTTGTTTGTTTTTTTTTTTTACAGCGCCGATGTCAGCGCTGGAAACGGGGGGGGCGGCTGGTTTCGGGCCCCCTCCTGAAGACGGAGGACGACGGGGGGGCGATCGGATGCCCCCCGAAGGAAGAGGGGACCCCAAGCTTCACGGGGATACCGGAGGTAACTGGTTTTTTTTTTCTATTTTTTAACTGTTTGGGGGAAATGCCAGGCACGTAGTTTCTACGTGCTTGGCACTTAAGGGTAGGAGAAGCAACCACGTAGAAACTACGTGCTTGGCATTTAAAGGGTTAATCCATACCCAATGTCATTTATATATATATTGAAGAGAATTGGTCCCAGAACTGACCCTTGTGGTACTCCACTAGTAACAGTGACCCAATCTGAGTGTGTACCATTGATAACCACCCTCTGCTTCCGATCATTAAGCCAATTTCCCACCCATCTGCACACGTTTTCCCCCAGTCCAAGCATTCTCCAAGCATTCTCATCTTTTGTACCAGCCTTTTATGTGGCACAGTATCAAATGCTTTAGAAAAGTCAAGATATATGATATCCAATGACTCCCCCTGATCCAATCTTGAACTTACCTCCTCATAAAAGCTGATTAGGTTTGTCTGGCAGGAGCGATTCCTCATAAATCCATGCTGATATGGAGTAATAAGGTCATTTTCCCCAAGGTGCTCCAGGATAGTATCCCTTAAGAAACCTTCAAACAGCTTGCCCACCACAGATGTTAAGCTTACCGGTCTGTAGTTCCCAGGTTCCCCCCTAGATCCCTTTTTGAATATTGGCACCACATTTGCCAAGCACCAATCCCTCGGAACAGACCCTGTAGTTATGGAATCCACAAATATTAGAAATAACGGCTTGTCTATTACTGTACATAACTCCCTTAAAACACAAGGATGTATGTCATCTGGTCCCGGTGATTTATCGATTTTCATCTGCTTGAGACGGTGCCGGACTTCTTCCTTGGTTAGACCAGTGACATTTAATGGAGGGTTTCGGTTATTCCCCTGCATTTCACTCGGCATGTCAAATTCTTTTGTGAATATAGAAGCAAAGAAGTTGTTAAGCAAATTAGCTTTCTCCTCATTTCCCTCTATAGGGGTCCCCTTCTTGCTTTTCAGGGGGCCCACACCCTCAGGTTTGTACCTTTTACGGTTTATGTAGCTAAAGAATAATTTAGGGTTAGTTTTACTCTCTTTCGCGACCAGTCTTTCTGTCTCCAGCTTAGCTGCCTTTATCTGTTGTTTACATTGTTTATTTTCTTCTTTGTAGTTTTTTAACGCTTCCGCTGTCCCTTCCTGCTTTAAACGTTTACATGCCTTTTTTTGTTGTTTATTGCCCCCTTAACCTTTTTATTTAGACACATCGGTTTACATGTGTGTCTAATAGTTTTATTCCTGTAAGGTATATATCTGTCACAATAAGAAAAGTATTCCTTTAAAAGTATCCCATTTAGCGTCCATGCTTTTGTTCTTAAGGACATTTTCCCAGTCAATGCAGTGTAGGGCATCTCTAAGTTGGTCAAACTTTGCCTTTTTGAAGTCCCGCGTTTTTGTGACTCCTTGATAAGGCACCCTAGTGACTGCTAATTGGAAATTAATGATATTATGATCACTGCTTCCAAGGTGTCCCCCAACCTGTACCTTTATTACTTTGTCTGGTACATTGGTTAGTATTAGGTCCAATATGGCTTTCCCCCTTGTTGGAGCTTGTACTTGTTGGGAAAGGTAGCCATCTTTTGTTTTAGATAAAAAACTCACTTTTATGCAAAACACATGTTTCAGCATCCCAGTCTATATCTGGGTAGTTAAAGTCCCCCATAATCACTACCTCATTTATTTTAGCGGCTATATCTATTTGCCTTAGCATCATATTTTCTAATATAATCTTCGGATATATATGGAGGTTTATAGCAAACCCCCATCAGTATTTTATTTTTGTTTCTCCCTCCATGTATTTCTACCCATACCGACTCCACATGGTCATTCCCCTCACATATATCCTCCCGCAGAGCAGGCTGTAGAGAGGATTTTACAATTAAGCAGACTCCACCCCCTTTGCGTTTGTTACGGTCCCTCCTAAACACACAGTATCCCTGTAAATTTACTGCCCAGTCATAGCTCTCATCCAGCCAGGTCTCTGTTACCCCCACTATGTCATATTGCTCTTCTGTTATTATCAGTTCTAGTTCGTCCATTTCATTAGTCAAGCTTCTAGCATTTGTAAGCATGCATTTCAAATGCTTATGACAATTTTGATAATTTTGTATATTGCCCTTATTCCTGCTAGATGTGCTAACCCCTCCCCCCTCTCCACCCCCAGTTTCATGTCTACACCCACTGTCACTTTCTTTCCTAACTTCCCCTTTGTAACTGCTTTTACCCTCCCCCCCAGTGCTCAGTTTAAACACTCCTCTAACCTTTTAGCCATCCTCTCCCCCAGAACAGATGCACCCTCCCCATTGAGGTGCAACTCATCCCTGCCAAAGAACCTGTAGCCCACTGTGAAGTCGGCCCAGTTCTCTAAGAACCCAAACCCCTCCTTTTTACTCCAATTTTTGAGCCACCTGTTTACATCTCTAATCTCCCGCTGCCTCTCTGGTGTGGCTCTTGGTACTGGTAGTATTTCTGAGAATACTACAGTTGAGGTCCTTGCCTTAAGCTTACGGCCTAAGTCCCTGAAATCATTTTTAAGGACCTTCCACCTACTTCTTCCTATGTCATTTGTGCCAATATGCACCATGACCGCTGGGTTCACGCCAGCCCCTCCCAATAATCTGTCAGCCCGCTTCGCTACATGTCGTACTCTTGCCCCAGGAAGGCAACACACTGTTCGGCAATCCCAGTCTTTGTGACAGATTGCCCTGTCTGTTCCCCTAATAATAGAGTCACCCACTACCAGCACTTGTCTTGCCTGCCCTGTTCTCCCATTTCCCCTCCCTTCCTTACTGGAGCCGACAGATGTGTCTTGCTGCAGCTGTGCCATCCCTGAGCTAACATCCTCCTCATCTGCCAACCGGGCAAACTTATTTGGAGGTGTGTTCAGGGCTAGCCTCCCTGTAACTTTTACCCCTACCCCGCCTTCTAACTGTTATCCAGCTAGCTGCCTCATTTTCCTGCTTTTCCTCTCCTCCCATACTACCACCCTCACCCTCCCCTGACCCATGGAGTGCCAGATCAGTGAGATCCAGACTCTTTTGCATGATAACAATTTCTCTCAGTGTTGCCAATTGCTTACTTAGATCGTGAATCACGGCTTCCAAATCAGCGATTCGCAGACATCCGGGGCATATATATCCACCATCGACCGATTGATCAAGAAGTGCATACATAGCACAAGATGTACACTGGACAGCATTGTTAGGCATGGAACCCATTGTATCAATTTGTGGGAACACCAAGTGTAGAATTTACAACACTTAAAATAACAATAAGAAATCAAGGCAGATTTAATGAAAAGTCCAAACTCTTAAAAAAACTATTCCACAGCATCTAAAATGAATATATTTTAGGTTTTTAGTCACTTATTATTCTTTCCCCCACTGGGCTGCAACTCTGTTCAGGACTCTAGGATACAGGTGCTGCCATCTTGAATCAGAAGCATCACATACTGAGGAGAGCGGGATAAAGTGCAGGGGGTGGGTTATAGCTGTGCTTTGCACAGACAGCAGATCTGGGGTCAGGAAAAGGATAGCAATCCCAGAATGCAGAGCGGCACAGTCATTTTAAAGGGACAGTCTAGGAAAGAAATTAAAAACATTCAAGGGATTATCCAGGCTACGTGTAAAAACAAATTATTGTTTTGCTTACCTGTTATACCTGTTTCGGGCAAGCGCTCTGCAATCGTGTGCGGAGGGCGTTTCAACGATACCGCTCTCCACTCACATGGAGGGAGATTGCGAGCGCTGCACCCTCATGACGCTGCTGGCAGGGCGCCTCGCAATCGGCTGGTTAACATGTGAAAGCCCCATAGATTACTATACAGGCAGATGCGGGGGGCGCTCGCCCGAAAGTGCTCCTCATCCCCACTGGTGTGAAACCAACCAGAGGATTTGTCCTGTTGTGCTGTTGTTGTAGCCCCTTTCCTGTAGCCCAGCCCCTGGATTTTATTTATTAATGACCACCATTTAGCATTGAAAGGTGGAGCTATCCATACTCCTCTTACATCAGACTGTGCGAGACACACCTACTACTACTCAAACAGAAAAGGGCCTGAATCTCAGAAACAATGGCTTTATGCAACATCTCACCAGGCTGATTCTCCTGCATGGCAAGTACCCAAACCATGATTTGTTTTTCACTTAGCCTAGACAATCCCTTTAAAGTGGACCAAAACCTTTGGTCCTTTCCCCCGGGGCAACCCATTCGGGGCTGCCTTGCTGTGTGAAACCTCCCAGATCGCCGATGCCAAGTCACTTTTTCCTGTTCCAACGACACGTGTGGCTCGTCCAATCAGCGCGCTCGGAGTCGCTGACGTCACGTCGCCTAAGCCTTCGTCTAAGGCCAGCGGCTCTATGCGCAATGGCGGCTGCATCCCCCGCTTACCTCTAACAGGGAGCATGCCCGCGGCGGGCATTCACAAATGCGCGGGCATGCATCCTGCTAGAGGGATAGCGGGGATGTGGCCGCAGCTCGCGAATGCGCCATTGGACCGGGGTAGAAGGTAAGTGTATGGGGCGACCTGGGGCGTTTCACACAGCGCGGCATCCCGATTTTGGATGCCCTGGGGGGGGGGAAATCAATTGCCCCTGAATCGTGTAGATTCCCGTGCTGATCAGCGTGGGTTTTGGTCCTCTTTAAAGAGGAACATCAAACCTAAAGTTAGATGTGGCTGATTCCCCTTATTGGGCCCTGCTTACCTTTTGGATGTCACCACCGCCTGATGCAGTGACATCTGGCTGATTCAGGGCCCCTGTTCTGTCTTGCGGCTTTTCAGACGGCTTCATTGCTTCCCATTCATGTGCACTGCGCAGGCGCGAGATCGGGGGCTAGGTGAAGTGCCTGATGGGATGCGAGATGGCGCCACCCATCAGGAGGTCGCCTGGAATCCGAGTAACCCAGAAGATGGATTTACTGAAGGTGAGTAAAAATTGCCCAAAAGTAAACCCGGAGGGGGCAGCAGTTCCCTGTTGTTCCTTTTTAACACCCTTTCTACCCCGCAGCCTCTCCGCCCTAGTTTTACTGAGTCCCAAGATTGAGTCCAACATCATGTAGGCCCGCAATACCGCTCACTGGTGATCACTGTGTAGTGCAGGGATATTTTGTCCAAAGGCAGTTTAGTAAAAAAAAAAAAGCTCTGTAGAAATGTGAATCATGTGAATTCAGCTCCAAACAGAAGCAATGCCACTCGGCTATGGATTTAAAGAGGAACATCCGAGTTCTACTCCTTGGGGCATCCTAAATTAGGATGCCCCGCTGTGTAAAACCCCCCCAGAAGCCCCATTTCACTCACCTTGGCCCTGAGCCCTTGCCGCATGCCGGCTCACCTCTAGCCATGTGCGCACCCGTGGATCTGGGGGTACTGGTAGATCACAGGCTAAATAACAGCATGCAATGTCAAGCAGCTGCTTCCAAGGCCACTAAGATATTATCATGCATTAAAAGAGGCATGGAATCATGGGATAGGGATGTCATTTTGCCTCTTTACAAGGCACTGGTGTGCGCTAATTATGGCAAGGGTGCAGAGGAGAGCAACCAAACTGATAATGGGAATAAAGGATCTTAGTTATAAATAAAGATTATGGGAATTAAATCTACTTATGCCCTTATTCATGAAGGGATAGCGTCAGGTAGTGCTTTGTGTAGGTAGTGACTGGGATAACGCCATCTAGCGTCTGATTCATCATTATCCCAGCCTCAGCGAACAGCGCCGGCATTCAGCCTTGCAGAGCGCCAGGTATGACCTCTCGCTACCTGTCGCTCTCCCATACATTTCAATAGACGTTCTTTTATTTCTTTTTAACCAGGGTTTTTGTTACTTTTTTTTTAAAATCTCAAAGAATGTTGTGACCTCTTCTGGCCTAGAAAAAGCCATTTTTCCAAATTTTTTTCATGTTTTATATATTTATACAGAATTGACATTACAGGTCTGGCATTAATGTGTTCATGTTACAATGTAATAACAATGTAATTCCATATGTTTTTGCTTTGTTACTGGTGGATACATGTTAAAAAACAGACTTTAATCGAACAGCCTCCGGCAGTCTGGGCTTCAGAGAAGCATTTTTGAGCACCGGAGTTGTGTGAAGCTGATTTTTTGATGAATATGTTGTGAGTCGGTCGCACTGACCAGTCGCTAACATGCGCTCCTATACAGCGCTGTACTGGTCAAATAGCGACTCCTCACAATGTATTCATCATTGCTGCACAGCGACTGAGTCGCTATGAACTAGCGAACCACAGCTGAGCACAGTGACTACTAGTGGGCACTCTGAAATGCCTGCTACAGACGCTCATCTGTCGCTACCTGGCGTTAGTGATGAATCAGCCTGCCCGTCTTCAGACGAGACACCTAAGGGGGAACATGATCAAATTATATAAATGACCAATACCAAAAATATGGGGAAAAGCTAATTCATGTAAAATTTTCAGGACAATGGGGCACTTAAAAGGAGACGATTCTTCTTTACCAATAGGACTATAAATCTGTGGAATAACCTCTCACAGCAGCTTCTTACAGCACCAATTGCTGACAGCTTCAAAAAAGGATTAGATGCTTTTTTAGAAGAAAAGAACATTAACAGTTACTATTAGCTGTTATCAATAAATAATAATAAAAAAAAACTATAGGGGTTATTTAAACTGGACTTTCAGCATGATTTAATGAAGAGCCCAAACCCTTAAAAAAACTATTCTCCAGCATCTAAAATTAATATATTTTAAGTTTTTAGTCACTTACTATTCTTTCCCCCACTGGGCTGCAACTCTGTTCAGGACTCTAGGATACAGGCGCTGCCATCTTGCCTCTGAAGCATCGCATACTGAGGAGAGGAGAGCTGGATAAAGTACAGGGGGTGGGGTTATAGCTGTGCTTTGCACAGACAGAGCAGAGCTGTGGTCAGGAAAAGGACAACAATCCCAGAATACAGAGCAATACAGTCTGAAGATACTTCCTGTTTGCAGGCTGCCTGATGCTTCATGAGCTGCCATCTTGGATGTTTAAAAGTTTATAAAATGCAGCAGATGCAGGTAGGATGATTTTTAATGTGGGCAATCTGTATGTGCAGGGTTTGGGAAACATACATGCTCTTATTCAGGGTGAAAGTCCGCTTTAAAAAGGGATAGCAGCAGGCAGCGTCTGGTGAACGCTGGGCGCTGTACGCAAAACTACATTTATGAAACGAATTTGGTGAGCACCTCTAACAGTGCCATGTAGCGTCCGATGTATTATTACAGGCGGCTCAGAGTATAGCGCCAGCGCTCTAGCTTCCAGAGCGCCAGGTATTACCTTTCGCTCAGTGTGGCTCTCCCATACATTTCAATGGCCGTTCATTTGCTTGTGTATAAATAGCATTTCTGACATTTTGTATTTTTGCTCAGATCATTGTGTGACCTCTCCTGGCTGCAAACAAACATTTTTAAAAACTTTTTGGACTTTTTATATTTTTATGCAGAATTGTCATTACAGGTCTGGCACTAAAGTGTTACTGTAACAATGTTAAAACAATGTCATTCCATGTGTTTTCGCTTTTTGTTACTGGTGGATATGTGTTCAAAAACAAACTTTAATCACACAGCGCCTGGCGCTCTATGTTATAGCGACCAGATTTAGAGCGCCGACGCTGTGTGTGTGTGTCCATTTTTGATAAGTATGGTGTGGAGCGCTGAGAGTCAGTCGCACTGAGCTGGCGCTACCTTTCTCTCCCTGCAGCGCTGTACTGTTGTTAGAGTGCTCCAACATACATCTCATTCATCAATGCTGGCCAGGTTACTATAGCGACAGTGACGCTCTGTTGCAGCGCCCGATAGCCGCTTACAGCATCTACTAGCGGTCGCTCTAAGCATCTCTATACAGGCACTCATCTGCCGATACCTGGTGTTAGTAGTGAATCAGCCTCTTAGTAATTTTGCATGAATTTCTAAATAAATAAAAAGGGTAACCACCTTGAATTTATAAATTGGCAAACTACTTTTCACAGTCAGGACCTTAGTATACATGCTGCCTGAGGCACTTCTAGGGCTTGCGCCCCCTTTTGAGTGAAGACGTGGTCCATTAGTCAGTGTGTGGAGGAGAGGGAGGGCACAAGAGTAAATACATAGGAGTATGAGAGCATATTACATTTTACCCGCTTGCTGGCTCCTGGCTTAACAGTAGCATTTAAAGCTGAACAAAACCAGGATCTTGACTATCCTGGGTTCTGTTCCAATTCCCGAATTAGGAGTGAAACCCCCTTAAATCATTCAGCACAACTCTTCCTGGTTCATCGGCGCATGCGCTGACTCTAGTCCAATCAGAGCCTTTTTCGTGATTATAGGGGGGCCCATGCAACAAAGTGCCTAGGGCAGCACAAGTCCAAAATATGGCCCTGCTTAGACCTGTATAATATGGCAAAGAATTCGGGACTGCTGATCAGGCAGAATTCGCATATTTTAGCAGTGCACACACTGTATGCTGCAGTTTCAGCACTAAGTGGCGCTAACATCATGCACAATCAAAATAATATGGCTAAGCTATGCTCCTCCGCTATAGTGGCGTTACCTATCGCTGAAAAATATTGTGAAAATATGAAAGATAAAAAAAGAAAGAGGGAAAGAATGATAAAGAAGAAAGCTGAAAAAAGAATAAGTTAGAGGGAGTATGCAGAAAAGAGAGGATAAAAATCGATAGAAAGGAGAAAACTGAAAAAACATGGAAAGGAGGAATAAAGAAAGGATAAAAGAAAGAAAGACAATTGGGTTGATTCAAAGAAACATGTAACAGCTTGGATTTGGGTGCCGATCATCCTATTTTTCACGTCCGCTCGTGCGTTCGTATGAACTTGCGAGTGATTCAATAAGCAAATACGTTTCTATCCTAAAATGTACGTCCGTTCGTATGGCAGTTCGGGAATCAGACCTTATGTCAGTTTCCATCCTGAATTTTCCGTTTCATTTCTCAGGTTGCAACATTGGTTTTGCCCTTTTTCCTTTTTTGTCTGGACGTAAATCCTTCTGATCTTGCGGCTCCGCACTACAAACTTACCTCATTAAAGTGCATTCTAAATATTTGGTCTTTTAATTTTCTTTATTTCATTCATTTTGTAGTAACCAACCATTAATGAATGCATTTGCATAAGTAAATCTTACTTTGTTTAATTTTTAGTTAACGTGCATTTTTTACTTGTGGATTTAATTTTAATATTTATGCTTCAAATGGTACAACTTTAAATTTTGTGTGTGGTTACCCACACCCTCTACATACAGATTGCTCTCAAATATAAAAAAACACCCAGCAACTTCTGCATGTTAGGAGCCTAGAAACAGCCAAGATGGCGGGTCAGGTATTATCGGGCAGCCTGCAAACAGAAAGGGCCTTGTGACTGTGTTGCTCTGGATTCTTTGATTTCTGACCTTTCCGTGCCCCCAGCTCTGCTGTGTCTGTGCAAAATACAGCAGTAACCCACATCCTGCACTTTATCCCACTCTCCTCTCCTCAGTAAGTGTGATGCATCTGACCAAAGATGTGCTTAAATAATTAAACAAAGCAAAGGTAAACAACTACACCAATAAATGCAATCTAAAAATATTATTCTAGTACATCAATTTAAAAAAAAATAACAAAGGACATAAGTTTCTTTAATTAACGCAAATATATAGCCAAATAAAGGTTTACATGCAAAGGACTAATTAAGGTCCACATTAAAATGCTTTTATAAGGCATACATGAATCAGGTATGCATTGCCATACAATTTATGGCCTCGGCCATGCTGATACATGCAGTTCATTGGAGCTCAAGACGCGCAGACTCCTCCACATAGCCAAAAAACCTGTTCAAGAACAGCAATCCGACTGCTAAAAGGTGTCGGCAGTGGCTTTCTTTTAAAACGTATTTAGAGGTGTGAAAACTGTTCTCTGAATCACACCTAAACACATTCGATTATCCTAAGTTTTACGTTTTGATCCTAAGTTTTAGGATTTGATCCTAAGTTTTACGTTTTGATCCTAAAATTTAGGAACGAACTTGCGATGATCGTAAGAGCATATACGCATTCGTACGTAGGCTCGTGCGAGTCGGAAATGGCCAAAAAAACAGGAAAAAATGACAAACACCCACCCAAACTTACGATTCTCGATCCGAAATCAATTAACTTTTGCTCTTTGAATCGAGGGGAATGTGAACGATAGAAAAACAGCAGCATATGGAACATTATGGAGGAAAAACTGGAAAAGGACAGCAGTGATAGGCAGATAGATGAGAAATGTGATAGTCAGATAGGGTGCTTGGTGCGTGGGCGCTTCTGGTCTGGGGTCCCCCCTCGGTGATGTAGCATTGAATATAGTATATTTATTGCTGGTCCCTTTTCTTATTGATTTTATTCACAGTGGTTGCACATGTTTAAACTTATAGCTCTCCCTAGTGAGGCTAATAGGAGTTGTTCATTATGCATTTGGCACTTTGCATTTCATTTGTTTGTAGTTTGAGTATTTAACAAATTGAAATAATTCTTTATTGCACTAGCACTTTGTACTTTGTTTGCACAGTATAATATACTGCATATATATATATATATATATATATATATATATATATATTCTCAATTTATTGTTGTGTTCAAACTTACTTGGGACCAGTGTATTAAATGGTATTATTTATTCACTGTCCTGTTTTGGATTTTGTCTATGTGTTGATTTTTTCCAATGAAACATGGGCAGGCTGATTCATTACTAGTGCCATGTAACGGCAAGTGAGCGTCTGTACAGCGGCAGTAAGAGCGACCGCTAGTATTCGCTGTGATCGCCCGGAAGTCGCTATTACAGAGCGCCTCAGTCATTGTATTAACATTGCCGGCATTGATAAATTTGATGTGTGAATCGCTATAACACCAGTACAGCGCTATATGGGAGCGAACAGTAGCGACTGATCAGCGTGATTGGGTCTCTGTAGCCCAGAGCGCCAGAGGCTGTGTGATTAAAGTCTGTTTTTAAACACATATCCACTAGTAACAAAGCGAAAACATATGGAATTACATTGTTATTACATTGTGACATTAACACTTTAATGCCAGACCTGTAATCTTTTAGATTCCTGGGCCGTCCATGCTGGGTGTTGGTCCACTTTAAAGAGAAGAAAAGGAACGTCCATTGAAATGTATGGGAGAGCGACAGGTAGCGACAGGTAATACCAGGTGGCAGAGCGTCGGTGGTATACGCTGAGCCACCTGTGATGATGAATCGGACGCTACATGGCGCTGTTAGAGTCGCTCACCGGAATCGCTTTGATAAATGTGGTATTTCGTACAGCACCGTTCACTACCTGTCGCTACAAGGCACTACCTGCCGCTATCCCTTGATGAATAATCCCCTTAGTGTATTTTACATCATAGTTGTGCAATCTTTTTAGGTTTTTCCCCTATTTCGGAGTTTAGTATATGGTGACCCAGCGCACCTGGTGTTTTCTCGTAATATTTGTGGTCGTGCAGCTCCCTTGTTTTGCCTAGGCTCTGCAGTGGAAAACAACAACAGGCACGCCTACCTGGGCCTGGAGCTTAAAGTGGCCCAAAACCCATGATTTTGACTATCCTGGGTTTTGGTCCTTGTGCCGGGACACTTGATCGGGATGTACCACTGTATGAAACCCCCCAGGTCGCCCGATCTGGCTCCCTTCCCCGCTCCTATGGTGCATGCGCAGCCTCTCGTCCAATTAGCAACTAAGGCAAGTGAATCTGAGCGCTACCCTCTAACAGGGAGCATGCCCTCGGCGACCATTCACAAATGCTTGGTGCGGGAACACGCTCTGTTACAGGGATAGCAGGAATGCAACCGCTGTTCGTGCATGCACCGTTGGACCAGGAAAGGAGGAGAGTTTCTGGGGGGCTTCACACAGAGAGGCATCCCTCTGGATATCCCAGGGGGAGGGAATCTAGTGGATCTAGAATAAATGATTGGTGGCACACTCTTATTCAAGTATTATATCACAGACTTTGACTGAAAATACAAGGGTGCTGCCTGATGGGATAATTCCTTATACCCCACAAACCATATATTATTAAAGATTCAGGCGCACACCAATTCAACTAAAAAAAGTTTTTTTACTTTTTGGTAATGCAATTAAATTCATATAGGCATATACAAAATTGATACATGATCACAAGGTAATATATTTACAAAAGTATATACATGTATATCAAGGGTAGTCTCCTGTGTGAACTCAGTTTAAATCTATGAGCATCCAAACTGCACCATCTGTTCACAGCACAGTGGTGAGATAATCAGCACAATTCTATTCCAACACAGAGTCCATATCAAGAGACACCAAATGCATAATCTCTTTAAACATCTATTTACATAGGCTCCTCAGAGCGCTTCTCACTGCACACTAAAGGACAATACGGTCAGCGTGCCATGTAATCAACCATATAGCTCACATGTACAGATTTAAACAGAAATAAGCATTAAGAAGATGAACTTTTAGCATAAGTTCATTAGTATGAATTTAACAGATTACATGCAACACAGTGTACATAGCAAAAACAGCATATTACCCAAGTGCGTATAACATATAGTATAGGTGGGGGCAATCCTCCCACGTTCCGGGGATCACGTCCCCTTTCTCAAGGAATAGTGCCCTACCTCATCCAGCCATTCGCGCCTTTTAAATTGAGAGATCCCCCAAGCCGGCATCGTGATCGATCGCGGCGTCGCGTCACATCCGGTGCGGCGCCGCGCGTCACATCCTGTCTCGGCGAGTCCCGATCTGACACCAATCGGAAGCCAGACACAGTGACCTCATCAGATGGGAGGCACATTGCATCCAGACTCCAACTGCGCAGACGCACGGGGCCCGTACGGACAGCCATATTTGTGAAGCCCAAAAAGTGACACTTCAACATTTAAAACAATGATAAAGCAATGTAGCTCATTTTCATCATTCATTTGTTCAGGGATCTTCTCAGGGGGATAGTCTTCGTATGGCTTGGCTGTACCTCCTATATGAACAATAAAACAAAAGTTTTAAAACCATCTAAAAACAATACTATAGGGTACATTCTTACATGGTGCAAACCACTCCTGCCACCTACAGGTACTTAATATACATAACACACCAACCTCATTAAATGTTATATGAATTTTAACTTATATATACTAATGTAAATAGGTGACCCTATATCTCCCATATATTAATATTCCAACCCTAGATCCTTAATATTTTCAATCCAAATACTCTGTAGAGGGAAGTATGACCTGTATATTACCAAACCTCTATAAGTAAGGAGAAAAATCTATTTCTTCATTGAGTCCTAGTGGAGCTTTAGTTCTCAGACGATAAATCCAATATAACTCCCTCTGTAGGGTTAATCTCTCTATGCTACCGCCTCTCACAGGTTTTTTCACTATTTCTATCACAATGAACCTCAACTGTGAGACTTGATGTCCCTCTTGCCAAAAATGTCTGGCAACTGAGGATTCTGTATCGCATCTCCTAATTGCACTCCGGTGCTCACAGATCCTGTCTCTAATGCACCTATTTGTCTTACCAATGTACATTTTGCCACATGGGCACTTTAGGGCATAAATCACGTTACTTGTTGAACAATTAGCAAAAAAGTTTAAGTTTATTGCCTGACCCGTCTGTGGATGAAAAAACTTTTTTGATTTTATGACAAAAGAACATTGGCTACAGTGACCACATGGGTACATTCCTACAGGGCTGGATAAAGTATTAAGCCAATTAGTACCTGTTCTAGATGTTTCACTAGTCATCAAGTGGTTACTAGCCCTGATCAAACGATTCTTTATGCTCCTGGATTTCTTAAATGCAAACATAGGTGGATGTTGAAAAACCTCCTTCAATTTTTCATCACTAGACAAGATATGCCAGTTCTTCCGTATTATATGACGGACCTGTGGGCATTTAGTAGAGTAAGTCAATATACAAGGTATTCTCTTGTTATCTTTTCTTGGATTATGGGCTAGAAGAGATGATCTATTTCTGCTAAATGCTTCCTCCCTAGCTTTGTCAATTACTTCCAAGGGATAACCCTTGGAAGTAATTGACAAAGCTAGGGAGGAAGCATTTAGCAGAAATAGATCATCTCTTCTAGCCCATAATCCAAGAAAAGATAACAAGAGAATACCTTGTATATTGACTTACTCTACTAAATGCCCACAGGTCCGTCATATAATACGGAAGAACTGGCATATCTTGTCTAGTGATGAAAAATTGAAGGAGGTTTTTCAACATCCACCTATGTTTGCATTTAAGAAATCCAGGAGCATAAAGAATCGTTTGATCAGGGCTAGTAACCACTTGATGACTAGTGAAACATCTAGAACAGGTACTAATTGGCTTAATACTTTATCCAGCCCTGTAGGAATGTACCCATGTGGTCACTGTAGCCAATGTTCTTTTGTCATAAAATCAAAAAAGTTTTTTCATCCACAGACGGGTCAGGCAATAAACTTAAACTTTTTTGCTAATTGTTCAACAAGTAACGTGATTTATGCCCTAAAGTGCCCATGTGGCAAAATGTACATTGGTAAGACAAATAGGTGCATTAGAGACAGGATCTGTGAGCACCGGAGTGCAATTAGGAGATGCGATACAGAATCCTCAGTTGCCAGACATTTTTGGCAAGAGGGACATCAAGTCTCACAGTTGAGGTTCATTGTGATAGAAATAGTGAAAAAACCTGTGAGAGGCGGTAGCATAGAGAGATTAACCCTACAGAGGGAGTTATATTGGATTTATCGTCTGAGAACTAAAGCTCCACTAGGACTCAATGAAGAAATAGATTTTTCTCCTTACTTATAGAGGTTTGGTAATATACAGGTCATACTTCCCTCTACAGAGTATTTGGATTGAAAATATTAAGGATCTAGGGTTGGAATATTAATATATGGGAGATATAGGGTCACCTATTTACATTAGTATATATAAGTTAAAATTCATATAACATTTAATGAGGTTGGTGTGTTATGTATATTAAGTACCTGTAGGTGGCAGGAGTGGTTTGCACCATGTAAGAATGTACCCTATAGTATTGTTTTTAGATGGTTTTAAAACTTTTGTTTTATTGTTCATATAGGAGGTACAGCCAAGCCATACGAAGACTATCCCCCTGAGAAGATCCCTGAACAAATGAATGATGAAAATGAGCTACATTGCTTTATCATTGTTTTAAATGTTGAAGTGTCACTTTTTGGGCTTCACAAATATGGCTGTCCGTACGGGCCCCGTGCGTCTGCGCAGTTGGAGTCTGGATGCAATGTGCCTCCCATCTGATGAGGTCACTGTGTCTGGCTTCCGATTGGTGTCAGATCGGGACTCGCCGAGACAGGATGTGACGCGCGGCGCCGCACCGGATGTGACGCGACGCCGCGATCGATCACGATGCCGGCTTGGGGGATCTCTCAATTTAAAAGGCGCGAATGGCTGGATGAGGTAGGGCACTATTCCTTGAGAAAGGGGACGTGATCCCCGGAACGTGGGAGGATTGCCCCCACCTATACTATATGTTATACGCACTTGGGTAATATGCTGTTTTTGCTATGTACACTGTGTTGCATGTAATCTGTTAAATTCATACTAATGAACTTATGCTAAAAGTTCATCTTCTTAATGCTTATTTCTGTTTAAATCTGTACATGTGAGCTATATGGTTGATTACATGGCACGCTGACCGTATTGTCCTTTAGTGTGCAGTGAGAAGCGCTCTGAGGAGCCTATGTAAATAGATGTTTAAAGAGATTATGCATTTGGTGTCTCTTGATATGGACTCTGTGTTGGAATAGAATTGTGCTGATTATCTCACCACTGTGCTGTGAACAGATGGTGCAGTTTGGATGCTCATAGATTTAAACTGAGTTCACACAGGAGACTACCCTTGATATACATGTATATACTTTTGTAAATATATTACCTTGTGATCATGTATCAATTTTGTATATGCCTATATGAATTTAATTGCATTACCAAAAAGTAAAAAAACTTTTTTTAGTTGAATTGGTGTGCGCCTGAATCTTTAATAATATATGGAGGGAATCTAGTGGCCCTGCAATCTTATAGATTCCTGGGCCGTTGGGGCTTTTTTGGTCCACTCTAACTAATCATAGAGCTTTAAGTCAGCAATAGAGGCCCTGAAAGTAAAAACCTGTGGAACATCCTATGTCACCAGATGGCGACTGTACCACCTCAAACCACCAGTGAGGGTCTGGCTGAAAATATATGAATTTGTCATCACTCCAATCCTGATCTATAGCAGTGAGGTTTGGGCTCCGCACCCCTGTATGTCTCCACCTGTCACCCAAAGAACACTAGACACCATGGACTGTTAGAAATAGATAGACAGATGGGTGGATGAGGAATAGACTGAGAAAGAGAAGAGGATTTGTCCTGTCATTTAAAGTCATGCTTCAATCAAAAACAAAAAACACTGTACTCACCATTCATCCCGTGTAGGCTATCGGTGCTAGTCCGGTGCTTAGACACTTACTAGATCGCCCGATCCCAGCCACATTGACACATTCACAATGCTGTGCAGAAGGGACTATAGCGCATCCCGCCCCATCATCACAGGAACTATCGCTCGCCCCTCTCCATTTACTTGAAGGTCCCGGTGCAGGACTGGAATCGGGCGATCTGGAAAGTGTGTAAGCACCGCACTAGCAGTGATAGCCTGCGTGGGATGAAAGGTGAGTATAGTGGGGTTTTTTTTGTTTCTGACTGAAGTATGACTTTAACACATAATAGGGTTGATTCAGAGAGACAAAAAAAGACTTTCGTTTTTGTGCCGATCAGTTTTTTTTTTAAATGTTCCCGCTCTTGTATGAGTGTACGAGCAATTCTATGCATCCATTGCTATCCTGTAAAGTTTTCGTCCGTTCGTACGGCAGAGTACGAGTACGAGGATGCCATTTTCCAGCATGACTTTTCTGTTTCATTTTCTCATGTCGGCTTTAGTTTTTGCCCTTTTTCCATCGTCTCCTCCCACGAATCCTTTACGTTTTCCGTTAGATTCTGTTTCCCTTTTTCAATAAATAATCGTCCGGACGTAAATCTTTACGGTCTTGCGCCTGCGCACTACAAACTTAACTCATTAAAGTGCTCGCCTACATATTTGGGTCACTCACTTCTGCTACAATGCTTAGCTAAACCACTTTGCGCTTTCCTACATCTTCCATGTTTGACCCCTAAAACTCACCCAAACCACTTCGCGGTTAGGTTCTTCTTCCATTTTTCACCCCTAAAACTTACCCAAATCACTTCGCAGTCATATGAATATTCATCTTTAAATATTTCTGGGCCCATTAGTTTTGTGTTAATGTATTTTGGAAATTAAATGACACTGAAACTTGTTTTTTTTATTTTTTTTTAATACCAAATGCCATTTTTGTTTGCCCTTTTTTTGAAAATATTTTTTTTTAAATGTAACATTTTTTTATTTATAAAATATAAACATATTTACAAAATTTTAAATTTTTACAACTATAAAAAAACTAAATACATAGCAATGGCAGGCCACAGAACATTATTCTTCATCTGTGGTCCCCAACGAGTCGCGCAGCTCCTGCATCTCGCCCACCATCTGAAGGACCCTGACACTCAGTTGTGCCACTCTGGCACGTGTGGTCCCTGTTAAAAATCGTAAATTAAATTATTGGTATAACCTTGTTGGGGTCATACTGCAGTGCCCCCCCCCCCCCCGTATGGTCCAAACACCTAAATCTGGACTTCAAAAGCCCGACGGCCCGGGTTTTGCATAGGGCCCGATTATAAAACTCCTGGCACGCATTCTGCAGGCAAAGAACGGGCGTCACGAGCAAGGGCAGGAGCGGATATCCAGAATCCCCTGAAAGAATTTAAAGATACTAACATAAAATACACATTCTAAGCAACAATATTGTTTAACATGTCATCAAGGGCTAAAAACAGCCATAGGTTTAGACATGAGTCATCAACTATATTCATTGCCATATAGTGAAAATGGATTGATGGAATGTTAGCAAACTTACCCAGGAGCCATCCGCAAGATAATTCTCCTGACTCAAACTCCGCAATATATAAGCATCATGGGATGACCCTGGATGCCCTGCAAGAACACTGAGGAATCGCATATCCGGACCAAACACTGCTTGTATGTAATTACACAAAGCCAAGGTAAACAACTAAAACAATAACTCCTACAACAAATTCAGATTCAAGTTCAACAATCCAAATATAATTCACAAAGGATATAAGTCTAAATAAATATAGCAATTATATGGATGTGTGGGAAAATAAAGGTTTACATGCTAAGGACTAATTAAGGTCAGCATTAAAATGCTTCTATAAGGCATACATGAAATGTATTGATTCAGGTATGCATTGCAATACAATTTATGTCCTCAGCCATGCTGATACATGCAATGCCATGAAGCTAAAGGCGCGCAGACTTCACTGCCGAGGCCACGCCAGATCTGCACTTTTTGAAAGAGCTACCTGGCTCTCTTAAAATTGCTGCCATGACGAGGGTGCAGCTGGCTGGTCTCATCCCCGGCACACTGTCAGATAGGCTGGACAAGGGAACGCGCATGACTGCAGGGGAGCCGGGAATGTGTCCGCCGGAGGATTCGCATTGCGGGATACTCCTAAATCAGGTAAGATTACTGGCACCCTGGGGGGTTTAACACAGTGGGGCATCCAGTGCAGTGTAACATTCCCCGAGGGTAGGCTAGAAGCTGGACCTGGAATCTTTTAGATTCCAGGACCTGCCCGTGCAGGTTTTGCTTTAAAAACATTGGTGACTCAGTGGTTTATGTCCTTCAACCCTCCCTCCTTTCGTGGCACTACAAGGTGTCTATTTACATATTAAAGCATTGATGGCTTAGTAGTTAATGCTGCCACCGCATCCCCTCCCCTGGCTCGTATTTGCACTGCCCATAGTACCTCGAATGGAGGAGGCTTTGCAGAACCCGGCGCTTCAATAAGGTGCTGAGAGGGTGCTGAGAGTCATGTTTCTATACATATATTTAGGATCAGTGATGTTTGTTCTTTTCTTTACACCTGTGTTTGTGCTGCAGGAGTGACTTTCGTTGGAGTGTTTTGGCTACAATTCACCGGGAACGCACAGGTGGCGGTGACATTTTTATCTTATATGGTAACTTATACACGGTACAAGCTATTTGTAACTTATCTTTCTAGAATAGCCGTGCCCGAGACTCCAGACCTATAAAAACACCTTTAGCAGCACCTACCAAGTACCATGAACCAAGTTCATGCTGGGTTTATTTACATGCTATTCTAAGTATACAGTACGTCCTGCTCCAAATATAATACTTACAATTGGGTTATCCTCCGCCAGAGGGCGCTGTGCACTGCAGACATGCAAAAACAGGCTCCTCCCGGCTCCTCCTCCATATAACCAGGGACCTCCCACAAATCCCCAGATTTCTCTGCAGTGCTGACTGCGAAGACATGAAGTATCACTCTCTCGCAGGGCTATTACAGCCTGCGGCCCTGTTGGACTTTTCCCACCCCTCCTCCTTGATGATGTGCCTCCCAGCCTGGGCTGCGCTGGTCGGGTGAAGGTAGGCAGCACCATGTGTGCTTAACGGAGCCATGCTCCACCGCAGTCCCCCACCATAGGGTAGGCGGTTTAGGCTGATGGTGAGCCTCATAGTGGATGTCCCTCCCGCATTCTTGTCCCATGCCCCGTATAGAGGTGGACCCTGTGTAAAGGGTCGCTGTCCTCCCTCGTTTCCCCCCGTACTTCGGGGGAAAAGAAGGGGGGGGTGTGTGTGTGTAGTCCGTTGGCGGTCTCAGTGTACAGTACTGTCACGCTTATGGCCGTGCTTTTGCCCCTGATCGGCAACTGGGTGTCAGAGCCGCTGCCTTTCTAGTTTGACCCTCTCAATTTTACTTGCAATAGTCTACCGCACGCCCTGCATTATTATGCTACATCTTGGGCAGGAAACTGAATTTTCGTACACCTACAGGCGTTAGATTGGTGGCGGTGTATTGAGATTTCATGAGTATCCACTAGCAGATGTCCTTACTGGCACACTCTATGCTTAGCTTGCCGAGCCTTTACACGGCCGCTTCAGAGCTTCGCGCTCTTGGGGGAAGGCGGGGACCCGGCGTGGTGCGCTCCGGGTCACGCCCAGTTTAGACCCGCCCTCCGAGGTTCGATTGGCGCCATTTTGTTTATCCCCGCGCGCGCGTGTTGGCAGTCTCTCTCCCCTCCCCAGGTCGGTGAGTGCCCTCGCGGGCGTTTTTCATTATTAGTACTCTTTTTGTGGCTCATGGCCCTGACACCCCTTGTTCCCCTTATGTCTTTCAGACCTTGAAGATTCCGGTGGCTTCTCCCGGCCTAACATATATTGTAGCGGGCTTACAAATTCTCCCACATTAACCTAGCGGGTCTTTGGGACATCCAGGGTGGCCTATTGCGTAAATCCCTACTGGTATATTACATTAACAATCACCATATGGAGGCATCTCAGAATTCTGTGACCGGGGTCCCCCCAGGACAAGACCGGCTGTGTGCAGCGTGTGGACTGCCCCACGCTGATGCGGACAGAGCACGGGTCTGCGGACCATGTGCTGAACAAGCACTGGCCCTGCAATCAGGGTTGCCAGTGGCTGCGCCTCGTTTCAATACACCTCTCTCCCCGTGCTTAACTCTCACTCCTGATGAGTCGCACTCGAGCGGGAATGAACAGCAAGTCGTGCCGCGCAGACTGCCTACGGCCGAGTAGGTGATTTTGAGGTTGGCAGAGCGCTTGGGCCCTGGTAAGAAGCGGTCCCTTTCCATACAGCGCCGCCGCGTTTGGAATTTCTGGAGCAGGATCACTTCCAGGCTCTTGTACTCAAAGAATGGCAATGCCCTAGTAAGCTTCCAGGGGTTCCAGGGGACTGGGATTGGAAATACCCTTTCCCCCCTGGGGTGGTTAACTGCTGGTCATCACCTCCCGTGGTGGATGCACCGATCATTGGGGTGCTTAACCCCCCACCCTTTTTTGCGGCCCCTAATTATCGTACCCTTCGGGATGCTGAGGACCGGCGCATTGATAGACTGGCTTCCCACGCCTTTTCTTGTGCAGGGATGACTCTGCGCCCGGTCTGTGCCGCGGCCATCGCTGCAGTGGCCGCTAGGACCCTCATCAGAAAGTTGATTGATCATCAACCTGAGGATCTCTCCTGGTAGGTGTTTAATGCACTCTCCAGTTGTGATGTATTTGTAAGATTTATCCTTTTGGCGCTGGATGACACCATCAGCATGTGCACTAGAACTTCCGCCCTTGTCTGGCTGCGACAGTGGGGTGTTGATGATGCTATGAAAAAGATTCTTACTGGGCTTCCCTTTAGAGGGCGACGCCTATTCGGGGCCCGTCTGGACCTGTTTGGGAAAAAGGGCAAAACACCCCTTTACAGAAGGCGGCCCCGGCCTTCTCGAGGCAGGGGCACCCCTCCACCCCCCTATGTTAGCGTCAAACCAGAACCAGTGGTGTCCTTGCAGCTTTTTGGTATAGATCCCTGCCCCAGGAGTGGCAGACAACGCCCTGGTCCCTCCGGCAGGACTAAGTCCAAGCCTGTTACCAAAACCCCCCAAGCATGATGGGGGATGGCCGCAGCACCTTGCCCCTATCAGGAGGCTGCATGCCTCGTTCTGATGCAGTCAGGAGGAAGTTTCCTCTGGATGCAGGATAATGTCTGCTGGGCGGCCCCTTCCCGAGATATTCAGGATGCTTCTGGTCCCTGCCTCTCTTCTTGTGGAGCAGGTCACGCGCGATCTGCGAGGTCTGGGGTCACCTGCTGGTTGCCCTTAACAGACAGAGGCAGGGGCCTCTACACTAACCTTTCGACATTCCTCCAAACGGATGAGACACTCTGCCCATTCTGGCCTTCCATAGGTGAGGCAACTTACATTCACAGGCGGTTTACTGCATGGTTTCTCTGAGTTGGGCCGCCAGTGCCCTGTGTCCAGGGACCTCTTGCCGTCGGTAGGGACCTAAAGCGCTTATTTCATGGCCATCGTGCCTTCCGGGCTCCAAGAACCTTACAGGTTAGTTGTTGGCGCTCCAACACTGCTGCTGTGGCCTTATTATCTAGCCTTGGTTCTGCTCCCGGAGTGATCGACCTAGGCGATGACGGGGGTGATATCTCTACTGAGACCTAGGGGGCATCCGCGCGAGGAACTGCCGGGCCGTCCCTCTTTTGCTTCCCAATTCCTTTGTCAGACCGAGTTGCTACTCGGTTGGTGGTGTCTTTTGGGAATCTTTGGATGTGTGCTCAATCACCTCAACTCCTCTTTTTCCCCTAGTGGTATCTCCGTTCCTAGGGTTGGATCTGGATTCGGTTCAGACAGGAACCTGCCTCCTTGCCTATACTTGGACAATCTGGTTGCATGGGCTCGGTCCCTCTTGCTGTTCCCATCTCTTCACCAGACTGGATTGTAGCTGGTGGGTCCGTTGGTGGCTGTTCCAAGGTTGTCCCTTGTGCTCAGAGCCCTTGGGCTCTTCTACTACTCTTATTGTAAATGCTGGACTGGGTTCCAGCTTCCCTGGAGATGGGTCGGTGTACCCTTCCACCTTGGCACGGTAGTTTCCCCTGAGACCCCTGCCCGGGTGTAGGACAGCGTTCCCTGCATATCTAAGATATTCACTCCTTGGAGGTCCTTCTGCGTTAGGATGTGCTTGTTCTTGGGTCTCCATGTGATCCGTCTAGTGTGGATCATTTCTGGGCCTGTCCCTATCTTGGGTCCTAGGCCCTTGTTTCCCTGTCTCAGATGGTTCTGACCTTGGTCTCGAGGCTTCATAACTTCGTGCTGAACATTCTGTTCCATATGTCTTACCTTCCTTCACCCTGCTTGACAGGGTTCTGTGCAAGTTGCTCTGGAAGGGGGAACCTGTCGATACTGACGGCCCTTGGGTGACCTAGTGGAGTGTGGTTTGCAGATGTGGTTCTGTGGACAGCGGACCTGTACGTCCTGTCAGGAGTGTTGGCCTGTTCACTCGGGCCCCCCATCTCTATTTTACCCCTATCTTCAGACTCTGGTCTGGATGGTCTGACGGTTGATTCATCCACCTTGATGGAAGTGGGTGTACCTTTGAGTGTCTGTGACTTTTGGAAGACTGGGTTTTGGCTTCTTTTGCCTCTTCTTCCGTCTATTGTGGGGTATTGTTTACCCATATTGATTGGGTTGAGTTTTTGGCTCTCCCCTGTGGGCGAGCTCTGTTCCAGGGTTTTTAAGTTATTACAGCATGGGTTGGAGTTGGCTCTCCTACTCGGTGCCCTGGTGGTTCAGGCTCTGCCCTGTCCGTCTTCTGCAGAAGTCTTTACTCAGTTCCTTGCCTGGGTTGACTTTTCTTTCAGGGATTGCTCAGTGACATCCCCCTCGTAATTCTAGGGTCCTTGTTGGGATTGTTTTCTATTAGTTTTGCCTTGTGGGGTGTTCCCCTTTGGCTCTACTCCGGATGCTGTCTGGCTGTTCTTATCCTTAAGGTTGCCCTTCTTGGGCTGTTTCCTCAGTCGGCTGTGTGCCTGAGCGAGTGGCTCTGTCTAGCTAGCCCTCGTTTTCTTTACTGTTTATCCACCGAGATGAGGCGGTGTTCTGCCTTACGCCGGTTCTTCTGCCTAAGCTGGTGTCTTAGGCTCAGGTGTTAAGTCATTATCCTTCTTTGGGTTTCGTTTCTTGTAATGCTGAGGCAAGGGAACCTATTTCCCTCAATAGGTGCGGGAATTTTCTTCCCGGTTTGTCTCTTGTTCCTTAGGGGACTGTTGCTCCTTTGGGTTGTGGGCACCTACATCTGAATGTGCCTGATCTCGTCTGCCTCTAGGGGTTAGCGGCCTTGGGCCTAGCCTTTACTTGGATAAGATGTCCCTTCTGGTCCTGGGGAAGGTTTGGCTTCTTCCTGGGCTACTTTTAGTTTTGGCTCTTGTTAGGCTTCCACTCAAGCCTATTCCTTAAGGGGAAGAGTCCTTCTCATTATATTCTGATTACACTGGTGCCTTGGTATCTTTGGGCCTTTCGGCACCAAGTCTTGTTGAACAGGTTGCTTGAACGCTACTTGTTTTCTTGTTCGTACCCTTTCAAGTGTTGTTTTAATGTTGACGTTAGAGCTTTTGCTCGTGTCACTCTTGGTAGTGAGGTGTTGCAGGTGAAAGTGCTTTCAACTGTCTGCTGTTGCCTTTTTTGTTGGGGATCCCACCCTGTTCTATGGACACTGCTATTGGATGTCCCAATTGTAAGTATTATATTTGGAGCAGGACGTACTGTATACTTAGAATAATACAATTCTGTGAGATACTCACCTGTAGAATTGGTATTATACGTATACAGTACGTCCTGCTCCACCCCACCCTGGTTTTTGCATTATTCTGGATCCCCTGTATGGTGATTGTTGTTATTGTTACCATTATCAGTTGTTTTGGTGGTTGGTTTCTCCCGGGTTCTGGTTCACTGCTTTTCAATGCTGGGGATTTGTGGGAGGTCCCTGGTTATATGGAGGGCCGGGAGGAGCCTGTTTTTGCATGTCTGCAGTGCACAGCACCCTCTGGCGGAGGATAACTCAATTGTAAGTATTATATTTGGAGCAGGACGTACTGTATACGTATAATACCAATTCTACAGGTGAGTATCTCACAGAATTGTATTTTTAAAACCAATATAACTTCAATACCTGCATTGCCATAAAGTATATTATATCTGAATTAAACATGATACCCACTGATCACTGTGATAGTTTAACCCTATATTAGTGAAAATCTGACTGGTCTTCAGGGTCAAGATCCTAAAAGGGGCATATGCCCAACAAGTTACCAGCCTAAATCTGCAGTAACTGCAAATAACATAGTCCACATGTTTTAGGAGGATGGAGCTTTGTAACTATGGTTTCTATACCCACTTTTGCCATGGCTGCCTTATATCATCACCATTCTGTTCTTCTATCCAAAGAATCCCTATATAATCTTCCCAGCTCTCCTTTGTCTTCTTTATGTCAGCCCCTTTAGTTACATCCTCTCTGGACCCCCTAATGAATTCTTTGTAGGGTAGGTTATCTGTACTGTTTGCTGTGTGACAATGCACTTACTACTGCACTGAACCCATCTGCCCAAGGCATTGTTTATACAAAGTTCTTATGGGGAGGTGGTGTACACCAGTTCCCTCGGTTGGTTCTAGGGGAGGGCGAGCAGGGCGATCGCCCTGGGCGCCGAGGCCATTCAGGGCACCTTTATCCCAGCCATCCTGTTTTCTGCAGATGAGTCAGGGCCACTGTTAGTGGTGCAGGCCATAAAACATGCCCCTTATCCCCCCATATGGGCTCTGCCTGCTGCTATGGTAGAGGCACAGCATGGCACATACCTGTATGGGACAACATCACCGTGGGATGAGTAAAGAGCGGCCAAAATTTTTTCCTTCCTGCACTGAGCTCTATTTTTGCCTAGAAATTGCCCTGCACAGGGCTTTGGGCTTCATCACCAGGTTGCTGCCATCAGGGTTTCCTCATACTGTATGTGAGATGCAACCAGGAGCAGGAAATCAAGGTAGATTGTGGATTAGAAACAGCACCTTTTGAAAGTCATGAATCAAAAACAAAACCCTCTGGCAGGTCATAGACCAAGAACATCACATCCCGGAATCTGCAACATACACAGCAACTGGCAGGACATTGAGCAGAAACAGAAACCCAAGCAAAGCCTATATGGGCACATGCTTTTCTAGGATACCATGTTCCCACATAAGGGTTTGTGATGGGACAAGTCAGGGAGATGGGAACATGTCAAAATTATTACAGGAGGCAGGGCCGGCTCCAGGTTAGTGGGGGCCCTTGGGCAAAAGAGTCTTAGTGGGCCCTAAAGTAGTGTGTCACATGATGTCACCTTTCAGATCTGCTGCCACTAATGGGTCATCTTCTACTGCTGATCACCCTCCAGTCTGTATTGCCTTCCCTATAGCCACGAATCATCCTCCAGTCCTTATTGATTTCCCCATAGCCAACCATCACTCTCCAGTCCTTATTGCCTTAGCTATAGCCACCAATCACTCTCATGTCCTTATTGTTTCCCCTATAGCCACCAATCACCCTCCCATACTTATTGCCTTCCATATAGTAACCAATCATCCTCTAGTTCTTATTGCCTTCCCTAGAGCCATAAATCATCCTCCAGTTCTTATTGCCTTTCCTATAGCCACCAATCACCCTCCCATTGTTATTGCCTTCCCTATAGCCATCAATCATCCTCCAGTCCTTTTTGCCTTTCCTATAGCCACCAATCACCCCCCCCCCCCATCGTTATTGCCTTCCCTATAGCCATCAATCATCCTCCAGTCCTTTTTGCCTTTCCTATAGCCACCAATCACCCTCCCATCGTTATTGCCTTCCCTATAGCCATCAATCATCCTCCAGTCCTTTTTGCCTTCCCTATAGCCACCAATCGTACTATAGCCCTTGTTGCATTCTGCTTACTGCTTGCTCTGCTGCCACTAAAGGCTCCATTATTACTGTCAGTTGTCACCTGGTTCTTGGCACCTTCTGAGCTTCCATTAACTGCCCTCAGTTCCATGCCATCTTCTCCATTGTTGCTGACCATCCCCTGTTGCTGAGGCCAGCCATGTGTAGGTCTGCACACAACACCCGGTATTTGGTTGTTCGGGTCCACTGTAAAATAGTACTATGGCCAAGAGTGAGCCTGACTGGGCCCCTGAAGATGCCAGCGGCCCTGGCAATTGCCCAGGTTTGCCCTTTACTGGCGCCGGCCCTGACAGGAGGGATTAAAGAGCATTATAGTCAGCCAGGGACCTTCTCTGATGACCAAATAGCGGTTAAGGTTTTTTCACACTGGGATCATGCAGCATTCAGGTGGTTCTTACCCTTTGGCACCAGTGCACCCTCTGCTTCAAATACTCTAATGTCTTCAGTCAGCACATTTGTAAGCAGCACTTCATCCTACTCCAGTCCCAGGTGCTCAGGGGTGCCATTGCATACTCTAGCCATGGACTCGGACTCGAGTGTTGGACTGGTATGCCTGGGGCCCACCAGTAGAACTGACTCTGGGGGGCCCACCCTACATTTAGATGCAAGTATTACTGCCTTACATTCAGGGCCCATGCACAGAAACATTATGCCAAACTGTATTGTCTCTGTAGGTGCACTTGGGATGGCACAAATAAGCCATACATAGTTCATGTGTGGCGATGAAGGCCCTCAAAGGGGTCGCTTGGACCAGGGGCCCGTCTGGCTTTTTGCTGGTAACCCTGTGGGTGAGTCCGAACCTCAATGGACTTCAGATGGGTATAAGATTTTTTAAATACCCAATCTGGTGTAATAAAATAAATACTTTCTCCTGCCCATTTATGTTTTTTACGTAAACACAGGTTGATTTCATTCAAACGTTCGCAGTGTTTATCAGACAGACAAGGTCATTTTTGTGGATTTTACAGCTCTTGCTGATAGTTGGTGGCTATAAAAGTTCCCTCTGGCGCTGGAAACTTATACAGGATACAGCCGCAGACACTTCACCATGAAGTCCTACTTGCTGCTTGTGGGGTTTTTGCCTTGCCTCATATATGGAACTATCCTGCCAGAACCACGTGAGATAACTTGATAACATAATCTAAACAAATTCTAAATTTTGCACTTGTGATTAGGCCATTTGGCAGTGACAAGCATACAATATTGGGTTCATTGGCCAATAACACCTTTCTGAATCATGTGATATTTTTAGTGGTTAAATTCTTCCAAAACTTGTTAAGAACTGGAGCACTGCCAGGTACTGTAAAAGTGAGTGAGGATTATGTAAAATAGCTATGCATAGTATCTATGCACTATGTATAGCTTAATTATATAGTTACATAGTTAATACGGTTGAAATAAGACATATGTCCATCAAGTTCAACCAAGGGTGTTGGGGTAGGGGAAGATTTTTTTTATTTTATTTTGTTATTCTACTGACAACAGCTAATAGTAACTGTTAATGTTATTTTCTTCTAAATAAGCATCTAATCGTTTTCTGAAGCTGTAAGCGGTTGATGCTGTAACAAGCTTCTGTAAGAGGCTATTCCACAGATTTATAGTTCTTATGGTAAAGAATGACTGTCGCTTCCGGAGACTGTCGTGTTATGTTAGGGTTCACTAACAGCAGGGGGTTACTTACTATAGGAATGGTTCTCACTAGGCTCTGACTGGCCCACAGGGTTACCAGAGACCCATTTGAGGTCCTTTATCACTAAGACCTGAACTATGTATGGCTTATTTGTGGCATCCCAATTGCACAGACAGAGGCAATACAGATTGGCATAATGTTTCCGTTCATGAGTCCTGAATATAAGCCGGTAATACTTGCATCTAAGTGTGGGGAGGGCACCCAGAGTCAGTTCAACTGGTGTGCCCCAGGCATCCCAGTCTGACACTGCTGACTGCTGGTCAGAGCTACAATGGTCTCTGATCAGGGCAGTATTTGGGGTTTACATTGCTTTACGCACTTTTAATGACAAACTACACCAGTTTTTTTCTGCACCAAGTTTGCTAATAAGTCACACAGGAAGGATCGTTCACATGATTTGGGACACTATTTTGATTTTGAGAGACAGGCTATTTTTAGAGAGGCTGAGTTTTGAGAGGTTTTCCTAGCCAGTAATATTTTTAAAAAATTGCTTACATCTGATTGGGTATGGGATGGACCAGCTCTACAAGTGAAGTACAATTCTTCTAATGAGGTAGATAGTAGACACAGGGAGGGCTATCTATATTATTTTAGAGCTGCTGCAATTTTTGGAAAGGCTTTTTTGTGAGACTTTGTCACCCATTCCACAATAGGTGAAAATAAAATTGTCATCTATTATTTACAAAAATATCCTTACACCTGATTGGTTTTGGGATAGAGCAGTTATACAAGTACAATAACTAGTTTCCTTCTAGTGAGGTTAGCAGCCTATGGTGTATGCAAACACATTACAATTAGCCCCCACATGGATTTATAATTCTGTAAAGAAAAAAATATCTTCTTTATTGGCAAGATTTTGCCCCTCACCTGTAGAAATCTCTTTTTACAAATTAGGGGCACTTTTTACTACAGTGTAATGTAAATGTAAAAAGTTCACTATTTTTTTTAAGGACTTTCATTGTCTTCCTATCTGGTGATTCAGCGACAGTGAAACTCTCATGCTACTACCAAAAGATTTTTTTTCTACTATTACTGACTTGTGTGCTGAGTTGCAAATCCTCACTAAACTCATCCTCTTGGCAAAGTGCTGAGGCCCCCAAATTTATTTCATTTATCATCATACTTAGCTACCTTTTGTCTCACCTGGTCCAAATGACTTTCCACCTTTCTTGGCTTTAACTGACTCAAAGGGTAGAGAAGACCCCCTATATTTAAAACTGTAAACCTAAATATGACCTAATGAGCTATTTCAGGTAAAATCAGGCCACATCACATCAGTATACTGGATTACCAGAAGATCATAGTGTGACCTGAACATCCAGAATGTATCGCATACATACCCACATTTTTACATATGGGCATCTATTATACTGGAATCTGTTTATACTGGGATAACACACAGTGGCATTGACACCAGCACCCAGTTCTCTCTACTTGCCAGGGCCAAGTTTACTGTATAATTTATTCATTCAACACCAAGAAAAATGCATATTGTTCAGCGATATGCCTCATGTACTACATGTGTATGTTTTTCTAGTTTAGCTTTTGTTTCACATTGGTACCAGTATAATTATTGGTTATTGCCATTCATTCTAAGGAATCATGTCATCTAGCTTGTTTCTCTGTATAGGAAACCTTGATGAAGTACCACAACCATTTGCCGCCACTAATGATGAAATCACTAGTATAGCGGAGCAACTGTACTCTGCAGATGTGAATAAAGCTGTCAGTGGAGACATCACTGTGAATCTTCAGTACTTGGCTTCCAGCACACAGACTGGCTCCGGAAACGACTATGCAAGCCAAAAGTGAGCTAATGACAACTACCTCAGTTCTATTCAGAATCAGATTATTATTGCCAAGTACATACAGTGTAAACACACAAGGATTTTTGTTGGTAGGATGGCAAAGTACAAGGGATAGGAATGGAAGGTAAGTATTGCAGCAAGAGTATAGGAAGAGAATATACTATAGATACAGTAGTGAGCATCCAGCACAATCTGTAGGTTTAAATATTGGGAGAGATGGGAAGATTTGCTACCCAGGCAGTCATACCCGGCACGACTTGAAGGCATCATGGATAGAGTAATTTTTTAGAATAGGGGCCAACTAAGGTTTGCATAACAAATGCCAAAGATTGGGGCAGTAGAGATGAGAAAAGGTCATAATGGTCTCATCTGTGCATCTGGGACTCAAAAGACAGGGAGTTACAAGTGGATCTACTCTTAGGACCAAGATTCACACAGAGATGGGGGATAGCCACTAGACCAGGGGTCTTCAATATTTTGGCGAGCACAGGCCAATAAAATAATTTGGAACCTGGTTGCAAACCACAATGAATAAGTTCAGATTTTTTTTTATTTGGAATAGCATAACGAGAATTTTCGACAACAATCAGGATACCCACAAACTCCACACACATGTTCTTCCACCACACCCCTATATTCATATGTAATAAAACCCACTCTCCATTGCTAAGCATACCATTTTTTTAAAAGAACTTTTACCATTTTACGAAATTATACAGCCAAAGATTTCACCGAGAGTGGGCATTGTACAATCAATGTCACTGTGTTACTCCAAGCCACCGCTTCCTCCTCTATTTGCCAGTGTGCCCCTTCTACATCCCTCTCCTTACATTAGCCCTTAGTGTACCTTTGCAAGTTAGTTCTATTTACTTTCCGCACAGCAGGTCAGGATATGACCCATTGGGTGTGTCCACGACTTCCACTTCTACATGCTTCCTATGGTGACCATTTATAAAAATAGTGAGATGTCACAGATGCTGTGGTTCACACAAAACTGCTGTAGACATGCCTCTACATCTAGTTCAAATGTACAGTAAGGGATGATATTGTGCATTGAGCTGGACATTTTACTTTTGGATCTCTTTTTATTTTAGGCTTTTCAGCTATGTAAATGAAGCCAAACTGTTTGCTCGCCCAACCTTTGCAAGATATATTTCTCTTCTTGACAATTATGTTAAAACTTCTGGAACTGCAGAGTCAGTGCCCACCGGAGAGGTCTCGGAGCAAAATGCATTCATTGATGAGGTCTTCAAAACTTCTATCTTCAGCATACTTTCAAATTTCTTAATTTCTAAAGGTAAAACATGATGATGAACATAGACATCTTGTGTGTCTCTTACATAAGAAGTGGTACCACTTTTAATCCTACCAGCCCTAGGCATAACAGTATCAAGCTTAATATGATAATATTAATATTAATGATAATAATATACAGTGGATATCTACACACCCCTGGTAAAATGGCTGGTTTGTGACCAAGAAAATCTTTTCCCACCTTCAATATGATTTAAAGTCTGTACAGTCCTAAAACAAACTGAAAGAGTGGATAAATAAAAAGATATAATATGCGGTTGCACACCCAATACTTTGTTGAATTTATAACGGTATTCAGTGTTTTGGGGTAGGAGTCTATCAGCATAACACATCTAGGTTAGGCAAACTTTGCTCACTTTTTCTTGCAAAAGCGCTCCAGATCTGTCAGATTGCACAAGAATCTCCTGTGTACAACAGGTGACTTCTTCTTTTCTTTTTCCAGCTTATCTCTTTCATTTTTTTAACTATTATCTCTTTCTCTCGTTTTCTTATTTTTTCATGTCTCTTGGTTACTTCACATCTTGAAGTGCACCCAGGATTTTCACTATCCCAGATTCTGGTCTGTCCCCGGTTTAGGGTGCCCCACTGTTTAAAACCCCCCAGGTTGCAGAGTCCACTTACCTCTCCTCAGGGCCATGCTGCTGCTAGAGCAGCTGGCTCAAATCCTCACCTCCCGCTGTGTGCGCCCCTGCACATCCATTCAGCTGGGCAAGCGGGGCCACGCACAGCCAAGGAAAGAAGCAAGTGATGCTGGCGCTGGTTGCGCATGTACTGTGGGCTTGGGGGAAATGTGAGTTTACTGCACGCCCTGGGGAGTTTCACAGACAGACAGTGGAGATAGTAAGCCTCAGTCTCATAGACTCCAGGGTGGGTTTTGGTCCACTGTAAACATTCTGAATTTTGGAAACATGATCTAGAGCAGGGGTACTCAACCACTTCTTGAAAAGGTCCATTTAAATGCATCTGGTTAGAGGTGAATGTTGTGGGTGGTGGATCGTTTAGGGGGAGAGGCTATAGATTCCCCAGGCAAAACCAAAAAAAAGGCTGCTAGCCCACCCACCCCACTACAAAAATCCTATTGGGCCCCACAGAACCTACAGGCAAAGCTGGAAGGCCACGGATTGGATGGGCAAAACAGGAAGGACAGGAATGGATGGGGCAAAGAGACTGGACAGGATGGGGCAGATCTGAGGGGACAGGGATGGATGGGGCAGAGCTGGGGGGACAGAAATGGATGGGGATGTGATGGATGGGGCTGAGCTGGGGTAGGGGGGGAAAGGATTGGATGGGGCAAAGAGACCGAAAAACAAAGTTTGTGTGCAGGGCTGTCAGGGCAGGGGTCCAGAAATCTGGTGCCAAGGTCCGCATTCGGACCCCGGTCCACCAGTTGAGTATCGCTGATCTAGAGTGCCTCGAGATTAAAACGAGACGCTCATGGTCAAGATGAGATTTCTTGAACCCATTTAATTTGTTTAACATATGGAATTATGCTTTACTCCTAGAAAAATGATATGAGGATATCTTTGAAGCCCGGGAATCCGTAAATACTTACTGTGTTTTCTGCATAGAATTATAAGTAGTATTGAACCCTATATAACAAAGTAATTTTTGTATTCTGAAACTCAATAAAAACATTGAAACATAAAATTTGTCCACCTTGCCTATAGGTTATTACACATCTGCCACCAGTTTTAAGGAGGACCTGAAGCTGATGTGGTTTGGTCTTTATACCCGTACAAAGGGGCCCTTGGATTCTTCAGGCTTTGAGCACATTTTCCTTGGTGAGTATGGAAGACTGCTTAATGTATGGTATGTATAACCTTGTTTTTCTTTCACCTTTTATATCACATTTGTCAAACTCAAGGCCCGGGGGCCGGACGCGGCCCTCCAGGCACTTTCATGTGGCCCTCTGACAGGTGCCAGATGGCAGCAGCTGGGTGGTACCCTTTCTAGCCGGCTGGTTACTCCTAGTTTTCTCCTAGACAATTGTAGCACATCTTCCCATCTGTTTGTGATGCTGCATTGGTACGAGGCTTTCCTGATGAAGCTCTGGTTGGCGGAGCGAAACACGCATCGAGGGCGGCCCGACCACGTCCCCTTGATCGCATGTGCTGGCTCCTGTGGCAGTGACCTTCCTGGCTGTGTGATCCCTTTGAGCACTGGCGGCTGCACTTCTATCCAACCCACGGCAATGACAGAGGTATTGTGTGGCGGTGGAGCTGCAGTGGCAGGACGGACACTTAACCTAAGTATTACAGTTGCCCTGCCTGGATGTCTTAGCTCCTGTCCCACTGGCTTGGACACAGCCTGTCTGGGTTGCCTTGACTTTCTACAGCTGCGATTTAGCATCTACTCACAGTTTAGATCCTTATTGGGACCTGACGCCAATCGTAAGGCTTGGCTGCAATACGCCTGGATTTCCCCTTAAAGGCCTTATTCACATTAGAAATTTTGGTTGGCCAAGACCAGTGTGCGAGTGAGGGGGTGCTTGGTATACATGGGTGCATGGGGGCCTCCATTAGCATGCACAACATTTGTGTTTTATTATATATGTCTTGGGGATTTTGTACTTTGCTTAGTGTAGTGCCAGTGGCCATGTGCAATATGTTAAATAAACTACATTGTTCGTTCTGGTATCATTTGTAGCCGCCTGTCTCCTTGTGCCAGCCCCACACTCAGCCACCTGTCCTTTTAGTGTTGTTCAGCTTGTAATAGTCAGCCTTTTGCCTGAACTCTGTTCATTTTTTAGATGAAGCATTGGCAGCAATACCGGTGAACAATCTCAGAACAATGTCCCCTGCGACCTAATAGCACCACGAGGGTCACCCATCTCTACAGAGTTCATTGGTACCTCACTTCCTGTTTCAGGAAATAGCTCTGCACTTCCTCCAGTGTCTAGCGGCCTGCCCAGGCCGCACATTGTGCATCCACAACTAGAATACATATTTATTTATAATGTTTGCCACAATTGTCAAACTGAGAACTGGAATAAATGTGGTAACCACTAACTTTGTTTCTACATCGGATGCCCCGCTGTGTGAGACCCCCCGGGGCACCGGTAATCTTACCCGATCCTCGCGATCCAGAAACGTTGTCTTCGCTTGTGGCCGCATCCCTGGCTTCTCTAAAGGCCGTGCGCATTTCCTACGCTCAGCCATTTAGTTAGCCTGGACGCACACACAAGAGGCGGGGATGTTCAAATCAGTGGCTTTATGCCGCGCATTAGTATGCGCTGCATTAAGGGCTGATTGGACAAGCTTCTGCAAATGCGCCATGGGAACGGGGAAAGGTGAGTGAAAGTGGGCGATCTGGGGGGTTTCACATAGAAGGGGCAGGGACCAATAGCCAAGATAGTTGAAATCCTGGTGATTGGTCCTCTTTAAAAGTACAACTTCATCATAAAAACATAACAGTATAGGGGCCGGATTATAGGTGAGGAGCAAGGGGCACGTGTCCCTGGGCCTCCACCATTTGCCCTGCAAGAGGGCCTCCACCACCTTTGGTGCTATGGTTGGGAGTATTGGTACTTTGCGTCACCACTGATTGGTCCGGTCGGCCCCTATCCATATGCCCTTGCATATGGGGTTACAAAGGAAAAACCCTGACCTTGCCAGTGGATCAGCACTGTTCACCCGATCCTCCAGGTCCTGGGCACCACCATCATGGGCAGAAAGCACAGAGCAGGGAAAAATGCTGCACAGCACCTAACAGGGAATGATACTTTTTGTCTTTTTGTGCGGCAGCTGCTCGAACCCAGTAAAAGGGCACTGAACCATGAGCGAGGTAAGGATTTTTTTTCTTTGTAACCCCCTCCCTATCCCAAGCCTGGACTTCCACATTAAACCATGTGTGTCAAATGATCTAAAGAACACAAGTGCTTACTGGCAGTTTGGTCACACGGGGAGGCAGAGCAAAGATCATGTTCATTCGTCATGTAATCATGAGTTTGTAGTACAAACTAAAAATATGAATATATGAAAATATAAATTTATATGTTTCATTATATACTCATGGCTAGTGCTTTCTTAATTTATATTGGGGGTGGAAGAAATGGGTTCTGGTCCTCTTTAAGCGCCAGTTCTACCCACTTTCCCCACAGCAGCATGATTACGTTATTCCCCCATAATTCTACCTATGCTTCTCCCCACCTTTACCTCCTTTCAGCCTTGCGATCTACTGTTTGAGACTGCAGGCCACATCTGATGGCTCCACAGGCCAAGGGTTGAGCATGCATGATTCTTGTTCTCCCCTCATAGTCACTAGCCACCTGCCCTGCCCAATCCAAAAACATCTCCCACATCCCTCATCCCTTCATCCACTTCTCCGCTTGCTTCTTCAGTGCTGCTCCTCTTACTGTCCTGCCACTTAACCTCCCACTATTATCTGCCACTCGCTTGATCCACTTCTCCTCTTGCTACTTCAGTGCTGCTCCTCTTACTGTCCAGCCACTTAACCTGCCACTATTATCTGCCACTCGCTTCATCCACTTTTCCTCTTGCTTCTTCAGTGCTGCTCCTCTCACTGTCCTGCCACTTAATCTGCCACTGTTATCTGCCACTCGCTTCATCCACTTCTCCTCTTGCTTCTTCAGCGCTGCTCCTCTTACTTTCCTGCCACTTAACCTCCCACTATTATCTGCCACTCGCTTCATCCACTTTTCCTCTTGCTTCTTCAGCGCTGGCCCTCTCACTGTCCTGCTACTTAACCTCCCACCATTATCTGCCGCTCGCTTCATCCACTTTTCCTCTTGCTTCTTCAGCGCTGGCCCTCTCACTGTCCTGCCACTTAACCTGCCACTATTATCTGCCTTTCGCTTCATCCACTTTTCCTCTTGCTTCTTCAGCGCTGGCCCTCTCACTGTCCTGCCACTTAACCTGCCACTATTATCTGCCTCTCGCTTCATCCACTTTTCCTCTTGCTTCTTCAGCGCTGGCCCTCTCACTGTCCTGCCACTTAATCTGCCACTATTATCTGCCGCTCGCTTCATCCACTTCTCCTCTTGCTTCTTCAGCGCTGGCCCTCTCACTGTCCTGCCACTTAATCTGCCACTATTATCTGCCGCTCGCTTCATCCACTTCTCCTCTTGCTTCTTCAGCGCTGGCCCTCTCACTGTCCTGCCACTTAATCTGCCACTATTATCTGCCACTCGCTTCATCCACTTTTCCTCTTACTTCTTCAGCGCTGGCCCTCTCACTGTCCTGCCACTTAACCTACCACTATTATCTGCCGCTCGCTTCATCCACTTCTCCTCTTGCTTCTTCAGTGCTGCTCCTCTTACTGTCCTGCCACTTAACCAGAGTTTCCTCTGTCCAAGCTAGTTCCTATATTTCATCAATAGTTTAAAGACCATCCCAGACACAACCCCCACCCTTCCCATAACCTCCTCCTTCCTCAACCCTGATTAGCTCCTCCCATTCTCATCCTTGGGAAGAGGTAACGTATTGCTCAGTAAGGGCAGCGAATTTGTTGTACGCCCACTTTTCTGGTGTGTTGCATCTGTGTGAACCAGATTTTCTGATGGGGGCCTTGAACTGCACCCAGGAGTAGTAGAGTCTACCTTAATGCAAACCTATTATTATTATTATTGTTTATTTATATAGCGCCATCATCTTCCGTAGCGCTTTACAAGGTAGTAATTACAGACAGGGTAGAAACATACGGTACATATACTATTTCAAATGCAGTTTTACAGATTTGACAGTGGATATTCTGAGTACAAGATACAATAGGGGAGAGAGCCCTGCCCTTGTGAGCTTACAGTCTAAAGGAAGAGGGGTGAAGACGAGGGAGATGGATCACAAACAGTCAGTATTAAGCTTTGTGGCATGTGCTCTTTAGAAGATTGGTTAAGCCAGATTATATGCTTGTCTGAATAAGTGAGTTTTAAGGGCGCCTTTGAAGGTTTTGAGGGTTGTGAAGTGGCGGATTGGGTGCGGGAGGGCATTCCAGAAGATTGAAGTTGCACGTGAGAAGTCCTGGAGGCGGGCGTGAGAGGAGGTGACCAGGGAGGAGGACAGGAGAAGGTTAGCAGCAGAGCGGAGGCAGCGTCTAGGTTGATATTGTTGGATTAGAGATGAGATGTAGGGAGGGGCCTGGTTGGAGAGAGCTTTGTATGCGAGAGTTAGAGTTTTGAACAGGATTCGCTGTGGGACTGGCAGCCAGTGTACGGATTGGCAGAGAGGCGCAGAACTGGAGGAGCGAGAGGAGAGATGGATGAGGCGAGCAGCAGAGTTCAGGATAGATTGAAGGGGTGCCAGTCTGTTAGTTGGTAAGCCACAAAGAAGGATGTTGCAGTAATCCAGACGGCATATGACCAGGGCATGCACTAGCATTTTAGTGGTGTCAGGTGAGAGGAAATGACGGATGCGGGAGATGTTTTTAAGTTGGAGGCGACAGGAGGTGGCCAGGGAGTGAATATGTGGTTTTAAAGAGAGGGCAGAGTCCAGAGTGACTCCCAGGCACCGAGCTTGGGGAGTTGCTGTTATTGTGTAATTGTTGACAGAAATAGATGTGTTAGAGAGGGGAGGGGAGTTAGATGGGGGGAAAATAACCAGTTCTGTCTTGTCCATGTTTAGCTTGAGGTAGCGAGATGACATGAATGAAGAAATAATGAGAGGCAGTTGGGGAGGCGATATAGGAGAGAGGAGAGATTGGGGCCAGAGAGATATATTTGAGTGTCATCCGCAGAGAAGTGGTATTGGAAGCCTAGTGAAGTTATAAGTTTGGCAAGGCCATGGGTGTAGACTGAGAAAAGTAGGGGGCCTAGGACAGAACCTTGTGGCACACCAACAGAAAGAGAACGGGAGGAAGAAACTGTGTTAGAATAGGATACACTAAATGATCTGTCAGAGAGGTAAGAGGTGAGCCAAGAGAGTGCAAGACCTTGAACCCCGAGAGAGGAGAGAATATCAAGAAGCAGAGAGTGGTCGACAGTGTCAAAGGCTGAGGAGAGGTCAAGAAGGATGAGGATGGAGTAGTGACCAATGCTTTTGGCAGTGAGCAGATCATTGGTGACTTTGGTGAGGGCAGTTTCAGTGGAGTGGTTACGGCAGAATCCAGATTGTAAGGGGTCAAATAAGTTGTTAGTGGATAAGTATTGTGACAGTTCTGAGTGGACATGTTGTTCAAGAAGTTTGGAGGAGAAAGGGAGTAGTGAGATAGGGCGGTAGCTGAAGAGGGCAGAGGGGTCGAGAGAGGGTTTCTTGAGTATCGGAGTAATAACAGCATGTTTGTAGGAAGAAGGAAAGGTGCCCGTGGAGAGAGAAAGGTTGAATATGGAGGTTAAGGCTGGAGTGAGGGATGGAGACAGTTGAGGAATAAGGTAGGATGGAATAGGATCGAGGGAGCAGGTAGTCAGGTGGGCCCTAGAAATGAGAGGTTAGTCCAAGCTCAGTTATTGGAGTGAAGAAAGTAAGAGAGTAAGGCGGGGGGGTTGTTTGAAGTGCTGAGGGATTCTGAGGGGCAAAGCCAAGTCGAATTTTTTCTTTGAAGAATGTAGAAAATTCTTCTGCTGTTATTTGGGAGGTTGGAGGAGGAGGTGGTGGGCGGAGTAAGGAACTGAAAGTGTTGAAGAGTTGTTTGGGATTCCGGGCTTGTGCAGAAATCAGTGAAGCGAAATAAGCTTGCTTAGCAGATGAAAGGGCCGTCCTGAGTTCCTGAAGGGCTTGTTTATAGAATAGAAAGTCATGATTGGCTTTGGTTTTCCTCCATCGCTGTTCAGCAGCTCGAGACAGTTGTTTCAATCTGGTTGTGCGTGCATTTAGCCAGGGTTGGGGGTTTTTGGTGCGGGGACGGCTATAGGTGAGGGGGGCGACAGAGTCCAGAGCTGAGGAGAGAGTATTATGGTAGTGTGATGATGCAGCCTCTATGTCCGTGGGTCTGAAGAGGTTGAAGTGAGGCAGAAAAGGACTGAAGATCTAGGTTTCTTAAGTTCCTGCGTTGAGTTGTGGGTTTGTGTGGAGGGGGGTTTGCAGGCATTGGAGAGAGGATCATAGTCAGCAGATTATGGTCAGAGAGGGGGAGCAAAGAGGATGAGAGGTTTGATAGAGAGCAGAGGTTAGAGAAGAGGAGGTCAATTGTGTGGCCGTCTTTGTGGGTGGGTGCAGTAGACCATTGCTTGAGGCTGAAAGATGAGGTTAGTGACAGTAGTCTGGTAGCAGCAGGGTTGCTAGTGTCAACAGATATGTTGAAGTCACCCATGATGATTGCAGGGATGTCTGTGGACAGAAACCTAAGGAGCCAGGTAGAAGAAAAGAGTAGTAGTTCCAGGAGGGCAGTAGATGACTGCGATTTTCAGGTTACAGGGAGAATATAAGCGGACACAGTGAACTTCAAAAGATGAGAAGGATAGGGATGGCAAGGCAGAGAGTGGGTTAAAGGAACAGAGTTTGGATAGAAGGATGCCGACACCCCCACCCTGTTTGTTGTTGGATCTGGGGGTGTGGCTGAGATGTAGTCCCCCGTGTGAGAGGGCAGCAGGTGAAGCTGTGTCTGATGGGGTAAGCCATGTTTCTGTGAACCCTCTTGTATAGGGTGGTAATTGGGACAATCAGAAAATGTAGAAGTGGTACTTCATGAAAAAAGGTTGAGAACCCCTGCTTTAGATTGTAAGCTCACAAGGTCAGGACCTCAATGTGCAGCTGTAGCACTTCTGTCCCACTGTGTGTATCATAAGAATATTATACTGCCCTACCCTCCTGTAATCTCTGCTTTGTGTAGCGCCACAGAAGATGTTGGCAAGGTACCTGAAAACTTTATGACCAACCCCAATATATAACACATTAATTTAGAATTTCTATTATTATTTGTATGTATGATGTGTTTGAATACACTGACTATTTCAATGCATATTACTATGCTATACTAATTCTATGCTTATTCCAATATCTGCCTTAAAGGGACATTCCAGGCAAAAGGTCTGCTTTCTGCTTGCCCCATGCTGGCTGTCAGGGGCTGCATCTTCCATCCAGCCCACTTCATTACTCCATTGAACTTTGTCCTGTCTGTAGGTTGACTCCTCCATGCATGTTTTTTTAATGTGACAGTCCCCTCATTAGTAAATTCAGTTTGGGGTCTCAGCAGAAAGAAGCACATTCTATAAGGTTTACCAGGAAATGCAAAGTGCTAGTGAATAAAGGCTGTAGCGAGCCAGCATGGGGCCAAGCAGAAAGCAGGCTAATATAACCCTTTGCTGAGAATGTCTCTTTAATCAGTCTGAGTGTTATGCTTCATTCTAAACAATCCTAATGGCTGTGTAACAGCAGACATTCACTTACACTAATGGGTTCTCTCTGCAGGTGAAATACATGGTGGGAAGGTCTCAGGATTCCACAGCTGGGTGCAGTTTTATCTTCAGGAGAAGTCCGGCCAAATAAACTACCTGAGTTACAGCGCAAATGGACCTGTAAGTGTTTCTACAAACATTTCCAGCATTACATTGTGTTTAATGCTTTGCTTCTCAGCAGAGGCCACTATATAAATAGCATTAGGTCAAGGATTTTCTATCCCTATCTACATACCTACCAACTTTTCAAGGTGTGAAAGAGGGTCATTTGTTAAGTTAGTTAAATATGTTAAATTTGTAAATCCCCTCATTGAGGATTACATAGGTGATAGGCTGTAACAGCTACAACAATATAAACACTTTGAATAGACAAATCTATTGATGCAGATCTGCATGTTACACCTAAAAGAGGGACAAATGAGAACAACAACAGACAGGGGAACATGGATTACAAAGAAGGACAGTCCCTCCTAATCAGGCACACTTGGGAGGTATGCTATCTGTCCCTGTCTACATTATCTGCAGCAATACCTAGGGGCAGTTGCTGGGTCTAGAAAGCAGTTCAAGCCTTTCTTTACGTTTCCTTTAGGTCAGCAAGAAAAAAGTGCCTACCCCTGCCCTGCCCCAGTACAGCTCAATATTTTTGTGCATTGAAAAATAATCATTAGTAAAGTCATACATACAGAGGACCAAAATTCATATACACAGAGTTTTCAAGTGTATAGTATATGCCAGAGTCAGGCACAAATCACCAGGGAATTTTCTAGGTTAAATAGCACTCAGGGTGGGGAAAAAATATCATCCCCACCACCATAGTAGCCAGCCCCCTGACACAAACCTAATAGATATTAAAGTGGACCAAATTATTCCCTCATACGTGGTATTCAGATCCGGGATGCCTGGCTCTGTAAAAACCCCCAGGTCACCCAGTAAACTCACCTTCTCCCGTCGTAGCCGCTGTCTGCTTTCCCTTAAACAGGGCGCACCCTGTCAGAGGGTAGTGGGGATGGGGACACAGCATTTTTGGCTCTTCTTGACTCTCAGCCGAGTCTTGAGCATAGTCGAGCACACTCATTGGAGGAGAGCCGCGCATGCACAATAGGATTTGGGAAAAGTGAGTTTACTGGGCGACCTGGGTTTTATTTACACAGCAGGGCATTCCAAATTGGGGTACCCCAGGGGTAAGGACCAAAACCTGGGATAGTCAAAATCCAGTGCCAGTGGACTCCCCCCCAGATCTAATTATTCATATGCAGTGTACTAGTGGGTGACTCTGAGGAGGGGCGGCACTCCTGTGCAGAGTGCAGGCTGGGGAGCGTGCTCTGTCTCCTGCATTATGCTCCCCATCTCAGGCAGATGACACAGGCGTCATGACAGCAGTCTAGAAGCTGAATGCAGGAGCCATGGTGAGTATGATGGCATGCTTCCCAACCCCACTCTGTTCCTGTCAGGGCAGTGCCTCGCTTCTCTACACACACTTCCCTAGGACTTGCAAAGGAGGATTCTAAAGAACTAAAGACTCATCCTCACAAGTCTGCTCTGCACCCTCTGCCATTCTGGCAATTATTGCGCACAGTATTTAGAGGGCTTGCATGGTGTGCACTATAATTTCATGTTACTTCAAGGGTACACACCTGCCTCCATCATAAGAGGATTAGCTGTTTTATCTGCTGACCAATCCATACAAGGTGCTTTTATCTCAGTGCGATTGGTTTCAGTGCATTGGAGATGGGAGTGGGAGCCCCAGTAATGTGAGCAAAAGTACAGTCTTGCATGCGAGTGGATTAGCAAGTCTCTAGAGGATACAGTTAAGATAATTCATGGATGACATCACCATTACACATCCTGCAAGGTTGTCAAAAACATGGATCAATGCTGCAGAACTAATAACTTGATCCTCACTGCAAATTAAACTGCTGAGTTTAGCTTTCAGAAAGCAACTACAAAGTTGGACCTGATTCACATCAATGGTTTAGAGGTCACAAGAGTGAATAACAAAATATTTCTGGGTATACATGTCACACAGGACCTCAAATGGGTTCTGCACACTAATATGGTACTAAAGGTTAAAAAGGTGCAACAATGAGACAGCTCAAGAATGAATGCCCCTCAGAGAAGCTTATGGTAATATTTTACACTGGGACAAGTCTTCAGTCATTCTCCATCTGTTTTGGGGGCACCAACGAACAAAAAATTCATTCATTGCACAGAGTTATCAGAACAGCAGAGAAGATTATTGGAGCTCCATCACTTCCATCACCTGAAGAACTGTTTGAGCAGAGAATGAAATAAAAAGCTTACACGTTATATTGGTGACCACACCCATGCTGGCCATTCCTCATTCATCATCCTTCCCTCTGGTTGAAGAAACAGAGTAGCACCCATAAAGCCTGTTAGATTTAGGAACAGCTACTATCCTCTAGCCCAGTGTCCCCCAAACCACTGAGGGCCACCAACAGGAAAGATCTGTGCATTAGTGTGGAGATCTACAAAACATGACCTGTTGGTGGCTCTCGAGGAGAGTTTGGAGAACACTCCAGCCCTTCACCAGTTAAATAGCAAATGCACCTCAAAGAACCAATGAAATCTCTAAACTGAATAGGTCCACTTTAATCCTTAGGTTAACATGTTTTTTAAAGTCTATTGTGTACATGCCCTTTTTCTTTTTCATGCAAAAATCTTCCCTTACATTGTTATTGTTAAAAGAATTTCCTTGTATGTATTGACAAATATATGTGACGAAATAAAACCCGATTGTGCTGCGAGACATATGGATATACTTCAGGTCTCTATTCCTATAAAATGTGTAGGACCACGGACAATGAATTTAAAGTAAGGTTTTTTTTGTTGCTCTGTAAAAAAGCATTTCATCATTGAACGTATTCATATTTTTTCCGTTCAGTGGACAGGTTACCCTGATGTACTCGGAGTTCAGTTTAAGTGGTCCACCTACTTGAAGTCCATTGGTTCAATGTTTGTTGGAAGCAGTCCTGAGTTTGATTTGGCAATGTTCACTCTTTGTTATGTAACGCGCCCTGACAGTGTGTGAGTATTTCTTTCTTCTTTGGAGGCATGTCTGAGCGTTTATGGGGTGTTTTATATGCCATCCACTTGTCCACTAACAGATCTGAATATAGGAAGAAACCAAAACAGATCTCAGTTTAAAGCAGCTCTGTTTTGAATAAAACCCTCTGATACTGTTTTATTGCGGCCAAGGAAATCTGAATAGAGCGAGGAGTAGAGATATGTTGGGGATGTGGTTGCAGTGCCGAGACACGTTGTGGGCACGTCTGAACGGTGTGAAATGGGCGTTTCACACAGACATGAATCCAGATGCAGGATGCCTCATAAATAGGTAGAACAACCCACTTTAGAGTCTTATAAAATCGAGGGTTGATTGCTCCTCTTTAATTCCTGGATCCCACAGCAATGACCTGCAGCAGTTAGCAGAATACTGCTCTGCAGTTGCATCCCTGCTCTGTATGCCACTGCTGGCAGACCATCAGTGCTCTTCTGATTGACACAGGTAGGGGGTTATGTGGCATAGGCTGCAGGGTTTCAGTACAGGGGCAAGTGCAGGATCATGCTATGGGTGCAGGGGTTACTGTCCAATATAGGATGCGTGGAAAAACCAGACTACAGAGAATACTTACCATTTGGCACACGCCAGTCACCCCCTATGGAATACAGAAAACTGCTGCACACCACTAATTGGCTGCATCCGTTTGCAGCAGCTTCCTGTGTTCCTTGACGTACTGCTCTGTACTGTATGCTCTGCGTGCTTGTGATGTGACATACCCAAAGGTGCCCAAGTTGCCCTTATAAGTTTACAGTATAAAAGGAGGAGGATTATGATTGATAATGAGTTTGGTGGTATGTCCCCTGTGGAGGTTATCCCTGTCCAGGCACACACTAACTTCCACCTTATCCCTCTGGGGAACAGTGAAAATGAGCCATTTCAAAGCATCTTAACATCTCTGTTTACATGTAAATACCTTATGTATTCTAAGCAACCCTGCTTTCTTCACTTTAATTTCTGGGTCATGGCTGAGCTGGGAAGGGCACAGCTTTATGATTAAGCTGTGGGACCACTGTGGCTTGCCAAGCTTGCTTATGCTGCTTAAGCAACACAGAAAGTGGCTGTTGGACCTTTTTGCATGATTCTGTAGGAATAAAAACTTTGGAGTACTGTTATGGCTTTTACCTGGTTATATTTTTCCTTGAGGTGAGTAAGGGCACTTTTGAAAGGTTGGATTGTTGGAATGTTGAATTGTGTCCGGCGTGGGGGGATTCCAGAGAAGTGGAGAGGCATTTGAGAGGACCTGGAGGTGGGAGTGAGAGGAGGAGGCCAGGGTTGCAGACAGGAGAAGATCAAAGGTAGAGCAGAGGTTGCACCTGGGTTGATATAGCTGGATTAGGGATCAACTTTAAAGAGGAGCCTGGCTCGAGAGAGATTTGTAATTTACTCAATTCTCTATGAGACTGACAGCCAGTGGATCGACTAATAGGGGGGAGCAGCTCTTGGAAAGCAATGAGGTAAGCAGCAGAATTCAAAACAGATTGGAGGTATTCTAGTCTATTTGTTGGTAAACCACAAAGGAGGTTGTTGCAGTAGTCTAATTGGTATATGAGTAGGGCATGGGCTAAAATATTATTGGTGTCAGGTGAGAGGAAGGGCCAGATGCAAGAAATGTTTTCCTGTTGCTGAACCTTGCAGACTGTCAGTCCACTTTCCTAGAGCTAAATGTCCTTGCCTTACACCCCCAATGGCTCCTCTATACTGATGTGCCTTACACCCCTAATGGCCCTTCCATACTGATGGACCAAAGCATATATCTGGTTACACCATTACTCCTACAGCTTCAGTTATGTTTCTCTGGGTGTAAATGTTAAAGTAATATTTGGAAATGTTGACTCTTTTGTTTAAAACATTGTGTTAGGTATCAGTGTTCTTCAATCCTATAATATATCTTTTAAGGTGCACTGTTAGAATGGGAGGTCAGACCCTCAAGATTCAGACATACACCTGGGCCAATTCATCTTACGGAAGTGGCAAACGATACGTGGCATCATCATATCCAGTGGTTTGAGGAAAATATTATATTATATAGCACAAATAAAAGATTTAATCTAATTAGCAAATGCTATGTCTGTGTGTGTTTATTTAAGTGCATGCCCGTAGACCATAGACCAAGGTGTGCACCATCAAACTTAGAACCTAAATAGGGCTCTGATGTATTAGAAGCTACACTATTATGCAGGGCCTACTGGGGAAATGTTTAAAGGGATTGACCACCCACTCAAAAAAAACAAAAAGGTACTTTTGTCCCCCACAGTCGATCAATCCTAGACCGGTGATCAGCAGCTCACCTAATTGCTCGATCCAGGCACCTGCCGCCCCGGGCCTAAACAGGGGATAGGATTGATAGGGTGTCTTGCAACCCACCATCAGTCACAGGAGCGCTGCCATGCCCTCTTCGTTCATTGCAATGTAGTGGGATTGCCGAGGTCTGACACGCCTCCTCCGTTGTAATGAAGGGTGAGCGCATACCCGAGCTCCTGTGAGTGATAATGTGGTGAGCGATCCTGAAACAGAGGCACTGGCGATTGGAGTTCAGGTCCGGCAAAACGCGGAAAGTAAACTAGCAGTAGGGTGAGTTGCTGAACACCAGACTAGGACCGATGAGTTGGGGGGCTGCAGAAGGTGTGTACCCTTCAGTTTCTTTTATAGTAAGTTGAATTACTTTACTATTTAAGGTTTTAGGGAGAACTGTTGATTCTGGACTAGGACTGTTGATGAGTTTCAGTAGCACAATCCCAAAAAGACAGGGATCTGGGCAGCTACGAACAACTCTTTAGCAAACCAGACCAATGTGATCCTCCTCTTCCCTGTCAAACAAAGCGGAGCAGTTGGCTGCCAGCAGTCATATTGTTTACAGTCTGACAGCCATTTAACCACTGCTAGACAATTGCAAGGGCGAGGAGAAAGGAAAAGGAGAAATCTCAGCTTGCAGGGGGTTAATGTGCGGGTGGGCTATCCAGCAACTGAGATGCCCCTTCTACCCCCAGTACAGGCCAGATCAGCACCTGAAAAATATGTTGGTCTGGCATAAGTATAAAGAATAGAAACATTTGTACACCTCACCCTAAGACTTGTCCTTCAACCTAACATACAGCGTGGTTCTAAACAACTGTATTGCTCCATAATTAGGGATGAGCGGACCTGTCAAAGTTCAAATTCTACGAATTTAGCCCAACTTGCCACTAAAGTTCGTTTCGGGACTTAGGGGCCCAAAAATGGATGTAAAATGGGGATAGCAAGGGCTAGAGGGCTGCAGGTTGAGGGTGAACCACCAATTGCCAAGCACAAAGTGGGCTAGGGAAAGTATTCAAAACAATAACAGAAAACAAAAAAAGAAATACATATAAAAAAAAAATTAATATATATTAACTTTTTTACGGGTGTTGGAGGCCAGATTTGGGGGATAACACCTGAGTGATTATGTTTTTTTACAGGTGTTGGAGGCTGCAATAGAATAGGGTAGGGAAAGTACTCAAAATAATATTAACATAAAACAAAAAAATGAAAGAAATACATACATCAACATATACATAACTGAATAAATGAATAATTAACATCTATATATATATATATATATATATATAAATAAATACATTTTTTACAGGTCTCAACGGTCTGGCGGGGGATGGGGAGGAGGTGGTGAAGGTGAATGGGGCGGTGTAAGCGGAGGAGGTAGCAAACACTTTAACCACTGACTCGGGTGCTGGCGCAGCCAAGTCCAGTGGGATCCACGTCTGGTTCGTAATGTAAGCATGTGCACATTAGTTGTGGATTAGGCAGATCCTCCTGTTGTTGACGACACCCCTGCAGTGCTGAACACATGTTCTGATAGGACACTTGTAACAAGCCAGCACCTCCAAGACACAGAGGGAAAGCTCTGGGCACGTGTCCAAATTAGTACCCAGGAATTGCATGGGGAGGACACATTATCAGGTATCAGTACCAGGAAATGCATTGACAGGCAGTGTCCCCCATGCGAGTCAAAGTCTGCCTCCTCGTAGTACAGGTCATATCTGATGGTTGTGGATGTGGCGGACAATGAAATAAGTTGTTTGACATTGTGGCCATGCTCACCCTCCCCTATGAGGTGGTGCCAGTGTCCCTGCTGTGTTGGTGACTTGCTGCTCCTCCTCGGTCTTGTGCTGACACTGAGCCCTCAAAGTCAGCTGGGAACTCTGCCAGTAGTGCGTGTACCTGTGTTTGTCATTTTTCAATGCCGCTCCATTGCTGGAATCAAGGGGGCGATGTTATCCATATGGCGGGGATCCAGCAGGATGGTCACCCAGTAACTGACACTGGTGACTATGCGGGCAACACTGTGGTCATTCCACAGGCACTGCAGCATATAGTGGCTCATTTGAGCCAGGATGCCCTGAGGCAAGAAGAAGCTGTCCTCAGTGTCAGATGTCTCCTCCCTCCAGCCACGTTCAGGTGACGCCTGTAAGCTGCGCTGGGTGCCACCCTGCTGTGAGAGAAAGTCCTTCTCCTCCTTCTTTAAATCCTCCAAAACTGACCGCTGACTGGACAATGTATTACCTGGCGCTGTCGGCCCAGCAACCCACCCTGTGAGACACGTGTGCACTGCCCTGATGCCTTGGAAAATGGGCCTTCCTCCTCTGCTTTCTCCTGTGCCACCATCGCATCCTCTGTCATGGCCAGAATGGTATTTTCCAGCCGGCAAAGGATGGGGATGGTAGCGCTAATAATGGCATCGTCAGCGCTGACCATATTGGAGGCGTACAGGAAGCATTTCAGTACTGCACAGATGTCTCTCATGATGGCCCACTCATTGGTGGTGAAGTGCTGTTGGTCTGCGATTGCCTGTTGCTGCTCACACACCCTTTCCAGCATATACAATGTGAAATTCCACCTGTTGTGCAGGTCACATATGAGACGAGGGTAGGAAGTTCGAATTTCCTCTGCAATGCAGACAGGTGAGCAACAGCAGGATGGGACCAACCAAAGTGTGTTTACACGTTGTGCAGCAGCTTCAGCATCTTTGTATAATGTGCCAGGATGCTCTGCACCACCAAGCTGATCACAAGCACCAGGCAAGGGATGTACAGCAACCCAGCTCAGCCCAAGGCTGCTACAAGGTCATGCCCATTGTCGCAAACCAGCAATAGTATACTCCAGTATTAATTGATATTAAACTGCAATGACAGCACAGTGTTCTGAGCAAGGGTATACTCCAATATTACTTGATAATAAACAGCAATGACACCCAAGTGTTCTGAGCAAGGGTATACTCCACTATTACTTGATATTAAACTGTAATGACACCCAAGTGTTCTGAGCAAGGGTATACTCCACTATTACTTGTTAATAAACTGCAATGACACCCAAGTGTTCCGAGCAAGAATATACTCCACTATCCCCTCGATTCAAAGAGCAAAAGTTAATTGATTTCGTATCGAGAATCGTAAGTTTGGGTGGGTGTTTGTCATTTTTTCTTGTTTTTTTGCCCATTTCGTATTCGCACGATCGTTCGCGCATAGACGTATATGAACATACGCATTTCGTACGAGAATCGTATAATTTGCGTTAGTTCGTGTGTTTTTCCCGTCCAAATCGTATTATTTGCGTCCGATCCTATTTTTTACGTCCTTCACATGGGCTTGCGACCAATTCAGAGAGGTGATTGCTAATTGTTTTGAAGCCCATTAAAGAGCTGCTTTACGAAATGTTTGCCGGCAGCTATTTGGCCTCGGGAGTAGGATGGAGCGGAGCGAGTTTGTGGCACATCAAGGGCTTATGCTTTTTGGCATTGAGTTGATCGAGATGTCTGAGAGCAGATTGCCCCTGCGTCGTCGCATGAACATCGATAGCATGAATGATGTTGAGCTGTTCGAGCTGACCAGGCTTAATCGCGCTTCCCTCCATAAATTATATAGTGAGCTGCGGCCATGGTTAGCCCGCACCACAAGGAAGGGGCATGCAATTTCAGGTATGACCAAGATGCTTGGCTGCCTGCAATTTTTGGCGAACGGCTCGTTCCAGAGGCTGGGTGCCCTCTCCGTGGGGATGTCACAGCCTACGCTGAGCCGCGCACTATCTAAATTTTTGGAAGGCATGGCTGCCATAACTCCAAAATATATTTATTTTCCGGATGATATGGCAGCCAGAAACGCCATTAAGCTTGGGTTTTATAATGTGGCCGACATGCCCAACGTTATTGGTGCTATTGACTGCACACATGTGGCACTCGTACCTAGGGCTGCCGACGAGTATATATATAGGTATTGAGATTGGTTATTATGTTGGCCAACGTGTAATGTAACCTGTTTTCCTTTGCGGCAGCATATTTGTTTATCCCTCATTTGTGTAGCTGCTTTATCTAGGCTTTTCATTAGTCTTTCCCAATAGAGTGCAGACATGTTTTATTTTTTTTTTTTTGTCAAATATCAATTACCCTTTTTGTATGTTTTTGCCTTGAGGAATCGAAAAATGGGACACTCCCTTAATGTCCAGGCCGTGGTTGGTCCGGACATGCGTTTTATGAGTGTCCTTGCCGGCTACCCAGGATCGTCCCACGACTCATATATACTCAGGTGATCTGGGTTGTTTCGGAGATTTGAGGCAGGTGAATTTTCGGGGGCATGGCTGCTTGGTAAGTGTGTCCTATTTGTGTGCTATTAAATGTGGGATTAATCTTGTATTTGTTGATATGTTTGTATTTGAATTCTTTACATAAGCCAGAAACTGCCTTTTTCTTGGGTCACATATTATGAACTTCCAAAAAAAATGCTTGCCTCGCTTTGTCCTTCAGAATGTTTTCCCTTTAGTTAGGATGTCTGTAAGTTCCATGTCCCTAAATATATTGGTTGGGAGTTTATACCCAAGGATCTGTGAGCTTTGGCTCCTTTTGTAGTATTGGTCTTTAAATGTCAAAGTGGACTTAAACTGCATACATTGTAGTTTTCATCTAAATGTGGATAGCCCCTCAGCAGCATCCTAATTGTAACATGTCTGAAAACTAAAAATATATTTAAATTCCAACTACCCTTGGCCGTGCAGATGTTTGTTAATTAATTGGTATATTGAAGTGCCATTTTTAATTATGTACTACATTAGTGGCAATATTTATTTTGCTAATGTGCCCTGGGTGTTTTTTTTGTCCCTTTACCTTACATCATTATGATATATGTAAAATTCTTTGTGTTTGTTGTGTTGCCTTTTTAATTTTGATTACATTTAATTGTCTGTTTAAGGTGATTCCGGGTACCCACTTCTACCCTGGCTCATGACGCCTGTGCTGCGGCCCCAGGATGCCTCTCAGGAAGCGTACAACCGTGCGCACCGCAAGACCAGGGCTGTTGTGGAGAGGGCCTTTGGGCTGTTGAAGACACGTTTTCGTTGCTTGGACCATACTGGGGGCGCCCTGCAATATGATCCCAAGAAAGTGATCGACATAATCATGGCATGTGCTGTTTTGCACAATTTTGCGATCCAGGAACGTGTCCCACGTTATGTGGATAGCCTGCCCTCTTCAGCCGTAGAGGATGATGTAGAGAATTTTGTTGGGCCACCCAGTGAGTCTGCCCAATCAGTTAGAGCCAACTTGATCTTGCAGCATTTTAGTTAATTTTATTTCGTGTCTCAACATTCTGTGTGTCTGTGTTATCCTTTTTGTTAAATATGTTGTTTTGCCGTAATGTGGCATTACCTCAAAGTAAAACATTTTTACCTTAATTGTTGCCTAATGTATTTCATGTAGTTTCCTTAGCTTTAGATTTGCATTGTTACACCTCTTCAAACCAAAATTATCTGGTTTAGCCCAAGCTGTTTAAAATGTGTTCCCACTAAAAACGCCACAAGTATTGTAAGTGAGAATATTTTTTTACTTAGAAAAGTAAAAATTATTGTGCTTAACAGAAAACATTCCACATACATCTGTGGTTACAAATGGATGACATAACAAAAAAAACATCGAGCACATCTACACCTGGAAGTGAGTGGCACAACCAAACAAGGACACCCAGTCCAAAGGCCAGCCTAGTCCAGTCATTAATATTGCCTGTGCCCAGGGATATTTGGGCATGGCCATAATGTCACACAAACATGTCTGCAAACAGGAGGAGCACCAACCAAATACATATTTAAAGCCATAAGTGGCCAGATACACTCCACATAGACCTATGGCATTGGCTAGTGGCCTTAAGCATTACTCTAAGGAGCTATATGGGAGCAAATACAAAACACAACCTGCATGAGCAACACAAAATGGATTGTTTGAAACCTCAAAGGACAAGTAAATACAGTGGGGGTTAAGAGAAAAGATGTCCCACACACCCATGGCTTAATAGGGTGGCTGCCCATAATACCCAGGTGGAGGTCCAGGTGGAGGTCCATGTGAATGGGACCTAGCCTGGGCCATGGCAGCATTGTGAATTTGAAACTGCTCCACAATGTTTCTCTGCATATTGGTCATCTCAGCCATGGCTGACTGGATGCCATTACTTGCAGTGACCACGTTGCTGTTGAGGGTACGCAACTCCGCGAGGATGCCCTGTAAACTGGTATTGATGGTGACCATGTCGGCATGCCTTTCCTCACGCTCTGTAACGAGCTGTGCCTCATAAGAGTCCCTTTCTTGGGTCCATAATTGAAGCAGGGCACTCTGCCTCCCCTGGGAAATTGTGGGGCGGCGTAATGGAGTCCGCCGCACAATTACCCTGGCTCTTGGGCGTGCCCTGCCGCGTGGTGTCGTCCCCTCAACAGCAACAGGCCTGCTTTGCAAATCCTCAGCAGCAGAGTGAACACTGGGGACTGTTGTGTCAGTCTCCCCATGTGCATGCACAATGGATGGAGATTCACTCTGCTGCTGAGGATTGGCCAGAGAAACATTATGGTGCAGTTCCAAATTGGGATCCAGGGGGAGGTCATCCGACGTGCCCTGCATGGAGAAATCATCATCTTCCTCCATTTCCTGGATCTCTTCCATGAGTGTGCGGGTCTGTAGGGACATATAAAAAAAAAGTGTAAGTTGGCGTCCAAATTTGGGATTCCCACAGTTTAACACATTCTTAAGCACTTGGTAGTATTTATGGTACTAAATTAACTTACCGGAAATCTCGGATCTGGGCTCCTATGCTGTACGGACCTGGTAGGCATAACCAAACTGGGGGGTGAGTTTACCCTTGCTGAGGGATCATGCTGGGCTGAAGAAGAGAAAAACAAACCACGTAAACACACACATAACCATTTTTGGGATAGGTAATCAAATAAACCTCTATTTGTAATATTAAGCAACTCTAGAGCAATGGGGACATTTGTTAAAAGACACGCAAGTTTAGATAGGTGCAATGGCTCGCGAAAACTGCTAACTGACCTCAGTTCTAAGTCAGGAAGTGTACCCAGTCAGCATACAACTTGCAACGCACATTTTTGGATTTAGCCTACCATTCGCTAGGTCCGGGGTACTCAAACAATTGTTGTAAAGGTCCATTTAAAGGTATGTGGTGAGAGGTGAATGTCTGGCCATGGGGCTGACGCAGGGGGTGTCTAGTTAGAAATAAACACACTGGTGGAGGGGCTTGAGATTTCAAAGTGCAAACTAATAAAGGCTGCTTGCCCTTGCTGGGCTGGATGGGGCAGAGCTGAGGGGACAGGGATTGGATGGCTAAAGGGGGGAGTTAACGAATTGATGGTGATGGGATGGATGGAGCAAATCTGTTACAAATGTATGGGGCTTATGTGGGGGGGGGGCATGGGGGGACTGTGGCAGATGGGGCAGAGCAGGGGCAGCGGGACACGATTGTGCCAAGAGAAAGATGTACCAAGTTACTGTGTACCTTGCAATGCCACTTCCTGTGCAGTACTTCATATTGCAATGCTATGTTTCAGGGAGCCATGACATTGGGCAGGAGAACAACCACTACATCGCCGATCAAGGGGGCAGCTCTGAGCACGTCAACACAGAAGTAACTGAGTGCAGGGCTGTCTGGGCAGGGGTCCTGGAATCTGGTGCCAAGGTCCGCATTGGTACCCCGGCCCGCCAGTTGAGTCTCGCTGCTCTAGGTCAGATATGTTTGGGGGTGGGTAATTAAATTGTTAACTCAAACACAACTCACACAACAAATAGGCAACCCATCCATAATGATGTGTGTTTTGTGATTGATTCAAAATATATCACTTTTCAGGAGAAACTTCATGACTTTACCAATACAATTGGAAATTTGATCTTTGCCATAATGGATGTGGTCCTAAATGTGTGATTCACAGGGACCAAAAGAGGACACAAACAGGCACAGTAGTGCGAGGCCAAGCAAGGCAAACCATAGGGGCATCCCGTTATCTTGTTACTAGTGAACTTTAGATTATTTAGCAAACAGGCAAACATGCAGATTTAAGAGTACTCACCGTGGGTACGGGTCGGTGAGTCTGTGTCCCTTAGACCAGCATGTCCACCGACCGCGACCGGATGGAGAAGTCCCAGCACAATCTCCTCAGCAGGGGTAAACTCCAATTTAGAAGGAAAGCCACCTCCAGTTTTCAGGCTGAAAACAGAAAATCGTTTGGTACTCAGAAAAGGTGCATACAGTACATCCTAAACATTATATTTGGAGAAAACATTTATTTACCTGTAATTATGCCTTTTAATTTCTTTTTGCCGTACAGCATACTTCAGATCAGAGATTTTCTTCTGAATTTGGGACACATCTTTCCTCTCTTCCCCCGCTGCATTTACTTGTCGTAGGATGGTTTCAAACAATTCCATCTTGCGCTGCTTTGTGGTGTGTTTTGATTTGCTCCCATAGAGCTCGTCATAGTATAATGTAAGGCCACTAGCCAATGCCATATTTTGGTCATGGGAGAATCTCCCACTCAACTGGCCGCGGCGCAATGTGCGGCCAGATGGTTGGCTTGGCTGCTCCTCCATGTGTGCAGACACATGTGGTGACATTATGGCCTGGGGCTGGGTAGGGGAATGGCCGGATTGTTGGCTTCCCAATGACTGGACTGGACTGGCCAAGGGACTGGGTGTTCTTGCGTGGCTGGCCACCGAACTTCCAGGTGTAGATGTGGTCATGGTTGAAATTCTGGGCCCTCTTGGGGGGCTATGTTCCCGGCTGGTGCCAGGTCGGGGGCTCTGTTCCCGGCTGGTGCCAGGTCGGGGGCTTCTGGCCCTGGATGGGGTTCTTCGGGCCCTGTAGGGGCTTCTGGCCCTGGATGGGGTTCTGCGGGCCCTGTAGGGGCTTCTGGCCCTGGATGGGGTTCTGCGGGCCCTGTAGGGGCTTCTGGCCCTGGATGGGGTTCGGCGGGCCCTGGCTGGGCTTCTGGCCCTGGATGGGGTTCTGCGGGCCCTGTAGGGGCTTCTGGCCCTGGATGGGGTTCTTCGGGCCCTGTAGGGGCTTCTGGCCCTGGATGGTGTTCTTCGGGCCCTGGCTGGGCTTCTGGCCCTGGATGGGGTTCGGCGGGCCCTGGCTGGGCTTCTGGCCCTGGATGGGGTTCGGCGGGCCCTGGCTGGGCTTCTGGCCCTGGATGGTGTTCTTCGGGCCCTGTAGGGGCTTCTGGCCCTGGATGGTGTTCTTCGGGCCCTGGCTGGGCTTCTGGCCCTGGATGGGGTTCGGCGGGCCCTGGCTGGGCTTCTGGCCCTGGATGGGGTTCGGCGGGCCCTGGCTGGGCTTCTGGCCTTGGATGGGGTTCGGCGGGCCCTGGCTGGGCTTCTGGCCCTGGATGGGGTTCGGCGGGCCCTGGCTGGGCTTCTGGCCCTGGATGGGGTTCGGCGGGCCCTGGATGGGGTTCGGGCCCTGGCTGGGCTTCTGGCCCTGGATGGGGTTCGGCGGGCCCTGGCTGGGCTTCTGGCCCTGGATGGGGTTCGGCGGGCCCTGGCTGGGCTTCTGGCCCTGGATGGGGTTCGGGCCCTGGCTGGGCTTCTGGCCCTGGATGGGGTTCGGGCCCTGCTGCGGGGCCTGGGTTGCCGAACTGCCCTACTTGAACCCATGGCCGGTGTGGGCTCCCTTGTGCGGCCTCTTCTGGGGGCAGAGGTGGTGGGTGCTGCAGTTGGCTGCTTTTTGGCTGCAGGGGCACGTGGCTTGGGGCCCCTTTTTTGGGTTCCTGAGGGTCCAGTGTCCCTTGGTGGGGCAGAGGTAGTAGTCTTGCCTCTCAGCTTTCTCCTACCTTGCTGGGACCTTGTTGTTGGGCCCTCCGCGGTCTGGCTTTGCTGGGGTCGCTTGGTCATAGGCTTTTTAGGTGCCATCTTCCACAAATGCTCAAAGAGAATGAGCTTTGGGTGCAGGGACCTTTAAATAATGAGCCCAGCGTGTGACGCCTATGCGCACGACTACGCGCTCGTACGAACGTACGTTCGAGCGGAACCAGGAAACCGCTGGGGTTTCACTTATCTGCTGCCTTGAAGAAGCATAAAGATGGCGCCCACTATCTTCACCCGTCAACAGGAAGAGATCCTCATGCTGGTAAGTGGCTGCCTGTGCATTTTAATCTAATAGTCAATGATGGCCTAAATGTAAATGATGCGTTTGGAACTAGTTTGGGGTCTCTTAATGTTTAATAACTGGCTCCTCACACTTCATCCTCAAGGGCCGAGCCTGGCCACGTTTTCACCTGTCTATGCTGATGTCCTAATTCGGGCAATTGCTCCGGCTTAGCAACAGTTAATTAACCTGTGGAGTAGCGGGGCTAGCTGCCAAACCTGGCCTGTCTCGGACCTTGATGCGGATGTTTGAGGAACACTGTTTTCCTAAGCCATAAAAACACAACAGGAAGCCACACACGTGGTCCAAAAGCCTAAGCATAAGCCTACATCTTGGATGTTTAAACCATCCTAACATGCCATAGATGCAGGTGGCCTGATTCTTGATGTTGGCTATTATCTGTATGTACATGGTGTGTGATACATATAACATAAGACCAGACTCTCATTCACAGTCAACGTCCTCTTTAAGGCACTCCCCAAAAATGGCTGCCACTCTAAATGTGTGTGTTAATGACATGAAATTCTCAACTTGTGATGCAACACATATGGGTCTGTGTGTAAAAGTAAAAGCTCGGTGTCCATTATGTTTTTCAGATCATGCTTCAGCGCCGGTATGACTTCGCGCCCAATGTGTGCGAGAAAAGGGACATCGCCCGGGAGATCATCGCGGAGATACACCGTGTCACCAGCACCACCTTCACTCACACCCAGATAATGCAGCATTGGTCGGACCTGAAACGTCTGCACATGCCCCGGGTGCGGAGGTTTTTTGGAATCCATTTCCCAAGTAAGTACCAAGCAATTGCATGGTATATGTTCCAAATGTATAAGTTATGCCTTTATTTATAATGACTTTTCTTTGGTAGTGTTGGAAATGGATTTCAGAATTCGCCGCACCCGGAGGCGTACAGGCCGACCAGTGCTGCATGAGTCTGCATCTGTGAGTGAAGGTGGTGGATCTCCCGGGCGACGGACCTACCCCTCCTCTGTGGCCTCCTCAGACCAGCCCCTGGACCTTACCACAGAGGAGGGGCCCAACCGCGTGGGCGTGGAGTCATACCTGGCCAGGCATGGGGAAGGCTCTGGTATGTCACTCTTCATGTATAGGCACAAAGATATACATGGCAGGCCAAAAACTAAGTTATCCTTTATTATGTATTTGTAGAAGCTTCTGGTGCGGGTGAAATAGTGGAGGAGGAGGCAGCAGAGATGCTGGAAGTCGATCCTGGCGAAGGTGAGTGATGTCAGCCAGACTGGGAGCCAGATATGTTGGGAATAGTGACTCTATACAAGTACTAACCAAATGTCACATGTTTCTCCAGGGACTTCTTCACAGCATAGCCAGGACCAAGGGCAGCCTGTTGGCCCCAACCAGCCATCTGTCGGCCACCAACTCCGTAAGTCTACATGCCATTATTCATATTAATGTTTGGTTAGCTAATAACACACACATAACTAAAGGCGTAGCCAATGTGTAGTTCACACTTTCATGTGGGCACTTCGTTAGCTTAAAGAGGACCCTAACTTGTATTAAGAACCTAAGAATTAGCCAACACACTGTACCTACAGATTAGAAACATGGAAAAACACCCTTCAGCCATCTAATGCATGTTATTAGACTGAACCAAACCAATATTGCGGAATATGGAATGCGCAATATTTACAGGCAGCATGGGATACAGATTGAAAAAAGGAAGGTGCTGCCATGCATTGTGGGAGTGATGACCTTTCCCTCAACCCAGCTATGCTCTGGATTCCCAACGCACCACTGTAACCTACTCCCCTGTACTTTATCCAACTCTCCACTCCTCATTAAGTGTTATGCTTCAGAGTCCAGATGGCGGCGCTGTAATAAAAAAAAAAACCCAAATTTACTTTGATCTGGGGCCGAATCATTTGGGAATAGTTATTGGTTTTCATTCAATAATGTTGAAGGTCCGGTTTAAGGAGTTTAAAGACTTACCTGTGGGAAATGCATTAACTGTATCCCTTGGAAGAATGACATATGTTCTCTATTGGTTACAGGGATGATCCCCAAAACATTGGCGGCCAAAAAAAAAAGAATGAAGGAGTTGGTGGCCGAGCTGCTGGCCATACAGGCGACGTTGGGGCCAACAGAGGATTAGTGCCCTTGGTCCTGGCTACTTTGGTTAAAAGTTTTAAAAAGTTTCGATTTGTTTTTAAATGTAAAAAGTTTTGGTCTTAAAAAAAAACATACAATTTTATATATGTTTTTAAGGAAACACAAAAAAAATTTTAAGATGTTTGTTATAAAAAAAAAACAAAAAAAAAAAAAAAGGGGTTTTAAACCAAACACCCCACTAAAAAAATTATGTGGAGTGCAAAAATCTCCAAAATCCAAAAAAATAATTTAAATAAATTATATTTTAAGACTTCATAAATGTGTCTTTTCTAATATGCGCAAACACAAACAATTACACAAACCAGAAAAAACACGGTTAGAAACATATAGACATATGTACATTATGTGGTTTGGGTAAGTTTTAGGGTCGTCAACATGAAGAAGGATGCAAGCGCCAAGGGGTTTAGGTAAGTTTGAGGGACCGAGAAATGAAGTTGGATGCAGCCGCTAAGAGGTTTAGGTAAGTTTGAGGGACCGAGAAATGAAGAAGGATGCAGGCGCTAAGGGGTTTAGGTAAGTTTTAGGGACCGAGAAATGAAGAAGGATGCAAGCGCTAAGGGGTTTAGGTAAGTTTGAGGGACCGAGAAATGAAGTTGGATGCAGGCGCTAAGAGGTTTAGGTAAGTTTTAGGGACCGAGAAATGAAGTTGGATGCAAGCGCTAAGGGGTTTAGGTAAGTTTTAGGGACCGAGAAATGAAGAAGGATGCAAGCGCTAAGGGGTTTAGGTAAGTTTGAGGGACCGAGAAATGAAGTTGGATGCAGGCGCTAAGAGGTTTAGGTAAGTTTGAGGGACCGAGAAATGAAGTTGGATGCAGGCGCTAAGGGGTTTAGGTAAGTTTGAGGGACCGAGAAATGAAGTTGGATGCAGGCGCTAAGAGGTTTAGGTAAGTTTGAGGGACCGAGAAATAAAGTTGGATGCAGGCGCTAAGGGGTTTAGGTAAGTTTGAGGGACCGAGAAATGAAGTTGGATGCAGGCGCTAAGAGGTTTAGGTAAGTTTGAGGGACCGAGAAATGAAGTTTGATGCAGGCGCTAAGGGGTTTAGGTAAGTTTGAGGGACCGGGAAATGAAGTTGGATGCAGGCGCTAAGAGGTTTAGGTAAGTTTTAGGGACCGAGAAATGAAGTTGGATGCAAGCGCTAAGGGGTTTAGGTAAGTTTTAGGGACCGAGAAATGAAGTTGGATGCAGGCGCTAAGAGGTTTAGGTAAGTTTTAGGGACCGAGAAATGAAGTTGGATGCAAGCGCTAAGGGGTTTAGGTAAGTTTTAGGGACCGAGAAATGAAGAAGGATGCAAGCGCTAAGGGGTTTAGGTAAGTTTGAGGGACCGAGAAATGAAGTTGGATGCAGGCGCTAAGAGGTTTAGGTAAGTTTGAGGGACCGAGAAATGAAGTTGGATGCAGGCGCTAAGGGGTTTAGGTAAGTTTGAGGGACCGAGAAATGAAGTTGGATGCAGGCGCTAAGGGGTTTAGGTAAGTTTCTGGTTGAGGGTACGCATGCGCAAGATCTTATAAACATACGAACGCACGAATCTAAGAGGCCAAAAACCAATGAAAACCAGAGGCAAACGCAAGTAATTGGAAGAGGTTGACGATGGAAGCAGCCGAAAAAACAGGCTGCCGCCGCAACAGGTGAGCACATGAACGTGATTTTTACGATTGCCAACTGACTGAGGCAAGTTCGGGAGATATCATACGAACGGACGTATATTTTAGGATAGAAACGTATTTGCTTATTGAATCACTCGCAAGTTCATACGAACGCACGAGCGGACGTGAAAAATAGGATGATCGTGACCCAAATCCAAGCTGTTACATGTTTCTTTGAATCAACCCATATGACTTGATATTAAACTGCAATGACAACACAGTACTCTGAGCAAGGGTATGCTCCAATATTACGTGATATTAAACTGCAGTGACAGCCAAGTGGCCCGAACTATTGGATAGTGAATTGGTATTTGTTATTAAAGAGAGAAAAAGGGCCTTGAGGTGGTCTCAACTACAATGACTACAGACACCAGCTGCTGTCCCTGAATAAATATCCTCACAAGGACAATAACGTTCTTAAAAACAACCAATCTATCCCTCACTTGAGCCACTGGCCCTAAATAAATGTCCTGACAAGGACAACAGCGTGCTTAACAACGTATTTTTCCCTCAGTCTTGCTACTGTCCCTAAATAAATGTCCTTACAATGACAATTTTTGTGCAGAAAAGCCATATCTGTCCCTCAGCAGCAGCAGCCAGCAACCTGTCCTTATCTGCTGCAGAGCACTCTGAGCACACGGGAAGACAGAGCACTTTTTGTATGGCAGGGTCATGTCATGTCTCCTGTCTGACCAATCACACCCATGTCCAGAATGGGCATGACTGTCATTTCTAGGGCAGGAAGAAGGTTGAGTAGCCAATCAGCCTTCTTTTGAGTTCGAGCCGAACGCGTGCACAGGGTCTCCTCAACCCTATTCCCATAACTCATATAGTTAAATAATAAATATATATTTTTGTTTTCTTATTTATTTTGCTGTCAGTAATATTAGTCGGCATGAAAGGATCACAAGCATAATGGTAAGACAAAATACAAGACCTGTGGTTTTACCCTCTGTATGTAGCAAGATCGCACGAGAAACATTTCAAGGCTGTCAGGCCTCTTCCTCAGCTGAGCGACGAAACGTTCCTCGAGTGATCTTGCTACATACTGAGGGCAAAACCACAGGTCTTGTATGCTTGTGATCCTTTCATGCCGACTAATATTACTGATTGTTATGCCATACCTGTCCTTACTTGTTTTCTTGCCATAGGCTTATGCTTCATTGCAACTAGTTGATGTTACATTAATTCGATATACTGTTCATTTGATATGACCAAGCATAACATTAGGGGACAAGCAGTGAATTCATGGTGCTCAAAGCTATTGCTAAAGGATATAGTCATTCTGGCATTTCTTCTATGCAGTGTATTCACATGTGACTTTTCCCATAGCCATGCATTAGAGTGCCATTTTCACTACTGACCACTAGGTGACAACAGCATTCACTTTGCTCACAGTTCATATATACACTGTATGATTAAGGGCTATTTTACAGCCCGAAACGCGTTACGTGGTGCATATGGATAAAGTGGGTGTGGCGATCAAGATCGTTTGCTGACACAATATTATGGATTAATACGTTTGGATTCTTTATACTTTTGATATCAACTCAGTAAAAGCTACGTTTTAACCTTGGAGATGGACACTTTTGCTTGTACATATATACACTGTACCAGAGAATACATACGCTATTCTTTTGCATTCGGACAATTGTCCTCTTACATTGCATCATTCTGGCCTGCATATTTTTAGTATCTTTCCACTCATTTACAGTGTAAAGGGGATATAGGTACTCGCAAAATGGAAGATTGTGTGTTAAAACGGACATCATGTTGATACTGTAAATACTTTTTGTGTATATATTTGAATTAGCCATATAAATGTATTCTTGCATCATAGCATTCTTTGTGTGGTGTGCATTACTACATACTTTGTATTTTAGTAGTTTACAACCCGGGTTGGTTATCCGGATCTGGTAATTGCACCCAGAGTTAAGTTTACGTCTTGTTGATCCTTTGATCATATCCACTAATTGTTGCCATAAAGTGACCCACAGACTGAGTCAGGAGACAGGAATTGGAATAGATTAGATCACCCCTGTAACAGTGGAATAGAATGCTCAAAAATATGTCATGGGTTTTTTATAATAAAAGGGGCATCTCGATTTGCCCTACACTCACCTTGATCCAGTATACCCATGGACAGTATAAGGCAGATCAGGATGCATCTGGAAAGTGGACCCATCAGGTGGGGGGACAAAATCATGAGTTTTGGTTCACTTGAATTCATTATTATAAAAAATCCATTCTGTTACTATAAATCTATACATGAAGCTGACAGGTGTGTGAAGGCCCCAGGGTACAAACATGCTACTGGTTGCTGGAGCAATGAAGAGCTTGCTGTTAGGAATTGTCACTGGCTCACTACCTGACCTACCCATCACATATATGCCGTATTTTCCCCCCAAAATTGGGCGGAATGTCACTGCGTCTTATTGGGCGAATGTAAAAAAAAAGTGGAGAAAAGTTACTTACATGAGTCTCGCACCCACTGTCCCCGCTCTGGATTTCAGCGCCTCCACTGCCTCTAGGGCCGGTGTGCACTGACAGCCGAGTGTTTGTGTCAGCGCGCCTACACGAGAGGCAGTGGTGGCGCCGGAAGCCAGAGCAGGGACAGACAGCGTCCCAGCTCTGGCTTCCAACTCCAGCACTGCCTCGCGATCAGCACATATGAAACAAGATACATTTTGTTTGTACTTAAAAAGAGTAATTACACTTTCAATGGCCTTCTTGAAAGTTTCCATTATTGTGTGCCAAAATAATGTCCTCAAGGCTTTCTTTGTTTGCAACTCTGTGATAAGAGAAAATGTTTTTCTGTAGCAACAATGTGTTTATATTAGCGACATACACCACAAGTGGTGTTTTGGAGTACATATGAGAGATTTCATGCCTTGCTAACCATCAGATTGGCAGAGACAGCAAGTTTAACCCCATCTGCTCTACTCTGCAGATAAGGGGATCACAATCTTGTGTTTCAGTAGCTAAAGGTTTACTGGCAGCATTCTTACCTGGGGAAGTCATTACCACTTTGTGATTTTGCCAATGCGGATGAGCTAACCTGTTACAGTGGGAGGATTCTGGGACTTGAAGTCAGTTGTTTTTACTCAGGGACATGAAAGACACTCCCACTTTAGAATCACAGATACACAGAAAAATAAGAAACTTTGAAGCAGTGTAATAAGTAAATCATGGGAATGGGGGCACAATCCTAACACAAATGCGTATTATACATTTCAGAAGAGGAAAACAATAACTGATGGACTTATGTGATTGACGTCAACTCTACCCCAATCGCAGCGGCTCATCTCGTGCTGCCAGCCAGGCGCAAGCCTTGGGAGACACTGAACTGGTAAGGGGAGCCAGTCATTTAAAAGTATGTAGCAGTTCAACATTGTTTTACTTTACAAAGTTTAAAAGATTAAAAAAAACTTTAGGACTGTGAAAACTGTTTCATTAGTAATTTCTCAAATACAAGTCAACTATCTGCTACCAACGCAAAAATGAACTACTGTAAAGTTGTTGGAAGAATAACCTATGGGGGTTAATAAGCAAGGTGCATATTGGATGTGCCTTGTGGTGTGAATCACAAGCTGCATCTCCAGGAGTGTATTTAATTTAATACACAAGAAAGTGCAATAACATGTTTGTTCCAATTCATCTGTATTTTTTACAGATGGCATACATAATTTTCCAGTGATGTAAGGACATTTTTTAAGAATTTAGAAATAACAGCAACCTAAGGGATATGCAGAAACAACTTACCATTAGGTATTTTTTAATGTAACAAAAATAATCTTACCTGATTGGAAAAAGTATGTACACCACCTGTAAAAATGCCATATCACATGTGATATTTGGGGAAACATTGGAAGACTTTTGGAGTGTCTCTTTCAAACTAACAGTATACTATTTGTGTGTGTGTGTATATGAGTGTGTATCAAGAGGAGGAAGAAATGTGAAGATAAAGGGGAGATAAAACCTTTTTTGATACATTGGTGACAGAAAGAAGAAATACAGCGCAATCTCAAAAATTAAAAAATGGGGAAAAGAATTATATTGATAGAGATATGGCTGACCATCTGAATCGCTACTTTTGTATTTTTAGATAGTGGCTTTCAACCCTATAGCAGGCATGGCCATAGCATAGCATCCAGCTGGGAGGGCATAGCTCCGGAGTTTCTGGAGGCTGATGTCTTAGCCGAGCTGGCACATCTAAAGGTAAATGAGGCAATGAGTCCAGATGGAATCCACCCCAGAGTTCTAAAAGATTTGTGATTGAAGCCCCTCTGATTGATTTACTTAACCATTCCCTTTCAACCAGTGGGGTGTCAGATGATTGGAGAATGGCCAATGTCATACCAATCCATAAAAAGGGGAGTAGAGAAGAAGCCAGTAATTACAGGCCAGTTAGTTTAACATCCATAGCGGTAAAACTAATGGAAATTCTCCTAAAAAAACAAATAATTTCCCATCTAAAAATTAACAACCTGTTGGACCCAAAACAGCACGGCTTTACTGAGGGCCGATCATGTCATCTTATCGATTTCTTTGACAATGTTACTAAAGTGTTAGATGAAGGTGGTGCTGTGGATATCGCCTATCTGGATTTTAGCAAAACCTTTGACACTGTATCACATAAGGAGCTCATAGATAAGTTATTGAAGGTAGGACTCAATCCCTGGATAGTTCAGTGGATTTCCAGTTGGCTGAAAGATCGGTATCAGAGTTGTTGTTATTGACGTGCAATCTGAACAAAGGCGAGTTACAAGTGGTGTGCCGCAAGGCTCTGTCCTGGGTCCCATTCTTTTTAATATGTTTGTAAGTGACATAGGAGAAGTCTTGGTAGGAAAAGTTTGCCTTTTTGCGGATGATACAAAGGTTAGTAATAGGGTGGATATTCCTGGAGGTGTCTGCAACATGGAAAATGATTTAGCTTTACTGGATAGATGGTCAAAACTGTGGAAACTAGAGTTTAATGTCTCTAAATGTAAAATCATGCACTTGGGTAGAAGGAATCCCCACTCTGAGTACTGTATGGGCAGTACTGTGTTATCCAGAACCTCTAAAGAAAGAGATTTAGGGATACTGATTACTGATAGCTGCAAGATGAGTGGACAGTGTAGCCAGGCAGTGGAAAAAGCAAGCAGGATGCTCGGCTGCATAGCTCGAGGCATCACCAGTAGGAAGAGGGAGGTTGTGATGCCAGAGAATTTAAACATGCCTGGGATAAGCACACATCTATCCTAAGATAAAGAGGACATACAGTATACACATAAGGGCAGACTAGATGGACCGTATGGTCTAGTTCTGCTGTCACCCTTCTATGTTTCTATCAAGAGTCACGTTATTTCACCAAGTACACATTTCAGTGTACGAGGAATACTTTGTGGCTGGTTGCAGAGACAAGAAAATAGTAAGGGAGGTAGACTGTGGGGTTATATACAGGATCCACAATATTCTCAATATAGAGCAATGTTGTGTCTCAAAAATTATATATATATATATATATATATATATATATATATATATATATATCCAAGTGGTAAAGAAGCCCAAAGGCTAATACGTATAGGAATGCAAGGCAGCAAAATGTGTATCGCATGCCTAGGATTTGCAACATGCTAGTAATTAACTGCAAATATTTGAGATGCGTTCAGCAGTGTATACAAGCATGTTTATTTAGAGTCACATGGGGTTGGTCTTTGTATGTTCCTCTATATCGGGGTCATTGATACAAGTCAGCCAGAAGAGACTTGCCGTTACAGGGAGTCCGTTTACTGACAACAAACCATGAAGGACACTTTTGTTTTACTGTGGCTGCTCCCTTGTGTGACCTGTGGAGCTACTGTACCACAACCAAGTAAGACTCTAATTTTACTACCCCTTTATTAGATGGCATTTTACAGTATATCATACTAATGAAGATGTGTTGCTTTTCATTTTGATTTAAGCCTCTTGCATCATTAACATAGATAGTAATAATTCTCGTTGGACCTCTGAGTGGGATTTATTTTATAGTACTGAGTATAGTTCAGGTTTATTTGTTTTTTTTTTTTATGTAATGAAGCTTCAGGGACCCAGAGAGAGGAGCAGGAGGAGTAGGGATGCGAGATGGTCAGGGGATAAGTTACAGGGTACAGGTATTGGACCTGTATACAGCCATGTAGCAAATAGTGTGATGCTTGCTTTAAAGAGGTTTAGTTGTAGGATGAGTCTAAGGTTAGTAGGTGCCCTGTGCAGGAATTTAGGAGGGTGCCCCCCAATGATTTACTCTCAGAAAAGAGTAGAGATGGACAGATAAAGTGTGAGAAGAGGGGCAGAGAAAAGGAGGAGGAGAGATTGAGATGTGAAAGAGGGAGAAAAACAAAAGGGAAATAATTAAAGAGAGACCAATGTAGAGAGTATGGAATTGAGCTAGAGGAGGAGGAAATGAGGAAAAAGAGGGTGGTAGAGGGAATGCGGAGAAGATAAATATAAATTGGGAATGTGAACAGAGAAAGATAGAAAGAAAGAGAGGGAGTTAAAGGGAATGTGGAGTGGACAATAAACAAAAGAGGCGATGTGAAAAAGAGAGAAATACGAGAAATATTCATTGCAAGCAACCTGGTGGATGAGGCTCCACTTCTGTCACAGTTATTAGAGCACACTTCTTTATTCGCTGTAACAGAAGGGCAAGCTAGGCACTGCCTTGGCACACTTCTTTAGCATGAGGTGGCAGGGGTGCACATACATTGCGAGACCTGTTCTCTGAGACTGGTGTGTTTTGCCTTCAGACCAAGAGATCGAAGTTTGGAAGTGGGACTTATTCCACAGACCTAAGATGAGGGGTGCCCTCAGACATGAGACACCCCACTTACCTTACAGCCATTCCTACACCCTTTATCTCTCACCCGCTGCAGCAGTATGAGAAACCAACTTGGCGAATGGGCATGGCTTCAATGCAGTGCACTCTCTGAAATGAATGGGCTTCTCTTTATATGAAGGTGCCAAATGATCTAAATTGGAACTCTCTGTACTGAGGTCATGCCCACTCTCAGCAATGGCTTCTCATACCAGTGTTGCAGGATGAGGTGTGCGGCACAGGATGTGTGGGTGGAAGATTAGTCGATGTCTCATGACCGAAGGCACTCCTGATCTGGGGTCTGTGGGGTAAGTCCATGAAAGTGGACTTACCATTTAAACATTTTTTTTTCTGTATGCCAGAAAGCCCCTACCCAACATCACACCTTGCCGCTGTCCCTAATGAAGCAATTCAGAACTTAACTGAGCAGCTGTATGCTGAGGATGTCAACAAAGCTAGCAGCGATGACATCATACTGAATCTACAGCACAAGATTTCCCTGAATCAGAGCAGATCAGGGATAGACTTTGCCAGCAAAAGGTAAGCTCACAGCAGGGTGACATGATTTTTTTAGTTATTTTAATATTCTAAAATATTTAGATGTTTTTAGAATCGGAGCTGATAAATAGTTTTTTTTAGCTCTGTGTACACAAATGAGGCGCAAGGTACCAAATTAGGCACTGCTACTGCAAACAAAACCCCAAGCATAATTCTTAATTCTTCTTAACTAAATATCGATATCATCCAAGAAAGACTAAATAATTTAAATGTGAATAAGACTCCAGGACCAGATGGACTTCATCCATTAGTTTTCAAAGAACTCAGCTCAGTTATTTCAGCACCTCTGTTTTTTATCTTTAAAGTCTCACTAACAATTAGTATAGTACCAATGGATTGGCGCAAGGCAAAGCTGGTGCCCATTTTTAGAAAAGGGCTCTAGGTCTTCTCCAGGTAATTACAGACCTGTAAGCTTAACATCCTTTGTGTTTTCCTTGCTTGAGGGAATCCTGAGAGACCACATACAGGATCATGTAACTATCCATAATATTCTAAATGTCAGCCAGCACTGTTTTACTAAAGACAGAAGCTGCCCGACTGATTGGCTTCTATGAGGAGGTGCGTAGAAGCCTTGACAGAGGGGCGGTGACTTTGAGTGTCTGGGCATCCACTTGGCAAATGAAGTCCAATGTGGAGAAATGTAAAGTCATGCACTTGGGGCCTAATAACCTGAAGGCCACATATATCCTCGGGAAAGTGAAAATGGAGGAATCACTTATTGAGAAGGATCTGGGGGTACTGGTAGACCACAGGCTAAATAACAGCATGCAATGCCAAGCAGCTGCTTCCAAGGCGGCCAAGATATTATCATGCATTAAAAGAGGCATGGAATCACGGGATAGGGATGTAATTTTGCCTCTTTACAAGGCACTGGTGCGCCCCCTCCTGGAATATGCCGTCCAGTTCAGGGCACCCATTCTCCACCCCTCATCCCTTAAACTGTAAGCTCGTAAGGGCCGGGCTCTCTCTCCTATTGTGTCTTGTATTCAGAATATCCATCGTAAACTCTGCATTTGTAATATGTACTGTATGTTTTTACCCTGTTTGTAATTACTACTTTGTACAGCACTACGGAAGACGATGGTGCTATATAAATAAACAATAATATTAATAATTAGCTGTTATCAGTTAAAGTGGAGCATCCCCTGAATTGCTCCCCCCATGAAGAGTACCTTTTGCCAATTTTCACCAATCCCGTTTTACTCTAATCCCAGATAATGGGGCCAGTTTTAGCTGTAAAGCTCCGCCTCCTCCATTCTTTGCCTCTGTTGTGTGTGGCAATGATGTAATTGCCACACCTATGCAATGACTGATGTCTGCTATCTTCCACCAACGGACAACAAATAAATCAGTGTTCCAGGACAATTAAAAAAACAAAAATATCCATTTTTAGTTCTACACCCCAATAAGGGAGTATTGGCAGTGGCTTTAGCCAAACGTATTTCACAAGTTCGGTGGGTTTTGGTCTGCTTTAAAAAATATATATATAAAAATAACTTTCCCGAACCCTGTTCCTTGGTTGAACTTGATGGACATATGTCTTTTTTCAACCATACTAACTATGTAACATTAAAAAGAAAACTAAGGGATTAATGATTCAGCCCAGAAAATGTTACCTGGAAACCTTCAGGGGGATTCTGATGTTTAGCAGAATTCTGCTAATGATTGGTTACTTTAAAATGTCTTCCAAGGGGGTGAGTCTATCCCTTCCAGCCCCCGGATGCAGCTTTGAAAACAATAGCCCCGCTGCAGTGCTTCCTTTATCTAAATGATGCCACGTGAGAACAATTATCTTTAATAAGGTGCACAATTATGATAAATAAGGTGGAGGATCAGCAATGATGGGGCTCCCTTAACATCTGGGCCCCCGAGCAGTCGCACACGCTCAAGGTACGCCCCTGTATTTAGCATATTTATATGGATTTTGTTATTGCACATTTGTTTACAATATTTTCTTGAGTAGGGTAAAACCTGCATGTGTAGGCTCATTTCTTAACTGACCTCGGCTTAGAGCTAGAACTGAAAGTGCAGTCAGAAACAGATGTAGTTTTGAGTTGGTTTAGCCTGGCTCAGTCATGTATACTGACAGATTGTTTAGGGGTTATAATACCGCGCTGCTCACAATGACATAGTAAAGATAAAAATACAATAAAGATACAGTGTTTTAAACCGATGGAGCTCAACGTGTTCTATAGGATTCCAGGTCCTACACAAAAGTTCACAAATGTCATAAATATATATGAATACACAGAGCTCTTGATAGTCCACCGTGCTGTCAGGCAAATCCACACGTGTTCACACACTATATAATGGCAAATATACAGGAAGGGACACTCTGGTATGTCCCATACATTGGCCCCAAAAATAATCTGCACTCACCCTCAAATAAATAAATCAATGTATACCGATTATGTGGAAAATTATAAAAAAGCTATTTTATTGAAATTGCAATAGTGATAACAATGACCACATATGGGCAAAACATATTAAAAAACATTTACAAGACGCATTAAAAGGACTGGGTGTGGGGGCTTGGGTAGGCTAATGCTTAATAATGAAAGTAATAATGAATGCCACACACAAAAGGGGGCATAACCTACATACTTATTGGTGCCAAACCAGCGCTCGTCCGCCAAGCCAGAAAGTGATAAGGTGCAAGTGCTGAATAGAGAACTAAAAAAAGGTGAGAGGTGAAAAAACGTGAGAAGAGTGCTGAAAGATGTGAATGGGTGACAGAGAGAAGGTGAATAGAAACACTAATCAATAAGTGAATGAGAATGGCAAGGCAGAACGTACGCCGGCTGGCAGACCCAATAGTAAAAAATGCAACAGTCTGAATACAGTGTAACACAATCAATAGTAATAAAGGTTAAATTGATACATCACCATAGCACAGCATGGCCTACCGATCACCCCCAAGCACACCTAAGGTGAAAACCGCCGACGCGCTGCGTGGATTCACCACTTCTCCTGGACGGGACACCAGCTGTCTGAACGCAGACCCCTTTTAAGTGTGGAATGCGCGCGCGCCTGCCGCCACATCCGTCCCCGCCAGCCTGGCTCAGCAGGCATAGGACGGGGTGACACCGGATGTAGATGGAGACGCCGGACGCGCGTCACGTGACCCGGCTGCACGGACGGGGACGGCCGCGCACGTATAGGCGGCCGCGCGCCCCGCCACACGCCCCCACCCGCAACCCCCATGACAGGAGGTGCCGTAGAGGCGCCGGCGGGGCGCGCGGCCGCCGACAGCAGCACAGCCCGTCCCGCACGCGCATGGGGAAAAGGGGAATGGGATAGCAGCATTAATATGAAACATATACATCTATTTGACATTGCACAAAGCCCATAGACATAAGCTGACGTATGCATATTGTATAACGAAAATAATACCACAAATACATTGAATAAACCAGTTATATAAATACATTTGATAAAATATATCTGAAAGGTGGTAATAATTCATGGCAGCTAAATTAGGAAGTGTGCTTAATATAATTAATATGTTAATGATAAATACATATTGAACATACTGAACATATCAAAAATTACAAAGTGAAAAAAAAAAAAAAAAAAAAAAAAAAAAAGCAAACCATAAAGAATCATAAATTCATGAATAAACTAATAAACGAAATTGATAAGTAATAAAAAACATGATAAAAGTGAACAGCCCCTATTAAATTTGTGCCACATACAATCAGATAGTGCATATCAATTAAAAATGAAAATAATATAAATCTTAATATTTGTAAAACCCAATAATATTTGTGAAACCCAATGATATTAGGGGGGAAAGTGTACTCATAAGTAGTCCAATATATATATGTACGCCTATTGAGGTAGTCTGCGTTGTGCCTATCTGCTAATGCTGATGTGGGCAAGATCAGAGAAATCGTTAAATTAAATTAGCTGACCCCCTGTTATTACACTCACGGTGAAAATTTAAAGTTAATGTGGAAAATTGGTGTGAATAATTAAACTAGGTGTCTCCACATTGGGCCCGATATATTGATACAGTTGTCTAAGATGCGACTGAGCGATGTGAGTGGCCTCTCGGGATTGTATCCTCCAAACATCGATATATCAATATATCAATCCCATTGCAAAGGCGATCGTCATTGTAAACAAAGAATTCATGATGAAAAGAGCAAAACTCTGCTTATTATCCTGGATACCTGCTCATACGTGGCCGATCCCAAACCTGGTCCGGACTAGTGTCCAGATAAATATATACCACACAAACCCGGGGGTGTGTGTCATTCATGACCAGAATCGGACCGAAAAAGGCTGGTATTTCAATGTCTGTCTGCCATCCACAGAGTAAACATCATTGTGAATAAGAGGTTCATGTAGCAAAAAGCTCTGCTTCTTCAACTGAATGTCTCCAATCATAGCCAAATCCAAAGGGATGTCCAATATAAATATGCCACACAGACCCAGAAGCGTGTATTCCTTGGACTGGACATCATCCCAGAGTAAACATCATTGTAGATAAGAGGTTCATGTAGCAAAAAGCTCTGCTTCTTCAACTGAATATCTCCAATCATAGCCAAATCCAAAGAGATGTCCAATATAAATATGCCACACAGACCCAGAAGCGTATATTCCTTGGACTGGACATCTTCCCATTCACCACCAAACTCGAACCGAAACAGGACTGATATCTCAATATCTGTATGTCACCCACAGAGTAAGCATCTCTGTATGTGATTTTCTGCGCTTGTACCACAACAATTCATCCCTGGGGGTTTCTCTAGCCCGTTTTATGGCCTTCCTAACGGCTCTCTCGGGATATCCTCTTTTACGAAAACGTGTTCGCATCTTATTGGATTCCTCAAGAAACGTTGTATCCTTTGAACAGTTCCTACGAATTCTCAACCATTGACCAATCGGAATTCCGTCCTTCAAATTTTTTTGGTGAAAACTGGAATAGTGTAATATACTATTGGTCGCGGTCTTCTTTCTGAAAAGAGCGGTGGTGATTGTACCATCCTCCTCTAGTTGCAGCTTCAGATCCAAAAACTCCGTGCAATTCAAAGAATATTTGTAATGCAGGTATATTCTGCCATGTAGGTGAGAATGTAGAGGGTCTTTTCAAGGTAAACATTTGGGCAGGCTCTTGTTCCTCCAAAAGTTCTGTTAAATCACTCAAAGCTTCTAGTTCCGTACTGTTCCACTGTGGTCCATCATGAACCTGCTCAGGAACAGAAAAATGGCATTTTAATGCTAATTGTCTACAGAACATGAAAAGATCACGTACTGTCTCGAATTTGTTGATATTGTGTGTAGGTGAAAAACTAAGACCCCTAGAGAGTAAACGTCTTTGGATCTCAGTAAGAGGAGTGTCGGTCAAATTAATGACCTCTAATTCCTGTGTGTCCTGAATCGTCTCTGTTGTTGCGGTGATACTTCTCTCCTCCTCTTCACCTCTCTCGGTCTGAGGCGTCCATGTTCCCATACATCCAGGGGATTGGTTCTGGCGTCTAGTTCTCGCCTTGCCGGTCCCCCTCCTCGTCCGTCTGTGCTGAGCTGATCTAAAAAACTGCATTCAGAGGAAGTGGAGTGATCTGAGGGGGGATCAGATCTCAGAGGGGAAGATCTCTGGGAAGACCTCTGTTCCCTACCTTGAGAAACATCGAATGGTTTCCTATGTTGCTTGTATTTGGTGGATCTGTCCCACCCCTGTTTTGGATGTCCCAGAGATTGTTCATTAAATGGCATCCCTCTTTTATTGCCAGAATGACTCCATTTATATATTCTCTCTTGGACAGAATCCTGTCTGTCCCTCTCCAGTTTACGTCTCTTCTGAGATATAATCTCCTGTTCATATTTATCTAGTTCTTTGGTAAGTGAATCCATAAGGTTTTTACTGTGCACCTCTAAAGTGAGCAGATTTAATTGTACATATAGTTCCCTTAGTTTATTGTTAATCATGTCTAATAGTCTACTATCTTCTTGTATCAGTAGATCTATTAAATTCAAGGAGCAGTTAGAGAGTATGCTTTCCCATTCTTTCTTGAATTCCCCAGATACCTCCCAAGACGGGAATATCTGGACTCTCAAACCACGAGGTATGAGTCTTTGTTCTTTATAGATCTGTGAGGTATTTAGATTCCATCTGACTCGTAAATAATCCCTTCTAAACCGTCTAATATTTTTATAGATTTGTTCAAAGGACGGATCATTAGCAGTGAGTACATCAATAGGGGAGCCAAATGTATCCTTAAAAGCTGCCAACTTCTTGGACCAAGTGTCCTCAACTACTTCAAAAATGTAAGCCATATTGGCGTGCTTTATCCTTGTATGACTCCTACAAGAGAAGCCACCCCAGAACTATACATATAAATCACAAAGCAAGAGGATAAGCACAGCCAATAATATGGCTAAATCACAACAAGAGAGGGGGTGCCAGAGAATTTGGGTGCATGTATATAATTAGACAATGGCAAATATACAGGAAGGGACACTCTGGTATGTCCCATACATTGGCCCCAAAAATAATCTGCACTCACCCTCAAATAAATAAATCAATGTATACCGATTATGTGGAAAATTATAAAAAAGCTATTTTATTGAAATTGCAATAGTGATAACAATGACCACATATGGGCAAAACATATTAAAAAACATTTACAAGACGCATTAAAAGGACTGGGTGTGGGGGCTTGGGTAGGCTAATGCTTAATAATGAAAGTAATAATGAATGCCACACACAAAAGGGGGCATAACCTACATACTTATTGGTGCCAAACCAGCGCTCGTCCGCCAAGCCAGAAAGTGATAAGGTGCAAGTGCTGAATAGAGAACTAAAAAAAGGTGAGAGGTGAAAAAACGTGAGAAGAGTGCTGAAAGATGTGAATGGGTGACAGAGAGAAGGTGAATAGAAACACTAATCAATAAGTGAATGAGAATGGCAAGGCAGAACGTACGCCGGCTGGCAGACCCAATAGTAAAAAATGCAACAGTCTGAATACAGTGTAACACAATCAATAGTAATAAAGGTTAAATTGATACATCACCATAGCACAGCATGGCCTACCGATCACCCCCAAGCACACCTAAGGTGAAAACCGCCGACGCGCTGCGTGGATTCACCACTTCTCCTGGACGGGACACCAGCTGTCTGAACGCAGACCCCTTTTAAGTGTGGAATGCGCGCGCGCCTGCCGCCACATCCGTCCCCGCCAGCCTGGCTCAGCAGGCATAGGACGGGGTGACACCGGATGTAGATGGAGACGCCGGACGCGCGTCACGTGACCCGGCTGCACGGACGGGGACGGCCGCGCACGTATAGGCGGCCGCGCGCCCCGCCACACGCCCCCACCCACAACCCCCATGACAGGAGGTGCCGTAGAGGCGCCGGCGGGGCGCGCGGCCGCCGACAGCAGCACAGCCCGTCCCGCACGCGCATGGGGAAAAGGGGAATGGGATAGCAGCATTAATATGAAACATATACATCTATTTGACATTGCACAAAGCCCATAGACATAAGCTGACGTATGCATATTGTATAACGAAAATAATACCACAAATACATTGAATAAACCAGTTATATAAATACATTTGATAAAATATATCTGAAAGGTGGTAATAATTCATGGCAGCTAAATTAGGAAGTGTGCTTAATATAATTAATATGTTAATGATAAATACATATTGAACATACTGAACATATCAAAAATTACAAAGTGAAAAAAAAAAAAAAAAAAAAAGCAAACCATAAAGAATCATAAATTCATGAATAAACTAATAAACGAAATTGATAAGTAATAAAAAACATGATAAAAGTGAACAGCCCCTATTAAATTTGTGCCACATACAATCAGATAGTGCATATCAATTAAAAATGAAAATAATATAAATCTTAATATTTGTAAAACCCAATAATATTTGTGAAACCCAATGATATTAGGGGGGAAAGTGTACTCATAAGTAGTCCAATATATATATGTACGCCTATTGAGGTAGTCTGCGTTGTGCCTATCTGCTAATGCTGATGTGGGCAAGATCAGAGAAATCGTTAAATTAAATTAGCTGACCCCCTGTTATTACACTCACGGTGAAAATTTAAAGTTAATGTGGAAAATTGGTGTGAATAATTAAACTAGGTGTCTCCACATTGGGCCCGATATATTGATACAGTTGTCTAAGATGCGACTGAGCGATGTGAGTGGCCTCTCGGGATTGTATCCTCCAAACATCGATATATCAATATATCAATCCCATTGCAAAGGCGATCGTCATTGTAAACAAAGAATTCATGATGAAAAGAGCAAAACTCTGCTTATTATCCTGGATACCTGCTCATACGTGGCCGATCCCAAACCTGGTCCGGACTAGTGTCCAGATAAATATATACCACACAAACCCGGGGGTGTGTGTCATTCATGACCAGAATCGGACCGAAAAAGGCTGGTATTTCAATGTCTGTCTGCCATCCACAGAGTAAACATCATTGTGAATAAGAGGTTCATGTAGCAAAAAGCTCTGCTTCTTCAACTGAATGTCTCCAATCATAGCCAAATCCAAAGGGATGTCCAATATAAATATGCCACACAGACCCAGAAGCGTGTATTCCTTGGACTGGACATCATCCCAGAGTAAACATCATTGTAGATAAGAGGTTCATGTAGCAAAAAGCTCTGCTTCTTCAACTGAATATCTCCAATCATAGCCAAATCCAAAGAGATGTCCAATATAAATATGCCACACAGACCCAGAAGCGTATATTCCTTGGACTGGACATCTTCCCATTCACCACCAAACTCGAACCGAAACAGGACTGATATCTCAATATCTGTATGTCACCCACAGAGTAAGCATCTCTGTATGTGATTTTCTGCGCTTGTACCACAACAATTCATCCCTGGGGGTTTCTCTAGCCCGTTTTATGGCCTTCCTAACGGCTCTCTCGGGATATCCTCTTTTACGAAAACGTGTTCGCATCTTATTGGATTCCTCAAGAAACGTTGTATCCTTTGAACAGTTCCTACGAATTCTCAACCATTGACCAATCGGAATTCCGTCCTTCAAATTTTTTTGGTGAAAACTGGAATAGTGTAATATACTATTGGTCGCGGTCTTCTTTCTGAAAAGAGCGGTGGTGATTGTACCATCCTCCTCTAGTTGCAGCTTCAGATCCAAAAACTCCGTGCAATTCAAAGAATATTTGTAATGCAGGTATATTCTGCCATGTAGGTGAGAATGTAGAGGGTCTTTTCAAGGTAAACATTTGGGCAGGCTCTTGTTCCTCCAAAAGTTCTGTTAAATCACTCAAAGCTTCTAGTTCCGTACTGTTCCACTGTGGTCCATCATGAACCTGCTCAGGAACAGAAAAATGGCATTTTAATGCTAATTGTCTACAGAACATGAAAAGATCACGTACTGTCTCGAATTTGTTGATATTGTGTGTAGGTGAAAAACTAAGACCCCTAGAGAGTAAACGTCTTTGGATCTCAGTAAGAGGAGTGTCGGTCAAATTAATGACCTCTAATTCCTGTGTGTCCTGAATCGTCTCTGTTGTTGCGGTGATACTTCTCTCCTCCTCTTCACCTCTCTCGGTCTGAGGCGTCCATGTTCCCATACATCCAGGGGATTGGTTCTGGCGTCTAGTTCTCGCCTTGCCGGTCCCCCTCCTCGTCCGTCTGTGCTGAGCTGATCTAAAAAACTGCATTCAGAGGAAGTGGAGTGATCTGAGGGGGGATCAGATCTCAGAGGGGAAGATCTCTGGGAAGACCTCTGTTCCCTACCTTGAGAAACATCGAATGGTTTCCTATGTTGCTTGTATTTGGTGGATCTGTCCCACCCCTGTTTTGGATGTCCCAGAGATTGTTCATTAAATGGCATCCCTCTTTTATTGCCAGAATGACTCCATTTATATATTCTCTCTTGGACAGAATCCTGTCTGTCCCTCTCCAGTTTACGTCTCTTCTGAGATATAATCTCCTGTTCATATTTATCTAGTTCTTTGGTAAGTGAATCCATAAGGTTTTTACTGTGCACCTCTAAAGTGAGCAGATTTAATTGTACATATAGTTCCCTTAGTTTATTGTTAATCATGTCTAATAGTCTACTATCTTCTTGTATCAGTAGATCTATTAAATTCAAGGAGCAGTTAGAGAGTATGCTTTCCCATTCTTTCTTGAATTCCCCAGATACCTCCCAAGACGGGAATATCTGGACTCTCAAACCACGAGGTATGAGTCTTTGTTCTTTATAGATCTGTGAGGTATTTAGATTCCATCTGACTCGTAAATAATCCCTTCTAAACCGTCTAATATTTTTATAGATTTGTTCAAAGGACGGATCATTAGCAGTGAGTACATCAATAGGGGAGCCAAATGTATCCTTAAAAGCTGCCAACTTCTTGGACCAAGTGTCCTCAACTACTTCAAAAATGTAAGCCATATTGGCGTGCTTTATCCTTGTATGACTCCTACAAGAGAAGCCACCCCAGAACTATACATATAAATCACAAAGCAAGAGGATAAGCACAGCCAATAATATGGCTAAATCACAACAAGAGAGGGGGTGCCAGAGAATTTGGGTGCATGTATATAATTAGACAATGGCAAATATACAGGAAGGGACACTCTGGTATGTCCCATACATTGGCCCCAAAAATAATCTGCACTCACCCTCAAATAAATAAATCAATGTATACCGATTATGTGGAAAATTATAAAAAAGCTATTTTATTGAAATTGCAATAGTGATAACAATGACCACATATGGGCAAAACATATTAAAAAACATTTACAAGACGCATTAAAAGGACTGGGTGTGGGGGCTTGGGTAGGCTAATGCTTAATAATGAAAGTAATAATGAATGCCACACACAAAAGGGGGCATAACCTACATACTTATTGGTGCCAAACCAGCGCTCGTCCGCCAAGCCAGAAAGTGATAAGGTGCAAGTGCTGAATAGAGAACTAAAAAAAGGTGAGAGGTGAAAAAACGTGAGAAGAGTGCTGAAAGATGTGAATGGGTGACAGAGAGAAGGTGAATAGAAACACTAATCAATAAGTGAATGAGAATGGCAAGGCAGAACGTACGCCGGCTGGCAGACCCAATAGTAAAAAATGCAACAGTCTGAATACAGTGAAACACAATCAATAGTAATAAAGGTTAAATTGATACATCACCATAGCACAGCATGGCCTACCGATCACCCCCAAGCACACCTAAGGTGAAAACCGCCGACGCGCTGCGTGGATTCACCACTTCTCCTGGACGGGACACCAGCTGTCTGAACGCAGACCCCTTTTAAGTGTGGAATGCGCGCGCGCCTGCCGCCACATCCGTCCCCGCCAGCCTGGCTCAGCAGGCATAGGACGGGGTGACACCGGATGTAGATGGAGACGCCGGACGCGCGTCACGTGACCCGGCTGCACGGACGGGGACGGCCGCGCACGTATAGGCGGCCGCGCGCCCCGCCACACGCCCCCACCCGCAACCCCCATGACAGGAGGTGCCGTAGAGGCGCCGGCGGGGCGCGCGGCCGCCGACAGCAGCACAGCCCGTCCCGCACGCGCATGGGGAAAAGGGGAATGGGATAGCAGCATTAATATGAAACATATACATCTATTTGACATTGCACAAAGCCCATAGACATAAGCTGACGTATGCATATTGTATAACGAAAATAATACCACAAATACATTGAATAAACCAGTTATATAAATACATTTGATAAAATATATCTGAAAGGTGGTAATAATTCATGGCAGCTAAATTAGGAAGTGTGCTTAATATAATTAATATGTTAATGATAAATACATATTGAACATACTGAACATATCAAAAATTACAAAGTGAAAAAAAAAAAAAAAAAAAAAGCAAACCATAAAGAATCATAAATTCATGAATAAACTAATAAACGAAATTGATAAGTAATAAAAAACATGATAAAAGTGAACAGCCCCTATTAAATTTGTGCCACATACAATCAGATAGTGCATATCAATTAAAAATGAAAATAATATAAATCTTAATATTTGTAAAACCCAATAATATTTGTGAAACCCAATGATATTAGGGGGGAAAGTGTACTCATAAGTAGTCCAATATATATATGTACGCCTATTGAGGTAGTCTGCGTTGTGCCTATCTGCTAATGCTGATGTGGGCAAGATCAGAGAAATCGTTAAATTAAATTAGCTGACCCCCTGTTATTACACTCACGGTGAAAATTTAAAGTTAATGTGGAAAATTGGTGTGAATAATTAAACTAGGTGTCTCCACATTGGGCCCGATATATTGATACAGTTGTCTAAGATGCGACTGAGCGATGTGAGTGGCCTCTCGGGATTGTATCCTCCAAACATCGATATATCAATATATCAATCCCATTGCAAAGGCGATCGTCATTGTAAACAAAGAATTCATGATGAAAAGAGCAAAACTCTGCTTATTATCCTGGATACCTGCTCATACGTGGCCGATCCCAAACCTGGTCCGGACTAGTGTCCAGATAAATATATACCACACAAACCCGGGGGTGTGTGTCATTCATGACCAGAATCGGACCGAAAAAGGCTGGTATTTCAATGTCTGTCTGCCATCCACAGAGTAAACATCATTGTGAATAAGAGGTTCATGTAGCAAAAAGCTCTGCTTCTTCAACTGAATGTCTCCAATCATAGCCAAATCCAAAGGGATGTCCAATATAAATATGCCACACAGACCCAGAAGCGTGTATTCCTTGGACTGGACATCATCCCAGAGTAAACATCATTGTAGATAAGAGGTTCATGTAGCAAAAAGCTCTGCTTCTTCAACTGAATATCTCCAATCATAGCCAAATCCAAAGAGATGTCCAATATAAATATGCCACACAGACCCAGAAGCGTATATTCCTTGGACTGGACATCTTCCCATTCACCACCAAACTCGAACCGAAACAGGACTGATATCTCAATATCTGTATGTCACCCACAGAGTAAGCATCTCTGTATGTGATTTTCTGCGCTTGTACCACAACAATTCATCCCTGGGGGTTTCTCTAGCCCGTTTTATGGCCTTCCTAACGGCTCTCTCGGGATATCCTCTTTTACGAAAACGTGTTCGCATCTTATTGGATTCCTCAAGAAACGTTGTATCCTTTGAACAGTTCCTACGAATTCTCAACCATTGACCAATCGGAATTCCGTCCTTCAAATTTTTTTGGTGAAAACTGGAATAGTGTAATATACTATTGGTCGCGGTCTTCTTTCTGAAAAGAGCGGTGGTGATTGTACCATCCTCCTCTAGTTGCAGCTTCAGATCCAAAAACTCCGTGCAATTCAAAGAATATTTGTAATGCAGGTATATTCTGCCATGTAGGTGAGAATGTAGAGGGTCTTTTCAAGGTAAACATTTGGGCAGGCTCTTGTTCCTCCAAAAGTTCTGTTAAATCACTCAAAGCTTCTAGTTCCGTACTGTTCCACTGTGGTCCATCATGAACCTGCTCAGGAACAGAAAAATGGCATTTTAATGCTAATTGTCTACAGAACATGAAAAGATCACGTACTGTCTCGAATTTGTTGATATTGTGTGTAGGTGAAAAACTAAGACCCCTAGAGAGTAAACGTCTTTGGATCTCAGTAAGAGGAGTGTCGGTCAAATTAATGACCTCTAATTCCTGTGTGTCCTGAATCGTCTCTGTTGTTGCGGTGATACTTCTCTCCTCCTCTTCACCTCTCTCGGTCTGAGGCGTCCATGTTCCCATACATCCAGGGGATTGGTTCTGGCGTCTAGTTCTCGCCTTGCCGGTCCCCCTCCTCGTCCGTCTGTGCTGAGCTGATCTAAAAAACTGCATTCAGAGGAAGTGGAGTGATCTGAGGGGGGATCAGATCTCAGAGGGGAAGATCTCTGGGAAGACCTCTGTTCCCTACCTTGAGAAACATCGAATGGTTTCCTATGTTGCTTGTATTTGGTGGATCTGTCCCACCCCTGTTTTGGATGTCCCAGAGATTGTTCATTAAATGGCATCCCTCTTTTATTGCCAGAATGACTCCATTTATATATTCTCTCTTGGACAGAATCCTGTCTGTCCCTCTCCAGTTTACGTCTCTTCTGAGATATAATCTCCTGTTCATATTTATCTAGTTCTTTGGTAAGTGAATCCATAAGGTTTTTACTGTGCACCTCTAAAGTGAGCAGATTTAATTGTACATATAGTTCCCTTAGTTTATTGTTAATCATGTCTAATAGTCTACTATCTTCTTGTATCAGTAGATCTATTAAATTCAAGGAGCAGTTAGAGAGTATGCTTTCCCATTCTTTCTTGAATTCCCCAGATACCTCCCAAGACGGGAATATCTGGACTCTCAAACCACGAGGTATGAGTCTTTGTTCTTTATAGATCTGTGAGGTATTTAGATTCCATCTGACTCGTAAATAATCCCTTCTAAACCGTCTAATATTTTTATAGATTTGTTCAAAGGACGGATCATTAGCAGTGAGTACATCAATAGGGGAGCCAAATGTATCCTTAAAAGCTGCCAACTTCTTGGACCAAGTGTCCTCAACTACTTCAAAAATGTAAGCCATATTGGCGTGCTTTATCCTTGTATGACTCCTACAAGAGAAGCCACCCCAGAACTATACATATAAATCACAAAGCAAGAGGATAAGCACAGCCAATAATATGGCTAAATCACAACAAGAGAGGGGGTGCCAGAGAATTTGGGTGCATGTATATAATTAGACAATGGCAAATATACAGGAAGGGACACTCTGGTATGTCCCATACATTGGCCCCAAAAATAATCTGCACTCACCCTCAAATAAATAAATCAATGTATACCGATTATGTGGAAAATTATAAAAAAGCTATTTTATTGAAATTGCAATAGTGATAACAATGACCACATATGGGCAAAACATATTAAAAAACATTTACAAGACGCATTAAAAGGACTGGGTGTGGGGGCTTGGGTAGGCTAATGCTTAATAATGAAAGTAATAATGAATGCCACACACAAAAGGGGGCATAACCTACATACTTATTGGTGCCAAACCAGCGCTCGTCCGCCAAGCCAGAAAGTGATAAGGTGCAAGTGCTGAATAGAGAACTAAAAAAAGGTGAGAGGTGAAAAAACGTGAGAAGAGTGCTGAAAGATGTGAATGGGTGACAGAGAGAAGGTGAATAGAAACACTAATCAATAAGTGAATGAGAATGGCAAGGCAGAACGTACGCCGGCTGGCAGACCCAATAGTAAAAAATGCAACAGTCTGAATACAGTGAAACACAATCAATAGTAATAAAGGTTAAATTGATACATCACCATAGCACAGCATGGCCTACCGATCACCCCCAAGCACACCTAAGGTGAAAACCGCCGACGCGCTGCGTGGATTCACCACTTCTCCTGGACGGGACACCAGCTGTCTGAACGCAGACCCCTTTTAAGTGTGGAATGCGCGCGCGCCTGCCGCCACATCCGTCCCCGCCAGCCTGGCTCAGCAGGCATAGGACGGGGTGACACCGGATGTAGATGGAGACGCCGGACGCGCGTCACGTGACCCGGCTGCACGGACGGGGACGGCCGCGCACGTATAGGCGGCCGCGCGCCCCGCCACACGCCCCCACCCGCAACCCCCATGACAGGAGGTGCCGTAGAGGCGCCGGCGGGGCGCGCGGCCGCCGACAGCAGCACAGCCCGTCCCGCACGCGCATGGGGAAAAGGGGAATGGGATAGCAGCATTAATATGAAACATATACATCTATTTGACATTGCACAAAGCCCATAGACATAAGCTGACGTATGCATATTGTATAACGAAAATAATACCACAAATACATTGAATAAACCAGTTATATAAATACATTTGATAAAATATATCTGAAAGGTGGTAATAATTCATGGCAGCTAAATTAGGAAGTGTGCTTAATATAATTAATATGTTAATGATAAATACATATTGAACATACTGAACATATCAAAAATTACAAAGTGAAAAAAAAAAAAAAAAAAAAAGCAAACCATAAAGAATCATAAATTCATGAATAAACTAATAAACGAAATTGATAAGTAATAAAAAACATGATAAAAGTGAACAGCCCCTATTAAATTTGTGCCACATACAATCAGATAGTGCATATCAATTAAAAATGAAAATAATATAAATCTTAATATTTGTAAAACCCAATAATATTTGTGAAACCCAATGATATTAGGGGGGAAAGTGTACTCATAAGTAGTCCAATATATATATGTACGCCTATTGAGGTAGTCTGCGTTGTGCCTATCTGCTAATGCTGATGTGGGCAAGATCAGAGAAATCGTTAAATTAAATTAGCTGACCCCCTGTTATTACACTCACGGTGAAAATTTAAAGTTAATGTGGAAAATTGGTGTGAATAATTAAACTAGGTGTCTCCACATTGGGCCCGATATATTGATACAGTTGTCTAAGATGCGACTGAGCGATGTGAGTGGCCTCTCGGGATTGTATCCTCCAAACATCGATATATCAATATATCAATCCCATTGCAAAGGCGATCGTCATTGTAAACAAAGAATTCATGATGAAAAGAGCAAAACTCTGCTTATTATCCTGGATACCTGCTCATACGTGGCCGATCCCAAACCTGGTCCGGACTAGTGTCCAGATAAATATATACCACACAAACCCGGGGGTGTGTGTCATTCATGACCAGAATCGGACCGAAAAAGGCTGGTATTTCAATGTCTGTCTGCCATCCACAGAGTAAACATCATTGTGAATAAGAGGTTCATGTAGCAAAAAGCTCTGCTTCTTCAACTGAATGTCTCCAATCATAGCCAAATCCAAAGGGATGTCCAATATAAATATGCCACACAGACCCAGAAGCGTGTATTCCTTGGACTGGACATCATCCCAGAGTAAACATCATTGTAGATAAGAGGTTCATGTAGCAAAAAGCTCTGCTTCTTCAACTGAATATCTCCAATCATAGCCAAATCCAAAGAGATGTCCAATATAAATATGCCACACAGACCCAGAAGCGTATATTCCTTGGACTGGACATCTTCCCATTCACCACCAAACTCGAACCGAAACAGGACTGATATCTCAATATCTGTATGTCACCCACAGAGTAAGCATCTCTGTATGTGATTTTCTGCGCTTGTACCACAACAATTCATCCCTGGGGGTTTCTCTAGCCCGTTTTATGGCCTTCCTAACGGCTCTCTCGGGATATCCTCTTTTACGAAAACGTGTTCGCATCTTATTGGATTTCTCAAGAAACGTTGTATCCTTTGAACAGTTCCTACGAATTCTCAACCATTGACCAATCGGAATTCCGTCCTTCAAATTTTTTTGGTGAAAACTGGAATAGTGTAATATACTATTGGTCGCGGTCTTCTTTCTGAAAAGAGCGGTGGTGATTGTACCATCCTCCTCTAGTTGCAGCTTCAGATCCAAAAACTCCGTGCAATTCAAAGAATATTTGTAATGCAGGTATATTCTGCCATGTAGGTGAGAATGTAGAGGGTCTTTTCAAGGTAAACATTTGGGCAGGCTCTTGTTCCTCCAAAAGTTCTGTTAAATCACTCAAAGCTTCTAGTTCCGTACTGTTCCACTGTGGTCCATCATGAACCTGCTCAGGAACAGAAAAATGGCATTTTAATGCTAATTGTCTACAGAACATGAAAAGATCACGTACTGTCTCGAATTTGTTGATATTGTGTGTAGGTGAAAAACTAAGACCCCTAGAGAGTAAACGTCTTTGGATCTCAGTAAGAGGAGTGTCGGTCAAATTAATGACCTCTAATTCCTGTGTGTCCTGAATCGTCTCTGTTGTTGCGGTGATACTTCTCTCCTCCTCTTCACCTCTCTCGGTCTGAGGCGTCCATGTTCCCATACATCCAGGGGATTGGTTCTGGCGTCTAGTTCTCGCCTTGCCGGTCCCCCTCCTCGTCCGTCTGTGCTGAGCTGATCTAAAAAACTGCATTCAGAGGAAGTGGAGTGATCTGAGGGGGGATCAGATCTCAGAGGGGAAGATCTCTGGGAAGACCTCTGTTCCCTACCTTGAGAAACATCGAATGGTTTCCTATGTTGCTTGTATTTGGTGGATCTGTCCCACCCCTGTTTTGGATGTCCCAGAGATTGTTCATTAAATGGCATCCCTCTTTTATTGCCAGAATGACTCCATTTATATATTCTCTCTTGGACAGAATCCTGTCTGTCCCTCTCCAGTTTACGTCTCTTCTGAGATATAATCTCCTGTTCATATTTATCTAGTTCTTTGGTAAGTGAATCCATAAGGTTTTTACTGTGCACCTCTAAAGTGAGCAGATTTAATTGTACATATAGTTCCCTTAGTTTATTGTTAATCATGTCTAATAGTCTACTATCTTCTTGTATCAGTAGATCTATTAAATTCAAGGAGCAGTTAGAGAGTATGCTTTCCCATTCTTTCTTGAATTCCCCAGATACCTCCCAAGACGGGAATATCTGGACTCTCAAACCACGAGGTATGAGTCTTTGTTCTTTATAGATCTGTGAGGTATTTAGATTCCATCTGACTCGTAAATAATCCCTTCTAAACCGTCTAATATTTTTATAGATTTGTTCAAAGGACGGATCATTAGCAGTGAGTACATCAATAGGGGAGCCAAATGTATCCTTAAAAGCTGCCAACTTCTTGGACCAAGTGTCCTCAACTACTTCAAAAATGTAAGCCATATTGGCGTGCTTTATCCTTGTATGACTCCTACAAGAGAAGCCACCCCAGAACTATACATATAAATCACAAAGCAAGAGGATAAGCACAGCCAATAATATGGCTAAATCACAACAAGAGAGGGGGTGCCAGAGAATTTGGGTGCATGTATATAATTAGACAATGGCAAATATACAGGAAGGGACACTCTGGTATGTCCCATACATTGGCCCCAAAAATAATCTGCACTCACCCTCAAATAAATAAATCAATGTATACCGATTATGTGGAAAATTATAAAAAAGCTATTTTATTGAAATTGCAATAGTGATAACAATGACCACATATGGGCAAAACATATTAAAAAACATTTACAAGACGCATTAAAAGGACTGGGTGTGGGGGCTTGGGTAGGCTAATGCTTAATAATGAAAGTAATAATGAATGCCACACACAAAAGGGGGCATAACCTACATACTTATTGGTGCCAAACCAGCGCTCGTCCGCCAAGCCAGAAAGTGATAAGGTGCAAGTGCTGAATAGAGAACTAAAAAAAGGTGAGAGGTGAAAAAACGTGAGAAGAGTGCTGAAAGATGTGAATGGGTGACAGAGAGAAGGTGAATAGAAACACTAATCAATAAGTGAATGAGAATGGCAAGGCAGAACGTACGCCGGCTGGCAGACCCAATAGTAAAAAATGCAACAGTCTGAATACAGTGTAACACAATCAATAGTAATAAAGGTTAAATTGATACATCACCATAGCACAGCATGGCCTACCGATCACCCCCAAGCACACCTAAGGTGAAAACCGCCGACGCGCTGCGTGGATTCACCACTTCTCCTGGACGGGACACCAGCTGTCTGAACGCAGACCCCTTTTAAGTGTGGAATGCGCGCGCGCCTGCCGCCACATCCGTCCCCGCCAGCCTGGCTCAGCAGGCATAGGACGGGGTGACACCGGATGTAGATGGAGACGCCGGACGCGCGTCACGTGACCCGGCTGCACGGACGGGGACGGCCGCGCACGTATAGGCGGCCGCGCGCCCCGCCACACGCCCCCACCCGCAACCCCCATGACAGGAGGTGCCGTAGAGGCGCCGGCGGGGCGCGCGGCCGCCGACAGCAGCACAGCCCGTCCCGCACGCGCATGGGGAAAAGGGGAATGGGATAGCAGCATTAATATGAAACATATACATCTATTTGACATTGCACAAAGCCCATAGACATAAGCTGACGTATGCATATTGTATAACGAAAATAATACCACAAATACATTGAATAAACCAGTTATATAAATACATTTGATAAAATATATCTGAAAGGTGGTAATAATTCATGGCAGCTAAATTAGGAAGTGTGCTTAATATAATTAATATGTTAATGATAAATACATATTGAACATACTGAACATATCAAAAATTACAAAGTGAAAAAAAAAAAAAAAAAAAAAGCAAACCATAAAGAATCATAAATTCATGAATAAACTAATAAACGAAATTGATAAGTAATAAAAAACATGATAAAAGTGAACAGCCCCTATTAAATTTGTGCCACATACAATCAGATAGTGCATATCAATTAAAAATGAAAATAATATAAATCTTAATATTTGTAAAACCCAATAATATTTGTGAAACCCAATGATATTAGGGGGGAAAGTGTACTCATAAGTAGTCCAATATATATATGTACGCCTATTGAGGTAGTCTGCGTTGTGCCTATCTGCTAATGCTGATGTGGGCAAGATCAGAGAAATCGTTAAATTAAATTAGCTGACCCCCTGTTATTACACTCACGGTGAAAATTTAAAGTTAATGTGGAAAATTGGTGTGAATAATTAAACTAGGTGTCTCCACATTGGGCCCGATATATTGATACAGTTGTCTAAGATGCGACTGAGCGATGTGAGTGGCCTCTCGGGATTGTATCCTCCAAACATCGATATATCAATATATCAATCCCATTGCAAAGGCGATCGTCATTGTAAACAAAGAATTCATGATGAAAAGAGCAAAACTCTGCTTATTATCCTGGATACCTGCTCATACGTGGCCGATCCCAAACCTGGTCCGGACTAGTGTCCAGATAAATATATACCACACAAACCCGGGGGTGTGTGTCATTCATGACCAGAATCGGACCGAAAAAGGCTGGTATTTCAATGTCTGTCTGCCATCCACAGAGTAAACATCATTGTGAATAAGAGGTTCATGTAGCAAAAAGCTCTGCTTCTTCAACTGAATGTCTCCAATCATAGCCAAATCCAAAGGGATGTCCAATATTAGGGATGAGCGAATCGATCCGGACGAACCCGGATTCGATCCGAATTTCAGGAAAAATTCGATTCGGATCGAATCCGAATTTCCCCGCGATTCGATCACTCGAAGTTTTCCTTTAACATCCATTCATTTACATTACAGGCATTCTAAGATGGCGGGCGGGACATGTCTGGACATGTATCCCGCGCCAGTGCAAGCTGGGGCAGTCACATGCAGCCTATCAGCAGCCAGCAAGCCCGGTGACGTCACACAGCGGTATTTAACGGCGGCCATCTTGCTTTTCCTCATTTCTCTATTGCATTCGTGACAGACAGACAGAACGCTGTGTAGCTGAGGCAGTTAGACAGGCTGGAGACAGGCTGGAGACAGGGACAGACAGGGACAGGCTGGAGACAGGCAGGAGACAGGCAGGAGACAGACAGGAGACAGACAGAAAGCCAGGGAAAGGTAGGAAAAACGGAGCTGGCTGACAGGGAGATTTTTTTTTTTTCATCCAGCCTTTGTTAGCGTTTTCAGGCTGCTTATAGTAACTAACTGTGCATATATACTGAACTGATCTTAAGTCTGCTGTGAGGCATCCCATTCTGTGACTAAAGCAGCCTCTATTTAATAGCATAATAAACATTTGCACTTATTCTCATAGAAATCAGGCCTGATAAAGACACTTTTGCTGTGCATGCTCTCTGGTTTTTGTGGCACTGGCATCCCATTCTGTGACTAAAGCAGCCTCTATTTAATAGCATAATAAACATTTGCACTTATTCTCATAGAAATCAGGCCTGATAAAGACACTTTTGCTGTGCATGCTCTCTGGTTTTTGTGGCACTGGCATCCCATTCTGTGACTAAAGCAGCCTCTATTTAATAGCATAATAAACATTTGCACTTATTCTCATAGAAATCAGGCCTGATAAAGACACTTTTGCTGTGCATGCTCTCTGGTTTTTGTGGCACTGGCATCCCATTCTGTGACTAAAGCAGCCTCTATTTAATAGCATAATAAACATTTGCACTTATTCTCATAGAAATCAGGCCTGATAAAGACACTTTTGCTGTGCATGCTCTCTGGTTTTTGTGGCACTGGCATCCCATTCTGTGACTAAAGCAGCCTCTATTTAATAGCATAATAAACATTTGCACTTATTCTCATAGAAATCAGGCCTGATAAAGACACTTTTGCTGTGCATGCTCTCTGGTTTTTGTGGCACTGGCATCCCATTCTGTGACTAAAGCAGCCTCTATTTAATAGCACAATAAACATTTGCACTTATTCTCATAGAAATCAGGCCTGATAAAGACACTTTTGCTGTGCATGCTCTCTGGTTTTTGTGGCACTGGCATCCCATTCTGTGACTAAAGCAGCCTCTATTTAATAGCACAATAAACATTTGCACTTATTCTCATAGAAATCAGGCCTGATAAAGACACTTTTGCTGTGCATGCTCTCTGGTTTTTGTGGCACTGGCATCCCATTCTGTGACTAAAGCAGCCTCTATTTAATAGCACAATAAACATTTGCACTTATTCTCATAGAAATCAGGCCTGATAAAGACACTTTTGCTGTGCATGCTCTCTGGTTTTTGTGGCACTGGCATCCCATTCTGTGACTAAAGCAGCCTCTATTTAATAGCATAATAAACATTTGCACTTATTCTCATAGAAATCAGGCCTGATAAAGACACTTTTGCTGTGCATGCTCTCTGGTTTTTGTGGCACTGGCATCCCATTCTGTGACTAAAGCAGCCTCTATTTAATAGCATAATAAACATTTGCACTTATTCTCATAGAAATCAGGCCTGATAAAGACACTTTTGCTGTGCATGCTCTCTGGTTTTTGTGGCACTGGCATCCCATTCTGTGACTAAAGCAGCCTCTATTTAATAGCATAATAAACATTTGCACTTATTCTCATAGAAATCAGGCCTGATAAAGACACTTTTGCTGTGCATGCTCTCTGGTTTTTGTGGCACTGGCATCCCATTCTGTGACTAAAGCAGCCTCTATTTAATAGCACAATAAACATTTGCACTTATTCTCATAGAAATCAGGCCTGATAAAGACACTTTTGCTGTGCATGCTCTCTGGTTTTTGTGGCACTGGCATCCCATTCTGTGACTAAAGCAGCCTCTATTTAATAGCACAATAAACATTTGCACTTATTCTCATAGAAATCAGGCCTGATAAAGACACTTTTGCTGTGCATGCTCTCTGGTTTTTGTGGCACTGGCATCCCATTCTGTGACTAAAGCAGCCTCTATTTAATAGCATAATAAACATTTGCACTTATTCTCATAGAAATCAGGCCTGATAAAGACACTTTTGCTGTGCATGCTCTCTGGTTTTTGTGGCACTGGCATCCCATTCTGTGACTAAAGCAGCCTCTATTTAATAGCACAATAAACATTTGCACTTATTCTCATAGAAATCAGGCCTGATAAAGACACTTTTGCTGTGCATGCTCTCTGGTTTTTGTGGCACTGGCATCCCATTCTGTGACTAAAGCAGCCTCTATTTAATAGCACAATAAACATTTGCACTTATTCTCATAGAAATCAGGCCTGATAAAGACACTTTTGCTGTGCATGCTCTCTGGTTTTTGTGGCACTGGCATCCCATTCTGTGACTAAAGCAGCCTCTATTTAATAGCATAATAAACATTTGCACTTATTCTCATAGAAATCAGGCCTGATAAAGACACTTTTGCTGTGCATGCTCTCTGGTTTTTGTGGCACTGGCATCCCATTCTGTGACTAAAGCAGCCTCTATTTAATAGCACAATAAACATTTGCACTTATTCTCATAGAAATCAGGCCTGATAAAGACACTTTTGCTGTGCATGCTCTCTGGTTTTTGTGGCACTGGCATCCCATTCTGTGACTAAAGCAGCCTCTATTTAATAGCATAATAAACATTTGCACTTATTCTCATAGAAATCAGGCCTGATAAAGACACTTTTGCTGTGCATGCTCTCTGGTTTTTGTGGCACTGGCATCCCATTCTGTGACTAAAGCAGCCTCTATTTAATAGCATAATAAACATTTGCACTTATTCTCATAGAAATCAGGCCTGATAAAGACACTTTTGCTGTGCATGCTCTCTGGTTTTTGTGGCACTGGCATCCCATTCTGTGACTAAAGCAGCCTCTATTTAATAGCATAATAAACATTTGCACTTATTCTCATAGAAATCAGGCCTGATAAAGACACTTTTGCTGGCCAAAGCCCTACTGGACCCTGCCAGGTCGATTCCTGCCCGGGGCATCCCATTCTGTGACTACAGCAGCCTCTGTTTAAGACCATATAAGCATTTGCTCTTATCATATTTGAAATTAGCCTGATAAAGACACTTTTGCTGGCCAAAGCCCTACTGGACCCTGCCAGGTCCATTCCTGCCCAGGGCATCCCATTCTGTGACTAAAGCAGCCTCTGTTTAAGACCATATAAGCATTTGCTCTTATTATATTTATATTATAAGACACTTTTGCTGGGCATAGGCTTACTGCTGCCTGCCAGGTGCACTTCTGTTGAGGCATCCCATTCTGTAACATAGCATACCCCTCTTTATTTACACTAAGCAGCTCTCTTATTTACACTAAGCAGGCCTGTTGGAGGCTGAGTGTTACTGCTCACTTTTGGTGTGCATTATATTCTGTTTTATATAGACCCACTGCTGCCTGGGGGTTCTTAAAATATCACCTACTACCACGCCAGTTAGACTATGTCGGGCAGACAAGTGCCTGGAAGTGAAAAGAGGAGTGGCAGAGGCCAAGATTCCGCAGGCAGAGCTCGCATCAGACTGGGGGCCAGTAGCAGCAGGAGTCACGCTGAGAGACCTAATCTGCCAGTATCTGCTAGCGGTCGGGTCTCCACCAGTAACGCATCTGCCGTGGTAGATTGGCTGACGCGCTCATCAACAACATCATCACAACTTACATCTGAGACCCCCAGTCTAGGGTCGGTAGGTTCCTCTGACACAACCCTGAGTTGGCATGCCCCGAGAGCAGTCCCTGTCCTCCCATTGCCTCTGTCCTACGCCGTTCCCTCCCCCAGCGACGTATCCTATGCTTTGGGTTCAGCTCCACTCTTTAGTGAGGAGGACGATCAGATACAGGAGGACAGTCAGCAGCTACTGCCCAGCCAAGAAATGGAGGTGGCTTCTTTAGCTAGGCAGACAAATAGTGATGTGGACAGTGTCGTGGGTGCTGCGAGCGTTCCAGCTCCTGCGCCAGACACTGTTGACGAATCCACGAACATCAGTGACGTACAGCCACAACCCGGTGATGATGATGATGATGACGATGAAGCCGATCGCACTTGGGAGCCGGGTGATGAAGGGGCTTCATCGTCATCATCAGGAGAAGAGGGGCGCAGGTTGCCCCGGAGTCAGCAGCTGAGGCAGCAAGGTGGTAGCAGTCAGCATGGGGGCACAATTCCAAAGGCTGGAGCCGGCCGGGGCCGGGGCCGGGGTAGAGCACCTGCTGTGCGGCAGTCTACCTTATCGGGAGGTAGTGGAGCAGGGGTTCCTGGAGTTGGCAACAGCAGCAGTGAATCAGTGAGGCCAGGGGGTGGGAAAAGTAGCTACTCGGCAGTGTGGCAGTTTTTCCTGAGGCATCCGCAGGAGGGTAACATGGCCACATGCAAGATATGTAGGCAAAAGGTGAAGCGTGGCCAGGGTCCAAATGTTGGCACCACGGCCCTGCGTCAACATATGATGCGTCACCATAAAACGACCTGGGAGAACCGAGGCTCCCAAGGGGTGGTCCAGTCTGCTTCCTCACCAAGTGAGCTCCCAATTTCTGCCAGCCAAGGCTCCAGCACCTCAGCCGAAGGCAGCTGTGCGTCACACCCATCCTCTGTCGCTCCTGCTCCTCCTCCTCCTCCTCCAAGTCATGCATCCCGCCAGCAATCCATCAGCGAAGCCATGTCCAAGAGACAGCAGTATGCGCCCACTCATCCTACGGCGCAGAAGCTGAATGTGCTCCTGTCCAAGTTGCTGGTGCTGCAGTCGCTCCCTTTTCAGGTGGTGGAATCTGCACCTTTCAGAGAACTGATGGCTTGTGCCGAGCCGAGGTGGAGAGTCCCAAGCCGTCATTTCTTTGCCAAGAAGGCAGTACCAGCGCTGCACACTTTTGTTGAACAGAAGGTGGGCCAGTCCTTGAGCCTGTCGGTGTGTAGCAAAATACATGGCAGCGCCGACATCTGGAGCTGTAACTACGGTCAGGGGCAGTACATGTCGTTTACGGCCCACTGGGTGAATGTGGTCCCTTTGCAGCAGCAACTTGGACAGGTCACGCCGCTTCGGCCTCCGCGCTCTCTGCCCATTGGGCCTGTGACACCGTGCGACTCGGCCTCCTCATCCTCCGCCATCTCCTCACCCTCCACTGTAGGCTCAAGTCTCAGTGCCCCTCCAGTCTACCATGTGTGCAGGGCACGGAGGTGTCACGCAGTGCTTCACATGGTTTGTCTTGGCGAACGGAGTCACACAGGGGAGGAACTGCTTAAATGTATTCATCAGGAAATCCAAACATGGCTTACTCCGAGAAAACTTAAAATGGGAATCATGGTTACCGACAATGGGAAGAACATTTTGTCTGCGCTGCGCCAAGGAAGCCTGACCCATGCCCCCTGCATGGCTCACGTCTTCAATCTGGTTGTCAAGCGGTTTCTGAAGTGTTCCCCCCATCTGCAGGACATCCTAACAACTTCACGGAAACTTTGCATGCACTTCAGCCACTCCTACACCGCCAAACACACCCTTCTTGAGCTACAGCGTCAGAATGGTATCCCCCAACATAGTCTGATTTGCGATGTTTCCACCCGTTGGAATTCCACCCTTCACATGTTGGACCGATTATATGAACAGAGAAAAGCCATCACGGATTTCCTGATGATCCAAGCAGATAGGGGGACTCCCCTGTGTAACTTCAATGTCAACCAGTGGCAGCTCATACGTGACACCTGCCGTTTGCTCAGGCCCTTTGAGGAAGCCACTTTATTTGTCAGTCGGCAGGATTACGGGATGAACGACGTGATTCCACTGCTTCATGTACTACAGCACATGTTGGAAACCATGGCTGGTCAGGGCACTGGAGACATGGCGTTTACATCTTACGGCCACATGAACCCCGTTGGAGCTGAACTGGAGGAGGAGGAGGAGGAAGAGGAGGAGGAGGAGTTGCCCAGCGAAACACAGTTTAGGCTTGGCGAAATGGCTGGTTTATCTAGTCAGCGGACAGGAGAGGAGGAGCAGGAGCAGCCAGAGGAGCTAGAGGTTTTTGAGGAAGGAGAGACAGAGGACCCGGGCACACCGTGGCAGTATGCAGTGGAGATGGAGACAGGTAGTCCATCCGAGTCACTTGCGCAAATGGCACGAAGCATGCTCACATGCTTGCGTAGTGACCCCAGAATTGTTTCCATCTGTCGGCGGGATGACTTCTGGCTGTCCACCTTATTGGACCCTCGCTTCCGGCACAAAATGGGGGCATTTTTTAAACCCACCGAGAGGGAGGACAAACTCAACTACTACAAAGACATTCTACGTAGGCAGTTGGCCGATGCCTATCTGCGCCATGGTCCATACTCTCGCAGGTCTGACTCGAGGGGACCTCTGCGCTCACCTTCCACTGCCATGGCCGCTGGGGGGGTTGGCAGCAGCAGCAGCAGAAGCTCCATCAGCAGCAGCAGCCTCAGTCTTCAGTCGCTAATGAGTAGCTTTCTACACCCGCATAGTGAGGCTACTCATGAGCAGCAGGAAGACCTGGAGCAGGACCTGAACCAGCAGGTCATGTCATACTTTGACATGACCATGCCAACACACCTTGAGGATCCGCTGGACTTCTGGGCAGCCAAACTTGATTTGTGGCCGCAACTAGCAGAGTTTGCCCTGGAAAAGCTGTCCTGCCCGGCAAGTAGCGTGCCATCTGAGCGGGTGTTTAGTGCGGCGGGGGCCATAGTTACGGCGAGGAGAACTCGTCTGTCAACTAAAAATGTGGAGAGACTCACCTTTGTCAAAATGAATCAGGGATGGATCAGCCAGGATTTCCACCCACCAATGCCTGATGCATGCGACTAGATTCAGCATGGTGCCACGTTTTACACTTTACAAATGGTGCAAAACATATTTATGTCTTTAGGCCATTTTTTGGGCTCCTGCTGCTGCTACTGCCAACTTCTGCCAACTCCAGGGTGTGATTCATCCAATTTTTGGGCTCCTGAAGCCAACTCCAGTGTATATTTGGGCTCCTGCTGCTGCTACTGCCAACTTCTGCCAACTCCAAGGTGTGATTCATCCAATTTTTGGGCTCCTGAAGCCAACTCCAGTGTATATTTGGGCTCCTGCTGCTACTACTGTCAACTCCTGCCAACTCCAGGGTGTGATTCATCCAATTTTTGGGCTCCTGAGGCCAACTCCAGTGTATATTTGGGCTCCTGCTGCTGCTACTGCCAACTTCTGCCAACTCCAGGGTGTGATTCATCCAATTTTTGGGCTCCTGAGGCCAACTCCAGTGTATATTTGGGCTCCTGCTGCTGCTGCTGCCAACTTCTGCCAACTCCAGGGTGTGATTCATCCAATTTTTGGGCTCCTGAAGCCAACTCCAGTGTATATTTGGGCTCCTGCTGCTACTACTGTCAACTCCTGCCAACTCCAGGGTGTGATTCATCCAATTTTTGGGCTCCTGAGGCCAACTCCAGTGTATATTTGGGCTCCTGCTGCTGCCAACTTCTGCCAACTCCAGGGTGTGATTCATCCAATTTTTGGGCTCCTGAGGCCAACTCCAGTGTATATTTGGGCTCCTGCTCCTGCTGCTGCCAACTTCTGCCAACTCCAGGGTGTGATTCATCCAATTTTTGGGCTCCTGAAGCCAACTCCAGTGTATATTTGGGCTCCTGCTGCTGCTGCTGCTGCCAACTTCTGCCAACTCCAGGGTGTGATTCATCCAATTTTTGGGCTCCTGAAGCCAACTCCAGTGTATATTTGGGCTCCTGCTGCTACTACTGCCAACTTCTGCCAACTCCAGGGTGTGATTCATCCAATTTTTGGGCTCCTGAGGCCAACTCCAGTGTATATTTGGGCTCCTGCTGCTGCCAACTTCTGCCAACTCCAGGGTGTGATTCATCCAATTTTTGGGCTCCTGAAGCCAACTCCAGTGTATATTTGGGCTCCTGCTGCTACTACTGTCAACTCCTGCCAACTCCAGGGTGTGATTCATCCAATTTTTGGGCTCCTGAGGCCAACTCCAGTGTATATTTGGGCTCCTGCTGCTGCTGCTGCCAACTTCTGCCAACTCCAGGGTGTGATTCATCCAATTTTTGGGCTCCTGAGGCCAACTCCAGTGTATATTTGGGCTCCTGCTGCTGCTGCTGCCAACTTCTGCCAACTCCAGGGTGTGATTCATCCAATTTTTGGGCTCCTGAGGCCAACTCCAGTGTATATTTGGGCTCCTGCTCCTGCTGCTGCCAACTTCTGCCAACTCCAGGGTGTGATTCATCCAATTTTTGGGCTCCTGAAGCCAACTCCAGTGTATATTTGGGCTCCTGCTGCTGCTGCTGTCAACTCCTGCCAACTCCAGGGTGTGATTCATCCAATTTTTGGGCTCCTGAGGCCAACTCCAGTGTATATTTGGGCTCCTTCTGCCCCTCATAGTGATGCCACTTCAACTCTCTGCAATTGTGCCGCTCTGCGATTCTATTAGCGATGCCTCTGATCTGCATGTGATATTTCTTCAAAGTATTATTTAACAAACCCAGCACGCATCCTGTGCGTGTTACAGCAAGGCTGAATGGTTTACAACCCTATTGAGGCTGTAGGAGGCTCAGAAATAGCCGTTTTTAATAGCGATTCGTCGCGAATTTATTCGGGTCGAAACGATTTTTGTCGGAAAATTCGGCGAATCAGTCGAATCGAATTTTTCAAAAGTTCGCTCATCTCTATCCAATATAAATATGCCACACAGACCCAGAAGCGTGTATTCCTTGGACTGGACATCATCCCAGAGTAAACATCATTGTAGATAAGAGGTTCATGTAGCAAAAAGCTCTGCTTCTTCAACTGAATATCTCCAATCATAGCCAAATCCAAAGAGATGTCCAATATAAATATGCCACACAGACCCAGAAGCGTATATTCCTTGGACTGGACATCTTCCCATTCACCACCAAACTCGAACCGAAACAGGACTGATATCTCAATATCTGTATGTCACCCACAGAGTAAGCATCTCTGTATGTGATTTTCTGCGCTTGTACCGCAACAATTCATCCCTGGGGGTTTCTCTAGCCCGTTTTATGGCCTTCCTAACGGCTCTCTCGGGATATCCTCTTTTACGAAAACGTGTTCGCATCTTATTGGATTCCTCAAGAAACGTTGTATCCTTTGAACAGTTCCTACGAATTCTCAACCATTGACCAATCGGAATTCCGTCCTTCAAATTTTTTTGGTGAAAACTGGAATAGTGTAATATACTATTGGTCGCGGTCTTCTTTCTGAAAAGAGCGGTGGTGATTGTACCATCCTCCTCTAGTTGCAGCTTCAGATCCAAAAACTCCGTGCAATTCAAAGAATATTTGTAATGCAGGTATATTCTGCCATGTAGGTGAGAATGTAGAGGGTCTTTTCAAGGTAAACATTTGGGCAGGCCCTTGTTCCTCCAAAAGTTCTGTTAAATCACTCAAAGCTTCTAGTTCCGTACTGTTCCACTGTGGTCCATCATGAACCTGCTCAGGAACAGAAAAATGGCATTTTAATGCTAATTGTCTACAGAACATGAAAAGATCACGTACTGTCTCGAATTTGTTGATATTGTGTGTAGGTGAAAAACTAAGACCCCTAGAGAGTAAACGTCTTTGGATCTCAGTAAGAGGAGTGTCGGTCAAATTAATGACCTCTAATTCCTGTGTGTCCTGAATCGTCTCTGTTGTTGCGGTGATACTTCTCTCCTCCTCTTCACCTCTCTCGGTCTGAGGCGTCCATGTTCCCATACATCCAGGGGATTGGTTCTGGCGTCTAGTTCTCGCCTTGCCGGTCCCCCTCCTCGTCCGTCTGTGCTGAGCTGATCTAAAAAACTGCATTCAGAGGAAGTGGAGTGATCTGAGGGGGGATCAGATCTCAGAGGGGAAGATCTCTGGGAAGACCTCTGTTCCCTACCTTGAGAAACATCGAATGGTTTCCTATGTTGCTTGTATTTGGTGGATCTGTCCCACCCCTGTTTTGGATGTCCCAGAGATTGTTCATTAAATGGCATCCCTCTTTTATTGCCAGAATGACTCCATTTATATATTCTCTCTTGGACAGAATCCTGTCTGTCCCTCTCCAGTTTACGTCTCTTCTGAGATATAATCTCCTGTTCATATTTATCTAGTTCTTTGGTAAGTGAATCCATAAGGTTTTTACTGTGCACCTCTAAAGTGAGCAGATTTAATTGTACATATAGTTCCCTTAGTTTATTGTTAATCATGTCTAATAGTCACACTATATAGGCCGCCACCATACACTCAAGCCTCTTACCAGATGGCTATTGTAAATCAGCAAAAGGAAAGATCTTTCTCACATCAATCCAGGTCTTCTTTAAATTGCTCCTAATCACCAGAGAAGCCTCAATCGTTCAGATTAACCAAAGGCTTAATCTGGCAAAACCTCAACTCCCAATCCAGGGCGATAATCAGAAAAGGGGAGCTTTTATGTGATGCCTTAATGAAGGCCTTTTCCTGTGGCACTCGCTGCTTCTTCACATGAAAAGCTCAATCCACTCGCAGGCACTTTGCCGTTCGGCACAAACCAAAATTTTCAGGATATCTTTATCCTCTGCGCTTGACAGATTCCGGGATGATGATGATGGGGCAGCGGACACACGCGAGTACCTGGCGGCTGGTGGCAGCGCTCCGCTCTCTCCTCACAGCGGTTCTCTGGTGTTCTCCTCCTGACATCATACTGACAGATTCTTTCACACATGAAGCATGGTGTTTCCCATGTGAGACATGTGACAGAATGGTTAGAAAGTATGGTGTATAATATAGGTTTAATTAGAAATGGAAGATACAGAATTTTATAGTGAACCAAAGAAGCAAGAGAAAGCTGTACACAACATTCTAACGTCCCATTGGTGAAGAAGAACCAGTCAGCTTCCCTGAAGCCTAGGAAGAAATTAAGACCTGGGAACCCCAGCCATTGCTATACTGGGCTATGAAGTTGGGAGTCCTACCTTAATAGTGCACTATCACGAAATTGGGTAGTACTAAAAATAATAAAATATAAACACGTTGGCTAATGAGATGAGGGGTCCTTTATATACCAAAACTGAATAAATCTCCCACCCTGCTTGTGGTTGAAAATTCAGGGGTGAAAGGTTTAGTGAATCAGGGTGAAAGAACCTGTCACCCATGATTTTTGCTTTCTTCCATTAAAAGAAAGAAACAAGCCTGGCTGGATATTTCTTGATGCCGGGTGTATAAGTGACCACTCCTCCCGCCATCCAGCATAATAAATGGATTTTTATTATTGAGCCATTTTTCGCTAAAGTGCTACTTTAATGATGTAAACAAAATAGAAAAACTCGGACGGGGAGGGGGAAATCTAGGGTTTTGGCCGCTGTAAAAGCAAAGTTGCTATGATCTGCAAAACCTTTGTTTGTAGGACTTGGATGTGTGATCTAATAATTGAATTTCCTTAAGTTGCATTTTGATCTCTAGGACATCATGTGTAGTAATGATTTATGCATAGCAATATCTGCTACTAGGTAATCCCAGGCAAATCCTAATTTTTATTTATGTTTGGTATACAGTATAGTTTTATTTTGCACCAGTTAACTTTAGCTATTTAATAACTATATAAAAATGTGGTACTTCTTAGACTTTTCAGTTATGTGAACGAAAGCAAACTTTTTAGCCGTCCAACCTTCGCTCACCTAATTTCATTGCTTGACAATTATGTCACAAAGACGGGGACTGCGGAGACAGTGACCAATGAAGAGATCCAAGAGCAAGCTGCCTTTATGGAAGCCATTTTTCAGACTGCTGTGATGCAGACCCTGGCCACATTCTTACTTGACAAAGGTACCGTTATCCCCAGCATATAGCTTCTCATCACATAATCTGCAGTATCGTAATAGAAACAGAAAATATGCTGTTCTGTATTAGATACTGGCAGCTGTCTATAGTAGAAGAGAGTAGAACAGATAAATCACTGTGATCATGTGACTATGTTATTCTTTACAGAGGGCTCCCCCCTCATGCAAAGAGCTCCCCACACTTTAGCAAACACTCCATTGGGGTTTGTTTGGGAGGTGAATATTTAGGTTGAATGGGGGAAGACTATACATATGTTATTTGAGTCTTAGTAAAGACATGTTAATGAACTACTATGGGTCTCTAGTCTGGAAGGTGGTTGTTTAAAGAATTGTGCTGTACCTATAGTATACAGAAACACCATTTAAATGCACTAATACAAACAATGTTTTCATTAAAAGGCTATTATACCTCATTGGACGGTTTTAAAAGTGACCTACAGGAAATGTGGTTTGGACTATACACCCGTTCAAAAGGCTCCTTAGACTCTTCAGGCTTTGAGCATGTTTTCCATGGTAAGGACATGTTACTTGAGATTAGAAATTGGGTTCAATTTATTGCATGGACTTAGAACAAGTCTGTTTCAGACAAGGAGAACTGGTACAGGCAGGGGGGTACTGCAGGGTTACATACCACATTCCCCTTCCCATGTGCATTTTGTGGTACAGGGTGGTCTAGCAATGATCTATGCACGTTATTAAGTGTTGAACATGGGTAGGTAGTTAGAAATATAGATAGCAAGTAGGAGACCAATGACCATGTCAATGAAGTGATTAGCATTATAGGCCACTTCTTCACCTACAGTAGCTAAGCTTAGGAAGAGTTAAATAGAGCTGTAAGTAAGCCTTAGTAAAAAACCGATGTGGGTTTTACAGGTTTGAGGTGTGTTTTAACCTTGTCCAGTCAGGAGCACCATTTGTGGAAACAGTAGATGTTCAAGGCATGAATGGAAGATTAGAGGATATGTGTGTGCGTGGGGAGGCTGAATGGCAGATTGTTTGGAGTGTTTGTGTGGAGGATAAGCGAGTGTGTGGAGGGGGGGTGATAGATGGTGGGTGGGTGTATGTGTGTGTGTTGGGGGGGTGGTGATAGATTGGGGTGCATTTGTATCCAGGGGTTGGTGGATGGTAGAATGGGGAGGGTGTGTGCGAGGGGGTACTGGATGACAGACCAGAGGATGTGTGCATGTGGGCAGGGGGGAGCTGGTAGATTGGGTGTGTGCAAAGATTGCTTTGGAAGGGCGACGATTGCTGTCTGTAGTGAAAAAATGGAAACTAATGCAGATTTCTCTGGGGGAGTAGAGGCTGACCGGTGGAGGGGGGGGGGGGGGGTGTAGTTTAGGACAGCAGTAGGGAGGTGTTACACCACTGTATGCTAGTCTTGGATACTAGTGCCAGTCTGTTTATCATATGTTGCTAGTTTCCTCCACTTTAGTCTATTCCCTGGTCTAATCCCATCTCTAGGTCACTACTTATTTTACCTGCTAATGGTGCTTGATAACTTTGTGTCCCAGCATGAAACCGCAGAGATTCTCTGCACCCCCCTTCAGGGAGCAAAAAGGCAGTTCTTCTCTATAGGGTCCCAGTCCACCAAGCACACACACACACAGACAGACACAGACACAGAATGGGCACCATGCAAGCCCCCACAGCTGCCCCTCTCAGAAAGTGTATGCCTGCATATGACAGAAAAACCCAAAAATCAACGCATGCCTGTCCCCACATGGCTAGTTAACCCATGGCACACTCTCACCTCTGTGGTCCCTTTCACACTTCCAGCATGGGTACTGGCTTCAGGCATCTGCATGGATCTCCAGAAGGGCCGCCCTGAGATGTCTGGGAAACAAGAGGATAGGGCCCCGGCTTCCACCAAAGCCAAAAATAAGGAAATAAATGTGCTAAAATCACAGGGGGCAGCAAACACTTATATAGGCTAAGTGGATTAGTGTAGTTTTAGGTATGCTTTAGTTATAAATGTAAGGGAGGTTTAGAGATTTAGGCTGTATAGGGCCCAGAAATTGAATGCATGTATACTATATGCAGTAAAAGTCTTGTTCTGATGCCAGCCTGCCTATTTATTTAAAGGTTAAATCTTTTTTCTCATGTCTTTATTTTCACATATTGGGTAGCTGTAATATTATATGTATTGCAGAGAAGCACTGTTTCAACATTTGCACAGAAATATTTATCTTTTTAGAGATCCATATATTAGACAGGCCGTGTATAGTTGGCTATTAATTAGATCATTTATGATTGTACCAGGCAATACATTGTTACCTTTGATGCGTGTATGTTCATGTCTTTCACATTTTTCACGTATTCAGTGGCTTGCTAAATCACCACACCAACTAAGCAAATGTTTGGGGCCCCCAACCGCTAGGGGGCCCCCAGAGGCAGGGTTAGATCATTGGCAACTTTTTGTTAAATAAATAAATAAGTGGCCCCCTGCGGCGAGTGAGGCATGAACTCAGCTCCTTTCAGTTATGCAAGATGTTGTGGCATCACAGCAGCTAAAGAGCTGAATGGTGCAGAGCAGGACACTGGTTGCATCCCCACTCGCCCAGGGAGTGCCTGGGCCGGCCATTCACAAATGGCTTCCCCCAGGTATGCATCTAGCAGTGAGGCCGTGACCTGCGCATGTATCAGTGGAGCGAGGTTAGGTAAGTGGGTGCGGTGATTTAATGGGGTTTCACACAGTGGGGCATCCTAGTCTGGGATGCCACAGGGAGTAGAAATTGGACGGCCATTTGGACAATTCCTGGACAATTCCCTATGCCATGGACGGACAATGCTAGGATGATCCTCTGTCCACAGCGCATGAGCAGGCCGTGGCTACATCCCCAACAAAGGGGCATTGATATTGTGTTTTGCTATACAAAATATATCTTTGATTAGGGCCCCCAGGCACGACTTTGCATGGGGCCCCAGAAATGATAAGCCCTCCCCTGCGTGTATCTTTGGTAATTTTTGGCTATTCGAATATAAAAAAAGGTTTTCTGGCTCTGCAACCTTCCTCTTGAGTCCCTGAGTTTTCATTGTGTATCTGAGCTGGTAACATACAGTATGTCCATAATCCTTCTATGACTTTGGATCCACTGCTGAGATCCCTAAATCATGCCTGTTGTGATTTGCAGGGCTCTTACATAAGAGTTGATTCATAGCTGTGCGCCCAAAACCCACAAACCATACGTTAGTGCTTCTGCATGCTGAAACTTGCAACTCAGCGCAAGATTCATGGTACTGTGCGTTCGGTTCATGCATGTGTGTGGATCGCACCTAATGTCATGCGTGAAGTGTGTCAAGATTCCAATTCAGTCGCAAACTTTGACATTGCGGCTCAAATACAGCTTTTTGATGGGGAAAGGTCCATCCTCATTGCACACAGGCTAAGGCAGTCAAAGTTTTCCATGTTTCTCCCCTGTCTTTACCCTACAATTGGCAATGTTGTCTCTCCAGTCACTGTGTTTTAGGTGAATTTTTATTCTCCAGTATGTACTGTTTTCTCTGTGGCATGTGTCTTGTCCTGGTTTTTATGTGTAGAGTTTTAGTGGGTGATATCCTGATTCCAGTTGCCTTCCAGTGTTATGTTTTCCAATGTTTTGTCCAAGATTTTCTCTGTACCCCTCCCTCCCATGTTTTTGGTGGATTGTGTTAATTTACTTTTTGGACCAAATGTCCACCTTCTTTTGGGTTTGTCGCTTAAAAAAAAAAATAAAAATAAATCTGGAGGATGACACTTTCATTCATAAAAAACATGCCGGTTATTGTCTGCATGTGTATTATGAATGAAACAAGCATGTCAGTTACGGAAGTTGGAATTTTCCTTCTACTTTTTGTTGGAGGAAAATGCCTCTTGTAAAACAGACATTTGTGCATACTTTTCATCCCTCAAAACCAAAAATTGCACGCAAATATACTCTGAGTAAATTAGCGCATATAATCTTACTCTATAGGCTCGATTCAGAGAGACAAAAAAAGACTTTTGGGAGGAGCGCGCGCGCGTGCCCGAGCGGATGGACGCCTGATCCCTCGGCTCCGCAGCGACGGGAGGCCCTGAGCGACCAGACGAGCACCTGAGAAGCCGGACCTGCAGCACTTCCACCGGGTGAGCGAGGGGACCACCTGGGGTGTCAGCGGGGAGGCGATGCTACCCGCCTCCGGCAGAAAAAGGAGCAGTAGAGAGGACCGCAAGTCGGCGGCTGCAGGAGCCAAGATGCCGCCCGTGAGGTCTGAAGAGACAGCGTGCGCAGCCCGGGACCCGGGGAAGGGGGGGCACACTGCGCTCACAGAGCAGAGGGCAGACAAGCTCGACGAGAGCTCAGCAGACTCTCTGGACAGCTGGGCCCGCTCCCCAACCTTCCCAGCCCATACATCACAGCAAGCAGCGCAGGGACAGCCAATCCTCCCTGACATTTTATCACCGCTCAGAGCCATCGTGAGAGAAGAGGTGACTGAGGTGACCTCTAAGCATACTGACACCCTGCTACGTGAAATAAGGGACCTGGGGGGCAGAACAGACGCCTTGGAATCAAGGCTGGACGATGTCACTACAGTTTTGGACACCCAGGACTCCCTCCTAATCCATCTCCAGGAAGAAATAGCTCTCGTAAAGGGGCAGCAGGAGGAGTTGGAGAACCGCAATCGTCGCTCCAATCTAAGATTCAGGGGCCTCCCTGAAACCTTGGAGGATGTACCTGGCACTATCACAGCCCTCCTTCACGAGCTCGTCCCGGATATTCCAGCGGAAAAGCTGGAACTGGATAGGGCCCATCGTGCCCTCACCAAGCGTCCCACGGAGGGCCCCCCTCGGGATATTATTCTGAAATTCCACCATTTTCAAACGAAGGAGGCGGTCCTGAGGGCTTCGAGGGAGAAAGCCCCCCTCTCATTCCAGTCACATGGCTACTCCATATTCGCGGATTTATCGCAGACCACCATTCTCAAACGCAGGTCCTTTAAGCCTTATCTTCAGATTCTTCAAGAAAAGGGCATACGCTACAGATGGGGCTTCCCCTTTAAGCTCACTTTTGCTTACCAGGGCCGACAGGTCCAAGTATCAACCCTCACGGAGCTAGCGGACAGATTTAAAGCTCTGGACCTCAAGGTGTCGGAGGGGGAGGTGCTGGCCGCCTCACTCCCATCCACACCCCGCACCCCGAGACCCGGTCAGAGGAGCAATAAGCTACACACCCCATCCCCAAAACCCCAGCACCCACCACAAAAATCCATGCCCATGAAGCGACTCCTGGCTCAGATGTTCCATCCGGTTCAGAAATCCTGAAATCTCTATTTTTTTCCTCTCGTCTCTTTTCACACCCGGTTCCTTCCTGTCGTGTTCAACATGCAACACCCTCCCTGATGGGATACCAGGACTCTGGATCTTTGCCCGCCACACAGCACCGAGATCATCGCCTGGATGGGGGCCGTAGACCCCGAGGACGGTAGGACCTTTGGTGATATATGCCTTCTCTCCCCATTTCCTGTCTCCGTTTGCCCAGGCGGACTCTGTTTAATGTTGTGTGCAGGGACTGAGGACACTAACCGCTGAGCGTCGCCGTGGTTGGGATGCCCCCCTCCATAATGTCTGAATACAATCCATTTTACGTACCCTAATAGCCGCTAGCTGGCTACCCACCTAAAGTGTTCAATCTCCTCTCTATCCCGTCAGGTTGATGCGGGGTTGGGCCCCCTTTCCTGGTTGGCTGGGGGCCCGCCCCCCCCCGGGGCTCCAGGTGGGCGCCCCCTGGGCCAACTTCTTGGTCCGGGTGGGTGCCCTCCGGGGGCGCGGGGGGGGGGTGGGCCCCGGCGGGCGGGGGAGGGGATCCTCTGAGCCCCTGTTCTTACTGTCCTTACTGTTTTTACTGTTTATATGTACAGTTTGCTAATAATTACCGTTACCTTAAATGAATGTTTAGATCTGGCCTCCCGCTGCGCCACACGCTCCCTCCAGTTTCCAGTCAGGGGAAGACTTTTTTGCTTCCACTCCCCCGATTTCTGGAAAAATTTTCACAAATTGTTTTGTGAGACAATGATGTTTACAATGTTATATTTTGCTTTATTGTTGTTGTACCCCCACCCCTTCCCCCTCCCCCCCCTACCCCTCACCCTCCCCTCTGGTCTTGGCCCTGGCCCTTACTTCCCTCTAGAAAACTATGGTTCACCAAGTGGGTCCTCTTCAGATGTGCTCTATCTTCCCGAAGGGATGAAAGATGTCTCTTAACATAGCCTCAGTTAATGTACAGGGCTTGAATTCGCCCAACAAAAGGTCTCGGGCATTTAAGTTTTTTAACTCAATACGGGCCGACATAGTATGTTTGCAGGAGACTCACTTTCCTTTCCGAAACAGATTAACCACAAATACTCCCAATTCTACCAGGCTATGAGCAGGAGGAAGCAGAGGGGGGTACTTATAGCATTTAGAAATGGAGTGCCCTTTACCTGCAATAAGCAGATTGCAGACCCAGCAGGCAGATTTCTCCTTCTCCAGGGCATTTTGCAAGACTCTGAGGTCACTATCCTGACCTACTATGCCCCTAACACTAAGCAGATCCCCTTTCTGTCTCATATGTGTTCTCTACTTAAGGATCATAAGAAAGGAATAGCCTTTATGTGTGGAGACTCTAAACTCACCCTACAACCACACGTGGACAGATCCCTCCCCCCGAATACCCAAGTACTTAAAGATGCAGGTCTTTTTGCTAACCTGATAGAATCTGCCTTGATGTCAGATTCCTGGCGAGACCTAAACCCCAACGCAAGGGACTTTACACACTACTCTGCGCCACATAGTCTCTCTACTAGGATTGACCACATATTTGTCCCCCTAACCTTTCTCCCTCAAGTGTCGAGAGCCAAAATCCACGCGATCCCCTGGTCAGACCATGACTTAGTCCTGATCTCCTGTGACGCCCTCTTTATCAAACAAAGGCCATCCTCGTGGCTACTTAATGACTCCCTTCTTTCTTCCAAACCTCTGGTTGAAGAAGCATCCATTAGGGCACGGGAATATTTCACCGTGAATGAAACTCCTGAGGTCTCGCCTGTTGCAGTTTGGGGAGCTTTCAAAACAGTAATGTGAGGCCATTTTATTGCCCTTGCCTCCAGGAAAAAGAAGGAGAGGCTGGCTCTGTCACGCGACCTACAATCTAAGTACGAGCAGACAGCGGCGGCATTTAAGGCCAACCCGAGTCCTGGGGGGCTGCGCCGACTGGAAAAGGCGAGGGTTAGCCTCAATCTTTTGCAATCGGGAGAGGCAGAGGGTAGGTACAGAAGATCCAAAAACAAATACTATATCTCAGCGAACAGACCAGGATCCCTCCTGGCCTCTCAATTAAAATGTCAGGAACATATATCCACACCCCTTAAACTTAAATTGAGGAACGGGAAGATCTCCAATAACCCCATCGAGATAGTAGAGGAATTCTCTTCGGGGCTGGGTAAACTATACGATGCCCCCGCCCCCCCCGGCAGAGGCCCGGATTCGGGATTTCTTTCTAGATATTAACCTCCCCCCCATGCACGAAACTCAAGCTCAGAAGGTGGATGAGGATATTAAGCTCGAGGAGGTCCTTGGTGTTATTAAATCACTGAAACCGGGTAAGAGGCCAGGGCCTGATGGATTCACTGCCTCATTCTACAAAAAACTGGCCCCCATCATAGCCCCCCGCCTGGTCAGAGTCTACAACTGGGTTAAGAGAGGGAATCCTCTGGACTCGGACATGCTCCGCGCTTCAGTAGTAATGATCCCCAAGCCAGGAAAAGACTCCCTTAATTGGACCAACTACAGGCCCATTTCACTTTTGAATATAGACCTGAAAATTCTCACCAAAGTCTTAGCGAACAGGTTAAATGAGCTCCTGCCTAACTTGATCCATAGAGACCAGGTTGGATTCGTCCCCATGAGGCAGGCCGGAGACGGGGTCAGAAGAATTTGCCAACTGATAGACAGAATCCGAGCACAAAAAAAGGAGGCAATGCTGCTCTCCCTCGATATAGAAAAGGCCTTTGACTCCCTCTCCTGGCAGTACCTCCATAGTGCCCTTCAAAACTGGAGCTTCGGCCCCGGCCTGATGTCCTGGGTCTCCGCTATTTATGCTAACCCATCGGCCTCCATTAAATATGCAGGTTACACATCTAAAGGGTTTCAGATCAAAAGGGGCACTAGACAAGGCTGCCCACTGTCCCCCCTCTTGTTCATCCTAGCTTTGGAACCCTTGGCGGAGAAACTGAGGTCTAGCCCCTCTATTACTGGAATCTCTTGGGGGAATGCAGAACACAAGGTTTCACTATTTGCAGACGATATGCTGCTCATGCTCACGTCCCCACACATCTCAGCACCCAATGTAGCTTCGCTCTTTTCCTCCTTTAGCCACATATCGGGCCTCTCTCTAAATGCATCTAAATCCACAGCCCTGGATATATCCCTCACGGCCCACACCAAAAACTTGTTGCAACAAAACTTTTCATGGGGATGGACCCACAAACTATCTTATCATGGGATCAAACTAGTGGCTGACTGTGATAAAATCTACCAAGCCAACTACCCAGAGCTGGTTAAATCCTTGGACAAGATGTTGCAATCTTGGCAATTTGTAAGGCTCTCATGGTTAGGCAGGATAGCCGCATTGAAAATGTCGTTTCTCCCCAAGATCCTTTATTTGTTTCGGGTACTCCCCGTTCGGGTTCCTAGGAGTACACTTGACCTCCTGCAGCGGAAAATGATGTCCTTTGCATGGAATAAGACTAAACCAAGAGTTAAAAGGAACATCCTCTACTGTAAAAAATCCCAGGGAGGTCTGGCCTTCCCCTCCTTGCATAAATATTACACTGCAGCCCAAGTAGCCCCTTTGGTTTTGTTCCAAGCCCCAGCCCACAAACCTTGGTGGGTCTTGAATGACTGTGAAAGCTGTAAGCCTATTGATCCGGCGGCACTATTATGGATCCCCAGAGCAAGGAGGCCAAAAGCCCTCCCTACCTTCCTCGGCTTCACCCTGTCACTTTGGGACAGGGTTAGCCACCTGTTTTCCTCCCCACATCTCCCGGCCTCCCCTCTCTTCGGGAACCCCTCCTTCCCTCCTGGAATTCCTGAGTCATCTGGGTTTAAATGGTGGAAAAAAAAAGGCCTCACGTCAGTTGATAAACTCCTCACCCCCTCGGGGTTAAAACCCCCTCGAGATCTGAATTCCGGGGTAGATCCCCCTCCCTCAGAGGTCTTCAGACTAATGCAAGTGCAGCACTTTGTGAAAAGCCTCCTTAGCAAATCGCCCCCTCCCTACAAGATGACGGACTTTGAGCAACGTTGCTGCCGTGACCAATTCGCGAGAGGGCTAATTTCTAGCGTCTATGCGACATTGATCTCGGGGTCCCCCCCTACAAAACATAATTACATGCTCAAATGGGAACAGGAATTGGGAACATCTAGGTCGGAGGAGGACTGGCAGTGTATGTGGAGGAACGTGAGCAGTACATCCTACAACGCCCTCGTATTGGAAAACGCATATAAGGTGCTGTACCGGTGGTACTATACACCGGACCAGGTCCACAGGTTCTCCCCTGCGGACTCCCCCCTTTGCTTTAGGGGGTGCCAGGAACAGGGGAATATGTCCCACATATGGTGGCACTGCCCGCAGGCAAAGGCTTTGTGGGAGGAGGCGTGTGGGGTGCTCTCTAGTATCCTCCACATATCAGTGGTGACCGATCCATGGGTGGCCCTGCTCGCCCTGAAACCACAGGTCTTTACAAAACAAGAATGGCGCCTGATGCAACATGTATTTTCTGCAGTCCGAATGACTATAGCTAGGGGCTGGAAGTCACCCACACTGGGGTTGGGCGAGGTACAGAACAGAATCTCGGACATAATGGTAAATGAAAAGATGTCAGCCATCAAGAACGATACCTATGATAAATTTTATGCAATTTGGAAACCCTGGATAGAGCACATTGACATATCTAACAAGCCTTCAGACCCAACATTCCCGGTCTAAGACCCCACTCCTGTCTCCTCGAGCACCTGTACTCTGTGCGGAACTCATGAATCGCACGGACCAAGACCACCCCGGGCACCCCTCCCCTCCCCCACCCCCCCTTTTTTCCCTCCCCTTTCCCAAAACCCTTGTGTTTCTGTCTTTAAAAATTTAAGAAATGAAGTTTTTAGGTTTTAATGTTGTTAATTTGCTCTTTTAATGTGTACCTGTATTCATTCACTGTCTACTTCCCATTCTTTCAATGGCGACCAGTAGATGCTGAATATCAGTTCAGATATCATGATACCACCAGAAAGGCCACGATTCGTATCGTGACCTTCTTCCACATAACGTAGCACTTCCAGATTATGAATATAGGAATTGTTTTGTAATTAACCTACTTCACTTTGTATCTAGAATCTGTTTACTTGAAACTGTCTTGATGGTCACCCCTACCTGTCATTAGGTACCACTATGTTGACATATTTTGTATTTAACCTGGAAAAACTTCAATAAAATCTTGGTAAAAGAAAAAAGACTTTCGTTTTTGTGCTGATCTGTTTTTTTTTTTTTGTAAATTTCCCGCTCTCGTATGAGTGTGCAAGCAATTCTATGCATGGATTGCTATCCTTCTGTAAAGTTTCCGTCCGTTCGTACGGCAGAGTACGAATACGAGGATGTCATTTTCCAGCGTGACTTTTCCGTTTCATTTTCTCATGTTACAACGTAGGCTTTCGTTTTTGCCCTTTTCCCATCGTCTCCTCCCACGAATCTTTTACGTTTCCTGATAGATTCTGTTTCCCTTTTTCAATAAATAATCGTCCAGATTGAAATCCTTACGATCTTGCGCCTGCGCACTACAAACTTAACTCATTAACGTGCTCGCCTACATATTTGCCACCCTCAATTCTACTACAATGTTTAGCTAAATCACTTAGCGCTATCCTCCCTCTTCCCTTTTGGACCCTTAAAACTCACCCCAACCACTTAGCGCTATCCTCCATCTTCCCTTTTGGACCTAAAACTTACCCAAATCACTTCTCGGTCATGTGAATATTCATCTTTAAATATTTCTGGGCCCATTAGTTTTGTGTTAATGTATTTTGTAAATGAAATGACACTGAAACTTTTATTTTTTTTTCATCATAAAATATAAAATATTAAAATATTTAGAAAATGTAAAATTTTTACAACTATATAAAACTAAATACATAGCAATGGCAGGCCACTGAACATTATTCTTCATCTGTGGTCCCCAACGAGTCGCGCAGCTCCTGCATCTCGCCCACCAACTGAAGGACCCTGACACTCAGTTGTGCCAAAAAAAACGTAAAAAAACGTAAAAAAAAGTAAATGAAATTATTGGTATAACCTTGTTGGGGTCATACTGCAGTGCCCCCCCCCCCCCCGTATGGTCCAAACACCTAAATCTGGACTTCAAAAGCCAGAGGGCCCTCACCACCACGGCCCGGGTTTTGCATAGTGCCCGATTAGAGAACCCCTGGCCCGCATTCTGCAGGCAAAGAACGGGCATCAGGAGCAAGGGCAGGAGTGGATATCCAGAATCCCCTGAAAGTATTTAAAAATACTAACATAAAATACACATTCTAAGCAACAATATTGTTTAACATGTCATCAAGGGCTAAAAACAGCTATAGGTTAAGACATAAGTCATCAACTATACTCATTGCCATACAGTGAAAATGGATCGATGGAATGTGAGCAAACTTACCCAGGAGCCATCCACCAGATAATTCTCCTGACTCAAACTGACGAAATAAGCTGGAGCTCTGCAATATATAAGCATCATGGGACGACCCTGGATGCCCTGCAAGAACACTAAGGAATCGCATAGCTGGACCAAACACTGCTTGTATGTTATGCGAGTGGCACATCTTGCGGTTCCTGCAACCAAATATAAAATAATTACACAAAGCAAAGGTAACCAACTAAAACAATAACTCCTACAACAAATTTAGATTCAAGTTCAACAATCCAAATATAATTCACAAAGGACATAAGTCTAAAAAAATATAGCAATTATATGGATGTGTGGGAAGAAAGGTTTACATGCTAAGGACTAATTAAGGTCAACAGTAAAATGCTTCTATAAGGCATACATGAAATGTATTGATTCAGGTATGCATTGCTATACAATTTATGGCCTTGGCCATGCTGATACATGCAATGCGCGCAGACTCCTCCACATAGCTGCAAAACAGTTCAACAATAGCAATCCGAGCCCTCAAAGGTCCCGTAAGTGGATCGGAAATGAAAACTGGGTGGTGGTCCGTCGGCAATCAGCTCTCTGAATCAGACGTAAGCCCATCCCAACAACGGAAGTTATCTGAACGAACGAAAAATATCAGATTTTGTTGGGAAAATGATCCGAACTAACGGAAATGATCCGATTTGCTTTCGTTCATCGAAAGCGCATATATGCATTTTCCCGAACGTTCGTACGAATGAAAAATGGACAAAAAAAACAAAAAAATTACAAACATCCACAAAAACTTTCACAGACAGCTACGGAAGTCCAGACGAATGTTTTTCTGAATTGAGCCTTATGTACAAATTCACGCTCAAAAACAGGCACACAAAAAAGGGAGTAAGGGAAAAATGTGAATAAATGTGGAAAGTGTAATACATTGGTGCATGACTAGAATTGACATTATTATATAAGATAAGGAAAAACCTGAACAAACGAATACTAAATATTTGTAATAATCACTAATATATTTAGCGACCATCTTTTTTTACAGGGGAAATCCATAAAGGAAAGATCTCTGGATTTCACAACTGGGTTCAGCTCTACCTGCTGGAGAAAGATGGACAAATCAACTACTTGAGTTACAATTTAGATGGTCCAGTAAGTTGTCATGACATGAATCAAAGGCATTTGCATTCCCCCACCCCCACTGGCCCACCGGTCCTGCTTATTTGGTTGACTTGCCAGGGGGTAAGTGTAGGCCCTAGCTCCACACTGCAGGAGGGTCCGGCTTCCGCGGTGCATTGAGATGACAAAGCATTGTTGTAAACCGTTTATCCGAACAGGGTTTAACTTTGGTGAAGGGAGTGTGGGGGGGGGGGTGAATACAAATGGCTGGAGGTCCTCTTTAAGTCTAAACCTGACCAACAAGACTAAAAATGGTAAAAGTATAGCGGATAATAAGGTCAGTTATAAAGGTAACAAAACAGAGGTGAAAACTGGATCAGAGTCAGCCTTGGTTCTCAGTGAATGTAGTGCACAGATCTATTTAATGTCTTATATGTCTTATTTAATGAGCACTATCGAGAAAAATGGCCCAATGCTAAAAATCCAAATAAATTTGCTGGATGACAGGTGGAGGGGTCACTTATACACCCGCAATCAAGAATTATCCAGCCAGGCCTTTTTTTATTTTTTAATGGAAGGAAAAGGGCTTCCTGATAGACTAAACCTGTAACCCCTGGATTTTATTCCTACCATGAGAGAATAAATCACAAGCTTGGCAGGAGTTTTATTCAGTTTGGGTGTATAAGTGACCCCTCCTCTCATTAGCCGCCGTGTTTATATGTAATTTTTATATTACACAATTTCGTGATAGTGCTCCTTTAAAACTTACCAGTCCACCAAGAGTCACAGTGACAGGAAGATGCCATGCTCATTTTCCTATAACCGAGGTGGTGTGCCACAGCGCCCTCCCTTTTTTACATGGTGGCAGGGGTACCTGATGTCGGGATCAGGTATTAGAGACCCGGACTTTGGCAAGGCAGATGCAGAGAAGAGGAGATAAGTAGTTTATTGCTTGGACAGCCTCTTTAAAAAGGAACAACACCTGTGATGTTTCACTGTCTCAAGTGTTATTGATCTCAGCAAAGGGAATCCCATATCTGTATATAAAAATCTATAAGAAGAGAGACGCAAGTCATGTACACACAGAATGCTGCTGCTGGGCATGTGTTAATGTGAGTGAGCTTCCTTACCTAGGCAGTGGCCATAGCAGCAGTGTTTTGTGTGCAGGCCTCACTTCTCTTTTACTGTATATCTTGGTGTACAGACTTGGTGTACGTTGCCAATAACAACAGACTGAAAATTACTTCCATAAAACACACATTTTCTAACATTCGATTTCCCATTCAACAAACCTTTATTTGGGCTTCTAAAAGTTTTACAATGTAAAATGACACCACACGCAGTTAGCTGATACACCACTAGGTGGGGACATTTGGACACAAAATAACAATAATTGTACACAGCGAACACAATGAGGTAGATTCAGCACCCTTGGTTGAACTTGATGGACATATTATTATTATTATTATTGTTTATTTATATAGCGCCATCATCTTCCGTAGCGCTTTACAAAGTAGTAATTACAGACAGGGTAGAAACATACGGTACATATACTATTTCAATGACATATGTCTTTTTTCAACCATATTAACTATGTAACCATTTTTTAAAAGCACACTTCATCCACAATAGATAGACAATAAGACTGAAAGACTTTCTAGATAGCCAACTGCATATGGCGAAATTTAGTGAGATTTTTGCACTAATTTGAAGAGGTGCATCAGCAGCAGGTGCAAAAAGTGCACTACTACTTTTCATTTGGAGTAAGAAGTGCCATTCACTTTCATTGTCTATCTAAAGGGTAATTCTGCACTAGGTGTAAAAAGCATACATGCATACAATAAAAGTAATAATAAATAATACTTAATAATATCTGATAATGTCCCACTCCCAAGAGCCAGGCCACCAGGCTTAGGGGCTGATAACCCAGGGCTCAGAGACCATCTGCCTGGCCTCTGGCCCTGCTGGTAAATAAGCCCCTATGCCCTTCCCTTTGGGTCTAGTGATCTACCAGCTGGAAGAAACCCTGGCCAATACTGATGGGCAACATTTTTTTATGCACCCCCGGGCTCCAAAATGGAGTTGCAGGTAATCGGCCAGGAAACTGCCATGGCATCTGCCAGTGTCGGCAGCTCACCCAGACCTTATTAGTGGAGGCACTGAGGAATCAGAAGTAGTCAAAAAAATAAAGACCCCACAAACATTGGTTTTTAATAATTATGAATTATTTAATAATATCTTAACCTATACTTACCTTTTCCTGTCCTCTCTCCATCGTTAAAATTAGGCTGACAAAGGGGTCCAATAGACATACCGTCGGCAAATGGAGGAGGTGGGACACAGGTCCCCCTCATCCCTCCTTAGCTTTTAGTCTAGGTTAGTAACAGGTAGGCCAGGGTACAAGGGTTTTATAGTTGAGAGGTGGAGTCTCCCCCATGTGGCCAAAATGTCACAGGAGGGGTATGGAGTAGCTTTCCCCAGAAACCACCTCCATTCAGTGACGTGGGGGATCTTCAGAGGCTCCACCTTTCAAGTGGTGGGGTGAGGTACAGTATAAAAGCCTTCAGTCCGACCTAAAAAGTATTACTCCTGGTGAGAGACTGGGACAGGAGGAGGGGGGACCCCGTTGGTCACTTGCAGTGAATTGAGCAAGCTTTTGAGCTTCCAGTATGAGAGCTTCATGCCCATTTTAAAGGGGAAAATCGTTTATCACCTGGCCCTGGAATCCAAGACTCCCATGCCAGCCGATTACCTATACCTGTGTAAAGCCCTGGCAATCTCATCTAGCCAGCAAACCCACAGTGCATGCACAGACCTCACCCCAGCATGCCTTTTAGCTTGGGGGGCCTGTATCTATGCCAGCCATTTGTGATTGGCTGGTGCAGGTTGGCGCAGGTAAGTGGAGTTTTTTCAGCAATCTTGGGGGGTTTTAGACAGTGGAGTACCCCAAATTGGGATGCCCTGCCAGAGAGGAACAACACCTGGGAGACAGAAAATCCCCGGTGGTGTTCCTCTTTAAAAGCCAGACAAGTTTGCCACTGCTGAGTCTCCAGGAACATGGAAGGGTCCACTTTATATTTCAGTATTTTTATTGAGTAATCACATATAAATACATACAACCATTGTACAGTAAGAAACAGCACTATTTTAATTTTATGGCTCCATACGTATGTTCACATGAGTTAAATCATCCCTCAATTCTGCACCGATTCCATAGTTTATCTATGTTCCAACTATTCTATTTTTCTTGGACGTTTTCCTACTTATTCGGAAAACATGAGAAAAAAAAGAGCAAACAAAAAGGAAGGGTCCACTTTAAAGTAAATTCAACTCATTTGGCCTTTGCAGAGAGGGAATGGGCCTATACCTCCACAGTGCATGATAAATGATAAAGTGATCTACCTTGAAAATATGGAGTTAGACTGACATTTGTAGCTACAGGATCATGCCTAGAGATAAGGTTTTGATTCTTTAGTAAAATATTTCCCATTCATAAACCTGAGTAGTAATTAGAAAGTATAAACAAAAAATAAATCCATTAAAATAGTTGTGTTTTTCTCAGTGGACAGGTTATCCTGATGTCTATGCCTTCCAGTTCAAGAATTTGACTTACCTGAAATCTCTGGGTGCTTTCTTTGTGGGTTCCAGTCCTGAGTTTGATATGGCAATATACACTCTGTGCTATTTGACTCGTCCAAACAAACTGTGAGTATTTCTCTTTATGCGCTGTGCTGTCAGACATTAGCTCCTTTTCACTGCCTTTTCCTAAGTCTGTCTTTTTTTCCACGCACAGCTTTTTCTTAAAAAATAATAATAAATCCCACTAGCCACACATCATCATAAGCTACATTGGGCAGAAATGGAAACCCAGAAATGTAGTATGCCACCCTATATTTATGCACCTCGTAGGAGTGAAATACTTGATAAGAGATATCTTGCTGTATAATGTTAGAGGATTGATCAGATATGTTATCCCAAATAAATTCCTAGTTCCTTACTGTTACACCAGCATCAACAGGGCTGGATTATGAGGGGGCCGCAAGGGGCACGTGTCCTGGGCCTAACACCACTTGTCCTGCAAAGGGGAACTCCACCATCCTTTGGTTTATGGTTTAATCCAGGGGGCTTTTCAGTCTTTGGTCTGACGGGCCGTGGGGCCAGCAACAAAGCTATCAGCGGCCTGGGAAAGCCTTTTTTTGTTTTTGCAAACCTGCAGCCAAAGCCACCACAGGGCAGGACAGAGAGTCTAGAGCAGCAAAGTCGCCACCAGGAACACTACAGGGATGGGTATGGGATGAGCCGCTGGCAGCTCAATGCAGGAAACTGTTTTCTGCTGGACAAACTGGGCGACTGCACGACCCCCCCGCCCAGAAAGGCAAAGCAGGAGTACCGGACAGCACGCACCTGCCCAAGGCACTCAATCTGATGTTCCAGTGAGTGGGCGGGTGCCAGACAACCACCAGTTACTTGGCTGGACTATTATTTTAAAGGAGAAAAAAATACTGTATCTGGGGCCACCACTAGATTTTGTGCCCAGGGGCCTCCGCCACACTTAATCCGGCCCTGAGCATCAACAACGTTGACAAATGTCTCACTTTATACATTCTAGTTCTTTGTATTTGTTCATTAACATACTGTACTCAGCTGAGTCACATGATTGTGACCATCAGTTACTGCCAGACAGCAGCTACACAGGCTGGGATTGACTCAGTAAGGTCCTGGTACATTAGGTTGTCACATCTGGAGCAATGCTGACTGAACATGACAAGGTGGTCCCAAGGAAAGTTCATGTCTGGGATATCAGGGAATCAGGGCGGTACTTTGGATATCTTGGTAATGCACTTTCAGCTAATGTCAGACATCTCTAGGTACATGCGTGTCACATTGTGTTGCCAAGGAAGACAAAAAACATGTATTAATGTATGTGATCTGCAAGAATGGATTCATACCCCAAATGGCTCAGAGTGTCCTCAGTATGGATGACCAAGCCTAGAAAATGCCACAAAAACATTCATCAGACCATAACACTGCCACCAGCTTGTGCTTTTCCAGCAATGGTTGTAGGGTGGTTGTTCTCTGATGAATCTCGCTGACATGTCAGTGTCCATCCGTTTGGTTTTATCACAAGGACTGGAATTTTTTTTTTTTTGCAGATATATTTAACATAGAATTCAGGTATTCCAGCAGGGATAATGGGATACCTTTGTTTTCCACTATGCTTTTTTAGGGTGGTGCCCAAGAATGGTGTGAATTTTTTATTAAAGTGGACCAACACCCAGGATTTTGACTATCCTGGGTGTTGGTCCACTTAGGTGGGGCACCCCGATCGGGGGTGCCCCGCTGTGTGAAACCCCCCCGATCGCCGCAAAAACTCACCTCTCCCCGCTCCCACGTGACCTGGTCCGGCCAATGACAGCGCTCAGAGCCGCTCTGGTATGCGCGTCCAAAGCCGCTTGGACGCGCATACCAGAGCGCTGTCATTGGCTGCGTCTCTCTCTTCCCTCTAACAGGGAGCGCGCCTGCGCCGGCCATTCACAAAACGGCCGGCGCGGGAGCGCGCCCTGCTAGAGGGAAGCGAGAGACGCGGCCGCGTCTTGCGCATGCGCCGTTGGATCGCCGGTAAGGTAAGGATTGTGGGCCTCCTGGGGGGTTCCTCCCCGCGGGACATCCCGATTTCGGATGCCCCACGGGGAGGGATCTGATCGGTCCTGGTCTTATAGATTCCCGGGCCGATCCCCCCTGGGTGTTGGTCCACTTTAAAATTATTTTTTTAGAAAGCTCAACTTGTATATACTGCATTCTGATGGCTGGACAGAATGGACAGCCACTGGGCAACATTTTTCCAAAAGCTGAGAAGAATTACAACCAAATTGAACCCAAAGTAAACTGAAGTGACTAGACACAAACCACTGACCAAAATGTCTTCTGTCTGACTATTGCACTACCAACCATCCCCAGAACCGTAGAGACAATGAATTCCCCTGCTATTGGTAAGTCCCTTTTCATCTCTTCTACCCTCCCTGCATATTTCCTCTCATGAATTTCCCTGTCTCACTAAAACAATCACCTTTTCTTCGACAATGCACAGCAAACGCACTGCCTCCTTTTATTCCCAAAGCTACCTCTAATAAACTAAAACTGCCTTCCCTAGTCACAATCCCAAAGATTTCCTTCTATACTAACAAGTAGAGATGAGCGAGTAGTGAAATATTCGAAATTTCGAATTTCGATTCGAATAGACCGCGTTACTCGACTACTCGACCGAATATCGAATCCCATTATAGTCTATGGGAAAAAAATGCTCGACACTTGGAAATCTCAATTCGACCACTTGGAGGTCACCAAGTCCACCCTGAAACATCAGAAAATGATGCCAACACTGCTGGAATGCAACTGGGACAGCAGGGGAAGCATGTCTGGGTGCATATAACGCGCCCAAGTCGCACTATTACGCCACTATCACAGCCTCTCAACAATACACTCCAAACACAATATTACTTCTACGTAAAGTGAGACAAGACAAGGAAACCTTCTTTCCTCTACATTGCCATGGACCCCAAGCCAAACTGTACAAAAAAGAAGAACAAAATTCTGCACCCCTTAAAATCACGTTGCCTAATGACAACCACAGATGGCATAGGCAAGGGGGAAAATAAATATACCCCACCCCTAATTGTCATTGTGTGTGTGTGTGTGTGTGTGTGTGTGTGAGATGTGGTCAGACATGTCCTCTTGTGTCATTGTGTCACCCCAGCAGTAAGGGAAGCTTAAAGGAGGAGGTTTGTTACAGTGTGTCACCCCAGCAGTAAGGGAAGCTTACAGGAGGAGGTTTGTTACAGTGTGTCACCCCAGCAGTAAGGGAAGCTTACAGGAGGAGGTTTGTTACAGTGTGTCACCCCAGCAGTCAGGGAAGCTTACAGGAGGAGGTTTGTTACAGTGTGTCACCCCAGCAGTAAGGGAAGCTTAGAGCTGAGACCTTAAAAATTGTGTGGAGGCCCAAGAGCTGAGACCTTTTAAAAATTGTGTGGAGGCCCAAGAGCTGAGACCTTTTAAAAATTGTGTGGAGGCCCAAGAGCTGAGACCTCTCAAACATTGTGTGGAGGCCCAAGAGCTGAGACCTTTTAAAAATTGTGTGGAGGCCCAAGAGCTGAGACCTCTCAAACATTGTGTGGAGGCCCAAGAGCTGAGACCTTTTAAAAATTGTGTGGAGGCCCAAGAGCTGAGACCTTTTAAAAATTGTGTGGAGGCCCAAGAGCTGAGACCTTTTAAAAATTGTGTGGAGGCCCAAGAGCTGAGACCTTTTAAAAATTGTGTGGAGGCCCAAGAGCTGAGACCTCTCAAACATTGTGTGGAGGCCCAAGAGCTGAGACCTTTTAAAAATTGTGTGGAGGCCCAAGAGCTGAGACCTTTTAAAAATTGTGTGGAGGCCCAAGAGCTGAGACCTTTTAAAAATTGTGTGGAGGCCCAAGAGCTGAGACCTTTTAAAAATTGTGTGGAGGCCCAAGAGCTGAGACCTCTCAAACATTGTGTGGAGGCCCAAGAGCTGAGACCTTTTAAAAATTGTGTGGAGGCCCAAGAGCTGAGACCTCTCAAACATTGTGTGGAGGCCCAAGAGCTGAGACCTTTTAAAAATTGTGTGGAGGCCCAAGAGCTGAGACCTTTTAAAAATTGTGTGGAGGCCCAAGAGCTGAGACCTTTTAAAAATTATGTGGAGGCCCAAGAGCTGAGACCTTTTAAAAATTGTGTGGAGGCCCAAGAGCTGAGACCTCTCAAACATTGTGTGGAGGCCCAAGAGCTGAGACCTTTTAAAAATTGTGTGGAGGCCCTAGAGCTGAGACCTCTCAAACATTGTGTGGAGGCCCAAGAGCTGAGACCTCTCAAACATTGTGTGGAGGCCCAAGAGCTGAGCACTTATTAGTGCTGCAGCTACGGCTGCTTTAGTGAGGGGTAGCTGCTGCTGCTGGAATAGGGACAGAAAGACTTCAGTGGTGTATTACCACCTATATACAAAACTATATACACTCTGCTCAAAACGGCTGCTTTAGTGAGGGGTAGCTGCTGATGCTGGAATAGGGACAGAAAGACTTCAGTGGTGTATTAGCACCTATATACAAAACTATATTTTGCACTACTGTTTTGTGTCCTCTGTGCCAACAAAACACTGTTTTATACACGGTGCGTATAGGCACCATTTCACCTTCTGGCAGTATACGGCTGTATAGCCAGGTGTTTTTCTTAAAAATATTTTTTATATTTGGCACTACTGTTTTGTGTCCTCTTTACCAACAAAACCTTGTTATATACCCGGTGCGTATATAGGCACCATTTCACCTTCTGGCAGTATACGGCTGTATAGCCAGGTGTTCTTAAAAATATATTTATATTTGGCACTACTGTTTTGTGTCCTCTGTGCCAACAAAACACTGTTTTATACACGGTGCGTATAGGCACCATTTCACCTTCTGGCAGTATACGGCTGTATAGCCAGGTGTTCTTCTTAAAAATATTTTTATATTTGGCATAACGCGTGGCCAAAAAAGTAAAACGTCTGAAATGCGGAGGGCTAGCGCAAAGGGACGTGGACGAGGACGGGGGCGCGGAAATGCTGGTGGGGGCACAAATCGCGTTGAAGCCAGTGGGGATACAATGCGTGCTGGTGAGGGGCAGCCAGCATTACGCTCATCCAGCTTCCCTGCCTTTATGGGACAGTTATGCGGGGGGCGGGGTACACCTCTGTTAAGGCCTGAGCAGCGTGAACAGGTGGTGCAATGGATGGCCGATAACGCTTCCAGTCACTTGTCCACCACCCAGTCATCCACACAGTCTCACTCTGACCCTCCTTCCTCCCAACCTGGCCAACAGAGTCAGCCCAACCTTGACCCCTCCCAGGACCTCTTTTCGGGTCCTTTTCCAGATGTGCTGCAAGAATCCCAGGAGCTAGCAGAGGAATTTGTTTGTAGTGATGCCCAAACACTTGAGTATCCGCCATCTGCTAGTGATGTGGACCCGGAACCAGCATCTGCTATCATGAGCGATGATGATGAGACGCAGTTGCCATCAAGGGAGGCTGTTGGAATGTCCAGTGGGCAGGAGGAGGAGCAGAGAGAGGAAGTGGAAGAGGAGGTGGTGGACGACGAAATGACCGACCCCACTTGGACAGGGGTGATGTCCAGCGGGGAAAGCAGTGGAGATGCGGTCTGCGCATCACCGAATAAGGCAGCAAAAAGCAGAGGACAGTCCAGAGGCAGAGGACAGTCCAGACAGTGAAGGCAGGCCACAGCCAGCAGGGCCGAAGCTCTTCCCGGCAGCAGGCAGTCGCGCGAAGCTCCCCCATCGAGGCCTCGTACTTCTGTGGTGTGGAGATTTTTTAACGTTTGCGCGGATGACAAACTGAGCGCGGTTTGCGCAATCTGCCACTCAAAACTGAGTAGGGGCTCTGAGAAGAGCAATCTGACCACCTCAGGCATGCGCCGTCACTTGGAATTCAAGCACTGGGCTGAGTGGGAGAGAGCAAACGCAATACAACCTGCGCCCCGTCTTGCTGCCACTGCCTCTTCCCCTTTGTTGTGTGCTGCCACTGCGGTCCAGACCTCCAGCCAGGACACCTCCACATCTGCCTCTGCCTCGGCTACTTTGGGGCCTTCTCCTTCAGCCCCACCTTCCCCCGCATCTTCATCTGCACCTTCCATCTCCTCGTCCCATCAACTGTCCATCTCGCAGGCGTTCAACCGCAGGCGGAAGTACGCCTCCAGTCACCCCCAAGCCCAAGCCTTAACCTGCCTCATCTCCAAACTGCTGGCCCTGGAGATGTTGCCGTTTAGGCTTGTGGAGACGCAGGCCTTCCGCGACCTGATGGCGGCTGCCGCACCTCGCTATTCCGTCCCTAGCCGCCACTATTTTTCCCGGTGTGGCGTCCCCGCCCTGCACCAGCACGTGTCGCGTAACATCAGGCGGACCCTGAGGTACGCAGTCAGCGCAAAGGTCCACTTGACCACCGACTCGTGGACAAGCGCTTGCGGCCAAGGACGCTACATCTCTTTGACGGCACACTGGGTGAATGTTGTGGAAGCGGGGACGGGGTCGCAAACAGGGACGGCCTACATACCACCCCCGCCCAAGATTGCCAGCACAGGTTCTGATAGACCCCCCTCCTCCTCCTCCTCCTCCTCCTCCTCCTCCTCCTCCTCCTCCTCATCCTCCTCATCCTCCTCCTCATCCTCCTCCTCATCCTCCTCCTCATCCTCCTCCTCATCCTCCTCCTCATCCTCCTCCTCCTCATCCTCCTCCTCATCCTCCTCCTCCTCCTCCTCCTCTGCCTTAACATCGCCCTCAGCCCCTAGCTGGAAGCGTTGCAGCACTGGCACGGGGAGACGTCAGCAGGCGGTGCTTAAGCTCATCAGCTTGGGCGACAGGAAGCACAGCGCCGCAGAGGTGAGGCACGCCATATTGCAGCAGACAGAGATGTGGCTGTCGCCGCTGCAGCTAGGACCAGGCATGGTCGTGTGCGATAACGGCCGTAACCTGGTGGCGGCTCTGGAGCTTGCAGAACTCAATCACGTACCATGCCTGGCCCACGTTTTTAATTTGGTAGTACAAAAGTTTCTAAAGACTTACCCCAACCTGGCAGAGCTACTGGTCAAAGTGCGGCGCTTGTGCGCTCACTTTCGGAAGTCAACTGTAGCTGCTGCTAGCTTAAAAAAAAATCCAGCAATGCCTCCATTTGCCTCAACATCGGCTGTTGTGCGACCTGCCCACTCGCTGGAATTCCACCTATTGCATGTTGGCCAGGGTGTGTGAGCAGCAGAAAGCATTGATGGAGTACCAGATGATGCATCCACGCGTGCCTCCAACTCAGCTCCCTCAGTTTGCCAACCACGAGTGGCCATGGATGGCAGACATATGCGATGTATTGCGTATCTTTGAGGAGTCCACTAAGAAGGTCAGCAGCGAGGACGCTATAGTGAGCGGAACCATCCCGCTCCTAGGCGTCCTTAAAGAATCGCTCATCGCAATAAGGGAGAACGCATTGCACACAGAGGAGATGGGGGTAGGAGGAGACGCAACGCAGGTAGACAGTCAGACCACACTTTTGTCTGCTGCTCGGTGGCAGTTGCAGGAGGAGGATGAGGAGGAGGAGGACAACGTGGAGGTGGCTGTGGAAGAGGATGCTGGCGGCGAGGGTAGCAGTCAGGCTGTGTGCGTCCCATTGGTTCAGCGCGGATGGGGCGGAGAGGAGGAGGAAGAGGAGGAAATGGAAAATGATCCTTCTGGTGGGGGCAGTGACGTCATTCCTACTCAGAGTCTGGCACACATGGCTGACTTCATGCTGGGCTGCTTTTCCCGGGACATACGTGTTGTCCGGATATTGGAGAACAAACTATACTGGGTCTTCGCACTCCTGGACCCCCGGTATAAAGATAACTTCTCCTCTTTTATTCCGGTAGAGGAGAGGACGAATCGATTACTGGAATACCAGAGGGAACTCTTGCAGAACATGATGCAGATTTTCCCACCCAGCATCGCTGGCGGCAGAGAGGAGAGTGTCTCCCAGAGTCTGACAACATCGATCAGGCCCACAGCCACCAGGGGAACACTCTCCAAGGTGTGGGACACGTTCATGTCACCCCCTCGTGCAACTTCCATCACTGCGGGGCCCGCTATCAGCAGGAGGGACAAGTATCGGCGGATGTTGCGGGACTACCTGGCAGACCACACCCCTGTCCTCCCCGATCCCTCGGCGACCTACACTTACTGGGTCTCCAAGTTGGACACGTGGCTGGAACTGTCCCTGTACGCCTTGGAGGTGCTTGCCTGCCCTGCCGCCAGCGTGCTATCAGAAAGGGTGTGTTCAGCGCAGCCAGGGGCATTATAACCGATAAGCGCAGCCGCCTGTCAACCGACAGTGCCGACAGGCTGACGCTAATCAAAATGAACAGCAAGTGGATTGACCCGGACTTTGCTTGTACAACAGTGGAAAGCAGCCAAGAGTGAAGTGCCATCTGTATGAAGTGCCATTTCCTCCTCCTCCTCCTCCTCCTCCTCCTCCTCCTTAACCGCCGTAGAATTGCTGTATTAATGAAAAAAATTATGGCTCACCTCTTAGGCTTAATACAATCAATTTTTAAGAGGTCTCAACTCTTGGGCCTCCACACAATTTTTAAAAGGTCTCAGCTCTTGGGCCTCCACACAATTTTTAAGAGGTCTCAGCTCTTGGGCCTCCACACAATTTTTAAGAGGTCTCAGCTCTTGGGCCTCCACACAATTTTTAAAGTGGACCAACACCCAGGATTTTGACTATCCTGGGTTTTGGTCCACTTCGGCGGGGCACCCCGATCGGGTGTGCCCCGCTGTGTGAAACCCCCCAGAAACCCCAAAAAACTCACCTCTCAACGCTCCCACGTGAGCGCTGCAGCCAATCCCCGCCAACGTCCAGGCGGGGATCAGGAACGTCCAGGCCGCTTCCGCCGCCGCCGCCTCCCGCGCGTCACTCTCGGCGCGCGCGCGCCCCCGCCGGCCATTCACAGAGGGCCGTCGCGGGCGCGCGCACGTCTGGAGGGGTGCGCGGGAGGCGGCGGCGGCGAAAGCGACGGCGGATCAGGTAAGGTGTTTTTGGGGTTTCTGGGGGGTTTCACCCCGCGGGACATCCCGATCTCGGATGTCCCGCGGGGTGGGAGGTGATCGGCCCGGGAATCTTATAGATTTCCGGGCCGATCACCCCTGGGTGTTGGTCCTCTTTAAGAGGTCTCAGCTCGTGGGCCTCCACACAATTTTTAAAAGGTCTCAGCTCTTGGGCCTCCACACAGTTTTTAAAAGGTCTCAGCTCTTGGGCCTCCACACAATTTTTAAAAGGTCTCAGCTCTTGGGCCTCCACACAATGTTTGAGAGGTCTCAGCTCTTGGGCCTCCACACAATTTTTAAAAGGTCTCAGCTCTTGGGCCTCCACACAATTTTTAAGAGGTCTCAGCTCGTGGGCCTCCACACAATTTTTAAAAGGTCTCAGCTCTTGGGCCTCCACACAATGTTTGAGAGGTCTCAGCTCTTGGGCCTCCACACAATTTTTAAAAGGTCTCAGCTCTTGGGCCTCCACACAATTTTTAAAAGGTCTCAGCTCTTGGGCCTCCACACAATTTTTAAAACATAGCAGCCCTAATAAGGGCTCTCAATGACTCTCTTGTCTTCTGGTAGCTGGTATATATGGTGGTAAATGCGATATTCTGAGCTTCTGGGGCCCTGCCTGACTACATAGGATATGAGATATATACTGTTCAACATAGCAGCACTAATAAGGGATTAAGGACTGTCTTGTCTTCTGGTAGCTGGTATATATGGTGGTAAAAGGTATATTCTGAGCTTCTGGGGCCCTGCCTGACTAAATAGAAAATGAGCTATATACTTTTCAGCGTAGCAGCCCTAATAAGGGCTATTAAGGACTGTCTTGTCTTCTGGTAGCTGGTATATATGGTGGTAAAAGGTATATTCTGAGCTTCTGGGGCCCTGCCTGACTAAATAGAAAATGAGCTATATACTGTTCAACATAGCAGCACTAATAAGGGATTAAGGACTGTCTTGTCTTCTGGTAGCTGGTATATATGGTGGTAAAAGGTATATTCTGAGCTTCTGGGGCCCTGCCTGACTAAATAGAAAATGAGCTATATACTGTTCAACATAGCAGCACTAATAAGGGATTAAGGACTGTCTTGTCTTCTGGTAGCTGGTATATATGGTGGTAAAAGGTATATTCTGAGCTTCTGGGGCCCTGCCTGACTAAATAGAAAATGAGCTATATACTGTTCAACATAGCAGCACTAATAAGGGATTAAGGACTGTCTTGTCTTCTGGTAGCTGGTATATATGGTGGTAAAAGGTATATTCTGAGCTTCTGGGGCCCTGCCTGACTAAATAGAAAATGAGCTATATACTGTTCAGCGTAGCAGCCCTAATAAGGGATTGAGGACTGTCTTGTCTTCTGGTAGCTGGTATATATGGTGGTAAAAGGTATATTCTGAGCTTCTGGGGCCCTGCCTGACTAAATAGAAAATGAGCTATATACTGTTCAGCGTAGCAGCCCTAATAAGGGCTCTTAAGGACTGTCTTGTCTTCTGGTAGCTGGTATATATGGTGGTAAAAGGTATATTCTGAGCTTCTGGGGCCCTGCCTGACTAAATAGAAAATGAGCTATATACTGTTCAACATAGCAGCACTAATAAGGGATTAAGAACTGTCTTGTCTTCTGGTAGCTGGTATATATGGTGGTAAAAGGTATATTCTGAGCTTCTGGGGCCCTGCCTGACTAAATAGAAAATGAGCTATATACTGTTCAGCGTAGCAGCCCTAATAAGGGCTATTAAGGACTGTCTTGTCTTCTGGTAGCTGGTATATATGGTGGTAAAAGGTATATTCTGAGCTTCTGGGGCCCTGCCTGACTAAATAGAAAATGAGCTATATACTGTTCAGCGTAGCAGCCCTAATAAGGGCTCTTAAGGACTGTCTTGTCTTCTGGTAGCTGGTATATATGGTGGTAAAAGGTATATTCTGAGCTTCTGGGGCCCTGCCTGACTAAATAGAAAATGAGCTATATACTGTTCAACATAGCAGCACTAATAAGGGATTAAGGACTGTCTTGTCTTCTGGTAGCTGGTATATATGGTGGTAAAAGGTATATTCTGAGCTTCTGGGGCCCTGCCTGACTAAATAGAAAATTAGCTATATACTGTTCAACAACATAGCAGCACTAATAAGGGATTAAGGACTGTCTTGTCTTCTGGTAGCTGGTATATATGGTGGTAAAAGGTATATTCTGAGCTTCTGGGGCCCTGCCTGACTAAATAGAAAATGAGCTATACACTGTTCAGCGTAGCAGCCCTAATAAGGGCTATTAAGGACTGTCTTGTCTTCTGGTAGCTGGTATATATGGTGGTAAAAGGTATATTCTGAGCTTCTGGGGCCCTGCCTGACTAAATAGAAAATGAGCTATATACTGTTCAGCGTAGCAGCCCTAATTAGGGCTATTAAGGACTGTCATGTCTTCTGGTAGCTGGTATATATGGTGGTAAAAGGTATATTCTGAGCTTCTGGGGCCCTGCCTGACTAAATAGAAAATGAGCTATATACTGTTCAGCGTAGCAGCCCTAATAAGGGCTCTTAAGGACTGTCTTGTCTTCTGGTAGCTGGTATATATGGTGGTAAAAGGTATATTCTGAGCTTCTGGGGCCCTGCCTGACTAAATAGAAAATGAGCTATATACTGTTCAACATAGCAGCACTAATAAGGGATTAAGGACTGTCTTGTCTTCTGGTAGCTGGTATATATGGTGGTAAAAGGTATATTCTGAGCTTCTGGGGCCCTGCCTGACTAAATAGAAAATGAGCTATATACTGTTCAACAACATAGCAGCACTAATAAGGGATTAAAGACTGTCTTGTCTTCTGGTAGCTGGTATATATGGTGGTAAAAGGTATATTCTGAGCTTCTGGGGCCCTGCCTGACTAAATTGAAAATGAGCTATATACTGTTCAGCGTAGCAGCCCTAATAAGGGCTATTAAGGACTGTCTTGTCTTCTGGTAGCTGGTATATATGGTGGTAAAAGGTATATTCTGAGCTTCTGGGGCCCTGCCTGACTAAATAGAAAATGAGCTATATACTGTTCAGCGTAGCAGCCCTAATAAGGGCTATTAAGGACTGTCTTGTCTTCTGGTAGCTGGTATATATGGTGGTAAAAGGTATATTCTGAGCTTCTGGGGCCCTGCCTGACTAAATAGAAAATGAGCTATATACTGTTCAGCGTAGCAGCCCTAATAAGGGCTCTTAAGGACTGTCTTGTCTTCTGGTAGCTGGTATATATAGTGGTAAAAGGTATATTCTGAGCTTCTGGGGCCCTGCCTGACTAAATAGAAAATGAGCTATATACTGTTCAACATAGCAGCACTAATAAGGGATTAAGGACTGTCTTGTCTTCTGGTAGCTGGTATATATGGTGGTAAAAGGTATATTCTGAGCTTCTGGGGCCCTGCCTGACTAAATAGAAAATGAGCTATATACTGTTCAACATAGCAGCACTAATAAGGGATTAAGGACTGTCTTGTCTTCTGGTAGCTGGTATATATGGTGGTAAAAGGTATATTCTGAGCTTCTGGGGCCCTGCCTGACTAAATAGAAAATGAGCTATAAACTGTTCAACATAGCAGCACTAATAAGGGATTAAGGACTGTCTTGTCTTCTGGTAGCTGGTATATATGGTGGTAAAAGGTATATTCTGAGCTTCTGGGGCCCTGCCTGACTAAATAGAAAATGAGCTATATACTGTTCAACATAGCAGCACTAATAAGGGATTAAGGACTGTCTTGTCTTCTGGTAGCTGGTATATATGGTGGTAAAAGGTATATTCTGAGCTTCTGGGGCCCTGCCTGACTACATAGAAAATGAGCTATATACTGTTCAACATAGCAGCACTAATAAGGGATTAAGGACTGTCTTGTCTTCTGGTAGCTGGTATATATGGTGGTAAAAGGTATATTCTGAGCTTCTGGGGCCCTGCCTGACTAAATAGAAAATGAGCTATATACTGTTCAACATAGCAGCACTAATAAGGGATTAAGGACTGTCTTGTCTTCTGGTAGCTGGTATATATGGTGGTAAAAGGTATATTCTGAGCTTCTGGGGCCCTGCCTGACTAAATAGAAAATGAGCTATATACTGTTCAACATAGCAGCACTAATAAGGGATTAAGTACTGTCTTGTCTTCTGGTAGCTGGTATATATGGTGGTAAAAGGTATATTCTGAGCTTCTGGGGCCCTGCCTGACTAAATAGAAAATTAGCTATATACTGTTCAGCGTAGCAGCCCTAATAAGGGCTCTTAAGGACTGTCTTGTCTTCTGGTAGCTGGTATATATGGTGGTAAAAGGTATATTCTGAGCTTCTGGGGCCCTGCCTGACTAAATAGAAAATGAGCTATATACTGTTCAACATAGCAGCACTAATAAGGGATTAAGGACTGTCTTGTCTTCTGGTAGCTGGTATATATGGTGGTAAAAGGTATATTCTGAGCTTCTGGGGCCCTGCCTGACTAAATAGAAAATGAGCTATATACTGTTCAACATAGCAGCACTAATAAGGGATTAAGGACTGTCTTGTCTTCTGGTAGCTGGTATATATGGTGGTAAAAGGTATATTCTGAGCTTCTGGGGCCCTGCCTGACTAAATAGAAAATGAGCTATATACTGTTCAACATAGCAGCACTAATAAGGGATTAAGGACTGTCTTGTCTTCTGGTAGCTGGTATATATGGTGGTAAAAGGTATATTCTGAGCTTCTGGGGCCCTGCCTGACTAAATAGAAAATGAGCTATATACTGTTCAGCGTAGCAGCCCTAATAAGGGCTATTAAGGACTGTCTTGTCTTCTGGTAGCTGGTATATATGGTGGTAAAAGGTATATTCTGAGCTTCTGGGGCCCTGCCTGACTAAATAGAAAATGAGCTATATACTGTTCAGCGTAGCAGCCCTAATAAGGGCTCTTAAGGACTGTCTTGTCTTCTGGTAGCTGGTATATATGGTGGTAAAAGGTATATTCTGAGCTTCTGGGGCCCTGCCTGACTAAATAGAAAATGAGCTATATACTGTTCAACATAGCAGCACTAATAAGGGATTAAGGACTGTCTTGTCTTCTGGTAGCTGGTATATATGGTGGTAAAAGGTATATTCTGAGCTTCTGGGGCCCTGCCTGACTAAATAGAAAATGAGCTGTATACTGTTCAGAGTAGCAGCCCTAATAAGGGCTATTAAGGACTGTCTTGTCTTCTGGTAGCTGGTATATATGGTGGTAAAAGGTATATTCTGAGCTTCTGGGGCCCTGCCTGACTAAATAGAAAATGAGCTATATACTGTTCAGCGTAGCAGCCCTAATAAGGGCTCTTAAGGACTGTCTTGTCTTCTGGTAGCTGGTATATATGGTGGTAAAAGGTATATTCTGAGCTTCTGGGGCCCTGCCTGACTAAATAGAAAATGAGCTATATACTGTTCAACATAGCAGCACTAATAAGGGATTAAGGACTGTCTTGTCTTCTGGTAGCTGGTATATATGGTGGTAAAAGGTATATTCTGAGCTTCTGGGGCCCTGCCTGACTAAATAGAAAATGAGCTATATACTGTTCAACATAGCAGCACTAATAAGGGATTAAGGACTGTCTTGTCTTCTGGTAGCTGGTATATATGGTGGTAAAAGGTATATTCTGAGCTTCTGGGGCCCTGCCTGACTAAATAGAAAATGAGCTATATACTGTTCAACATAGCAGCACTAATAAGGGATTAAGGACTGTCTTGTCTTCTGGTAGCTGGTATATATGGTGGTAAAAGGTATATTCTGAGCTTCTGGGGCCCTGCCTGACTAAATAGAAAATGAGCTATAAACTGTTCAACATAGCAGCACTAATAAGGGATTAAGGACTGTCTTGTCTTCTGGTAGCTGGTATATATGGTGGTAAAAGGTATATTCTGAGCTTCTGGGGCCCTGCCTGACTAAATAGAAAATGAGCTATATACTGTTCAACATAGCAGCACTAATAAGGGATTAAGGACTGTCTTGTCTTCTGGTAGCTGGTATATATGGTGGTAAAAGGTATATTCTGAGCTTCTGGGGCCCTGCCTGACTACATAGAAAATGAGCTATATACTGTTCAACATAGCAGCACTAATAAGGGATTAAGGACTGTCTTGTCTTCTGGTAGCTGGTATATATGGTGGTAAAAGGTATATTCTGAGCTTCTGGGGCCCTGCCTGACTAAATAGAAAATGAGCTATATACTGTTCAACATAGCAGCACTAATAAGGGATTAAGGACTGTCTTGTCTTCTGGTAGCTGGTATATATGGTGGTAAAAGGTATATTCTGAGCTTCTGGGGCCCTGCCTGACTAAATAGAAAATGAGCTATATACTGTTCAACATAGCAGCACTAATAAGGGATTAAGTACTGTCTTGTCTTCTGGTAGCTGGTATATATGGTGGTAAAAGGTATATTCTGAGCTTCTGGGGCCCTGCCTGACTAAATAGAAAATTAGCTATATACTGTTCAGCGTAGCAGCCCTAATAAGGGCTCTTAAGGACTGTCTTGTCTTCTGGTAGCTGGTATATATGGTGGTAAAAGGTATATTCTGAGCTTCTGGGGCCCTGCCTGACTAAATAGAAAATGAGCTATATACTGTTCAACATAGCAGCACTAATAAGGGATTAAGGACTGTCTTGTCTTCTGGTAGCTGGTATATATGGTGGTAAAAGGTATATTCTGAGCTTCTGGGGCCCTGCCTGACTAAATAGAAAATGAGCTATATACTGTTCAACATAGCAGCACTAATAAGGGATTAAGGACTGTCTTGTCTTCTGGTAGCTGGTATATATGGTGGTAAAAGGTATATTCTGAGCTTCTGGGGCCCTGCCTGACTAAATAGAAAATGAGCTATATACTGTTCAACATAGCAGCACTAATAAGGGATTAAGGACTGTCTTGTCTTCTGGTAGCTGGTATATATGGTGGTAAAAGGTATATTCTGAGCTTCTGGGGCCCTGCCTGACTAAATAGAAAATGAGCTATATACTGTTCAGCGTAGCAGCCCTAATAAGGGCTATTAAGGACTGTCTTGTCTTCTGGTAGCTGGTATATATGGTGGTAAAAGGTATATTCTGAGCTTCTGGGGCCCTGCCTGACTAAATAGAAAATGAGCTATATACTGTTCAGCGTAGCAGCCCTAATAAGGGCTCTTAAGGACTGTCTTGTCTTCTGGTAGCTGGTATATATGGTGGTAAAAGGTATATTCTGAGCTTCTGGGGCCCTGCCTGACTAAATAGAAAATGAGCTATATACTGTTCAACATAGCAGCACTAATAAGGGATTAAGGACTGTCTTGTCTTCTGGTAGCTGGTATATATGGTGGTAAAAGGTATATTCTGAGCTTCTGGGGCCCTGCCTGACTAAATAGAAAATGAGCTGTATACTGTTCAGAGTAGCAGCCCTAATAAGGGCTATTAAGGACTGTCTTGTCTTCTGGTAGCTGGTATATATGGTGGTAAAAGGTATATTCTGAGCTTCTGGGGCCCTGCCTGACTAAATAGAAAATGAGCTATATACTGTTCAGCGTAGCAGCCCTAATAAGGGCTCTTAAGGACTGTCTTGTCTTCTGGTAGCTGGTATATATGGTGGTAAAAGGTATATTCTGAGCTTCTGGGGCCCTGCCTGACTAAATAGAAAATGAGCTATATACTGTTCAACATAGCAGCACTAATAAGGGATTAAGGACTGTCTTGTCTTCTGGTAGCTGGTATATATGGTGGTAAAAGGTATATTCTGAGCTTCTGGGGCCCTGCCTGACTAAATAGAAAATGAGCTATATACTGTTCAACATAGCAGCACTAATAAGGGATTAAGGACTGTCTTGTCTTCTGGTAGCTGGTATATATGGTGGTAAAAGGTATATTCTGAGCTTCTGGGGCCCTGCCTGACTAAATAGAAAATGAGCTATATACTGTTCAACATAGCAGCACTAATAAGGGATTAAGGACTGTCTTGTCTTCTGGTAGCTGGTATATATGGTGGTAAAAGGTATATTCTGAGCTTCTGGGGCCCTGCCTGACTACATAGAAAATGAGCTATATACTGTTCAACATAGCAGCACTAATAAGGGATTAAGGACTGTCTTGTCTTCTGGTAGCTGGTATATATGGTGGTAAAAGGTATATTCTGAGCCTCTGGGGCCCTGCCTGACTAAATAGAAAATGAGCTATATACTGTTCAACATAGCAGCACTAATAAGGGATTAAGGACTGTCTTGTCTTCTGGTAGCTGGTATATATGGTGGTAAAAGGTATATTCTGAGCTTCTGGGGCCCTGCCTGACTAAATAGAAAATAAGCTATATACTGTTCAGCGTAGCAGCCCTAATAAGGGCTATTAAGGACTGTCTTGTCTTCTGGTAGCTGGTATATATGGTGGTAAAAGGTATATTCTGAGCTTCTGGGGCCCTGCCTGACTAAATAGAAAATGAGCTATATACTGTTCAGCGTAGCAGCCCTAATAAGGGCTCTTAAGGACTGTCTTGTCTTCTGGTAGCTGGTATATATGGTGGTAAAAGGTATATTCTGAGCTTCTGGGGCCCTGCCTGACTAAATAGAAAATGAGCTATATACTGTTCAACATAGCAGCACTAATAAGGGATTAAGGACTGTCTTGTCTTCTGGTAGCTGGTATATATGGTGGTAAAAGGTATATTCTGAGCTTCTGGGGCCCTGCCTGACTAAATAGAAAATGAGCTATATACTGTTCAACATAGCAGCACTAATAAGGGATTAAGGACTGTCTTGTCTTCTGGTAGCTGGTATATATGGTGGTAAAAGGTATATTCTGAGCTTCTGGGGCCCTGCCTGACTAAATAGAAAATGAGCTATATACTGTTCAACATAGCAGCACTAATAAGGGATTAAGGACTGTCTTGTCTTCTGGTAGCTGGTATATATGGTGGTAAAAGGTATATTCTGAGCTTCTGGGGCCCTGCCTGACTAAATAGAAAATGAGCTATATACTGTTCAGCGTAGCAGCCCTAATAAGGGCTATTAAGGACTGTCTTGTCTTCTGGTAGCTGGTATATATGGTGGTAAAAGGTATATTCTGAGCTTCTGGGGCCCTGCCTGACTAAATAGAAAATGAGCTATATACTGTTCAGCGTAGCAGCCCTAATAAGGGCTCTTAAGGACTGTCTTGTCTTCTGGTAGCTGGTATATATGGTGGTAAAAGGTATATTCTGAGCTTCTGGGGCCCTGCCTGACTAAATAGAAAATGAGCTATATACTGTTCAACATAGCAGCACTAATAAGGGATTAAGGACTGTCTTGTCTTCTGGTAGCTGGTATATATGGTGGTAAAAGGTATATTCTGAGCTTCTGGGGCCCTGCCTGACTAAATAGAAAATGAGCTATATACTGTTCAACATAGCAGCACTAATAAGGGATTAAGGACTGTCTTGTCTTCTGGTAGCTGGTATATATGGTGGTAAAAGGTATATTCTGAGCTTCTGGGGCCCTGCCTGACTAAATAGAAAATGAGCTATATACTGTTCAACATAGCAGCACTAATAAGGGATTAAGGACTGTCTTGTCTTCTGGTAGCTGGTATATATGGTGGTAAAAGGTATATTCTGAGCTTCTGGGGCCCTGCCTGACTACATAGAAAATGAGCTATATACTGTTCAACATAGCAGCACTAATAAGGGATTAAGGACTGTCTTGTCTTCTGGTAGCTGGTATATATGGTGGTAAAAGGTATATTCTGAGCTTCTGGGGCCCTGCCTGACTAAATAGAAAATGAGCTATATACTGTTCAGCGTAGCAGCCCTAATAAGGGCTATTAAGGACTGTCTTGTCTTCTGGTAGCTGGTATATATGGTGGTAAAAGGTATATTCTGAGCTTCTGGGGCCCTGCCTGACTAAATAGAAAATGAGCTATATACTGTTCAGCGTAGCAGCCCTAATAAGGGCTCTTAAGGACTGTCTTGTCTTCTGGTAGCTGGTATATATGGTGGTAAAAGGTATATTCTGAGCTTCTGGGGCCCTGCCTGACTAAATAGAAAATGAGCTATATACTGTTCAACATAGCAGCACTAATAAGGGATTAAGGACTGTCTTGTCTTCTGGTAGCTGGTATATATGGTGGTAAAAGGTATATTCTGAGCTTCTGGGGCCCTGCCTGACTAAATAGAAAATGAGCTATATACTGTTCAGCGTAGCAGCCCTAATAAGGGCTATTAAGGACTGTCTTGTCTTCTGGTAGCTGGTATATATGGTGGTAAAAGGTATATTCTGAGCTTCTGGGGCCCTGCCTGACTAAATAGAAAATGAGCTATATACTGTTCAGCGTAGCAGCCCTAATAAGGGCTCTTAAGGACTGTCTTGTCTTCTGGTAGCTGGTATATATGGTGGTAAAAGGTATATTCTGAGCTTCTGGGGCCCTGCCTGACTAAATAGAAAATGAGCTATATACTGTTCAACATAGCAGCACTAATAAGGGATTAAGGACTGTCTTGTCTTCTGGTAGCTGGTATATATGGTGGTAAAAGGTATATTCTGAGCTTCTGGGGCCCTGCCTGACTAAATAGAAAATGAGCTATATACTGTTCAACATAGCAGCACTAATAAGGGATTAAGGACTGTCTTGTCTTCTGGTAGCTGGTATATATGGTGGTAAAAGGTATATTCTGAGCTTCTGGGGCCCTGCCTGACTAAATAGAAAATGAGCTATATACTGTTCAACATAGCAGCACTAATAAGGGATTAAGGACTGTCTTGTCTTCTGGTAGCTGGTATATAGGGTGGTAAAAGGTATATTCTGAGCTTCTGGGGCCCTGCCTGACTACATAGAAAATGAGCTATATACTGTTCAACATAGCAGCACTAATAAGGGATTAAGGACTGTCTTGTCTTCTGGTAGCTGGTATATATGGTGGTAAAAGGTATATTCTGAGCTTCTGGGGCCCTGCCTGACTAAATAGAAAATGAGCTATATACTGTTCAGCGTAGCAGCCCTAATAAGGGCTATTAAGGACTGTCTTGTCTTCTGGTAGCTGGTATATATGGTGGTAAAAGGTATATTCTGAGCTTCTGGGGCCCTGCCTGACTAAATAGAAAATGAGCTATATACTGTTCAGCGTAGCAGCCCTAATAAGGGCTCTTAAGGACTGTCTTGTCTTCTGGTAGCTGGTATATATGGTGGTAAAAGGTATATTCTGAGCTTCTGGGGCCCTGCCTGACTAAATAGAAAATAAGCTATATACTGTTCAGCGTAGCAGCCCTAATAAGGGCTATTAAGGACTGTCTTGTCTTCTGGTAGCTGGTATATATGGTGGTAAAAGGTATATTCTGAGCTTCTGGGGCCCTGCCTGACTAAATAGAAAATGAGCTATATACTGTTCAGCGTAGCAGCCCTAATAAGGGCTATTAAGGACTGTCTTGTCTTCTGGTAGCTGGTGGTAAAAGGTATATTCTGAGCTTCTGGGGCCCTGCCTGACTAAATAGAAAATGAGCTATATACTGTTCAGCGTAGCAGCCCTAATAAGGGCTCTTAAGGACTGTCTTGTCTTCTGGTAGCTGGTATAGATGGTGGTAAAAGCGATATTCCGAGCTTCTGGGGCCCTGCCAGCGACAGCCTGTCTTTCCCTGCTGTGAGCGTCTGTCCCTCACTAAGTTCAAGCTGCTAATGCTGACGAAGAGGAAGTGCTGAGTTTTGTATATTCGAGGTCACATGGTTTTTCCAGCCAATGCGTGTAGACGCCGTTTTCGCGATGCCAGCGTCCTCCCAGGACCTGTCCCACCCCCCCTGCATGGTGATTGGTGTAAAAAACGTGCCAGGGAAGGTGGGAGGGGAAACGAATTGTGAGTGCGCCATCGCCGCTGTACTCGATCGAAATCGAGTATGACGAACAGCGTAGTATTCGATCGAATACCGGCTCGGTCGAATACTACTCGCTCATCACTACTAACAAGCCCTTCAGGAACTCCAGACTACTCTTTCATCTGCTAAACAAGTGTACTTAACCTCTTTCATATCTACACAGGCCTGGAATCCCAACTGTTTAAAATGTTTAACTCTCTGCTTCACCCACAACCTTCTCCTCCCACCTCCCAAATACCAAATGAGCAGCTTGCCACATTTTTCATTGACAAAATTGACAGCCTCCGTGCTGCCTTAACCCCTCTATCAATTCACCCCACATGACTCCCCTTCTAACCCATTTCACTCTGCTATCGGAACAAAGACTATCCTCCCTCTTCTCTAAGGCCCACATCACTACTTGTCCCCTATAACCTATGCCATCCCACCTTATTCCACAAATGGCCTCATCCTTCACTCCAGCTCTCACATCACTATATAACAACCTTTTTCCCATCTGGCACCTTCCCTTACTATTCAAACACGTAGTAATAACCCAAATCCTCTCTGGACTTGTTGGCCCTCACCAGTTACCAGCCTATCCCATGGCTTCCTTTTTCATCTAAACTTCTGGAACAGCATGTTCACTTTGAATTGGCACGTTATATATCTGGGAACTCCATACTAAATCTTCTTCAATCTGGATTCCGCTCCAACCGCTCTACTGAAACCGCCCTCACCAAAGTAACTAACAATATATTAACAGCAAAAACTAAAGGCCACTACTCTATCCTTATTCTCCTTGACCTATCCTCTACTTTCGACACTGTTGACCATCCTCTTCAACTCCAAATTCTGACATTTCTGGGAATTCAGGACCGTGCACTTTCATGGCTTTTCCTGACTGTCTGACAGCTTCATTCTCTTCATTCAGGTCATCTCGCTGCCTCAAACTAAACATGGACAAGACTGAGTTTGTTGTTTTCCCACCATCAAACTCCTACTGCCTCCACACCAACTATATCTGTCACTGACCTCACAATTACTTCAACTCTCCAAGCCAAGCACAATGCCTTGGGGTTATACTGGATCCCTCTCCCTCACTTACACCTCACATTCAGTCACTTGCCACCTTCTGCTGTATCCTAAAAAATATGCGCCCCTTCCTTTTACCTGATACCACCAAAATCCTAGTGCATGACCTGATCATCTCCCAACTACTGTAACACTCCCCTTTGTAGTCTCCCAACAAAGACTGGCATCTCTCCAATCTATTCTCTGCTGCTCGACTCAGATCTCTCCTCTCGCTTCTCTAGTGCTGCTCCCCTATGTCAGTGCCTCAACTGGCTGCCAATTTTTGAGAGAATTCAATTTAAAATACTAACCTTAACATACAAAGCTCTCTACAATTAGGCTCCTGTCTATATTTTTTCACTTATCAACAAATACCAACCCAGACACATTCTCCGCTCTGCCCAGGACCTCCTCCTGTCCTCAACCTCCTCCCACTCCCGCATCCATCAGTGGTGAGTTTTTTCAGTTTAAAAATGCATTTTTATTTTTTAACGGTCAGTAAACTTATTTACACATTATGGGGTGGCCATAGATACTTTACTAGATACTTTATTTATTCCACCAAGTAAGTACAGGATACAAACAAGGAATGCTTTTTGGCAAGGAGATACAGCAGGAGAGCTATTTAACAAGACATACACAACATTTTAGTAACAGAAAATAAGGATTAAGGTTAGGATTAAGGATTATGGCAGGTTAAATTGTATAGAAAAACAGAATTATCAACACTGCATGTCTGGAAGGAGACTTATAACCTCACATACTGGTTTTGTTCAAGGCCATAATGGCCTGTTTTTGTGCCTGGAGGTTTTAGTCGGATGTGCCATGAATCTGCGCCCAGATCGTAAGAGCCTGAAGAAGGAATGCCCTGGGTGCGTTGAGTCCTCAGTTATTTTCTTGGGGCTTGAGGAGATTCTACTCACAAATTGCTCATCCATAGATGGTAAAGGGGATCCAATTATATGCTCGGCAGTTCTGGTCATCCTCTTGAGCCTATGCTTGTCCTTGGCTGTAGCCCCACCATACCAGACTGTGAATTAAGTGGTCAGGATCAATCCTATGGCAACATTGTAGAAGGTTTTAAGGATATCTTTAGACATACCATATCTTTTCAGTTGTCTCAAGAAGTATAACCTTTGTTGGGCCTTATAATAGTATCTTGCTTACTCCACTTCAAGTCTTGCCATTGTGTCAGATAGCTTCAACATGATGAGTTCCCAAAACCAAATAGGTAAAAAAACCCTGGTTTCTATCACTTCAGTTGATGAAGTGTTCCATGCAACCAAGCTAAGAGCATAGAGCCGAGGCAATGCCTTGCTAGCCGCTCTGCTGGGGAACAGGGGAGGTGCCCTAGGATACCCAAAGAGTTTGCTCTGTACGGGACTCAATCTTGGGACCCAGTACATTTCTGAGCATCAGAGTAGGACACAGCTGTTGTGGGGGATAAAAGTTGAGTATGCTATTTTTTTCCTTAGCCTGGACAGTTCGTTTAAATCTGAGACCGTGGGAGAACTGACATTAAATACACAGTAATGCTTTTTATTTAAGTACTGAAGCAAAATTAAAACAGCCTTATTCAAAATCAAATCAAGGATTATTGGTCCCATACACTATCATACAATAGTCTGGCATGCAGTGAAATGCGTCTTTTTGTGAATGTCCAGACACACTACCTCCACATAACCGTTATATTGTGTACCCATTACTTACCCCCTGTTTGCTATTGACTTGCCCTGTTCACGTTTCCTTTGTCTCTTTCTTTAAAGGTGCAAGGTTACATTTAATGGTCATACTGTGAAAATCCAGACCTTTAGCTGGACCAACTCATCTTATGGAAATGGAAGGAGATATATTGGATCTTCATATGTAAACATTTAGTGAAAAGGTTTTATGTAACATTGTAACATTTAGATTAACATTTTCATACAAATAAATATTTGCAATTCTCTGTATACTGAAAGTTGTTTGGATACATATTTGCTGTTGTGGTGAACCTGATTTAAAGGAAATGTAAACCTTACAAAAATGGTAATCATCTTTTGGTAGGTCCGGTCCTCAGAAACCTCTTTGTGAGATGAGTACGGATCTACCACTGTGCGCTCCCACCTCCCCTCACATCAGTCACAGTGAATGTACACGCCCACGTTGTTTAACTGAATAATGGGTGACTGTAATTTAAATTCTTTTTTTTGAGGAAGATTCCTGACCATAAATGAGAGTTCAAAAAGCCCAATGATATGACTTGTGTTATCTGTAAGCTGATTTAACCCTTTAACCATAGCACATAAAATATATGGGGCTGCCCTGTAACTGTCAGCCCTGTAAATTTTACATGCCTTCCATTTTCCTATTTGGAGAAAAACAGTTAGACTTACCGGTAACAGCTTTTTTAGGAATCCCTCAGCGTGACCACATGGAGTGATAGATGCTCCACCCCCTGAGAGCATCTAAACAGCAGTTAAAAGCCCCACCCCTTTCTCCCCACAGTCATGCTGAAGGATTCCTAAAAAATCAGTTACCAGGAAGTCTAACGGTGGTTTTTTCCAAGTCATCCTTCAGTGTGACTGCATGGAGAGGATTAGACAAGTAATTATACCTTAGGGGTGGGAAGCTGCAAGTAGTACTCTTCTATCCTATTGAAGGCCTGATGTTTTGCAGATAGTAGATCAAGTCTATAATGTTTGAGGAAGGTATGGGGTGATGACCATGTTACTGCTTTGCATATCTCATCCAAAGAAGCACCAGACCTCTCTGCCCAGGATGCTGACATAGCTTGTGTAGAATAGGCAAACACCTCTGGGGGAGAAACCCCCCTAGTAGAATATGCTTGTGCAATAGTCTGTTTTATCCATCTGGCTATAGTGGACTTGGAAGCCGCTAAGCCTTTCTTTTTTCCACTGAAAGTTACTAACAATTATACTAGTTACTAACAATCGAGCAGTGAGAGATCTTCCTCTCTTGCGACCTGTTGACAGTCTTTTTTTGCGGTTTTGGCATCTTTTTTGTCTTCCGTTTTAGTCTTAGACTAAATTTTTTTAGACTATTTTCTTTCTAAAACATTAATAATAAAAAATATATCTAAGTACCTTATCCTTGGATCGTGACTGTTATCCATGATATAAATACATTAAAAATCCTACCGCATGCTGCACTTCACTGTCGGTATTGCTTTCCAACATTTTAGCCAAATGGCAGAGAACTCTGCCCTGGTCTGCTGCGTTTCTGCTGCTGCTTTCTCCCCGGCCGCGATCCTGCACAATTATCCGAGGTGCCGGCTAAACAGCTCTGTTGCCGATGCTCCGAAGTGCAGAGCTCTCCTGTCCTGCTGCGTTCTGGTACTATGTCACTGATCCTGCCCCCAAATTCAAATTTTATGGAGGAAAACAAAGAAACATTGAATAAATGTATTAAGTAAAAGGTAGTAGTAATCAATAAACGTGGTACCTGAAATCACTCTGTTACCCGCAACTAACTCAGTTGCTGGGATTTAAAGTTGTACTGCACAACTAGTGCGTATAAAAGACTAAGAGGGAATATAGCCCCGGCTGTGTTCAGACCTCAGAAGGTACTCCTCTGTTATTTTCTCATATCAGACGAGCTCCTGGACGAAGGGGCTCGAGTGGACCAAGGCGCACTGATTGGAAGAGCAGGCGCACATGCCTCGTAGGACTGGGAAGAGGTCAGTTCGTTCGGTTGACCTGCGGGGCTCCACACAGTAGGGCACCCCTGAATAGGTTCGATCATTTTTACTTTCTTTATCTGAAGCTCTAATCTAAAAAGGTTTGTGAGGTTTAGCATTACACACTTGCTCGCTGGGAAATGCAGAGCGGTGATCAAATGTAGCCTAATTTTTCGTTCCAAAAATAATTTGGGGGCGTTTTACGAGTTGCTTCTCCGGGTTTTTGTGAGTGTTCGTTGCGTTTCCCCCTTTAACATCCAAAATGTGCATCAGACCATGGCTGTGTTTGCTGTATCTACTTCTAGTTCAGTGTAGCTGGGCGAAGTCCATAAAACAATTCAGCAGTTCTCCAGATATTTCCAACAAAACCTATTGGAATCAATGTTTTTTTTGGCAAGAGTCTCTTTGGTTCAGTTCTGCATCTGTACCTATGATATTTTCAGCTAATTCACTTGTACTAATGAAACTGTTATCAAACGTTTCCAGTTTTTATAAAACCTTTTAGATAATGGTTTTCAAACAACCAAGACACCAGCCATATATTTTGAGACCCAAACCATGCTGACCTACTGTAAGCTGTAAAAGGTTTTTTTCAGCAAAATTGCTTTATGTTTCCTAAACAAATTGGTCACAGAAGTTCGCTAGCTTCCGCCAAACCATGTTTCAAATTAAATACCACTTATCCAGCCCAGCGAAGTGCAACCAAAACCTAAAAATAGTCAGTCGTCCCTGCGTGGCCGCTAGCATTATAGCTCAGTTTGCCGTGATGTTCCCCAGTTGCAGCCCACACAGCACAACAAGGGAAGCTAGGCAGACAATTATTATGTTTCCCCAAAAATAAGACAGGTCTTATATTCATTTTTGCTAGAAAAATAGGGGCTAGGGCTTATTTTCAGTTGGCAAGATGGTGGCCGCAGTACAGCAGCTCTGGTACTGTACGTGCACAGAGCTGGCTGGCAGTGGGGGGATTCGGCCGGGTGCCCATTGTGGCGGCAGGCTGGGCCAGGACCAGCAAGATCTGACATTTTACTACCAACAGACAAGCTCACCTATGTGACTTGATGTGTCCTAAGCCTCCTTTACAGCCATAATGTGTCCACACCCTCCTTTACAGCCGCTCCTGTCCCTCTGCTGAAGCCCGGCAGCTGGATTATGAATTGTAACTATGGCTTTTTTTCAGGGTAGGGCTTATAATTATAACTATCCGAGCCCATTGAAATGTATGGGATAAGCCCACAAAGTGCAGGGTAAGCTTCTGGTCCTATCTGACACTGTAAGGAACTCGCGTCGGCACTCATTCCATCGCTGGCGCTGTTGATAGATGGGACACTACCTGGCACTAGTACAGCAGCTCCGGTACAGTACGTGCACAGAGCCGACTGGCAGTGGGGGGTTTTGGCCGGGTACCCGTCATGGTTAGGCTGGGGTAGAGCCAGCAAGATCCGACATTTTACTACCGACAGACAAGCTTACCTGTGTAACTTGATGTGTCCTCATCCTCCTTTACAGCCATGAATTGTCCACACCCACCTTTACAGCCATGATTTGTCCACACCCACCTTTACAGCCTTGAGGTGTCCTCTCCCTCCTTTACAGCCGCTCCTGTCCCTCTGCTGAAGCCCAGCAGCTGGATTTGGAATTGTAACTAGGGCTTATTTTCAGGGCAGAGCTTATTATTATTTTCAGGGTAGGACCTATATTTCATGCATTATCAAAAAATACAGAAAAATCATATTTTTGGGGAAACAGGGTAGGTCTCGAAGGCTGCTGCAGGTTTTGGTAGATATTGGAGCACTCTGAACCTTGCATTAATAACTTGTGCCATTAGATGGTGGTAAAATACAATGAATAATCCAGGTTTTAATTTATTTAATTGAGCCATGGCGAGATTTGCTGATAGGCAGTATAAAGCATACCTCCCAACTGTCCCTGATTTGGAGGGACTGTCCCTCATTTGAGTCCATGTCCCCCTGTCCCTCCTTGTTCTCATTTGAGGTGTAACATACAGATCTGCAGCAATAAATATTTAATTTGCCTGTTCAAAATGTTTCTATTGTTGTAACTGTTACATCCTATCTCCTATCCATCCCTCAATGGGGGGGGGCGTGGCTTCATACATCCCTCAATGAGGGGGCGTGGCTTCATTTAACAAATGTCCCTCTTTCCCACCCTGAAAAGTTGGAAAGTATGGTATAAAGCAGGGCAAGGTTTTCTAAATAAAACATGTAATCTAGTACTGAACTTTGCTTGGCTGATCACCACAACCACTTGTTTTAGATGAGGAAAAATTGCGTAAGAAGTATTCCTGTCATCTAAGGAAGTTTCTAGTCAGCCTAGGTGTGGATTTCTTCTGTGCCACCTATCGATCGAGTGGGCATAGCCTGCATACACCTGATGGCGGACTTCTATATATGGAGGCACCCATTGTTCTCAACACCCAACAATTCAAGAAACCCTGATTCAGCCTGCAGCCTCTTACAGACCAGGTCCGCCCTGATCCCCTATAAAACATACCCTTTAAATATGGAACTCCTACAGTCTAACGGACTTGCCTGCTCCCTTTGTGTTTAATATCTTCTATCTATCTTACCAAAACTGCTTGAAATGGTATTTATTGATTAAATAAAAAGGGGGATATCTGGGAGAAGCTAGATGAAAAAAAACTAGCACACAATCATTTCCCTGGCAGCTAAGAGCTTGATTAAGTGTATTGAAACCCATATAGATTCCCGGGCAGATCGATTCCCTCCCCCCGGGGCATCCAAAACTGGGATTCCCCCGCTGTGTGAAACCTTGTTTCCCGGCCCCATGGCGCATTCACGAGCCGTGGCTGCATCCCTGCTATCCCACTAGCAGGGTGCGTGCCTGTATCAGGCATTCATGAATGGCCAGCGAAGGCACGCTCCATGTTAGAGGGAGGGAGTGCTTGGAGCCTCTGGACTTAGATGACGGGATGACGTGACGTCAGCAGCTCCAAGCGCGCTGATTGGATGAGCGGCCGCACATGTGCAGTAGGACCGGGAAGAGGTGAGTTGGTTTCGGCAATCTGGGGGGTTTCACGCAGGGGGGTGCCCCGGGGGAAAGGACCAAAACCCAGGATAGTCAAAATCCTGGGATTTGAAACATAGAAACATAGAAGGTTGACGGCAGAAGGAGACCATACGGTCCATCTAGTCTGCCCTTATGTGTATACTGTATGTACTCTTTATCTTAGGATAGATGTGTGCTTATCCCAGGCATGTTTAAATTCAGTGACTGTTGATTTCTCAACTACCTCTGCTGGAAGTTTGTTCCAAGCATCTACTACTCTTTCTGTAAAATAATATTTTCTAACATTGCTCCTGATCTTCCCCCCGACTAGCTTCAGGTTGTGCCCCCTTGTTCTATCAGTAAGTTTCTTCTTAAAAACAATTCCCTCCTGAACCTTATTCAATCCCTTCACATATTTAAAGGTCTCAATCATGTCCCCCCTCTCCCTTCTTTCCTCCAGACTGTACAAATTAAGTTCTTTAAGTCTCTCCTGATAAGTTTTAAGTTTAAGTCCTTCCACCATTTTCGTTGCCCGCCTTTGGACACGTTCTATTTGAATAATGTCTTTTTGCAGGTAAGGTCTCCAGAACTGCACACAGTATTCTAGCTGTGGCATCACCAGGGCTCTATACAGCGGCATCACAACCTCCCTCTTCCTACTGGTGATGCCTCGAGCTATGCAGCCGAGCATCCTGCTTGCTTTTCCCACTGCCTGGCTACACTGTCCACTCATCTTGCAGCTATCAGTAATCAGTACCCCTAAATCTCTCTCCTCCGAGGTCCTGGCTAATACAGTGCTGCCCATACGGTACTCAGAGCAGGGATTCCTTCTACCCAAGTGCATGATTTTACATTTAGAGACATTAAACTCTAGTTTCCACAGTTTTGACCATCTATCCAGTAAAGCTAAATCATTTTCCATGTTGCAGACACCTCCAGGAATATCCACCCTATTACTAACCTTTGTATCATCAGCAAACAGACAAACTTTTCCTACCAAGCCTTCTCCTATGTCACTTACAAATATATTAAAAAGAATGGGGCCCAGGACAGAGCCTTGCGGCACACCACTTGTAACTCGCCTTTGTTCAGATTGCACACCATTTACAACAACGCTCTGATACCGATCCTTCAGCCAACTGGAAATCCACTGAACTATCCAGGAATTGAGTCCTACCTTCAATAACTTATCTATGACCTCCTTATGTGGTACAGTGTCAAAGGCTTTGCTAAAATCCAGATAGGCGATATCCACAGCACCACCTTCATCTAACACTTTAGTGACATTGTCAAAGAAATCAATAAGATTGGTCTGACATGATCTGCCCTCAGTAAAACCTTAAATCGTTATTTCTGTTTTGGCATTTCTAGTGGCCTTTTAAACTGCTATAGTGTGTTACATTTATCAATACTCACCCCTCAATATTCCTCTGGGAATGTGTCAGGCTAACCTATGCCCCCCCCCCCCCCACACTTCCCTGGCAATAAGGTTGATTCAGCACCAGGTTAAAAAGTGTGCTACTTTTTAGGAGAGAAAAAGGTTATTAAAGTGGACCAACACCCAGGGGGGATCGGCCCGGGAAGCCGATCAGATCCCTCCCCGCGGGGCATCCGAAATCGGGATGTCCCGCAGGGTGAAACCCCCCAGGAAGCCCACAATCCTACCTTTTCCATGTTCCAGCGGCGCATGCGCGTCCGCCGCCTCCCGTGCGTCCCTCTAGCAGGGTGCGCTCCCTGTAAGAGGGACGCGCGGGAGGCGGCCACGGACGCGCTCTGCTTGTCCGGCGCTGCAGCGGTCACGTGGGAGCAGGGAGAGGTGAGTTTTCGGGGCTTTCTGGGGGGTTTCACACAGCGGGGCACCCCCGATCGGGGTGCCCCACCGAAGTGGACCAAAACCCAGGATAGTCAAAATCCTGGGTGTTGGTCCACTTTAATGTTTAAGTGAATGGTAATTTTCTCTCCTAAAAAGTAGAGGTCTTTTTCTTCTGGTGCTCCATAGCTACGTATTTTGTGGCATTCTCAGGCTTTTTTCTCATAAAATGAAATTTTCACTACCATGAGAATTTTTTTTTCAACTCTTAGGCTCTGTTCACACCTCTGCGCTTTCTCTGTGTGGTTGCATTGCAATGTTGCAAAGGAAACATTGTACATTATTCTAAATGGGATATTTCACATATCTGCACTGCATTGCGTAAATCATTAGAAAAGCACTGCAGACACCTACACCTCTTACAGTGCAACACTATAACAGCGCAGGCCAATAGAAGTCTATAGCAACGCAAGCGCAATGCAGGTATAACGCAGTGTACCTGTGTTACATTTGCATTGCCATAGACTTTACCATTTACTTTTGCGAAAAATATTTTTCTTTTAAAAAACACAATGCAAACCCATTTACATTTATAATGCATCAAAAGCGCAGGGTTTGTTTTAATACAATGCCCCTCTGGCATATTTACAAAACGCTTGCCCTTAACGCAGCAGAGAAATGTGCGCAAAGCCTCAAGCTCTATTTGGACAACGCAGTCACAATGCAAGGGGAAATTCTGCTCTTTATTTTTTATAAGCCAGTTCACATAAATATGCAGCTTATATATGTGAATTGGCCCATTAAATATAATGGGCAGCATTTTCCCTGGCATTGTGACTGCATTGTCCAATGCATCGCTAGCGGAGAGGTGTGAATAGAGCGTCAGTGAATTCAGTCCAGTGAAAGTCAATGGCACTTTTTAACAGTATAAAAAAGGAGTCAAAAGTTCTTTAACCTTTGTTATGTGTAAGGCTCTATTCACATCTCTCCGCTTGTGCTGTGTTGGGCAACTCAGTCACAGCAAAAGGAAAAAGCTGCCCATTGGTTTTAATGGGCCAGTTCACATACATACACCGCGCATATATGTAAACTGGCCCATTAAAAAAATGGGCAGCATTTTCCTTTGCGTTGTGACTGGGTTGCCCAACACAGGGCAAGCGGAGAGATGTGAATAGAGCCTGAAAAGGTACCACGGACATTAGGGTCGATTCAAAGAAACATGTAACAGCTTGGATTTTGGTGCCGATCATCCTATTTTTCCCGTACGCTCGTGCGTTCGTATGAACTTGCGAGTGATTCTATAAGCAAATACGTTTCTATCCTAAAATTTAGGTCCGTTCGTATGGCAGTTCGGGAATCAGACCTATGTCAGTTTCCATCCTGAATTTTCCGTTTCATTTCTCAGGTTGCAACATTGGTTTTGCCCTTTTTCCTTTTTTGTCTGGACGTAAATCCTTCTGATCTTGCGGCTGCGCACTACAAACTTACCTCATTAAAGTGCATTCTAAATATTTGGTCTTTTATTTTTCTTTATTTCATTCATTTTGTAGTAACCAACCATTAATGAATGCATTTGCATAAGTAAATCTTACTTTGTTTAATTTTTAGTTAACTTGCATTTTTTACTTGTGGATTTAATTTTAATATTTTGGCTTCAAATGGTACAACTTAAAATTTTGTGTGTGGTTACCCACACCCTCTACATACAGATTTGCTCTCAAAAATTAAAAAACACCCAGCAACTTCAGCATGTTATGAGCCTAGAAACAGCCAAGATGGCGGCTCAGGTATTATCGGGCAGCCTGCAAACAGAAAGGGCCTTGTGACTGTGTTGCTCTGCATTCTTTGATTTCTGACCTTTCCGTGCCCCCAGCTCTGCTGTGTCTGTGCAAAATACAGCAGTAACCCACATCCTGCACTTTATCCCGCTCTCCTCAGTAAGTGTGATGCATCTGACCAAAGATGTGCTTAAATAATTAAACAAAGCAAAGGTAAACAACTACACCAATAAATTCAATCTAAAAATATTATTCTAGTACATCAATTTAAAAATAAATAACAAAGGACATAAGTTTCTTTAATTAACGCAAATATATTGCAAAATAAAGGTTTACATGCAAAGGACTAATTAAGGTCCACATTAAAATGCTTTTATAAGGCATACATGAATCAGGTATGCATTGCCATACAATTTATGGCCTCGGCCATGCTGATACATGCAGTTCATTGGAGCTCAAGACGCGCAGACTCCTCCACATAGCCAAAAAACCTGTTCAAGAACAGCAATCCGACTGCTAAAAGGTGTCGGCAGTGGCTTTCTTTTAAAACGTATTTAGAGGTTTGAAAACTGTTCTCTGAATCACACCTAAACACATCCGATTATCCTAAGTTTTACGTTTTGATCCTAAAATTTAGGAACGAACTTCCGATGATCGTAAGAGCATATACGCATTCGTACGTAGGCTTGTGCGAGTCGGAAATGGCCAAAAAAACAGGAAAAAATGACACCCACCCAAACTTACGATTCTCGATCCGAAATCAATTAACTTTTGCTCTTTGAATCGAGGGGATAGTTTTCCTAGCTGGTGATTCAGCAACAGAGAAATTCTCCGGATGTTTTTTTTTTTTAATTTTTACTACTTTAGAATTTTTTCATCTCTTATTGAAACAAGGCTTGACCTGAACAAAGGGGCTCAAGGGGTGGTATGAGGCTTACCAAACCAAACAGAGGGCCTGGAATAACTGAGGCCTGCTGCAACACAAAAGGGATGGGCTCAGCAGCTCATGGAATGGGAGAGCCTGTAGCCCATGAACATCCAGGATTGAAGGAATACATCAAAATACAGCTGCACTGGCTGGGTGGGAGGAGGCCCTTATTTCAAGACCTCCCCACAGCTGCAGCATATGAGGAGGCCTGACAAGCCAGGTAAGCCTTGCAAGACACCTGCTGGGACTGCTGAAAAAGCAACTGTGTTAAATAACAATATTTAGTCACAAGCCATATGAATGCCTCCCAACTGTCCCTTATTTGGAGGGACTGTCCCTCTTTTGAGTCAATTTCCCCCTGCCCCTTGTTGTTCTCATTTGTCCTGCTTTGAAGTTTAATGTGCAGATCTGCATCAATAAGGGATTACGTTGCCAATTCAAAGTGTTTATATTGTTGTAACAGTTTCAACCTATCTCGTATTCATCCCTTAAAGTGGACCAACACCCAGGGGGGGTCGGCCCGGAAATCTATAAGATTCCCGGACCGATCAGATCCCTCCCCGCGGGGCATCCGAAATCGGGATGTCCCGCGGGGAGGAACCCCCCAGGAGGCCCACAAACCTTACCTCAGCCCCGTTCCATCGCGGCTCGCGCTTCCCTCTAGCAGGGCGCGCACCCGCGCCGGCCGTTTGTGAATGGCCGGTGCAGGCGCGCTCCCTGTTAGAGGGAAGCGCGAGACGCGGCCTCCAGCGCTCAGAGCCAGCTGAGCTGGTATGCGCGTCCAGGCGGCCTTGGACGCGCATACCACAGCGGCTCTGAGCGCTGTGATTGGCTGGCGCGGTCACGTGGGAGCGGGGAGAGGTGAGTTTTTTGGGGCTTTCTGGGGGGTTTCAGACAGCGGGGCACCCCCGATCGGGGTGCCCCACCGAAGTGGACCAAAACTCAGGATAGTCAAAATCCTGGGTGTTGGTCCACTTTAATGGGGAAGGGGGTGGCTTAATTTACTAATTCTCCATCTTTCTGGACCTGAAAAGTTGGAAGGTATGGCCTTATGTCTACAAAGCTAAGACTGCAACAACAACAAAAAACTGCTTACCTCGTCTGGGATCCATAGTTGCCAGCTGTGCATGAGCTCTCAAACAGTTCACAAGACGACTTCCCCAGCTCTATGCATGTGCCTGCCAGCCTATTCAAGTGAATGGGTGAGTGAGGCCGCATACATAGCGGGGGGAGTTGCTGTATGGAGCAAATCAAATGTGGCTGCACACATGGAGGCTGATTCATTTCTAACGCCAGGTATCGGCAGAGCGTCTATATAGTGTCGCTTAGAGCAACCGCTAGTATACGCTGTGATCGGCTATCAGGCGCTGTAACAGGGCGCCTCAGTCGCTGTAGTAACCTGGCCGGCGAGAGGTAGCGTCAGCTCAGTGCGACCGACTCTCGGCGACTCGCATCATGTTCAACAAAAAAAACAGACACACAGAGTGTCAGCGCTCTGGATCTGGGCGCTGTAGCATAGAGCGCCAGGCATTGTGTGATTAAAGTCTGTTTTTGAATGCGTATCCACCAGTAAAAAAGCAAAAAGACATGGAATGACATAGTTGTAACATTGTGACTTTAATGCCAGACCTGTAATGACAATTCTGCATAAAAATATAAAAGTCAAAAACGTTTTCAAAAATGACTCTTTCTAGGCCATGAAAGGTCACACAATTACTTGAGAGAAAAAAACCCAAAAAACCCTGTTTATACAGAAGAAAATGAACATCCATTGAAATGTATGGGAGAGCCACAGGTATCGAAAGGTAATACTAGGCGCTCTGGAAGCTAGAGCGCCGGCGCTATACGCTGAGCTGCCTGTAATGATAAATCGTATGATACATGACGCTGTTAGAGTCGCTCACCAGATTCACTTTCATAAATGTGGTTTTGCGTACAATTCCCGGCGTTCACCAGATGCTGCCTGCCGCTACGAGGCACTACCTAGCGCTAACCCTTGATGAATAACCGCCATAGACAGTGTGCAGAACCCCCCACCCCCAATCCTCCCATAACAGGCAGTGTGCAGAATCCCCCAATCACCCCATAACTGCCACTGTGGCAGAATCCCCCAATCACCCCATAACAGGCACTGTGGCAGAAACCCCCAATCACCCCATAACAGGCACTGTGGCAGAACCCCCCAAATCACCCCATAACAGGCACTGTGGCAGAAACCCCCAAATCACCCCATAACAGGCACTGTGGCAGAAACCCCCAAATCACCCCATAACAGGCACTGTGGCAGAAACCCCCAAATCACCCCATAACAGGCACTGTGGCAGAAACCCCCAAATCACCCCATAACAGGCACTGTGGCAGAAACCCCCAAATCACCCCATAACAGGCACTGTGGCAGAATCCCCCAATCACCCCATAACAGGCACTGTGGCAGAAACCCCCAAATCACCCCATAACAGGCACTGTGGCAGAAACCCCCAAATCACCCCATAACAGGCACTGTGGCAGAAACCCCCAAATCACCCCATAACAGGCATTGTGGCAGAATCTCCCTAATCACCACGCTAAAGTAGGGCGGGGGGTTACAGTGAAAAAAACTCCTAAATCACCTGGAATCCAGGGTTGCCAGTGGCCACAAGCTTTCAGACAGCACACAAGGTGATTTCCCTAGCTCTGTGCACATTCTTGCCAGCCCAGAATGGCGGATGAGGCTGCCCGCATAGTGGGGAATGTTTCTGTGTGGAGCAAATCCAAGATGGCTGCACCCAGCATTGGGATAGCCAGTGAATGGTGCTGGATCCCAGATGTGCCAGGGGGTGGGGGGTTGTTACATCGATAGATCCATGGATATAGAAACTCATCCAAACAAATAGTCTGGTATCAGCTATATCTCACCCCAGTTATACTCAAGAGAATGGATTATCTGAAATAAGAAAGTTGCTCTAGTAATCAGGGTCCTTTGCATGTGGTCTGGGAGTGTCCTCAGTATGTGATTATTGGGATGATATAGTCTGATATGTCTCCATCATTCATCAGTGAAATTGCCAGTTCAGAAAACTGCTCTGCTCTGTGTTTGGTTGTTGTGATGATATAGATGCACAGAGGATCACTGTTTGATTATTAATGTTTCTGCTAGAAGTGCGTATTACTAAATTAGAGGCTCCAAGTAGCCTGTAATTACTTATTTTGAAGAGTATAATGAATACTAAGTTAAAACTTAGGATACAGGTTCCTAGCATTGAATCTTTAAAGTGACTTTAAAGCCCAAAAAACCCTTTGTAAGAGGTGGCAGGAGCGTGCAGGGATGTTGGGGGTTGCCGGCTCAGACATTGGTATGTTTCTGGAGTAGTAGTATTGCCATGTCAACGTCTTTGTATCGGCGCTTAGAGCGACTGCTAGCAAGCGGGTGTGGGGCACTGTGACCTAGCTTAGTGGGCGAACATGTGGCGCTGCACTATCCTGTCCAGCATTGATATGTGGTGGGTGCTGTAGAAGCGCTCTCCCTGAATCACTGCAGAGCCAATTGAGAACGCTAGGTGGTGTCCCGAGGACAACGCGCCTAAGACTACGCTACATCTAACAACAGGACAATGCTGCAGCGAACGATAGGTAGCGCCAGTTAAGTTCGTCCAGCAAGCGGCACTGAAGCCCGTATTCAAGAAAAAACTACACACAGCGTTGGTGCTCTAAAACTGGGCGCTGTAGCATAGAGCGCCAGGCGCTGTGTGATAAAAGTCTGTTTCTCAACACATATCCACCAGCACCAGAGCCAAAACATATGGAATGACATTGTTTTAACACTGTGACAATGACACTGCAATGTCAGACCTGCACATAAAATTCTGCATAAAAAAAAAAAAAAAAAAAAAAAAAAAAAAGTGGTTGCTGGAGTGGAGAGGATACATAATGATTTGAACCAAAAATTTTAAAGTTTACTATAGCAACACGCTATTACATTGCCAACTAGAGGAGATAACATTCTGGACTTAGTTCTGACCAATGGGGATCTGGTGTCCGAGGTCAGGGTTGAAGAAAATCTGGGTTCCAGTGACCATCAATGCTTATAGTTCCGAATAAAAACAGACATTGTGCAATCACATACCAGAACCAAAGTGCTAGACTTTAGAAAGACAAACTTCAAGGAAATGGCGGAGTATGTAGAAAGAAAATTACGTAACTGGAACAGAGTAGCAGAAGTGAGTGCCCAGTGGTCACTATTAAAAATGGCCATCTTAAAGGCAACTAAGAAATATGTGAAACAAACTAGCAAGAATAAAAGGAAGAAGAAACCATTATGGTTTACTAGGGAAGTCAGTACTATCATAAAAGATAAGAAGTCTGCCTATAAGAAGTATAAAGTAAGTGGAAGTGTAGCTGACAGAGAGGCGTATAAAATTAAACAGAGGGAAGCAAAACTGATTATAAGGACTGCTAAAGGGCAAAAAGAGGAAGAAATGGCCAAATCTATGAAGAGGGGAGATAAAACCTTTTTCCGATATATTGGTGATAGAAAGAAGAAAAACAATGCAGTCTCAAAAATTAGAAATAGGGAAAATAATTATACTGACGGAGATAAGGCTGTGGCTGACCATCTGAATAGCTACTTTTGTTCGGTATTTTCAGATAGTAGCAGGCATGGCCATAGCACAGCATCCAGCTGGGAGGGCACAGCTCCGGAGTTTCTGGAGGCTGATGTCCTATCCGAGCTGGCACATCTAAAGGTAAGTAAGGCGATGGGTCCAGATGGAATCCACCCCAGAGTTCTAAGGGAACTTAGGTTTGTGATTGCAAACTGATTTACTTAACCATTCCCTTTCAACTGGTGAGGTTCCAGATGATTGGAGAATGGCCAATGTCGTACCATTCCATAAAAAGGGGAGTAGAGAAGAAGCCAGTAATTACAGGCCAGTTATTTAACATCTATTGTGGTCAAATTAATGGAAACACTCTTAAAAAAACAGATAATTTCCCATCTAAAAATTAATGACCTATTGGACCCAAAACAGCACGGCTTTACTGAGGGCAGATCATGTCAGACCAATCTTATTGATTTCTTTGACAATGTCACTAAAGTGTTAGATGAAGGTGATGCTGTGGATATCGCCTATCTGGATTTTAGCAAAGCCTTTGACACTGTACCACATAAGGAGCTCATAGATAAGTTACTGAAGGTAGGACTCAATCCCTGGATAGTTCAATGGATTTCCAGTTGGCTGAGGGATCGGTATCAGAGTGTTGTTGTAAATGGTGTGCAATCTGAACAAAGGCGAGTTACAAGTGGTGTGCCGCAGGACTCTGTCCTGGGCCCCATTCTTTTTAATATATTTGTAAGTGACATAGGAGAAGGGTTGGTAGGAAAAGTTTGTCTGTTTGCTGATGATACAAAGGTTAGTAATAGGGTGGATATTCCTGGAGGTGTCTGCAACATGGAAAATGATTTAGCTTTACTGGATAGATGGTCAAAACTGTGGAAACTAGAGTTTAATGTCTCTAAATGTAAAATCATGCACTTGGGTAGAAGGAATCCCTGCTCTGAGTACCGTATGGGCAGCACTGTGTTAGCCAGGACCTCGGAGGAGAGAGATTTAGGGATACTGATTACTGATAGCTGCAAGATGAGTGGACAGTGTAGGCAGGCAGTGGGAAAAGCAAGCAGGATGCTCGGCTGCATAGCTCGAGGCATCACCAGTAGGAAGAGGGAGGTTGTGATGCCGCTGTATAGAGCCCTGGTGAGGCCACAGCTAGAATACTGTGTGCAGTTCTGGAGACCTTACCTGCAAAAATACATTATTCAAATAGAACGCGTCCAAAGGCGGGCAACGAAAATGGTGGAAGGACTTAAAACTTATCAGGAGAGACTTAAAGAACTTAATTTGTACAGTCTGGAGGAAAGAAGGGAGAGGGGGGACATGACTGAGACCTTTAAATGTGAAAGGATTGAATAAGGTTCAGGAGGGAAGTGTTTTTAAGAAGAAACTTAACGATAGAACAAGGGGGCACAACCTGAAGCTAGTCGGGGGGAAGATCAGGAGCAATGTTAGAAAATATTATTTTACAGAAAGAGTAGTAGATGCTTGGAACAAACTTCCAGCAGAGGTAGTTGAAAAATCAACAGTCACTGAATTTAAACATGCCTGGGATAAGCACACATCTATCCTAAGATAAAGAGTACATACAGTATACACATAAGGGCAGACTAGATGGACCGTATGGTCTCCTTCTGCCGTCACCTTTCTATGTTTCTATGTTTCTATTTAAAACAACCAAATGAAACACCATTGAAATGTATGACACAGCTCTACTGAGCGACAGGAACTACATGGCGCTGCTGAACCTAGAGCACCGGCGCTATATGCTGAGCCACCTCTAGTGATACATTTACCTATCCTCCATTTCCTTTGGCAATGCTGTAGATGCCATAGCAAGTCTACAAAATGTGTCCCTTCTTTCCGTTCTGTTTTTCCATTTACACCCCCAAACCTGGCAAATGCGGCCACTGTGGATTGCTGGAATTGTTCACGCTGGAGGGCCAAGGGGCTGGGGCAGCCAGGGGACCACATGCTCACAGAGGAATGGAATTGAATAGAGTTTGTAAACCCGGTACGGAAAATGGAAGGGAGGCACATGGAACAGGCTTTAGATGAGCTACAGATTCACAGATTCACATGGATGGGCTCCATTTAAAGCGTAACAAAACCCACCAGCGGCCGACCTGGAATCTAAAAGACTTCTGCTAGCTTTCCACTGAACTGTGATGTCACACTGTGTAAAACTCCCAAGGGGGCCTGTAAAAACTCACGTTTCCCTGCTCCTATGCTGCATGCTCTCAGAACCCTTTGCCTTGACTATGAGGCTGATTTATTAATAGCGACATGTAGCGACAGTTGAGCGACTGTAGCGGTATTTTCACAGCGCCCGCTAGTAGTCGCCGTGCTTGGCCGTTGTTCGGATGTTGAAAGCGACTCAGTCGGTGTGGCGTAATGTTGAATACAAGGTTCCGAGTCGCTATTTGACAGGTTCCGCGCATGATAGCGACTGGTCAGAGCGACCGGCTTCCACCATATTCATCTAAAAATCACGCTCAAAAAATTCAAGCGCTGTGAAATGCATGTTTAAACCCCAGAGCGCTGGAGGCGATGTGTTGAAAGTAGTTATTTAACAAATTATTTTAAATAATTTAGTAATATGAATACATTAATATCAGACCTGTAATATCAATTCTGTACAATTTTTATTTTTATTTTTTTTTCACTTAAAAAAATTATCTAAAATGGCAGAAGTGGTCACAGAAATTTTCACATTTATAAAAAAAAAACAAAAAAAACATTAATAACAAATAATTATTAATATTTAAAGATTGTTCCATTGAAATGCATTGGAGCGCGCCAGGTAGCGAGAGGTCATACCTGTCGCTGTTCAAGGTCGGACGCTGGCGCTGTGGGCTGAGGCTGGAATAATGATGAATGAGTGGCTATATGGCGCTATCTCAGTCGCTAAGCAGGATTGGCTTGATAAATGTGTGATTGTGGTGGGGAGCCGGCGTTCTCGTGGCGCTACCTGTCGCTATTCCTTCATAAATAAGGGCCTAAGCCATTGGGCTAAGGACTCTAATTGTTTTCAATGTGAAGCCCTCACTGCCGCATCCCTGACGGCATGTGGTCCCATTCCAGCCATTCAGATAGGCTAGGACGGGAGCGTTAAATCCCCGGGCTTTGTTCTGCTTTAAATAAAATATAGGCAACATTAGTAACATTAGCATTCAGAGGTTTATGTGTGTGTGTGTGTGTGTGTGTGCCATTTGGTGACAGAGGTACTTTATACATGGCTCACTTCTCTCTTCTTGTAGATCTTGGTGTACAGACTTGGTGTACAGTTGTCAGTAGCAGATTGCTGGTTTGCTAACATCTTCAACATAAAAAAATGCCAGATAAGCACAGCACCAACCCTTTAGTACACAATCATTTACAGTTTCAAAAATGCCATGGAAAGTGGACTTGCCTTTTAAGTTAAATTAAAATACAACTTAAGTGGGACCAACACCCGGTAAAGAAAAGTCTGGGTTTGGTCCGGTTTAAATTGTGACCATGTTTATGCAGCTCACTAACACATTGTATAATACAATGTATACTGTAGACGTTTAGATGTGTCTAGATGAAAACCACACACTATCCATAATGTTTTTCTCAGTGTAGGTAGTTTGTGCATAAAGGATTATTTGTTTAGCGATTCCTACTTGGATAGCCCAGATTTCTGATTTGGGTGGAGCCCATAGAGACAAATAAACACTGTATTGTTACAGATTCACTTTACAGATCAGGGATGTGATGGCAGCACAATTAATCATTATCCCTCCTTGTTATATAATCCTATATTACACACAGTCACTGATGGAAGATACCAAAGCCATTGTATAACTTGTCTAACAAGTCTCTCCAGATTTCATCACAAGGATTTCAAGGATTTTAAGTCCAGTATTCAGGGGGACACCTAAAGGTACAAATAGAGCTGCACGGCCCAGCGGTTAGAGCATACGTTTATGGAGCTTTATTCAACGCAAATCCTACTCTGTCAATATATATTTGACCAGGAGGATTGGGAAGAAGCGGTAGATAACCTGTATTCCTCTTTTATAGATGCTAGGGATAGGCTGATCCAGGCCAAATGGCTTCATCAGGTGTATCTGACCCCAGTTAGGTTGAAAAGGATGGGCCTGGCGGAGGCAGACCTTTGCCCTCGGTGCAACACTGGTGTCGGCTCTTTGCTGCACATGATCTGGGAATGTCCTATTATTTCTGCATTCTGGGATGGGGTGTCTAACTTTATCTCGATATCCATGGGCCTCCCTGTGAGGAAGTCGGCGTCCCTTTGTCTATTAAGTGTGGTAGAACCCATGTTGGATGATGGCCCGCAAAAAATCCTGTTGCGTCTACTAATGTTTTATGCGAGGAAATGCCTTCTTTTAAACTGGAAGCATCCAAACAAACCGAGTCTTTCAGGTTGGAAGAGTTTAATAAATGGTAAGCTGATTCTATATTAGATGACCTACCAGGCCAGGGGATGTCCGGACAAGTTTGAGCGAGTATGGGGAACATGGCTTAATGCCCCCAACTTCGCTAGTGGCTAGGGACTACCGGAGGCGCACCCTCCAGGGCTATAATCTACCCTCTACAAGATGAGCTCAATTTAAGCAGGTGAGACTGAGTGTGAATGTGGCGTGAATAATGGCTGGTGTATGTACGTATGTTGTTGTGGTGGTTACAATTGTAGAGAAAGGTGACGGCCCTTTAAGGCCGGCAGCCCCATGACTGGCCTGCGCTTCCTCCGGTAGCTGACAAGCCATGGGATAGGGGGGAAGATCGGGGAAAGTGACCTCAAGGGGGAAGGGAAGTATAAAAGGGCTGGTTGCCCCCTCCCCTTCCTCTTTGATCCCCGATCTCCTACCTGGAACGAACTTTCCCACCCTCCCGCCCTCTGAATGATGGAATTGTTTAATGGGTCACAGTGGAAAGTCGGGTAGGTTTTGCATTGTATTTCTGTTAACCTTTTTAAAAAAAAAAGATAAAGTTATTTATTTATGTATAAGTGGATGTTTCTGTTTTGGACCTTGTCAATGCGTATGTATCATGGAAGTTGTTATTACATGTGTTCAGTTTTTGTATTTTTTCTAGGTATGTGTGTTTTTATTGTCACAGCTGTTGGGCCGTCTCCTTGTCAAGTTTGGGTCTGAGATAGCGCGAAAAGGGGTAACAGGAGGAGTCATGTAAGCGGCTGTTTCTGCTGAAACCGGCCAGGAGGGTAGGTGTATGAGCTGTGGGGGGGGGGGGGGGGGGAGGGGCAGAAGAGGGGAATTGGATCCTTGCGGTTAGCCCAGTTGAGCTCCCAGGCCTAGGAGGGATGCGGCCGAGCTCATAATTGGCTTCTGCTTTACGGATCAGGAGGTATCGGAGCCTTTGGGCCTGTCTCCCCTCCCTCTCCTTTTGGCTAGCTCAATTTGTGGTGGAAATCTCAGACCCGGATAAGGAATGGGAGACTTAGTTGACACTCGTTATTTATTATTATGTTGTTGAGGCTGTGGCCAATTAAAATTCCATCATTCCAAAGAAATGGTTGTTCGGATGGTTATTTGAGGAGGGGTGTGGGTGGTTGGCAGCTGGAGGTTTATGGAACGCTAGCCCAGTCATGCAATAGCAGTAATATTTGTAATTGTAATTGTATTGTTGTATTGTTTTACTGTACAATTTAAAAAGCATAAATAAAAATTTATAAAAAAAAAAAAGAAAAAAAAAAGGTACAAATAGGAAATGTACCAAAGCTTACCAATCTGGGGTGTCCTGCTGTGTGAAACCCCCACAGGTTGCTGAAACAAACTCATCTTCTCCAGGTCCTACGGCGCATGCACCGCCACTCGTCCAATCAACGCGGTTGGATCCGCGCACTTCAGCGCGTCTAAGGCCATCTGCTCCGAGCGCACTGACGCCCGCATCCCCCTCTACCCTCTAACGGGGAGTGTGCCCGCGCTGGACACTCGCAAATGCCAGGTGCGGGCACACACCCAGCTAGAGGGATAGCAGGGCCGTGGCCGCGGCTTCGCATGTGCCATTGGACGGAAAAAGAAGATAAGTGTATGGGCTACCTGGGGGGTTGCACACAGTGGGGCATCTACATTTTGGATGCCCCGGGGGGAAGGAATCAATTGACCCGGGAATCTTACGCTGTGGGTTTTGGTCCACTTTAGGGAAACTGAATCTGGTTTCCTACCCAGGGGCATTCCCCAAAATAGTAATTGAGGTCCACCTACCACGTAAAGTACAGGTAAAGTAATGTGTGCCCACACAGGGAAGCTGTGGACCCTGAGTGTGGGGGCTTCGGAGAGCAGGATTTTCAGGGAGGCACCATCCCGGGGCATCCCTGGTAAATCTAGCCACAACCTCCGTAGGGAGGACAGGAAGGGTTAGTAAGGGAGGGCACAGGGGGTCCCTGGGCCTAGAAGGATGAGACAATAGATGTGCTTGCCTCTATTCTGATCTCTGTAGCCCAGGTTCTGGATGGGTTGGGGGAGGTGGTTCGTGCCACAGGGGCATGACCGTCCTTGTGGTCTGATGCTGCAGGGTCCTTGTAATGCTCGGCAGGTTAGGGGAATGTCTGGCCGAATGCTGTCCTCCAGGCTGGGAGGGCTGGTTGAAGAATTGGGATCCCATCCACTTTAACTAGTAGCCGGAAAGCAGGACTAGAGCAGTAGTGAGCCAGTCTGAGGGGTTGGAGAGCCATGTGGAGCCAGCGGATGGTTCAGGGCAGTTGAGCTTTAGGCATGAACTGCCTGCCCATCAATGTTCTCAAGCTCAGGGTAATTTTTCAGTGTCTATCCCATTGGTCCAGCAATCTGGAGGATCTCCCGATCAGGGAGAGTGACAGATGTTGCATATATAAATCACCAGGGAGGCACCAGGATCAAGAGAGCATTCTGGGAAGTGGCCAGGATTTTCACATGGACAGAACAACATGTCCCATGCATTTTTGTGGTGTATATCCCAGGGGCTGACAACAGCAGGGAGAACTTCCTCAGCAGGGAGAATGTCAGCCAGGGGAGGTAGCTCTCTATTCTGAGGTGTTTTGCATGATTTGTGACAGGTGGGAGGTTCCAGAAGTGGACCTGTTCGCATCCATGGACAACAAGAAGGTTCTTTGCAATGGATGCCCTGGTGACCTTGTGGTCCAGTTTCAGCTGATCTATGCATTAATGTCACTCTGTCTGCTCCCATGGCTGATCAAAAAGATAATACTGGAAGGCGTCAAAACCATTGCGATCGCGCCTTACTCGTCAAGGCGACTTGGTTCGTGGACAATGTCAGACAGGCTGACGATCTTCCATTCTGACTCTCGGACAGGCTAGATCTGTTGTCACAAGAGCTGGTACTACACCCTTCTTCTTAGTTGCTGGCATTAACGGCGTGGCAATTGAGTCCAAGGTGCTGCAGAATAATGGCCTCTCCCCAAAGGTGATTCAGGCTAGGATGGCTTCCTCAGACAGAATCTGTTATAGAACATGGCGAGCCTATTCGCCTGGTGCAAGTCACATATTCTCTTCAGCGCTTCTCAGCCCCTAGCATCTATGACTTCTAGCAGAAGGGTCTAGATGAAGGGTTACAGTTGATTACCCTCCTGTTGCAGAGGACTCCTTGGTCCACACTTTCATATAGGAGATGGTGCATCCTCCCCGTAAGGTGCCTGCTTCATCCTGGGACCTCAAATTGGTCCTTTCGACCTTGCAGAGGCCTCCTTTTGAGCCGATGTCAGAAGCCTCCTGAATTATTTTATCCTAAAGGTGATATTCTTGGTGACCATCACCTCAGTGCACCAAAATGTTAAAAAAACATAGCAGACATATAGGACACTCACATGTTATTATACAGCGGGCCTGTATTTGTTTTTATATTTTCATATCATGCAGAGTGCGTGCCGGGCCTCTGCACACCATTTGGGCATTGGACAGTCACTGTGACTGTTGGAGCAGGGACAACTGTCTGGCTGGTGAGATGGGATGCTGTGACTTGATCTTGGGACCTGGTAAGTTTTATTCAACTGGACAATTCCAGAAAGGCCGTGAGGGAAAAAAAAACAGAGTATTAATGTTTTTTTTTTTTTTTTTTGCTTGGACAGGGACTCTATGGTAAATATACATTTAGATTTTAATCTTGCAACACTAAAAGCTAAAACATTGCAGACTGCAGCTGGACTAGAGAAGTTAGGTGTGCAAGTGAAGAACTGGACCAAGTAGAATGCTGAGCAAAGGAGTGTTTGGGTCCTCTAGCCTGCAGCCTGAGAGGTTCACTACTAGTGTATGGGCTTATTAAATAACTAAGTATTTTTCCCAAAGGTTATTCTATGAGATCTTCTGCTTTCTACGTCTAGATTGTATTTGCCAGACATTAGGGTTGATTCAGAGCCCCTTTCTCAACATTTTTTTGGAGGTCTTGCTACCAAATTAAAAATCGCACAAAAAAAAATTTCACTTAAAAATTCTTGCGGAAAAAAAGGCTTTGCTGAATCAGATGAGGTGGAAAAATGGACGAGAACAGAAATTTTCACGCAAAAAAATGAAAAGAAAGGGGCTCTGAATCAACCCTATTTTCTTGATGGGTTGTGTGACTATGTAAGAACAGTGACATCTCCAAGTCATCCTAGGTCCATAGCATGCTGGAGGCAATGTTTTTACCTATTTGATCCTGGAATAGATTGAACAAATTATTTTAGCAACAAAAAGAATGGGGCGGGGTGGGTGAGTGAGTTGAGTAAACCTGCTCCTCTGCTGGGAAGGTGTGTGTGCGAGACAGGGAAGCGGGCACACCTGTTACACCGCACTGTCATAGAAAACAATCTCTCCATTTATTCCTGCTCTTCTTAACCTTTTCTACACCCAGCACAACCGCACAGGCCAAATCTGTTTCACCACGCAACAAAATGCTGTCGATATTTGAAAGTGTACCCAGTGTAATATAAATTAGTTTAATATCTGAGTTTGCTTTGTCCCCCCATATTATTATTGCACTTTTATCCGTATTTTTGATACTGTATATGTGTGCTATATAAATGACTTTTTTCTATATTTCTCTGTAATTTATATTGCACTGGGTACACGTTAAACTGCACATTGAAACAACTCAGGTACTTAGGGTCTGGCTATAAGGCTCTGTTCACACCTCTCCGTTGCGTTACAGGCTAGCATTTTGTTAATATGCCAGAGGGGCATTGTATTAAAACAAAGGCTGTGATTCTGATGGGTTAGAAATGCGCTTGCATTGCCTTTATGTTGCGTCAATAAGTAATTATTAAATCTAGTAAGTCTATGCCAACGCAAGCACAAAGCAAACACAACACAGGTACACTGCGTTATACAAGTGTTGCGCTTGCAGGGCTAGTGGTGAAGGCCCCGGGACGCGCGCCCCCTGCGCCCCCCCTCATAATTCCCCCTCATAAAAGGCTATGATGCCCACCACACCAGTGTACTAATACACACAGTGTGCTGGACTTTGGCTATATGAGCAGACAATCCAAAAGAGGTGGAGGCAGCCAAGATACCCCCCTATTTATGCTCAACTATTCTACAATCCAAATAATTTTATTATCAGGGCAAAAAAAACACATAAAAACAATAAGGACAATCTCTCAAAACCATTAAAAACATATACATTACTGTCACTGTTTTGTAGGTGGCGCTGCACGGTTTCTCCATAAATCTATTTCGTATACACTCGACCCTCAATCCCCGGGAATCATTCTAAAAGAGCTAATCTATTTAAATTGCATATATATTTAATTAATATTGAATTTATAATAGAATCCATATATATATATAATAAGTATTATAATGCAATGCCATAAATACCTAAAAAGACCTTATTAACTAATACAGTGTATATAAACCCCAAACAAAATGAACTGCCCACCGGTTCTAATACTTATATGCTGCTACCAAGTAATGAAAGAGAACCAGGAGAGGAAAAAAATACAGGGTATATAAATAAAATTGTAAATATTTCACCAATAAACAGACACCATACAGTGTCCCCAACCAACCCACGCTTTCCGTGATGGTGGCGACCCGTCACTTCCTCAGGGCAGAGTGTCCTACAAATTCTGCTGATATTGAAAAAGAACAACAATAATAAAATGCAACTCCCATGTCCTGCTTTTAGGTGGTAGATGGAAAATATGCCGTCATGACCCTGACACATGATCTAGATAGGTGGAAAGGGATTGAGGGGACAAAGACCCTGGTATGTAAAGGTGCATAACAGGTAAATATGTGTGATAAATATATGATAGCTGGATGAGAAGGTATTTTTTTCGATGATTTATGAAACACAGCACTGGGCCCTGTTTTTTGACTAAATGCAGGTTGTCAGACAGTGCTCTTGCATTTGCTATGGTAAGAATCGTTGGTCGGCTTTGTGGTTGACACTTCCTGTGCTCTATCTCTCAGAACTGCCTCAGGCATCATATGGCTGCGTTTCCTCTAACGTAACACTTTGTATTTCTACCTTGTTGGAACTTATTCAAAAAAATAAGTAGGTAAAGAACTTTTTTGGTCTTAATGTTTTTTCAGCTGGAGGGTAGTGCATGGAGTTAAACCCATCATACTTGTTTAGACTGTGTGACTGATGACTGGGAGGGACGATAGAAGGCAGCTCGGAGATACTTCTGAAAAGTTCCTGTCAGTCCAGGAAGTGCACACGTGAGCAGCAGAGATGCAGCGACACGCAAAATGAAAGAAATCAAGTGACAGCACAACTACAAACCTAAATATACTGTCAACAACACCAAGGAAAGAAACGTTTCGAAGTGGAGTTCTATCAACATTCAGGAAAGAAACATGATTTGCTGGCACTGAGGACTTTATTTATGAAGTTGGTGTGTACATGCCCGCAGGCTATAACAGGGGATGAGTGGCGAGCTGGCAAGGGGGAGAGATGGCATACATGGAAGTTTCCGGACAAGTTCCCCCAAGCAACAGAATTCTGTGGCCATTCGGACAGAGGTGAAAAGACATAATGTGGCCAAAGGACAACTCAATCGACTGATGAAACTAGTGGAAAATGTGAGTGACCAACAACTGAGAGCCAGCTTGACCGTGTCTCTGCACAGCCTTCGAGGTAAGAGAAGATCCTGTTATGTACTTTATGCCAGACGGAGCTCGGCAATCATGAAGCCATGGCAGACATTGCACAGCTAGGAAGCATGATAAATCCAGTACAGAGCAAATGTGTCACTGCTCAAGTTTACCAGTCAGGTTTCATTTTTATATTTTTGCTCGCAGCAGAACTATAATGCATGCATGGTTTATTGCAGCATAATCAGAGCTGAATTATGAGGGGGGCGCATGCCCCAGGGCCTCCACCACTTTCCCTGCAAAATGGGCCTCCACCAACCTTTGGGTTATGGTCTGGTTCAGGAGGCTTTTCAGTTTTTGGTCTGACAGGATGTGGGGCCGGCAACAAAGCTATCGGTGGCAGTGTGGCCCCCTGCACCTGGGCAAGCCTTTTTTTGTTTTTGCAGACCTGCAGCCATAGCCACCACAGGGGAGGATGGAGAGTCTAGAACAGCAAAGCCACCGTCAGCAATGCTACAGAGATGGGTGCTTGCAGGGCTGTCACTGCACATAAGTCACCAAGCACAGCCACTGGCAGTTCAATGCAGGGAACTGTTTTCTGCTGGATCAGTTGGGTGACTACACTACCCTCCACCCAGAATGGTAAAGCAGGAGTCCCCGAGCAGCACACACCCGCACAAGGGTGTCACAAGGGACTCAATCTGACATTCCAGTAAGTAGGCAGGTGCCAGACAACCACCAATCAGTTACTTGGCTGGACGATTATTTTAGGAATAAAATATATATTGGGTCCTCCACCAGATCTTGTGCCCAGGGGCCTCCACCACACTTAATACTACCCTGACCGTAATGCCTCACCAGCAACTCACAGGGGCCTGCAGGGGAATCAAATTCATCATCATGGTCGGCCTTTGGGGTCCGCAGGGCACCATCCCAAACTCTCTATGGGGAGGGGAGCACCAGGAGATATCTTTTAGACATGCCCCTTTAAAGAGGAAGCTCTCACCTGGCTCAATAGGTCTCTTTTTTCTAAAATTTCGTCCATCTCTCTCTCTGCTCTGCACATTGCTTTCATTCTTCTCTCTTTGTTGTTCTCCATTTTCTTTATTTATCTTTTTTTTCATTTTTTTTCAAGAAGATATATAACTTGATCTTCTCGTTCCCTAACCTTTCATCTCTTTTCATATTGCCTTCATCTCATTCTCATTTCCACATTCTCTCCTCCTATTTTCCGTGTTTCCGCCATATCTTTTCTCCTTATTTTATACCTTCCTTCCTTACATTCCATTTATGTTTTCCTTTTTACCTTCTTTACATCTTACTCTTTTTACTTTTCCCCCATCTCTCTCTTTTTCACATTCTCTCCTTCTCTCTTTTTCCCCCATTTCCACATTATTTTCCGTCCCACCATACCTCAGCCCCTTTTTCCAGAATTTTCTCCTTTCCCTCTTTTTCGTTGCTCTTTTTCAACATTCCCTGATCTCTTTATCTTTTCCGTGTTGTATCTGTACCTCTGTCTGTTTTCAGAAATGTTTCAATTTATTTCTTCCCATCTCTCTCTTTCACATTCTCTCCATCTCTCTTCCATCGTTCTACATTTCCTCCATCTTTGGTCATTGAGTTTAAATGTATGTACAGACTGTTTATGTTTAGTTGAGGGGGGCACCATTCTGAAAACTCTTGCACATGGTGACATTTGGCCGTCCCTAGGCACCAACTCGACAGTCCCAGAAGCTATAAGAGTAGATAACAGATGGTATGTGCAGAGTTCTTTTTTAATGCTTTGATTTAGAGTGAGCTTTAGGGATGGGAATGGGAAGGGGAGAGTATCTGTTGACCATATATACACTTTAAAATTGTTGCTATAGAAAATTGCCATGCCTTCCCATTACTGTGTTTCTTTTCTGATTAAAGTTTGTTTCTGCGGGGGTGTACCCACAAACACCCCTATCCTGCTGCCCCCTAATCTACCAGTGAGGATATACTTGCATATTTATGTGGCGGAGAACAGAAAGATGCAGCACACACTGTGGCAGCCAGTACCTCCTTTAATTAGATGTGGGTGTCACATGGATTGTTCCTTGTCCCTGGGGCATCCCATTCTGTGTGAAACCCCCTAGACTGCCCAATCAACATACCATTCTGCTGTTCCCACAGTGCATGTGCAAGCTCTTGTCCATCAGCGCTTTAAGTGTCGTTCTCCCATAGACTTCAATTAGCCATTCCAGTCATTTTTTTGGTGACTTTTGGTTAGCGTATTTTTGTGCTGAGTAAAGTGACGCAGGAACCCTGGCCTGTCTTAAATGTTTTTTCCTTCACTGTACTTAGGTTACCCAGGGCTAATTTTCATGCCTGCCAATCATGTGTCATGTCATTTGTATGATCCCAATGTCATTCCATGTGTTTTCACTTGATCACTGTGCAGCCAGCCCCAGTTAAAGCCTTTTTTTTGTATTGCACATGGCGCTGTATGCCCGAGTATAGTGGCGCTGGCGCTTTTCATTTACATGTTAAAGTGGACCAAAACCCATGATTTTGTCTATCCTGGGTTTTGGTCCTTGCCCCTGGGGCACCCCGATCGGGGGTGCCCCACTGTGTGAAACCCCCCAGGTCGCCTGAACAAACTTACCTCTTATGGTCCTACGACGCATGCATGGGCTCTCATCCGATCAGCATGCTCAAATCCGCTCGAGCCCCTGGGTCCAGGAGCTCGTCTAAGGCAAGTGCGCTGCCAGCCGCATCCTCTGCATTCACAAATGCCTGGTGCTGGCACGCGCCCCGCTAGAGGGATAGTGGAGATGCAGCCGCTGCTCGGGTATGCTCCCCCGGCTCTGAATGTTCCAGGGGGAGGGAATCAGTCGGCCCGGAAATCTATAAGATCTCCGTGGGTTTTGGTCCACTTTAAATATGAATGATTTCTGGCCTTCCCCACCGGCACTACCTGTCACTATCTCCATTTGAAAAAAAAACAAGACACAGGGCCCCGGATAGCCTTCAGCGCCCAACACTAACAGCAACGTCTCTCTGCAGATGCTCAAGTGGTGCTATGAGGCGCTAGTGATAAAGTGACCACTTAGTTGGCTGAGTGGTGATTGGTCTACTTTAAAGCATGAATATTTATTTAGTATCTAATATATTTTGTACTTCATATTCATTTACTACATTTTAGCACAGTGCATAAAACACATGGTATCCATGCAACAAGCGTCGGCGCAGGCACTAGTGATACTGATGTAGAATAAGTGTGTGTTCTTTTTTTCTATCATTGCTGGGATATGCATTCCTTATACAACTACTTATAATAATACCTACCGATGTTTACTACAATACTACAGCATTAGGAAAGCAGACTGCCCAGGGCTTTGTGAGTGGAATGTGTTTGTCACTGCGTTTGGGCGAGTTTGCTGTGAGTATTTTCCCACGCTTTAAAAATAGGCTGACGAATGAAGCAAATTGTATCCGCTTTTGTATTGGCACTTACATTGTACAAGTGAGCCTGGAAAGGAAATATTTCACAGCCACTGTTTCAAACATCTTGTATCACTGTAAATCAGCCAATCAAGTAAATAAATAGGAGGATTTGGGGACACGCAAGCACACAAATATACTTACAGTATACAACGACAGGGTTCTAAGCAATCATGCACCAATGAGAGGGTGCTCAACAACAAAGACTATATACATAATCAAAAAAAACAGCAACAAATAGTGCTCCTTGCCTAAATGGCCCAAAGATGAATTGTACATAATGCAAATACAGAGTATTCGAAAGAGCATAGTAAAGATTATGAGCCTAATTTATGATGTGAAACTGTTTTGTGGCTATAGCACCAGCTTCGGAGCGCAGGCATTCCCGTCTAATCTGAGGCTGCGCTGTGGACTACATTGGCACTAGCAGGCGTTGTGGCGAACGTTAATTAATTCACGTATTGGCCGGCCTATGTCAGCGCCTGTTGGACCTGCCGACTTATTATCCCAGCGCCAGTGAGCACCACTTTGTACTGCCATTTTTCTGGCACTCCCCAACATATTTAAGATTTTTTCCACCTTGAAATCTTAGGACCTTATTTAACAAGGGATAGCGCCAGGTAGCGAATGGTGAGCGAACGGTAATGACGGTCACCGCCACGAGAACGCCGGCTCCCCTCCGCAATCACACATTTATCAAGCCGATCCTGCTTAGCGACTGACAGAGCGCCAGATAGCGAATAATTCATCATTATTCCAGCCTCACCCCACAGCGCCAGCGAGCGACCTTGAACAGCGACAGGTATGACCTCTCGCTACCTGGCGCTCTCCAATGCATTTCAATGGAGCAATCTTAAAATATTCTTAATTAATTGCTATTAATTTCTTTTTTTTTTTTAAATGTCAAAAATTCTGTGACCACTTCTGCAAAAAAAAATTTGTGCAGAATTGATATTACAGGTCTGATATTAATGTATTCATATTACAAAATGTTTTGAAAAACTTTTTTTTTATCCAAAAATATGGTTGTTTGGGGGTTAAAAAACTACTTTTAACCCATCGCCGGCAGCGCTCTGGGGTTTAAACAAGCATTTCACTGCACGAGAATTTTTTGAGCGTGATTTGTTAATTAATATGCTGGGAGCCGTTCGCTATAGCCATTCGCTGTCATGCGCTCCCATACAGTGCGGAACCTGCCAAATAGCGACTCCTCACCCAATATTCAACATTACGGCAAACCGACTGAGTCGCTATCAACTACAGAACAACGGCCAAGCACAGCGACTACTAGCGGGCGCTCTGAAAATGCCGCTACTGTCGCTCATCTGTCGCTACCTGGCGCTATTAATGAATCGGCCTCCCTGTTAGAATTTCGTCATTACAGTTACAACAAATCACTGCTGGGGACACAAGCAGTGCAATTAGGCTGCGTTTTACTTGTTGGTGTCCAAATTACACATTGATAAGCAAAAGAAGCCATTTAAATCAATTTAACACAAAAAAGCATTTTGGACCATCTAGGTCCCGTGTTTCATTTATTGACAAGTCCCAATGCAAGTTCAGAACAAATAAATGTGTTTAATAAAAAACTTTCAATCCAGCTCTGGCCATTGTGCTCTATAGGATCTTGAGCTACAGCCCCAGGTTTCATCTGGCGCTGCTTCAATCAGAAAGCCCGGTGCTGCATCATTTTCAGGCGCTAGTGTTAAATAAGATGCTAGTCAGCCGCCGCATTGGTGTTAGCATTTTTTTCAGTCTTTAAATCTGAGTGCCACTGAGCCCAAAAAAGTGGGGCTGACGCTTCTTAAATTAGGCTCTATAACTAAAGAGGGGAGTATATATCTATATACATAAAACAAGACCCACCTGAAATAACAAACAGAAAATAATAGAAATAAAAAGATATAACATTCTTTAAAATTTAAATTTAGTTTAATTTTCTAACCAATAAAAATACGCTTTCACTATAAGTGAAAGTGGCCATGCCACCTGCTGGGATTGTGGTAAATATAGGTGGAAATTTTGGTGCAAGGAAAAGATGACACACACTAATGCCTACTATGGCGATCCTTTTGTTGTTTACAGCGAGCTGTACCCAAATTCTTAACAAGGCCCAAAATTCATAGAAAATAATAATACATATGTACATAGCTGCTGAGAACTACAAGCCCCCACTACTGCCCTTTATCATCTTACAAATTTGTTTCGTAGGGCGACATCTCAGATACAATCATGTTCAGTAAATCATATTGACAAGCAGGAGCGATTGGGGCAAAAAATCAGCCTGGGGTTTTACCACTCTTAGCCAGCCCTGGACCAGACAACAACATCCTTGCTATAAGACGAAGGCTATTGTATTGCAGGAAAAGTTTATGACCAGGATTGGTTATGACCACTCTTAAAGTGATGGTACAGAAGAACAGCATTGTAGCTGAAGATACTTTGGTAAGGATCGGTTTACCCCCTCCCCAACCTATAATGCTAGATCTATAGCATTGGGGTAGAACATGGCCTGGGGTTTCTTGGCATGTTAGGTGCAGGGGCCTGGGGGGTAGAAAATAGGGATAGAATAGGGGTGGTAGAAGTGGCAGCCCAGCCCACCCCACCCCAAAGCAGTGTGGCCCTCTGGGAAATTTCCCAGGTTTCCCTATGACCAGTCTACCTCAATAGTCTCAAAAGAAACTCTTGCTAATGGTTACTGTGACTTTTTACACCGATGCCTTCTTAGCACTGGGCACAGACAGGCAAAAAGCTCTATAATTAGCATTGGGGAGACTGAATATATCCCAATGTTTTCTTACCTGCCTGCATCAACACACAACAGACAAATATTATAAAGTATTGTCTAATAATAACACAAGACACAAGATAACACATTTTCCTGTATTGTAATTTAGAATGCTTATTTTACTGTCACAGATGAAGATAAAAGATATTTCCTTCAAAATAGTTGTCTGGCAGATTTAATGAGTCAACATTCCTCCACCAAAGAAGATATTTCATACTTCACATTGTGCTAAACAATCAACTATATTTACCACTCTAAAGAATGGCTGCCATACTGTTGCTCTAGTCAAACATTAGGGAATAATTCACTGATAAGTCTCTTATCTCTCTGCTTCGTTCAATGCTAATCAAGAAAAATTGGAATGCTTCTCCAATTCAACATAAAATCATTCTTGTTTAAATCCCCTGAACCTACTTGGTTTGCGATGGTTTGCGTCCATTGACAAAGACACGCAAATTGTTGAATAACAGCTGTTGTTGAGACATTTATTTTAAAAAAGTCAAGAGCCACCTTCACCTCAAAACCCAGTCAGGTCCTCGAGGGTGGCTGAAATTTAATTGGAAAGGCTGTCTGGTTTTACCGGTAGTTGAATATTGGTTCAGAGATGGAGAGGTTTTCACTCTGTCACTCTAAATAGCTCTTAGTTTTACCTATTCTTGCACCAGTACCCTAGCACAACTTTCCGGGTATATCTTGGCACTGACCAGGCTTGTAAAGCTTTTGGAAGCCTGAACAGAGACAAATAGTTGCTCATATTACACCATCATCACTTTTGTGTACAGTTTTTAAAAAAAGTGGCGTACAAAATCACATCAAGTAAAATAAGTGCTACAAAAAAAGACTAACAATTGTTGAAAAGTGTCGAAAACTTGCAAACACAGTAAAACATGACAGCAGTTATCCTAGTAGCTGCTACTTAACTTGCCACTTTCAGACTGGCGAGAAGAAAGTTGTGCGCATAAATGGTGTCTGAGCTAAAAAAAATGGTATACGGAACATTATAAATAGGTGATCTCATGAAAAGTGGTGTATGAAAGAAAATGATATGAAAAAAAGGTAAAAACAGGTTTTAGAAATAGGTGAAAATGACATACACAAAAAATGGCATACAAAATATTCTGGGTTGGGTTTATAAATATGGGCACATGTTTTAGCACACAGATTTATCTATTTACACCCCAGCCCTGTACCATGTATTTTGACTTGTTCCTGTAAAGCCTAGTTGGCTCTTCATGGCTTTTACAAGAAATCCACACCCTGAACTAGCAGCAATGAACAAACCATGCTCACCTTTTCCTATGCTGCTTCTCTATTAGCAAACAAATTGGTCCCGAGTTGACACGTCTGGAATTCACTGGATCTGCGTGCGGTGCATACGGTTTGCATACGGTATGAACCGGCATAGCAAAAAGTAGTTATGGTTTGTTCACTGCTGCGTAGGTTAGAGTGTGGATTTCTTGTAAAAGCCATGATACCGTAACTAGGCTTTACAGGAACAAGAGACTATAGTCAAAATAGGTTATGCATGGTACAGGGCTGGGGTATAAATAAATAAATCTGACTGTCTGCTAAGACATTTGCCCATATGTGTATAAAGCCAACCAAGAAGTACTTGTGTGAATACATTTTCACCTATTTATTATTATATTTTATTCTATATGCCACTTTTCATTAACTCGCCTATTTATAATGTTCTATATACCATTTGTTCAGCTCGGACGCCATTTATGCTTACAAATTTCTTTTTGCCAATCTGATAGTGGAAAGCTAGGGTGAAACGGCGATCCTTAAAAGTTAGGGCAAACACACACAATGCACAAACACTGCTTGATAAAAGAACTGGTCACATACCTTACAATCCAATTGTACAAATCTTACAAAAACGTTTATTCCAGGATACTACGTGTTTACATAGAGATTTTGGTGTGTTTTGGTAAGATCAGGGTTGATTCAGCAAGGGTGAAAGTGTCATTCTAAAACTCTGGCCTCAACGTCTGAGAAAGTAAGAAAAAAAAAGCGTAGCCCTCCTTCATGAGGCAACAAGCCCAGGCACCAGACATAGGGGTTGGAAACCCAGGTCTCAAAGGCTAAACAGCAAGCCTCTGGCCCTGCCAGTTCACCAGCTCCCTTGGAAGAACACCGATCTCTTCTGCACCCCCCAATGCCCAAGAGATGGGTAATAGGGCAGATGGGTATCGTCATGCCACCCTTGTAGGATTTCCTGGGGTATCCCCCCCATGCCCCCCTCAGTGACATAGATATTTACATGGGGGGAATCTCACAGGGGCTCCTCCTCTGTACTATAAGCGCCCCCCTCCCCTGCAGCCAGCATTATTTCTGGCTGTAAGCCTGGATAGAAAGAAGGGGAACTTTGTCCCCTGTTCAAAAGATCGGGGGTGTCTACTTTAAATGCCACCGCTGGCATTGAAGTCCCCAGTTGACAGACCAGGAGGGAGCCCCTGACTCGGAGGACCCGGAAGAGGACTCTGCCTGGCCTGGGACAGAAGAAAGAAGACACAAATTGGTGAGTTTAATTTTGAATAATAAATATCTATTGGTCATCACCTTATTCTTTTACTACTGTTTGTGTACTGGTAAGGGGTCCAGGGGACCTTTATTCTGATTCACACGGTAGGGGGGAAAGCATCCTATCTGGTGGGTAGCATGTTGATACCCCACTGCTTAATTCCCCACACCCTTTCATGGGCGCCAGGGTTGAAGAAGAGGCTGGTGCCTATTGGTGCTCGGAACTGTACCAAAGGATATTGGGTCTGGTGAAACAACAGGCCTCTGAATCTTGGGTTACCAGCCCCTATGCCTGGTGCCCAGGCTGGTTGGCTCAGGGAGGATGCAATTTTCTTTTACAAAAATAAAAACACATTACACTCATGCATGGTTTGTGTTCTGTCAATACAGACTGGACACACTTGCTCTGCATCTAATTGCATTCTAATGCAATAGCACTGCCAATTACAAGATCATGTGATCAAGCTCCAGATAGTGGCAATGTAATTGCCCCCCTGTCATGTCAGCTAGTGTTTGTCGGCAGCCCAGTCCATTTGAGCTCAGTAAGTTACAAGCAACCTGCTGGATGAGATGGCGTCAGTTCGGCAAGATACACTCCATGTTGTTATTTATGTTTGTATGACTAAGGGCTGGTTACATTTTGTCCACACGCATTTCACAACACTTGTTGCACTGCATTATACTTTATTACCTTCAACACAGGTTTTCCTATTAGCAAATCTTGCACCCACAGATGCTGTACACTGGCAGTCCAATGACAACTTATTGGAGTGGACCTACACTCTTGCTTTGAAGATTGGCATAAGCAACCATATGAAATTCCTGGGAACAAGGTGTTGCCTAGTCTGGCTGTTACAGTGTGTGCCACATCCCCTTTTACAGTGATCCTAGAGTCTTTTCAGGTGAGATTCAATTTTCTTTTAAATACCTAACTTTATCCCAGTAACATACATACATACATCCTGGTAATAGAGATGTGTCTCTCACTTTTCCTACAAATTTTGACAAGCCACCCCCCCCCCCATCCCACACCGCAGTTTGATTCTAAAACATACAAATGTGTCCACTCTAATTTTTCCTGTAAATTCTCATGAAACCCCCACCCTCCACTTAGTGTGCGATTAAAGGGAAAAAAAACAGCAGGGCTGATGCGGCTGCCACCTGGTGTCTTATTTAACAATAGCACCCAAAAGGTTGCAGCGCCGCATGCTCAGGTTGAAGTAGCGCCAGTTGAAAGTGGCCCTGTAGGTCAAGATCCTATAAAGCACAATGGCTAAAACTGTATTGAAAGTGGACCTTCACCCTGAATAAGAGCCTATCTTGTATGTTTCCCCTACCTCCTTTACTTACAGAATACCCACATTAAAAATCATCCTACCTGCACCCATTGTGCTTTTTAACCTTTTAACATGCAAGACGTCGGCCATTCGAGTCTCGCTGCCTGCAGTCTTCTGACACTGCCGCTCTGCATTCTGGGATTGCTTTCCTTTTCCTGACCACAGCTTTGCTCTGTCTGTGTAAAGCACAGCTATAGCCTCGCCCCTTGCATTTTTCACCCCTCTTCTTTCCTCATGCTTCTGAGGCAAGATGGAGACGCCCATATACTAGAGTCCTGAACAGCGTTAAAGCCCAGTGGGGGAAAGAATAAAAAGTAAATGACTGAAAACTTAAAATATATTAATTTTAGATGCTGGGGAATAGTTTAAGGGTTTGGGCTTTTCATCCAATTATGCTGAAGGTCCAGTTGAAGCATTTTATGCTTATAATTATTATTACACACATTTTTTACTTGAAACTAACATTTTGGCTTGTCAGTTTTAGAAACACAGGACATAGATGTCACCAAATGTCTTTTTTTTGTATAGTAAAACTGATTTTCATGACATCTCTTTCTTACCAATGTGTAATTTGGACAACAATAACTAAACACATCCTTAACACCCTTTAAAGTTTGTCCCCAGCAGTTATTTCTTGTAGCTGTAATGATGAAACGCCAACCAGCGCCTTAAAAAATACAGCCCCAATCTTTGGAAGGAGGAAAGAATTCATAAATATGCTGTGCAGCACTGAATAGGAGGCGGTACAAAGTGGCCAAATACCAAGTCAATATCTAGTGTAACAATCAAAGCAAATTAGCATCCAGTGATGCAACTTTTTTTAACACCATTGCAGTCCACAGCGTAGCACCAGAATAGATAAAATACCTTTGCTCCAAAACTGGCGCTATGGCCACCAGAAAGATGCTAAACGGTTCACATAATAAATGTGATATCATAAATAGTTTTGGCTAATCTGTATGGGATTGGGGCACCTGTGGTTATATTTTCAAAGTCAGTCAGGGCTGTTAGGGTGGGTATTTAATTGAATTTCCAAAAGTTAGATTTTTTCTATCTTAGATGCTGAATGATGAAGAAGAAATGAGATGAGATTAGTTCAGTCGCATACGCCTATACAAAATATTTATTATACAGTTAAACAAATACCATGTTAATCACTATCAAGTAATAATAACAATAATAATAATATAAAAAAATCTTTTGCAAAAGAAGCAAAACACTAAGCTGGGGTTAAGGAGTGCATTTGTGTTAAATTCTTTTTCATAGAGGGCCATAAAAGCATTCTGGTCGCGTTCAAAGGGCCGGTTAATAACAGACAAAAAACAAAATGGAAGCACGACCATTCACTTGTTACAGACACAGAATGATTTTGCTTAGGATAAATGCAGACGGCAAATTATTTTTCTGAGAACAGATGCATAATTATTTTGCCCAGGACAGAAGCAAAATTATTTTGCAGAGAACAGATGCAGATGCAGAATTATTTTGCCCAGTGCATATTCAGAATTATTTTGCACAGGGCAGATGCAGATGCAACATTATGTTGCCCAGGGCAGCACTACAATAATTTTTCCAGCCCTATCTGGCAATAGCAATCAATATGCCCTGCAGCAGATATACTGTAGCACCCTCTGATTTGGCAGTTAGTTGGATGGGTTAGACGGGCCTCCCTTTGTGGTGAGAGCTGGCTGAACAGAGACACAGGACAGTTGAAGACACTACACTCTTCTCTCCCAATACATTAAAAAGGTGCGCACCAGCTGCTTTTATAGGTACCACACCTGGGATTAGAGGAGGTTACACAGATGCGAGTACATGCTGCCGGTGTCAGTAGGCTTGGAGCAACTTGACCAGTTAGAAGGGGAGCACCCAGCCACCATTGCCTGGTACCTGTCCGAGGGCCACATAAAAAGGCTTGGAGGGTCGCATCCATCCCCCGGGCCTGAGTTTGACACGTGCTGTAGTGGGTTCTGTTCAAAGCAGAAGCTTTTAATTAAGAAAATCATTGTGCTCAAAGCCATCTGATCTGATCAATACGAGGCGCAAACACTGTATGTACTGTTCTATGAAAACCTGATTAAAAATAATAAGAATAATAAGTTAAAGAGCCTTTGATGGGAGCAGACTGTATGAGCTGCTGGCTTGTAGTAATGAAGCCTGACCTGTTCTGTTAAGCCCCAGCTGAATCCATTGCCCTGGGGCTAGCTAGCATCGGTCCATGACCAGGGGAATTCATAAATGATCTGTTCCATCAATTAGATTTTTCTCTGGCCCAGCACTTACTGACAGCTTTACTGATTTCATCTGATCAAAACTCTTTCACATTGATTATCTGGGCTCAGGTGAAACATGGAAACTGTCAGTATGACACTTGAGAAAATCGTAGTGATATAATGTGTCAGGCAGATATCCATGGAAATGGTTATAATAGGTGATATCATTTGTGACTGACCATGCTGTATTTAGAAGCTACTGCATAAAGCCCCTGCTTACGTCTGACCCAACCTACACAATTTACATTCCTTGGCATAATCCTAAAATTCATTTAATCCTTTGATGTCAGATAAAACAGCCTAAAACACTCCATTGCTGGGTTATAGCTTGCTCTGCGGAGCATTCCATTATCACATTTCTTGTCTCTTGTGTGAAGAGTTGAGACGGTGTCATGAAGATCTGTAATAGCTGGGATGTCTTCCTGCAGAGATCTCCCCTGCAGGTACAGGACATGGTATGTCCCACTTAGTCAAATGCAAGAGAAATGTATATGTTCACCTCTCAGGGTGAAAAAAGGTGGTAAATGAAATTCAGGGGATTGATTACAGACAAAAGGCTAAATCTCAGCTTCAACAGCAGGTAAGTAGACATTGATTTGTTTTAATACTTGAAAACAATCCCTTTAAATCAATATCTGGACAAAAAAAAGAAGCCAACATTCAACTCCTGTCCCACACAGCCGCATGCATGATGTTTGCTGCTCTGAAATGTACTGTTTTTTGAGTTCATGTGCACCACAGCCACTAGCACAGAGGGATGCCCCCTCTGTCACAGTAAATGGAGCAGGGACAAGGGCAAGATAGGGGCCTGTCTACCAAATTGCTTGACACTTCTCCAGCTGCAGGACTGATGGTGGCCTCAGGAAGCCCTGACTTTCCATGTAGGGTTACTGAGACATCTCCTTTTTTTCCAAAGTATTTTTAGCACCACAAGACACACTTTTATTCCCTCAAAAGTGGAGAGAAAATGTGCATGCACCTTATGGGGCGAATATAAAAAAACAAATAATTAAAAATAAAGTCAACTCACATGTGCCGGCGCTTTCACATAGCTGACTGGGCTGCCACACTGTGGGAGACCAGAAGAAGATGGAGAAGTGACATATGCTGTCCCCGTGCCCGATACTACTGACGCTGCCTCTTTCAGCTGGGTCACACGCAAACCCCCGGCTTCGTGCAGCGGGTGGGCATGACCTGTCGGCGCAGGCCATACTCAACCACTGTACGGAGCCGGGTGTTTGTGGGTCCCGGCCGGTAAGAAGCAGCGGCGGTGGGGACAGGGGAAGTGCCCGCTGCTCCTCCATCTTCTCTCTGGCCTCCCACAGTGTGACAGCCCGGCCAGCAATGCGGGAGTGGCCGTAAAATGTGAGTTGACTGGGAGGTGGGATGCCACACCTCCTATGGGAATGGAAGGGAAGAAGCCAGGCTGGCTTTAATGTGGAATGGGTGGGAGAAGAAAGCCACACTGCCTATGGGGCATGGGAAGGGGGAACCCACACTGCCTATGGAAATAGGAGGGAGGAAAATGTAACACTGCCTATGGGAAGGAGGGATACCAAACTGCCTATGGGAATGGAAGGGGGAATGCCACACTGCCTATAGGAAGGGGGGATGCCATGCTGCATATGGGAAGGCGGGATGCCACACTGCCTATGGGAATGGAAGGGGGAATGCCACAATGCCTATAGGAATGGGAGGGGGAATTCCACACTACCTATGGGAATGGAAGGGGTGGATGCCAAACTGCCTATGGGAATGGGAGGGGGGAATGCCACACTGCCTATGGGAATGGGAGGGGGATGCCACACTGCCTATGGGGAATGGGAGGGGGATGCCACACTGCCTATGGGAATGGAAGGGGTGGATGCCACACTGCCTATGGGAATGGGAGGGGGGAATGCCACACTGTCTATTGGAATGGGAGGTGGGAATGCCACACTGCCTATGGGAATGGGAGGGGGAATGTCACACTGCCTATGGGAATGGGAGGGGGGAATGCCACACTGTCTATTGGAATGGGAGGGGGGAATGCCACACTGCCTATGGAAATGGGAGGGGGGAATGCCACACTGCCTATGGGAATGGGAGGGGGAATGCCACACTGCCTATGGGAATGGGAGGGGGGAATGTCACACTGCCTATGGGAATGGGAGGGGGAATGCCACACTGCCTATGGGAATGGGAGGGGGAATGCCACACTGCCTATGGGAATGGGAGGGGGGAATGTCACACTGCCTATGGGAATGGGAGGGGAGAATGCCACACTGCCTATGGGAATGGGAGGGGGAATGCCACACTGCCTATGGGAATGGGAGGGGAGAATGCCACACTGCCTATGGGAATGGGAGGGGGAATGCCACACTGCCTATGGGAATGGGAGGGGGGAATGCCACACTGCCTATGGGAATGGGAGGGGAGAATGCCACACTGCCTATGGGAATGGGAGGGGGAATGCCACACTGCCTATGGGAATGGGAGGGGAGAATGCCACACTGCCTATGGGAATGGGAGGGGGAATGCCACACTGCCTATGGGAATGGGAGGGGGGAATGTCACACTGCCTATGGGAATGGGAGGGGAGAATGCCACACTGCCTATGGGAATGGGAGGGGGGAATGCCACACTGCCTATGGGAATGGGAGGGGGGAATGCCACACTGCCTATGGGAATGGGAGGGGAGAATGCCACACTGCCTATGGGAATGGGAGGGGGGAATGCCACACTGCCTATGGGAATGGGAGGGGGGAATGCCACACTGCCTATGGGAATGGGAGGGGAGAATGCCACACTGCCTATGGGAATGGGAGGCGGAATGCCACACTGCCTATGGGAATGGGAGGGGAGAATGCCACACTGCCTATGGGAATGGGAGGGGAGAGTGCCACACTGCCTATGGGAATGGGAGGGGGGAATGTCACACTGCCTATGGGAATGGGAGGGGAGAATGCCACACTGCCTATGGGAATGGGAGGGGGGAATGCCACACTGCCTATGGGAATGGGAGTGGGGAATGCCGCACTGCCCATAGGAAGGGGGAATGCCACTTTGCCTGTAATTGGGGGATTCTGCCAGCTTTCCTCTTCCAAATCCTAGGTGCCTCTTATGGGCAAAAAATATGGATTTACTAAAATTTGACAGTTTGACAGAAGGTGTCCAGAGGGGGATGATGCTTTCCAACTTACTTATACTTACTGTGTCTGGTCATACATACCCAATCACTAAAATCTGATGACATGTTATATATATATATATATATATATCATTACACTATCCATGCCAACTCTCCAGCCATCTGCTCAAATGTATAATATATACACAGTTTTTAATGTAGAACATTCACTTTGCATTCACCTGCCATGGCCTAGCCTCTTGCTTCACTATGGAGAGTTGACATTAAAATACTGGATGACCAGCACAAGATGGGATTACGGTGAAGTGGTAACCTTTACACCAGGCTAAGCTAAATATTGCCAAACAAATAAACAAAGTAACTGAAAATAACACAGCTTTATATAAATGTTTGTTTTAAAAGATACGCTATGGCAAATTTTTAGGGGATGTCTTATTTTTCCATAAACAATACACACCTGTTCTTCATTTTCATTACAAAGTTGATAGAGTTACCATAACATGTCAGCCCAACACTCCCCCTGGTGTTCCAGGTGGGTGCCACTTCGTAAAAAAAATAATATTGCTATGGGCCCTACTACCTCCTGCATGTGGCTCCCCGGGGTCTGCGTGGCTCCACAATATGTATTGGCGTGGCAGGTTGCTAGTGCACTGGGTTACCTGGTGTCCCGGGCAAGAAATAGCTCTATGATGGGGCCTTCTGGTCCTGGTGCCCCAGGCAATTGCCTTATTTTCACTTATAACTACAACTAGGGCTTATGTTTTGGCGTAGGGCTATATTGAAAGCATCCTCAAAGATACAGAAAAATTATGCTAGGGCTTATTTTTGGGGAAACGGGCTATATAGCAGATATAATGTGAGCCCACTTATACTTTATTAAATGACATTGCTGCTATTATTTACTGAAATATATGCTGGGTGATGTGTAATTGTGTAATATTATATATATATATAAAATGTTTTCTTTCTCTATGTCTAATTATTGGTAGAACAGATGGCACTTCCAAGGCTTAGCGCTATGTGCCCATAAGATCAACATTCTGTCATCATGTCCTCCTTTTCTATTTTAAACAATGCACTTTTTAGCTCCATTTATAGGACATATGTGTGGTGGTGATGACTGTTGTACCTATTGTGTCAGGGAAATGATGGCCGCTGCAAGTACCTTGCCTACTGGGGGTGATCACTGATCAGTATGGGGGCACACTATTTTTTTTTTACTAACTGATGAGTACCCAACACAAAACTACACAGCAGGAAGTCTTTGCTCAAGTTGAATCTGTACCATTACTAGCTCCTCCCTCCATCCGTCAATACTAGAAGTAACAAAGAAGTACATCACAAACTATGCCAATAGGAGGCACTGACCAATGCAGTGTGTGCAGTAGATTTCTCCCTTTTGGATGACTTCTCAGCCTGGAAGACATCAACATTGGTCACTGCAGGGTTGGGGGAAGCGGGAGGCGTACCTTTGTTCCAAGTGCGGTATGAATCTTCTAAAGGTAGAGGCATCCTAGGAGGGGTGTAGAACTCCAGATTGTCTGCACTCCTGCTATAGAATTATTGTGCAGCATTTTGCGTCTTACCTGCTGAGACCTGCAAAGTGTAAGTACCATTGGAAAGAAGCTCTGTGGTGCTGTTTTAACTAGTTGGGAAATGCTCTTCTAGTCCATTCATGTTACATTATATCTTTACATATGACAATCAATGAAAATGCTATTTTTAATACCTGCATCCGCCCTGGAACCTCCAGCACATTGGAACCTCAACCACAGAGCAGGGATTAATCTACAATGACCTATGGAGGGCCTTCATGAGAGCCTCTGCACCACACTTAACCTAGCTAGGATTATCTGCTAGAGCAGGTGTACTTAACCTCTACTTGTACAGGTCCATATAAAGTCATCCTGTAAGAGGTGAGGTTCCGAGCGGAGGCTGTCGTGGGGGGTGGATAATTAGAAACCCGCGCACTGGGGGGAAGGACTATAGATTTCACAGGCAAAAGTAAAAAAGGCTGGGGCAGAGCTGGGGGGGGGGGGCAGGAATGGATGGGGCAGAGATGGGGGGGGCAGGATTTGATGGGGATAGGATTGATGGGGCAAAGCTGGGGGAGCAGGAATGGGGCAAAGCTAAGGGGCTAGGAATGGATGCGGCAGAGCTAGGCAGGGGGAAAGAGATGTATGAGGCACATATGGTGGGACGAGATGGTGGGACAAGGATAGATGGGGCTGAGCTAGGGCAGTGGGACAGGATTGAATGAGGCAAAGAGACAGAGAAACAACGTTTGTGTGTACCTTGCAATGCCACTTCCTGCTCGTGCAGTACCTCATATTCCAATTCTAGGGTCCAGGCAGCAGAGTCATGACACTGGCAGGGAGAATAAGCACTACATCAACTAAAGGGGGCAGCTCTGAGCACTGCAACACAGAAGCAACTGAGTGCAGGGCTGTCAGGACAGGGGGCCAGAAATCTGGCGCTGAGGTCCACATTCGAACCCGGGTCCGCCAGTTGAGTACCGCTGTGCTATAGGTCATTTCAGTTTATAATGATTTTCTCTTTTGTACATCGTGCCTACTTTGTTTTACTAGGTTACACCTAACCTTTTTGCTTTTGGAGAAGCCATGTTGTCACATGGCTGACCCGCGACTTTCTGGTGCCCATGGCCTAGAAACAACCCTGGGTAGGACAGACACTTTTTGTTTAACTTAGGCCTACCCTTTTAAAAAGTAGAGGTGAGGGTAAAACTGTTTTCTCATTGATGAGGATGTGTAAGCATTACTCTGATTGGATTTTGCAGTTTGAGTTCAAACTGGAGCTTTCGTTCATGTCACTGTTTAAAACTCTTGTTGTTGTTGTAGTGTTATTGTAAAAAGCAGCACTAACTCCAAAGGGAAACTGAACTGAATGTGGCGTTAAAGCTTCCTGCCTACCGAACTCCAACCGCCCCATAAGAATACGGAATCTGAAATTCTTGGGCCCCATACAGCCACAATGTCTGGGCTAACCTATATGGGATGTCTAGTCCCCTGTATGTGATGGCTAGTCCCCTAGTTTGAACTCAGCATCTGGCCACAAGGCAACTAGGCTTTCTGCTGTATGTAAGTTTAAACAAGAAGTTCAGCCATCACATTATAGGCTTTGGGGGGCCCATTCATAACATAGGTTGTATAAAGTCTGCACCCATATGTGATGGCTGAGCCCCTTGTTGGCTGTACAAACAATTCAAGATGGTTGCCTTGAGGTCCAGCCATCACATAAACTATATGGGGGGGGGGGGGCTTCATTCATCATCAGCACTGTTGGAGATCACGAGAGCACATGTTACAAATTCGGATACGTAGGAGAGTGGGTAATTTTTCAGCCTGCTGTACACGTTCCCCAGGGGAACATTCAGAAGTGCACCCATGGGGGGTGGTTATTATGCGTAGATGGATGCTGGCTTTCTCCTGAATCGGGATGCCCCGCTATGTGAAGCCCCCCGGGGTGCCCGTAGAAACTCACCTTTCCCCGCATGCACAAGCTCTCGTCCAATGGGAGCCATCTATCGTGACTTCATCCCCAGCAGCGCACGCTCCCTATTCTAGTCTACTTATTGGATGAAAGCTTGTGCATGCGCAATTGGAACCAGGAAGAGGTGAGTGAAAAGTGTGCGCTCCGCATGCTAGTCTACTCATTGAACAAGAGCCCCCGCATGCACAGTTGGAACCAGGAAGGAGGGGAGTGAAAAGCAGCATTCTGGGGGTTTCCCACAGCGGAGCTTCTCAGTTCAGGATGCCCCGGGGGACTGGAACAAAGCCGGAAAAGTCAAACTCTGGGTTTTTGTTCCTCTTTAAAAAGTACTACCAGGCCTGTGACCTGCTTATTTTGGTAACGTTAATAACTAATCTCTCCCTTGGGGGTACTTGGTTGTAACTGCTTGCTTTAAATCAGAGGTGCTATGTGGCCCCCAATCTTTCCAACTGTGCAGAGGGAATGGAGAAAACACTATTCTGCATGGCACAGACTTATGATGGGAAGAGACAGGGGGCTGCTGTGCTCTGCAGGTCAATTTAAAAGTAAGATGGAATGTAATGGATAGAATGCCATATAGGTATGGGATAGTGAAGAGGATAGGGTACCCCTTCAAAAGACATCGCTGCTCTACATGTTGCCAATAAGTACAATCCAATCAGATTGTGTGGTCAATTATGTGCCTGGTCTAAAAAGGGCACTTTGCTGTTTTGGAGTTAAAAAAATGCCACACACTTATTTTCTAAACAGAGTGCACTTCTTACACCTGGTGCTAAACTGACTCCACTGTTTTAGTCAATTGTGTTATAGAGGGAAGTTCATTCTGTAGTAAAGCAAACCTGTTTTTCCAGGATTAGCTGTGTGCAGAGAAAGTAAAACTTCCACACATACTAAATATTTACACCTATTTTAGTTCACAACTTATTAGCATACCTACCAACCTTTTAGGGTAGGAAAGAGGGACAGTTGTAAAATTAGGCCACGCCCCCTCGTCGAGGGCTGGATAGGAGATTGTAACAGTTAAAACCATCTAAACACTTTAAATAGGCAAATAAATAATTTATTGATGCAGATCTTACACCTCAAAGAGGGACAAATGAGAACAACTGGGGACAGGAGGACACGAACTCAAAAGAGGGAGCCCCCCCAATACCACATAGCAGACTGTGGAACAGAATCCCCCCCATCACCCTATAGCAGACTGTGTGACAGAATCCCCCCATCACTCCATAGCAGACTGTGTGACAAAATCCCCCATCAACCCCATAGCAGACTATGTGACAGAATCCCCCCATCACTCCATAGCAGACTATGTGACAGAATCCACTCCAACACTATATAGCAGACTGTGTGACAGAATCCCCCCATCACTCCATAGCAGACTGTGTGACAAAATCCCCCATCAACCCCATAGCATACTATATGACAGAATCCACTCCAGCACTATATAGCAGACTGTGTGACAGAATGCCCCATCAACCCCATAGCAGACTGTGTGATAGAGACCTCCCATCACTCCATAGCAGACTGTGTGATAGAGACCTCCCATCACTCCATAGCAGACTGTGTGATAGAGACCCCCTTAGCAGACTCTGCGACAGTATCCCCCATCACCTCATAGCAGACTATGTGACAGAATCCACTCCAACACTATATAGCAGACTGTGTGACAGAATACCCCATCAACCCCATAGCAGACTCTGTGACAGTATCCAGCATTATACACAAAGAAACACAGAGCAATATATATAACAGATTTTCAAATTTAGGTCAGCTTATGTTTCCTATATATGTCCACAAATCTATAGTGTCCTCCAATGGTAAGTAATGCTTTTTATCCTAAATAAAGAACAATATTCATATCAACATGAGCGATTAAACAACCGCCCCAGGCCCCGACATTACTCCCCCTTCAGGAAGGATAGGCCTTCACCTAGTAGATACAGGGGTAGATATGATGGACCAGTACAGACAAACCCCAGTAACCCAAACCAGTGGCGTTGCTAGGGCTGGTGTCACCCGGGGCGGTAGGAAATGGTGTCACCCCCCCCCCCCCCCCCCCCAAAGAAAAAAAATTTTTGTATGTTCAAAGAACTCAATGGCAGAGAAAAGGAGCACACCGATTACAGACAGCTGGAGGAGAAAAGGGGCGGGCCAGACAGGCAGCAACCAATAGGAGTCGGGGCAGGGCCAGACATCGCACCTGAACAAAAGCGGGGCGCGCGCCTATTATAATCAATGTATGATAGCAGAGGCGCTTATGCGTTGTGCAGTACCTCACTAGCACACATACATCGGCCTGCACGCTCCCTTTATGTCCATTAAAAACACCCATCTCACGCCAGGTAACGCGCCCACCATGCAACACCACCACACACGCCACTGAGCAGTTACAGCTATAAATCCCCGAATAAACAGGAACAGCGTGCGCTCACCCCAGCAACACCACACACGCCCTCACCTGTTTCTGGCGACGAATACCGCGCGCGCTCTCAGCAACAGCAAACAAAAGCTCCCACCTCGTCCACGTGACCTGCTGTGCGCGCACACCATTGGTCCACAGATTCTGGACAGGCACCAGCAGCCGCTCCGCCTCCTGCCAAATGGCGCTCGAGCGCTGTGGGAGAGATGCGTAGGTGTCGCCGTGAGGGCATAGCATCCCCACAACTGACTGCTCTGTGCCACAGGCTGGCAATAATTGAGGTGACATAATGCCAGGGGCGGACTGGGACCAAAAAACGGCCCTGGACTTTTTGGTCAGACTGGCCCTTCTGTACTGTGCTCGGCCCGGTAAAGTGAGTCAACGCCACTATATATATATATATCTCTGAGCGGGATCGGCCCAGGACCTCCACCCGGGCATCCAAAATCAGGATGCCCCACTGTGTGAAACTCCCCAGGTTACCTGCTACACTTACCTTACTTCCCGGTCCAACACCACATGCGCGGGCCACGGCCACATCCCCGCTATCCCTCTAGCAGGGCGCATGCCCGCGCCAGGAATTTGTGGATGGCCGGTGCGGGCACGTTCCCCGTTTGAGGGTAGCTGGGGATGCAGCTGCGGCTCACGCTTGCGCCACTGCACTTAGGACGCTGGCTTAGGATAGTCAAAATCCTAGGTTTTGGTCCACTTCAAAGAGTTTTAATCCTTTTCTGTGGGGCGCCCTGATTTGGGATGCCCCATTTTGTGCAACCCCCTCAGATCACCAGTAAAACTTACCTGACCAGCGATCCACTGGCTCATGCATGGGTTCTCCTCGCTAAGGGCTGGGTGGAGCTGAGCTGGCTGCCAGCCACATCCCACCAGCCTCTAGCTGGTGCAGACACATGTTTGAACCACGCATGTGTTGTTTGATTAGCGGCCAGGTATTTTTACTGGGAATTTGACACAATGGGGCATCCCAAATCAGGATGTCAGGGAGGGGCCATGTAAATAAGCTTCCATCTGTCCATACAATACATTGCTACACCACAGTCCAGCTCCCCTGTGCGTCCTCAATAGATACTGGGTCATACCATGTGCGGGCGGGGTACTCAAGGAAAAGAAAATCAACAACCACAAACTGTAAAAATTTTACAAAAAAACCCCCACAAAACAGCAGTGTCCATGCTGCTGGGGCCCCATAACAATACTGGTGCAATGCAAATGCTGAAAGCAAACTTTTTTAATGCCCCTGCTGCCGCCCTATTCTATTACACTCTATTAGGGTATAAGGGAGGATACAGGAGGAGAAGAGCTTACACTCTATTAGGGTATAAGGGAGGATACAGAAGGAGAAGAGCTTACACTCTATTAGGGTATAAGGGAGGATACAGGGGGAGAAGAGCTTACACTCTATTAGGGTATAAGGGAGGATACAGAAGGAGAAGAGCTTACAATCTATTAGGGTATAAGGGAGGATACAGAAGGAGAAGAGCTTACACTCTATTAGGGTATAAGGGAGGATACAGGAGGAGAAGAGCTTACACTCTATTAGGGTATAAGGGAGGATACAGGGGGAGAAGAGCTTACACTCTATTAGGGTATAAGGGAGGATACAGGAGGAGAAGAGCTTACACTCTATTAGGGTATAAGGGAGGATACAGGAGGAGAAGAGCTTACACTCTATTAGGGTATAAGGGAGGATACAGGAGGAGAAGAGCTTACACTCTATTAGGGTATAAGGGAGGAGACAGAAGGAGAAGAGCTTACACTCTATTAGGGTATAAGGGAGGATACAGAAGGAGAAGAGCTTACACTCTATTAGGGTATAAGGGAGGATACAGGAGGAGAAAGAGTTTACAATCTATTAGGGTATAAGGGAGGATACAGGAGGAGAAGAGCTTACAATCTATTAGGGTATAAGGGAGGATACAGAAGGAGAAGAGCTTACACTCTATTAGGGTATAAGGGAGGATACAGGAGGAGAAAGAGCTTACACTCTATTAGGGTATAAGGGAGGATACAGAAGGAGAAAGAGTTTACAATCTATTAGGGTATAAGGGAGGATACAGGAGGAGAAGAGCTTACAATCTATTAGGGTATAAGGGAGGATACAGAAGGAGAAGAGCTTACACTCTATTAGGGTATAAGGGAGGATACAGAAGGAGAAGAGCTTACACTCTATTAGGGTATAAGGGAGGATACAGAAGGAGAAAGAGCTTACAATCTATTAGGGTATAAGGGAGGATACAGAAGGAGAAGAGCTTACACTCTATTAGGGTATAAGGGAGGATACAGGAGGAGAAGAGCTTACACTCTATTAGGGTATAAGGGAGGATACAGGAGAAGAGCTTACACTCTATTAGGGTATAAGGGAGGATACAGAAGGAGAAAGAGCTTACACTCTATTAGGGTATAAGGGAGGATACAGGAGGAGAAGAGCTTACAATCTATTAGGGTATAAGGGAGGATACAGAAGGAGAAGAGCTTACACTCTATTAGGGTATAAGGGAGGATACAGGGGGAGAAGAGCTTACACTCTATTAGGGTATATGGGAGGATACAGGAGGAGAAGAGCTTACACTCTATTAGGGTATAAAGGGGGCGGGTTGACAGGAGGGTTGGTTGGTGGGTATTTAGATGTGCGAGTGGGCAGGTGGTCAGGCAGGTAGGTAGGTGGGTGGGTGACTGCCACCTCCACGTCAGAATCCGCTGATTCCGCCTGCACATCACTCCAGTCTGGTCCAGGGTCTGGGTAGGTAGGTGAGTGGCAGGTATATAGATAGGTGGGTGGATTAGGCAGTTGGATTAATAGGTGGGTGAGTGAGCAGGGTGGGTAGATGGGCAGGGCGAGTAGATGGGTAGATGTGCAGGGCGAGTAGATGGGTAGATGTGCAGGGCAGGGTTGGTAGATGGGCAGGGCAGGGTGAGTAGATGGGTAGATGGGCAGGGCAGGGTGGGTAGATGGGCAGAGCAGGTGGGTAGATGGGCAGGGTGGGTAGATGGGCAGAGCAGGTGGGTAGATGGGCAGAGCAGGTGGGTAGATGGGCAGAGCAGGTGGGTAGATGGGCAGGGCAGGGTGGGTAGATGGGCAGAGCAGGTGGGTAGATGGGCAGAGCAGGTGGGTAGATGGGCAGAGCAGGTGGGTAGATGGGCAGAGCAGGTGGGTAGATGGGCAGAGCAGATGGGCAGAGCAGGTGGGTAGATGGGCAGAGCAGGTGGGTAGATGGGCAGAGCAGGTGGGTAGATGGGCAGAGCAGGTGGGTAGATGGGCAGGGCAGGGTGGGTAGATGGGCAGAGCAGATGGGCAGAGCAGGTGGGTAGATGGGCAGGGCAGGGTGGGTTAAGAGAAACACATTGCACCATTAATTAGTATTAGCATTTAGTTTGAGGTGTATTGGAACACAATACAGCAACAGCATGGACTCACCTGGAGCCACTTCACTGCCAAGTTGGAGAATCCTTTCTGTTGTTGATTCTCCTTCATGGTGTCTGCAGGCTGCTAACTTGTCCTCGTGGGTGAGACAGACACACACACATCTCTCTCTCTCCCTCCCCCCTTCCTCTCCTCGGGCTATGGCTGCAACACACACACTCACATTCACACTCAGACTCTCTCTCTCTCCCCCCTCCCCACTCTTCCCACTCACCGACCTCTGCTGCAGCCATCAATCACAGTTTCTCTTGTTTAATCAGTCACGTCATCCTCTCCCCGCGCTGGCCGGCCAGCATGACAGGAAACGGAAGTGCTGGCCTCTGCTGTGCTGTGCTCTGGGCTGTCCTCCGCAGTGAGGGGAAACAAGAGATGAGTTTTTGGTTCCACTGAGCCACCAATGTAAAAAAACAAAATGACAGCTGAACAACGTGCGCGGCCGCGCTCCCGCGCATCTTACAGGCAACACTGCGACGTGTGGCCCTCCCTGGCACCGGCCTACCGGGATTTTGCCCGGTATGCCCTATGGCCAGCCCGCCCCTGCATACTGCTATAGTGCGGTGTCACCCTCTAGGTCTGGTGTCACCCGGGGCGGTCTGCCCCCCCCCGCCCCCGGGTCGCTACGCCACTGACCCAAACCATCCATTTCCCAGAACTGGGAATCAATATCAAAAGAAAACCCGGGCAACCAGCAAAGTCACTGGGGAATATCTAACAGATATGAACCCCTACAGGAATACCCCTCTCCTTCACCCACTACCCCTTTTCAGCTGAGACAGGGCAAATCACTCCTGCCCTGGGAGGGGACACCCCAAAGGGACAAGGACGAACTAGATTTAACCCGAACATCCAGAAAACGAAAAGAGGGGGGAAAGCGGGGAAGGAAAGGAGGAACCAAACACCAGAAAGCCCTGCTGGCTGTAGGGGTATCTTTAATCTGAGTAACAAAATTCTAACACAAAACTCACACTTCTAGATAAAGGTCTAAAATTTGCGCCACCGAAAATGTTGGACAAATTTAACACATACATAGACCTTCAAAAATATATTCATAAATTAAATATTAAAAAATACTTTCTAAACAGTAAAACAACAAACATAGAGGTAGATACCCAGACTATAAGAACACAATCAATTGATCCCTATGTTCACACCAACTTGAAAAATAAATCTCTTTTCAACCCTTTAAATTCAGGGAACTCAGCAATAGAAACCTTCAAGGGAGTAATGACTAGAGATTTAAGGGCCCTTATGGTGAGAAAAAGTCGCTGGCCCCCACCCTTGTTTAGGGGCTTTCCAGAACTAGAAAACAAACATGATATAGTCATCAAGCCAGCGGACAAGGGGGGGTTGGTAGTACTTGACAAACGAGATTACCATGAGGAAATGATGAGACTTCTCTCAGACAAAGAAACATACATACCTCTAACTAAGGACCCCACGGCTGAGTATAAAAAAGCCCTTATTCAACTTCTTGATGGTGGCCTAAATATAGGTATACTTACTAAAAAAGAATATGAATGTCTAATTCCTTTGGCTCCACGCATTCCCACCATCTATCAGGTACGCAAAATACACAAAAGCCTACATAGACCTCCAGGGCAACCCATAGTTAGTGGGATAGGCTCTGTAACCTGTAGGCTTTGGGAATACGTGGACCAATACTTACAGGACCTAGTAGTCCAGCTTCCAGCCTACCTTAGAGACTCTACCCAAGTCCTGGAACTCTGTGCGAAACAACAATTAGGGGAACCCAGTGTCAGAACTCACTTACCTGGGTCCCGTTCTAGCGCCGTCTCCGGGCGGCCGGCCGCAGCAGTTCCTGCTCCGGCTCCGCGAGCATGTGATTTGTATACCCTCCGGCGGTGCTGCTCACAGCGCGCTCGCCGGAGGCTCAGTTGAAGGGCCAATGAGCCCGAAATATGGGGGGTACGCCCCTAGTTCTGGTTGGGGCCAATGAGCCCAATAAAGGGTTTTGGGCTATACGCCCTTTGTGTTATCTGGACCAATGTGTGTGAAGTTCTGAGTTGGACCAATCACACACTCACTTCCCCATCCTCAATCATTCTGGTTCCTATAAAGCTTCACTACGTCATTTACTCAGTGCCTGTGATAGCGCCTTGTACCTAGTTTGTCTTTTGAATTATTCTCTGTCTGATCTCCGTTGCCGACCCCTGCCTGAACCGACCGTTCTCTGTCTGATCTTGGTTGCCGACCCCTGCCTGAACCGACCATTCTCTGTCTGATCTTGGTTGCCGACCCCTGCCTGAACCGACCATTCTCTGTCTGATCTCCGTTGCCGACCCCTGCCTGAACCGACCATTCTCTGTCTGATCTCCGTTGCCGACCCCTGCCTGAACCGACCAATCTCAGCCTGATCTCCGTTGCCAACCCCTGCTTCGTATCCCGACCTCGAGCTGCCTCATCCTACTGTACCTTCGCAATCTCTGCTTACCTGGTGTCGACCTCTGGCCTTTCTTTGGACTCCCTAGTGAAACTTGCTCCTACTATTGGACTCGCTCTGATTCCGCTCTTGTTATTGGTTCTCCAGACCCCCAACCAGTAAGCTCCCATCCTTTGAGCCATTGAAGTCCTGGGGGCAACCGTGTACTGCGTCCCGGCAAGCAGGGGCTCCTACAGGTGAAGCTGGCTGCGGAGATTGGGGGTTGAGGGCTTACCTGGAGGGCTGGAGTTACCTGAGCGGGACTTTAGAGCACCCAGAGCGTGACACCCAGTTTATTGGCCACCGCTGATGTTTCGTTGCTATATACAGTCATCCCCCACAACAAGGGGGTGGCGGCCGTAAGGCACTTTCTATCATCTAAATCCTCCTTACCACCCCAACAATTAAACTTTCTTATTGACTGCCTTGACTTCGCCTTACAACACAACTACTTCTGGTATAACAGCCAATTTTAGTTACAGAAGACAGGCGGGGCGAAATTTGCCCCCAGTATGGAAAATCTCTATGTGGGGTGGTGGGAGATACAGTTCATATATGGTATACACAGGCCACACCTACTTTGTTGGAGGCATTATATTGATGACGTAATATGTATTTGGAGGGGCACCCAAAAACAACTGGACCAATTTTTCCATACAGTGAACACTAACTCGTTTAATTTGGTTTTCATAGCGGAAAGCAGTGATAAATCAATTAACTTTTTAGATCTAACCATTAAAAAGGAGGGCTCAGCTCTATTGACATCTACTTACTTTAAAAGCACAGATCGTAATGGATACGTCCAGTCCTCGAGCTGCCATCATCCCACCTGGTTAAGGGTCATACCCAAGGGCCAATTTATGCGCCTTAGACGCAATTGCACCCTAATAAGTGATTATGACACCCAGTCAAGCTTACTTTCCCAAAGATTTATAGAAAAAGTGTATAGGAAGGTAGACATTGAGACCCAAAGGGGAGAAATAAGAATGCGAGAAAGAAATTCCCTCTAAGAATATACCAACTAGGATGCAACCTGAACTTCCCTTTATAACTGGCTATAGTTCCTAACACAAGGAAGTAAAAAAGCTCATAAATAAACACTGGCATATTCTGAAGGGAGATCTCACTTTGGGACCAGTATTACCAGATCACCCAAGAATAATATTCCGGAAAGCCCTGAACCTCAAGGACAAACTCACTAAAAGTACCTAGACCCCCAAAACCAGTGACCCTAGTCAACAACCCTCTGCAGGGATTTTACAGGTGCAGATCCTGTATGGGTTGCAAAACCTGCATCCCTATAGAAAAACCTAAGAGAACTTTCTCAGACCCCAATCATACAAAAGAATTCAAAATAACTAAAAGTATATCTTGTAATACGGCGGGGGTGGTTTACCTTATATGGTGCCCATGTGGCCTGCAATACGTAGGCAGGACCATAAGACCACTTAAAACATGCATATGGGAACATCGATTTAATAAAAGAAAAGGACTGGAAACGCACAGTCTTTCTGCGCATTTTAAGCAGCGTCATTCCCAAGATCCAGGGCAGGTATCCTTTATGGGATTCGAACGAATAGAAAGACATTGGAGGGGCTCCAATTTAGTAGGGGGACCTTTCACGTAGGGAAGGTTATTGGATATACATGTTGAATCCTCTAACACCTAAAGGGTTATATGTTGAATTTGACCTAAATTGCTTTGTAGACACCTCTTAATTTTCACATAGAGCTATTTAGCTCACATCTTTACACATGGTAGCTACTGTAATTCACCTAGTTCAACACTTATCTATTAAGATAGACGGGCACATGCATCAGAGCCACCTTTCCCCCTTTTTCTTAGTTAGCCACTTCAATTAGCTCTAACAACACATAGACATTTATATCACCTAATAATTTTATTTCACTTTACTATATACTTTTCTATCACTGGTAATCAAAGACAAATAGGATCCATTAACATCCCCTATGATTTGGTACAACTGGGGAATTGGGACCATATACTCACCTGACTATGAAGTAGGGTGTCCTTTATTCATTCAAGTAAGAAACCCCATTTGCCATATCAACATAAGAAAGCAGGGAAATATTCCAATATGAAGGACATTTTAGATAGGACATTTTAATAAATACATTGATTAATTACTGTTTCTAGGGTTAAACAGGCAAACCCAAAGAAGCCAGAGCGATACGCATTTGGAATATAGGTATATGCTAATTAAGAGCCATTTTTTGCTGCATCAATAGGTCAGTAAGCTTGTGAACGCCCACTAAGAGGCGCGAGCCTTGGTAAACTCTATAGAAGGAAATTGACCATTTTGACGCGCACTATTCAATGAGATATCATTGGCCGGCGTCATAATGGCGCGTCACTACACTCCCACTCAGCCTCCCGCCCCGCCTCAACCCAAACATTTAAAAGGCAGCCCATCAAAGTTGTACCAAACAACGTGATGTGAGTGCACTTTTAACTTAAATTGAGCATGCTATTAAAACGATATTACGCTAGATTCTTTTACTGGTTTCATTAACATGCCCTGCTTGCAATGGGACACTTTAAAAGTGAATTCTGAAATATGATTGAAAAGCTATGATTGAAAGTTTTCTATGCCTGATTGGAGCATAACAGAAAAATTGAAAGGAATTGTATTAAGTCACAAACCCACACCACTATCTGGTAAGAGTAACTAGAGAAGGTGGTGGGCACAAGGTGAAAATACCTAAACGGTATAACTGGCACACAGTGGATATTTTGGAATAATTCTATTGTCAAATCAAGTTAAGAAGCACATGCACCTCGGGATAACAGGATAAAAAGCATTACTTACCATTGGAGGATACTATAGATTTGTGGACATATATAGGAAACATAAGCTGACCTAAATTTGAAAATCTGTTATATATATTGCTCTGTGTTTCTTTGTGTATGATTGTATGTAGGGTCCACAGGGATAATTGGACTAACACACGTTGAGCAACAATTAGTATATTGTAGTAACCTTTAGTAAAAATATCTAGCGCGGTTTATTCTTCTTTTGTATTAAGTATCCCCCATTACCTCACAGCAGAATGTGTGACTGAATTCCCCCATTATCCCCATAGCCGAATGTGTGACAGAACCCCCCATCATCCCCATAGCAGACTGTATAACAGAACCCCCCCATCACCCCCATAGCAGATTGGGTAACAGAATCCCCCAACCCCCCATAGCAGACTGTGTGACAAAGTCCCCCCATCTCCCTCATTGGAGACTGACAAAATCCCCCATTACCCCATAGCAGACTGTGTGACAGAGCCTCCACCCCATCTCTCTATAGCAGACTTTGTGAAAGATTTCCCCCATAGCTGACTGTGTGACAGAATACCCCCATCATACCCATAGCAGACTGTGTGACAGAGCCTCCACCCCATCTCTCTATAGCAGACTTTGTGAAAGATTCCCCCCTATAGCAGACTGTGTGACAGAATACCCCCATCATACCCATAGCAGACTGTGTGACAGAGCCTCCACCCTCTCTCTCTATAGCAGACTTTGTGAAAGATTTCCCCCCATAGCTGACTGTGTGACAGAATACCCCCGTCATACCCATAGCAGACTGTGTGACAGAGCCTCCACCCCATCTCTCTATAGCAGACTTTGTGAAAGATTTCCCCCCATAGCTGATTGTGTGACAGAATACCCCCGTCATACCCATAGCAGACTGTGTGACAGAGCCTCCACCCCATCTCTCTATAGCAGACTTTGTGAAAGATTCCCCCCCCCTATAGCAGACTGTGTGACAGAATACCCCCGTCATACCCACAGCAGACTGTGTGACAGAGCCTCCACCCCATCTCTCTATAGCAGACTTTGTGAAAGATTCCCCCCCCCATAGCAGACTGTGTGACAGAATACCCCCGTCATACCCACAGCAGACTGTGTGACAGAGCCTCCACCCCATCTCTCTATAGCAGACTTTGTGAAAGATTCCCCCCCTATAGCAGACTGTGTGACAGAATCCCCCTCTATCACCTCATAACAGACTGTGTGATACTGACCTGCAGCAAGGAAATCTCGCTGAAGTTCTAGCTGTGGGCGTACCCATGCTTGCCATTTAGAAGGTCTGCTGCAGGTGTATGTCTAACTAGAAGTATGCTGGGGATGTGGCTGCAGCGCAGAAAGGTCCTGAGGACTTAATGGAAGAGATGAGTCGATTGGGTAATCCAGGGGGTGGGTGGGGGTTGTATTTCACACAGCAGAGCAACCCAATTTGGGATGCCCCATAAAGAGGATGATCAACCCCCTCTAGGGGGATGTTTTCCTCTTTAAAGAGAATTTTAAATCACAGGTTTGTAGATTATGGAAACCAACAATTTTTTTCAAACCGCTTCGTGCCCACGACAAGACAAAAGCAGCATTATCAACATAAATGAGTGGGGTGTTTTTGTAGCTTCTATTAAAGGAAATGCGGTGTGCCTGTAATTTAGAGTGGTGACATGACTCATTTCTAGAGTCTAGAGGCAGCAGCTAGGGCCATGTCAGTAGGAAAGCCACTATGCTTATCCTTTCCTGGTGCACAACCTGGCCGGAAGAAGATATAACTCACTGATAAATATCAGATAGCTTAATGGGAGTGCTTTCTATGCTCTATCAAGATATTATATGTATGTCATCTGTGTAAACTTAACTAGAACGTATACACTAAAACAGGCTGTATCACACTCTCTATTACAATAATCTCCCATTTTGTTATTACAGTAGTTCCTCCTTTCTGTGATTTATGTATTCCTTTGTTAAAATGTAACCATGTGGTACAAAGCTCAGCCTTTTTGTCAATCCAATCATTGGATTGCCCAATCACCCCAAGTGCCTGGCTTTTGAAGGGTTTGCAGGCTTGTAATTAATAGAACTCACGAGAAACCTGAAAATGTTGAACATGAACCACTGTTCAATTGCCTGCTGATCAATTCCAGTAATCAGAAACAAGCTGCTCCCTTACTGTATATAGTGGCAGTGCCCTGCCTGCACTATGGACCTGAGGCATGACCAACAGTGGCCTTGGAAAACAGGATAGCGAGTATAAAGGCATCGCTCACATATACAATGGCCTTGGCACCCAGAGAGATCGCCCTACACGCCTGTCTCATACATAAAGAAGGTGAGGGATCACAAGTTGTAAAGGTTGAGTTTGTCCGGTGAAGTTTGTAGGAGTTGCTTAAGCCAGGTTATATGCTTGTCTGACTAGGTGAGTTGTGAGAGCACTTTTAAAGGCTTGGAGTGATGGAGAGTGATGGATTGAGCGTGGCACTGCAATATATACGCAAGCAGGCGCCAAGCTTTGCAGCATATTCTTGTAGGCGCCAATACCGCTGCCAGAATGGTGAGGCAAGACCAAGTTGAGGCAATGATGGATTCGATTGCACATGGGGCTTTAAACCGGACCAACACCCGTTATTACTTTAATAATAAAGTAGGCGGCAGCTGTCCCACAATACATCATTCCCCACCGCCACAACTTTTCTCGAATGGTCATCCCTACCCTGCACCAACAGGTTGTGGAGAAAATGATATGTGCACTGCACAATGCAAGGTCCACTGGGTTAATGTAGCAGCTCGGTCGGCCCTGAGCCACGGAGTGTTTTGCCACATATACCTCCACCAGCCAGGATTTCTGGACGTCACTTGTTGCCTCCTGTTGCCCCCTACTCCGTTTCCTCCTCCCCTGACTCTTCACCGGCTGCTGAAAATCATCTGTCCGCTGCACCTAAAGGATGGCAAGGTGGGCTTTGCAGAACATAGTAGCAGCCTTCGGCCGAGCAGGGTTGAGGCACATCCGTTAGCTGGAGCATGTGCTCAAGTTGGTGGTGCAAAGCTTCTCAGACCATTATCCAGACATGCTGGAGCTGCTGCATAAAGAGCTTGCCCTCTATGCCTTGGAGGTCCTGGCCTGCCGTGCGGCAAGTGCTCTATCAGAATGTTTAGTCAGCACCGCAGGGGCTGTCATCACCGACAACAGAATAAAATCCACCTATCCACAGCCAACATGGACATCCTTATGTTCCTGGAGATAAACCAGACGGAGATCCCACAGGACTTGGCTATGCCAGCATCTGAGCGGGTGGTTGTAGTGTTGCCTACCTTCATCTCTTCCACCTACCTGGCAGCAAACACACGATCAGGGGGTAGGTATAGAACATTTTAATGCATAACGAAACTTGAACAGGTTACGGGTGAGATGTTTTCTCTCTAGTGTGGCAGTCTTGCTGCCCTTTAATGTACAGGTGAATGACAAAAGCATCTAATGCCAGGTGTGCCCACAATCACATAGTTTTAGCAAAGGCCAAGAAAGGGTCTAATGCCAGTTGTGCCCACAATGGCATACTTTTAACAAAGCCAAGAAAGGGTCTAATGCCAGTTGTGCCCACAATGGCATACTTTTAACAAAGCCAAGAAAGGGTCTAATGCCAGTTGTGCCCACAATGGCATACTTTTAACAAAGCCAAGAAAGGGTCTAATGCCAGTTGTGCCCACAATGGCATACTTTTAACAAAGCCAAGAAAGGGTCTAATGCCAGTTGTGCCCACAATGGCATACTTTTAACAAAGCCAAGAAAGGGTCTAATGCCAGGTGTGCCCACAATGACATACTTTTAACAAAGCCAAGAAAGGGTCTAATGCCAGGTGTGCCCACAATTGCATACTTTTAAGAAAGCCAAGAAAGGGTTTAATGCCAGGTGTGCCCGCAATTACATAGTTTTAGCAGAGCCAAGAAAGGGTCTAATGCCAGGTGTGCCCACAGTTACATACTTTTAACAAAGCAAAGAAAAGGTCTAATGCCAGGTGTGCCCACTTTTAACAAAGTTTTAACAAAGCCAAGAAAGGGTCTAATGCCAGTTGTGCCCACAATTAAATAGTTTTAACAAAGCCAAAAAATGGTCTAATGCCAGTTGTGCCCACAATGGCATACTTTTAACAAAGCCAAGAAAGGGTCTAATGCCAGATGTGTCCACAATTGCATAGTTTTAGCAAAGCCAAGAAAGGGTTTAATGCCAGTTGTGCCCACAGTTACATACTTTTAACAAAGCCAAGAAAGGGTCTAATGCCAGGTGTGCCCACAATGACATACTTTTAACAAAGCCAAGAAAGAGTCTAATACCAGCTGTGCCCACAATTCCATAGTTTTAACAAAGCCAAGAAAGGGTCTAATGCCAGGTGTGCCCACAATTCCATAGTTTTAACAAAGCCAAGAAAGGGTCTAATGCCAGGTGTGCCCACAATTGCATACTTTTAAGAAAGCCAAGAAAGGGTTTAATGCCAGGTGTGCCCGCAATTACATAGTTTTAGCAAAGCCAAGAAAGGGTCTAATGCCAGGTGTGCCCACAGTTACATACTTTTAACAAAGCAAAGAAAAGGTCTAATGCCAGGTGTGCCCACTTTTAACAAAGTTTTAACAAAGCCAAGAAAGGGTCTAATGCCAGTTGTGCCCACAATTACATAGTTTTAACAAAGCCAAAAAATGGTCTAATGCCAGTTGTGCCCACAATGGCATACTTTTAACAAAGCCAAGAAAGGGTCTAATGCCAGTTGTGCCCACAATGGCATACTTTTAACAAAGCCAAGAAAGGGTCTAATGCCAGTTGTGCCCACAATGGCATACTTTTAACAAAGCCAAGAAAGGGTCTAATGCCAGTTGTGCCCACAATGGCATACTTTTAACAAAGCCAAGAAAGGGTCTAATGCCAGTTGTGCCCACAATGGCATACTTTTAACAAAGCCAAGAAAGGGTTTAATGCCAGGTGTGCTCGCAATTACATAGTTTTAGCAAAGCCAAGAAAGGGTTTAATGCCAGGTGTGCCCGCAATTACATAGTTTTAGCAAAGCCAAGAAAGGGTCTAATGTCAGGTGTGCCCACAGTTACATACTTTTAACAAAGCAAAGAAAAGGTCTAATGCCAGGTGTGCCCACTTTTAACAAAGTTTTAACAAAGCCAAGAAAGGGTCTAATGCCAGGTGTTCCCACAATTACATAGTTTTAACAAAGCCAAGAAAGGGTCTAATGCCAGATGTGTCCACAATTACATAGTTTAAGCAAATAAATGGTCTAATGCCAGGTGTGCCCACAATTACATAGTTTTAGCAAAGGCCAAGAGAGTTTAATGCAAGGTGTGTTAACTAGTGAGTAGTATTTTCCAACACCCAGAAAGTAGAATGCAATGGGTCCCAACAAGTCAGTAGTTTTATTTAAACTGGACCTTCAGCGTGATTTAATGAAAAGCCCAAACTCTTAAAAGACAGTTCCACAGCATCTAAAATTAATATATTTTACATTTTTAGTCACTAACTTATTATTCTTTCCCCCACTGGGCTGCAACTCTGTTCAGGAATTTAGGATACGGGCGCCGCCATCTTGACTCAGAAGCATCACACTTACTGAGGAGAGGAGAGTGGGATAAGGTACAGGGGGGGCGGGTTATAGCTGTGCTTTGCTCAGACAGAGCAGAGCTGGGGTCAGGTAACGGTCAGCAGTCCCAGAATGCAGAGCAGCACAGTCAGGAGGCACTTCCTGTTTGCAGGCTGCCTGATAAGATGGCGGCTTCCATAAGCCGCCATCTTGGATGTTTAAAGGCTCATAACATGCAGTAGATGCAGGTAGGACGATTTTTAATGTGGACAATCTGTATGTACAGGGTGTGGGAAACATATAAGATAGACTCTTATTCAGAGTGAAGGTCCGCTTTAATGCTCAGTAAGTATTATACAGGCGGTGCCAACCACTGAGTCATTTTTTCTAAGCCCCGGCATGCAGAATGCAAGTAATGCACAGCTGACCGACCCCAGAGTGCAATGAGAACAGGCATATGTCCCTTCCTAGCTGTCCCTCACAGACCGCTCTTCCTAGCTAGGTGCCTGAACCAGTGGACTATTTGTTCTTAAACCAAAAAGAGCCTGATGTGGCCTGATCCAGTGGACACTCAATATTTGTTTATATTTGTTAGCAGCAGAGACATACAACGTGCACTGAACAATTGCTCACCTGTTATAATGGAAGGATTCTGGGATATTTAGTCAGTACTTTTTACTCTGGGCCAGAAAAAAACACTGCCATCTTAGGATCACAGACCTACGAGAATATAGAAAATTTGGAAACAGCATGCTGATAAGTAAATCACAGGTCTGGGGGCACAATTCTAACTCAAATGTTTTTTTTACATTTCAGAAGAGGAAAACAATAAGGCAGAACACCAAAAACCCGACATAAAGGAAGTTTTCCTTTAAGCAAGTAGCATTAAAGTGGAGTACTGACACACACCCCAGTGCTTAGAGCAAGTTGTGCTATTAGGGTGTACACCCGAGTGCTTAGAGGATGTTGTGGGATAAAAATACACACAAACCCCATTGCTTACAGTTTCTTGTATGATAAGGGGATACACCCCATTGCTTAGAGGATGTTTGATAAACAATACCCAGTGCTTAAATGAAAAGGTGGATTAAGGTGGCACAAACAAAACCCAGTGCTTACAGCTTTTTTATGATAAGGGGGCACACTCCAGGGCTTAGAGGAAGAGGGGGGATCACAGTTCACACTCACCACATTGCTTACAGCTAGGGTACACAATCACCTCAGTCTTTACAGCTAGGTCTGTTATAAGGGTACGCAGTCACCCCATTAATTACCGCTAGGTATAGTATATGGGGGTACACACTAACCCCAGTCTGCACAGTTAGGTTTGGTATATGGGGGTACACACTCACCCCAGTCTTCACAGCTCAGTCTGCTATATGGGTACACACTCACCCAATTATTGCAGCTAGATTTGGAATATGGGGGTACACACTCACCCTAGTCTTTACAGATATGTTTGGTGTATGGAGGTACAACTCACCACAGTATTTACAGCTAGGTTTGATATATGTGGGTACACAATCACCCCATTAATTACAGCTAGGTTTAGTATATGTGGGTACACAACCACTCCATTAAGTGCAGCTATGTGTGGTTTATGGTGATACACACTTAACCCAGTCTTTACAGACAGGTCTGCAATAAGGATACACACTCACCCCAATAATTACAGCTAGGTTTGGTATATGGGGCACACACCCCAGTCTTTACAGAAAGGGTAGATATAAAGGTACACAATCACCCCATTAATTACATCTAGGCATGTTATATGGGGGTACATACTCACCCCCGTCTTTTTACATAGGTTTGGTATATGGGGGTATACATTCACCCCAGTCTTTGCAGATAGGGCTGCTATAAGGGTATACAGTCACCCCATTAACTACAGCTAGGTTTAGTATATGGGGATACATGCCTCAGTCTTTACAGATAGGTCTGGTATAAGGGTACACAATCACACCATTAATTACAGCTAGGAATGGTATATGGGGGTACACACTTACTCCAGTCTTTACAGCTAGGTCTGCTATCAGGGTACACAGTCATCCCAATCATTACAGCTAGGTTTGGTAAATGGGGGTACACACATCCCAGTCTTTACAGCTAGGTTTGGTATATGGGAGTACACACTCACCCCAGTCTTTACAGCTAGGTTTGGTATATGGGGGTACACACTCAACCCAGTCTTTACAGCTAGGTCTGCTATAAGGGTTCACACAATCACCCCAATGCTTAGACATTGATGATGGATAAGGGGACACCCAGAACCCAGTAGTGACAAGATAGTGCTATTAGTGCAGTAGTAGTGACGACCTGCAGTCCAACCCTACTCTAGCCCTCACTCAAGCCACTATGCCTAACTATACTCTTCTTAAACGAGAAAGCCAATCAGCGTTTTTCCGGGTTCTGCCAGAACGCCGAGCGTGGACGCATGGATTTCTGATGATGTGGAAAGCAGGAGGGCTCTTACTGGTGGCCCAAGAAATGCCACAGTAGTAGGTACCTTGTACAAGGAAAAAAAAACACCCCCTCTGAACTTCTGCACTCCTTACGACCAGCAGGTATAAGCAGAGTATGTGGGGCAGATGTGCACGGTGCCATGCTCATTGCATGCATGTCCACCTGGCCATCCTATTGGTCAGTGGTGATGGGCAGGAACAATTGTCCTGATTTCAGGCATGCCAATGTGGTGGGGGATAAAATGCACCCCCTCAAACCATCAGTGAGCCCTACATGAGAGGGTTACCTGCATTTTCCCATCTAAAAGGGAACAGGAAACAGGTGATCACATGCATGGCAGTCACATCTCCTCCAATCAAAGATATGCTTTACTACAGTGTGCAGTACTTTCTTGCTCATTCATGATTTTTTGCATTCTAGATATCTTTAATTGGATGGGCATCCCCAAATTCCTTACCCAGCCATTACCAGACACGTTAGGTCCACTTTTTGCTTCAGCTGACCAAGTGATGGAGCTGTGTATAACCGGTTAGTGTATGCAGTTAGTCGCTAACGGTTCATGTGGTCATTTGCAACTGTGGACAATTCTAGAATCTTTAAATTATCCATGAGTCCCTAATCAGGATGCTGGTGATTGGAGATAAAGTAGAGGACATCTGCAGATTAGTATCTGGTGGTGGTTGTCATGTGGCTTTTATAAGTAATACATTTATTAAAGTGGACCAACACCCAGGATTTTCACTATCCTGGGTGTTGGTCCACTTCCATGGGGCACCCCTAGCGAGGTCCGTCGCCGGACAAGGTGAGAGCGCCCGCCGCCTCTCACGCGTCCCTCTTACAGGGAGCGCGCCCGCGCCGGCCATTTGTGAATGTCTGGCCGCCCTGCTAGAGGGATGCGCGAGAGGCGGCGGCGGCCCGGCAGGCAGGGAGCTGATCGGCCCGGGAATCTTATAGATTCCCGGGCCGATCAGCGGTGGGTGTTGGTCCACTTTAAAGATAAGCAACCACCAGCCTAGAGTCTACAATAGTCTAGAGCCAGTGGTCTGCCCCTTTGTTGTGCATCCTGATTTAGGATCCTCCGATCTGTGAACCCCCCAGGATGCCCCACTGTGTGAACCCCCCCCCAGGGGGTGCCTCAAAACTCACCTTCTCACTGGCTCCCTCACTGATGTAAATAACGGTCCTCGCATCCCCAGCATCTTTGGGCTGTACACTCGTGCTCCTGATTGCAACAGACATCGCTGTTTGCTGAGCATTAAATATGCACGGCAAGCGGCTCAGTATGTGTATTATAACATGCAGGTCTGCATCTATAAATTATTCATTTGCCTATTTAAAGTGTTTCTATTGGCTTAAATGTGACATCATAACTTCTATCCATCCCTCAATGAGGGGGCGTGGCTTAATTTAACAAATGTTCCTCTTTCCCACCCTGAAAAAATGGCGCATGCACAGGCTCTTCTTCAATCAGGTTTCCAAGCCATGCATATGAGCGGTTAGCAAACCTGACTGACCATACCTTCCAACTTTTCAGGTTTGGAAAGATGGACAATTGTTAAATTAGACCACACCCCCTCCTTGATTGATGGATAGGAGATAGGATATAAAAGTTACAACAATAGACACACTTTGAATAGGCAAACAAATCATTTATTGATGCAGATCTGCATGTTACACTTCAAAGAAGGACAGAGAAGGACAATAAAGGACACAGGGACATGGACTCAAAAGAGGGACAGTGACTCCAAATCAGGGACAGTTGGGAGGTATGTGATTGACAAGCTAACTGCTCGGCTCAGATTTGATGAGAGTCAGCACATGTGCTGTAAGATGTGTTTTTCTTAGTAATCCGGGGGTTTTACAGCAGGGTATCCCAAACCAGGATGCCCCTGGAGCAGGGAACAAAATGCCAAAATCCAGGGTTTTGTTCTGCATTAACTCTTCTGTCTTAGGAGAGGAAGAGATCCTGCAAATGTATCATGGGATCACAGACACGGTAAGACTGCTTGGCTTTCCTTGGGTTTCAAATAGTGGGGCATCCAGAACCAGGATGCCCCCTTGAAGAGGAAAATAACCCAGGAAAGTGAAAGTTCCTCTTTAAGTAATGCAATTGTCATGGCAGCAATATGGGAAAGAGGTGAATATTTTTTAGGCCTCTAAATCGTTTCGCTTCCTTTGCTTGATGGCAGCACAACTCCTGCAGTGCCAGTGTGCTCAGTGAGTCAGAATTGCGTGGGATCTCTTGGAGCAACACAATACTAACAGAAGCCACAATCAGCAGTGTCTACAGCGTGTAATTATGGGGCTGACTGACAGCAAGGAAAGTGTGGAGGAGGCAGTGCAGGGAATGGCAGAAAAATACATTCACGCTCATATTCTGAAGTTTGGAACAGAATAAGGCTGGCAGGTTGAATGCAATACACGCAACACAGAAGATCTTCCTGACGCCTTGGATCAGCCATCATTTAAATAATTAAGCCAATTTAGCTCAAGGACTAGAGCAAGGTTGTTTGGTACAAAAAAATAGGTCTGATGAAAAAAAAAAAACAGTGGATGGAGTTCTTCTAGCATGACAGAGATTGAATGTTATAAAACATGCTGTACATAGCTGTCATCAATAAAACAGAAGATACCTCATAGTATGGGCTTGTCATCTATCATTTTCTGTCAGAAAAGCCTTGGGTGGCACAGGGGCAGCACATAATTGCTGCTTGTACTGTAACCCCCACAAAAATTCAATACTATTAAAGTGGACCAAAACCCTCTCCAGGGCAGGCATACTCTCTCTCTCCAGGGGAATCCAGATTCGGGATGCCCTGCTTTTTCCCCAGGTTGTCGGAAAACTCACCTTTCCTGGTCCAATGGCGCATTCGTGAGCAGTGGCCTTTTGCAGAGCGTGTGTCCATGCCAGGCATTTGTGAATGGCCCCTGTTAAAGGGTAGCGGGGGATGTGGCTGCCATCGCACTCGGATCTGCTCGTTTTAGACGAGCTCTTAGATGAAGGGGCGGAAGCGCGCTGACTGTCCTAGAGGCTGCGCATGCGCCGTAGGACCGAGAAAGGGTGAGTGAAATCGGATGACCTGGCGGGTTTCACATAGCGGTACATCCCCGACCGGGGGCAAGGACCAAAACCCAGGATAATCAAAATCCTGGCTTTTGGTCCACTTTAAGCACACTTAGAGGGCATATATACTTATGGGAGAAGAACCTTGAGCGCAAGGCATTTAAAATAGACCTCTTGTCAAAAAATCTAAGTTTAGTAAATGGCTCCCCTAAACCCCTCTTCATCAGTGATTTAAGCTATTTGAGAGGGTTTAACTATGCTCCTGAACTCCATGGAAGTGGCCATCTTGCCACAATTTCCACAGCCCTGCTTCTAAAAACCCAGTTCTGTGGCCAAAATTACCCTAAATCTCGTTTAAATAATGCTTTAGTTTTAGCCAGACATAAAAAGCCATTAGCTGTAATGACTCGTCAGTGGTCAGAAAGCTCTTAAAATAGTAAGATTTTGGCCCACTGTGTGAAACCCCCAAGGTCGCCTGAAAAAACTCTTCCCGGCCCTATGACGCATGCGTAGCCGCTTGTCTAATCAGCACGCTCGGAGCCACTCGAGCCCCATCGTCCAAGAGCATCTAATGTGAGTGGATCAGAGTGCAAATGCCTGCCGTGGGCACACGCCCTGCTAAAGGGATAAGTGGGGATGCGGTTGCTGGTCGGGCATGCACCACAGGACCGGGAACAAAGGTGAGTTTTTGGCCGACCTGGGGGGTTTCACATAGCGGGGCTCCCCCAATCGGGTTGCCCCGGGGGAGCGAGTATGCCTTCCATGGAGTCTATGAGTGGGTTTTGGTCCTCTTCTAGTATAATCTAATGACTGAAAATACTGTATATCTTTCTCTCACACATCTTTGCTGTTGATGATTAAGATGGAATCCGCTTTATACAAAGTTTTGTAGATACTGCAGATGCTGGTTTTTCATGTGCTCACACTGCGCCTCTGTGATGGCACTGCCAGCTGGCATGGAAGCTCTGTACCATCAGTGTCAGCCACTTCCCCACCCCATCCTATTTAACACTTCCGATATCTTGGCTGAAGAGTCTTTTCAATTGCCAGAGCTTTACTTTTTAAAGTAAAACTCCAGATACACATAAACAACAAATATGTAATTTAGAAAAGCACATACAAATAAAGCACCTATCCCCCCCCCTTCTGTATACAACCAGACCGGATTGTACCCTAGAAATAGGATATCAAACCCCTTGCTTCTCATGCATGATAGCACTCACAGCAGCATCAACTTGAACCTGCTGGACTACAACCATACATGACTTTAGAAAACCTACAACCACCCCCGCCATGTCACAGATAAGTAATATGCCCTGCTTGGCCACAAGGCTGACTGTACAGCCGCATACTGTATAATACTACCTCTGCTTCCACAAAGGTATCAGCAGTCACACGCCGATCCCAGGACTTAAAGGTAGCAAGAGCTTCTGAAGAGCTGAAGGACATGACCCAAGGGGGCTGTGCTCTGGAGCGCTGAGGTGAATATAAAGCCATTGTCTAGGCACATTCAAAAGTATCCCCATTGTTGAAAACGAAGCTTTATTGCCAGAATACTTCTAAAATGAAGTTTGACCCCATGTTCCTCATGATCCTTCCTTTCTGTGATCAGAGCAAAGAGACAGCATAGGACTAAACACTACATCAGGTAAACTGCCAGGCAAAAGTTTGACAGGTCAATCCTTTTAATGGCAGAATGCAGGAGAGAGGTCTCCCACCCTGTTTAATTCAATATATATATATATTAAAAAGAAGTTCAGGGATGCAAAAGGAGTGTGTTTTTAAGTTATGCATTTTTGAGGTAGCTGATGGTGGTTAGCACCCCTGAACAAAGGACAGCAGTTGCTAGCAAATTTTCTGGTTTTAGAGTATCAGCGGGTGAGTGATCTACCTGGCTTTGGTTGATTGGTAACATGTAAAAGTTTTGGTGGTGTAGTCCAGAAATTGCCTGAGCTGGAATCAGGTGGGAGGTGAAGTGCACTGTTTTTTGGGTTGCTTTTCTGTCTCAAAGAGGAACTTCGGAGGCCCTGGAGTGATAAAAAAAAAACTACTGGGTCGCCCAATCTCCTTAACTCGTCCTGAGCCCTCACTGCGTCTCAGTTCCGAGTCCGCATCCACAGCATGCCTCTAGCTGTGCGAGTAACTGTGCAAGACACTTCTGAATAGGTGGTGCAGGCACACCCACAGCTAGAGGAGCGATGCGGGCGGCATCACGATCTTCTTCATTTGGCGGAGCCGAGCAGAATAAAGCACGCCAATTGGCTTAGCGGCCTACGCCGAGAATGCCAAGTGGCCCACGACTGTGCCATGGGAAAGGTAAAAGGTGAGTTTTCTAGCCGATCCATGGGGATACACACTGCAGGGCATCTCAGGATACTCCATCTGAGAGGAAGAGGAACACCCAGGGGAGTGAAATTCCCATGTGTTGTTCATCTGAAGAGTTAATCCATGATTTTGCCCCTCAAATTGAATGAAAAATGAATACTGGTTACTACACTGATGTTTTTTTTTTTTTTACCAAAAAGATATTATTTGGAGCTATGTTAATTTACGTAGGTTTTTGTTATTATTTTTAGAGATGAGCGAACTTTTGAAAAATTCGATTCGACTGATTCGCCGAATTTTCCGACAAAAATCGGTTCGATCCGAATTTATTCGCGATGAATCGCTATGAAAAACGGCTATTTCTGAGCCTCCTAGAGCCTCAATAAGGTTGTAAACCATTCTGCCTTGCTGTAACACGCACAGGATGCGTGCTGGGTTAGTTAAATAATACTTTGAATAAATATCACATGCAGATCAGAGGCATCGCTAATAGAATTGCAGAGCGGCACAATTGCAGAGAGTTGAAGTGGCATCACTATGAGGGGCAGGAGCCCAAACATTGCTTTAAAGAGACACTGGAGTTGGCAGCAGCAGGAGCCCAAAAATTGGATGAATCACACCCTGGAGTTGGCAGCAGCAGCAGCAGGAACCCAAACATTACTTTAAAGAGACACTGGGGTTGGCTTCAGGAGCCCAAAAATTGGATGAATCACACCCTGGAGTTGGCAGCAGCAGCAGCAGCAGCAGCAGCCCAAACATTACTTTAAAGAGACACTGGGGTTGGCTTCAGGAGCCCAAAAATTGGATGAATCACACCCTGGAGTTGGCAGCAGCAGCAGGAGGCCAAATATTACTTAAAAGAGACACTGGGGTTGGCTTCAGGAGCCCAAAAATTGGATGAATCACACCCTGGAGTTGGCAGCAGCAGCAGCAGGAGCACAAATATTACTTTAAAGAGACACTGGAGTTGGCTTCAGGAGCCCAAAAATTGGATGATTCACACCCTGGAGTTGGCAGCAGCAGCAGGAGCCCAAATATTACTTTAAAGAGACACTGGGGTTGGCTTCAGGAGCCCAAAAATTGGATGAATCACACCCTGGAGTTGGCAGCAGCAGCAGCAGCAGGAGCACAAACATTACTTTAAAGAGACACTGGAGTTGGCTTCAGGAGCCCAAAAATTGGATGAATCACACCCTGGAGTTGGCAGCAGCAGCAGGAGCCCAAATATACACTGGAGTTGGCTTCAGGAGCCCAAAAATTGGATGAATCACACCCTGGAGTTGGCAGGAGTTGGCAGCAGCAGCAGCAGGAGCCCAAATATTACTTTAAAGAGACCCTGGGGTTGGCTTCAGGAGCCCAAAAATTGGATGAATCACACCCTGGAGTTGGCAGCAGCAGCAGCAGGAGCCCAAACATTACTTTAAAGAGACACTGGGGTTGGCTTCAGGAGCCCAAAAATTGGATGAATCACACCCTGGAGTTGGCAGCAGCAGCAGCAGGAGCCCAAATATACACTGGAGTTGGCTTCAGGAGCCCAAAAATTGGATGAATCACACCCTAGAGTTGGCAGCAGCAGCAGCAGGAGCCCAAACATTACTTTAAAGAGACACTGGAGTTGGCTTCAGGAGCCCAAAAATTGGATGAATCACACCCTGGAATTGGCAGCAGCAGCAGCAGGAGCCCAAATATACACTGGAGTTGGCTTCAGGAGCCCAAAAATTGGATGAATCACACCCTGGAGTTGGCAGCAGCAGCAGGAGGAGCCCAAATATACACTGGAGCTGGCTTCAGGAGCCCAAAAATTGGATGAATCACACCCTGGAGTTGGCAGCAGCAGGAGCCCAAATATACACTGGAGTTGGCTTCAGGAGCCCAAAAATTGGATGAATCACACCCTGGAGTTGGCAGCAGCAGCAGCAGGAGCCCAAATATACACTGGAGTTGGCTTCAGGAGCCCAAAAATTGGATGAATCACACCCTGGAGTTGGCAGGAGTTGGCAGCAGCAGCAGCAGGAGCCCAAATATTACTTTAAAGAGACCCTGGGGTTGGCTTCAGGAGCCCAAAAATTGGATGAATCACACCCTGGAGTTGGCATCAGCAGGAGCCCAAAAATTGGCCTAAAGACATAAATATGTTTTGCACCATTTGGAAAGTGTAAAACGTGGCACCATGCTGAATCTAGTCGCATGCATCAGGCATTGGTGGGTGGAAATCCTGGCTGATCCATCCCTGATTCATTTTGACAAAGATGAGTCTCTCCACATTTTTAGTTGACAGATGAGTTCTCCTCGCCGTAACTATGGCCCCCGCCGCACTAAACACCCGCTCAGATGGCACGCTACTTGCCGGGCAGGACAGCTTTTCCAGGGCAAACTCTGCTAGTTGTGGCCACAAATCAAGTTTGGCTGCCCAGAAGTCCAGCGGATCCTCAAGGTGTGTTGGCATGGTCATGTCAAAGTATGACATGACCTGCTGGTTCAGGTCCTGCTCCAGGTCTTCCTGCTGCTCATGAGTAGCCTCACTATGCGGGTGTAGAAAGCTACTCATTAGCGACTGAAGACTGAGGCTGCTGCTGATGGAGCTGCTGCTGCTGCTCCTGCCAACCCCCCCAGCGGCCATGGCAGTGGAAGGTGAGCGCAGAGGTCCCCTCGAGTCAGACCTGCGAGAGTATGGACCATGGCGCAGATAGGCATCGGCCAACTGCCTACGTAGAATGTCTTTGTAGTAGTTCAGTTTGTCCTCCCTCTCGGTGGGTTTAAATAATGCTCCCATTTTGTGCCGGAAGCGAGGGTCCAATAAGGTGGACAGCCAGAAGTCATCCCGCCGACAGATGGAAACAATTCTGGGGTCACTACGCAAGCACCTGAGCATGCTTCCTGCCATTTGCACAAGTGACTCGGATGGACTACCTGTCTCCATCTCCACTGCATACTGCCACAGTGTGCCCGGGTCCTCTGTCTCGCCTTCCTCAAAAACCTCTAGCTCCTCTGGCTGCTCCTGCTCCTCCTCTCCTGTCCGCTGACTAGATAAACCAGCCATTTCGCCAATCCCAAACTGTGTTTCGCTGGGCAACTCCTCCTCCTCCTCTTCCTCCTCCTCCTCCAGTTCAGCTCCAACGGGGTTCATGTGGCCGTAAGATGTAAACGCCATGTCTCCAGTGCCCTGACCAGCCATGGTTTCCAACATGGGCTGTAGTACATGAAGCAGTGGAATCACGTTGTTCATCCCGTAATCCTGCCGACTGACAAATAAAGTGGCTTCCTCAAAGGGCCTGAGCAAACGGCAGGTGTCACGTATGAGCTGCCACTGGTTGACATTGAAGTTACACAGGGGAGTCCCCCTATCTGCTTGGATCATCAGGAAATCTGTGATGGCTTTTCTCTGTTCATATAATCGGTCCAACATGTGAAGGGTGGAATTCCAACGAGTGGAAACATCGCAAATCAGACTATGTTGGGGGATACCATTCTGACGCTGTAGCTCAAGAAGGGTGTGTTTGGCGGTGTAGGAGTGGCTGAAGTGCATGCAAAGTTTCCTTGAAGTTGTTAGGATGTCTTGCAGATGGGGGGAACACTTCAGAAACCGCTTGACAACCAGATTGAAGACGTGAGCCATGCAGGGGGCATGGGTCAGGCTTCCTTGGCGCAGCGCAGACAAAATGTTCTTCCCATTGTCGGTAACCATGATTCCCATTTTAAGTTTTCTTGGAGTAAGCCATGTTTGGATTTCCTGATGAATACATTTAAGCAGTTCCTCCCCTGTGTGACTCCGTTCGCCAAGACAAACCATGTGAAGCACTGCGTGACACCTCCGTGCCCTGCACACATGGTAGACTGGAGGGGCACTGAGACTTGAGCCTACAGTGGAGGGTGAGGAGATGGCGGAGGATGAGGAGGCCGAGTCGCACGGTGTCACAGGCCCAACGGGCAGGGAGCGCGGAGGCCGAAGCGGCGTGACCTGTCCAAGTTGCTGCTGCTGCTGCAAAGGGACCACATTCACCCAGTGGGCCGTAAACGACATGTACTGTCCCTGACCGTAGTTACAGCTCCAGATGTCGGCGCTGCCATGCACTTTGCTACACACGACAGGCTCAAGGACTGGCCCACCTTCTGTTCAACAAAAGTGTGCAGTGCTGGTACTGCCTTCTTGGCAAAGAAATGATGGCTTGGGACTCTCCACCTCGGCTCGGCACAAGCCATCAGTTCTCTGAAAGGTGCAGATTCCACCACCTGAAAAGGGAGCGACTGCAGCACCAGCAACTTGGACAGGAGCACATTCAGCTTCTGCGCCGTAGGATGAGTGGGCGCATACTGCTGTCTCTTGGACATGGCTTCGCTGATAGATTGCTGGCGGGATGCATGACTTGGAGGAGGAGGAGCAGGAGCGACAGAGAATGGGTATGACGCACAGCTGCCTTCGGCTGAGGTGCTGGAGCCTTGGCTGGCAGAAATTGGGAGCTCACTTGGTGAGGAAGCAGACTGGACCACCCCTTGGGAGCCTCGGTTCTCCCAGGTCGCTTTATGGTGACGCATCATATGTTGACGCAGGGCCGTGGTGCCAACATTTGGACCCTGGCCACGCTTCACCTTTTGCCTACATATCTTGCATGTGGCCATGTTACCCTCCTGTGGATGCTTCAGGAAAAACTGCCACACTGCCGAGTAGCTACTTTTCCCACCCCCTGGCCTCACTGATTCACTGCTGCTGTTGCCAACTCCAGGAACCCCTGCTCCACTACCTCCCGATAAGGTAGACTGCTGCACAGCAGGTGCTCTACCCCGGCCCCGGCCCCGGCCGGCTCCAGCCTTTGGAATTGTGCCCCCATGCTGACTGCTACCACCTTGCTGCCACAGCTGCTGACTCCGGGGCACTGCGCCCCTCTTCTCCTGATGATGACGATGAAGCCCCTTCATCACCCGGCTCCCAAGTGCGATCGGCTTCATTGTCATCATCATTATCACCGAGTTGTGGCTGTACGTCACTGATGTTCATGGATTCGTCAACAGTGTCTGGCGCAGGAGCTGGAACGCTCGCAGCACCCACGACACTGTCCACATCACTATTTGTCTGCCTAGCTAAAGAAGCCACCTCCATTTCTTGGCTGGGCAGTAGATGCTGACTGTCCTCTATCTGATCGTCCTCCTCACTAAAGAGTGGAGCTGAACCCAAAGCATAGGATACGTCGCTGGGGGAGGGAACGGCGTAGGACAGAGGCAATGGGAGGACAGGGACTGCTCTCGGGGCATGCCAACTCAGGGTTGTGTCAGAGGAACCTACCGACCCTAGACTGGGGGTCTCAGACGTAAGTTGTGATGATGTTGTTGATGAGCGCGTCAACCAATCTACCACGGCAGATGCGTTACTGGTGGAGACCCGACCGCTAGCAGATACTGGCAGATTAGGTCTCTCAGCGTGACTCCTGCTGCTACTGGCCCCCAGTCTGCTGCGAGCTCTGCCTGCAGAATCTTGGCCTCTGCCACTCCTCTTTTCACTTTCAGGCACTTGTCTGCCCGACATAGTCTAACTGGTGTGGTAGTAGGTGATATTTTAAGAACCCCCAGGCAGCGGTGGGTCTATATGAAACAGAATATAATGCACACCAAAAGTGAGCAGTAACACTCAGCCTCCAACAGGCCTGCCTAGTGTAAATAAGAGAGCTGCTTAGTGTAAATAAAGAGGGGTATGCTATGTTACAGAATGGGATGCCCCAACAGCCAGCAGTGCACCTGGCAGCAGTAAGACTATGCACAGCAAAAGTGTCTTTATCAGGCCTAATTTCTATGAGAATAAGTGCAAATGGTTATTATGGTATTAAATAGAGGCTGGTGTAGTCACAGAATGGGATGCCACAAAAACCAGAGAGCATGCACAGCAAAAGTGTCTTTATCAGGCCTAATTTCTATGAGAATAAGTGCAAATGGTTATTATAGTATTAAATAGAGGCTGGTGTAGTCACAGAATGGGATGCCACAAAAACCAGAGAGCATGCACAGCAAAATTGTCTTTATCAGGCCTAATTTCTATGAGAATAAGTGCAAATGGTTATTATGGTATTAAATAGAGGCTGGTGTAGTCACAGAATGGGATGCCACAAAAACCAGAGAGCATGCACAGCAAAAGTGTCTTTATCAGGCCTAATTTCTATGAGAATAAGTGCAAATGGTTATTATGGTATTAAATAGAGGCTGGTGTAGTCACAGAATGGGATGCCACAAAAACCAGAGAGCATGCACAGCAAAAGTGTCTTTATCAGGCCTAATTTCTATGAGAATAAGTGCAAATGGTTATTATGGTATTAAATAGAGGCTGGTGTAGTCACAGAATGGGATGCCACAAAAACCAGAGAGCATGCACAGCAAAAGTGTCTTTATCAGGCCTAATTTCTATGAGAATAAGTGCAAATGGTTATTATAGTATTAAATAGAGGCTGGTGTAGTCACAGAATGGGATGCCACAAAAACCAGAGAGCATGCACAGCAAAAGTGTCTTTATCAGGCCTAATTTCTATGAGAATAAGTGCAAATGGTTATTATGGTATTAAATAGAGGCTGGTGTAGTCACAGAATGGGATGCCACAAAAACCAGAGAGCATGCACAGCAAAAGTGTCTTTATCAGGCCTAATTTCTATGAGAATAAGTGCAAATGGTTATTATGGTATTAAATAGAGGCTGGTGTAGTCACAGAATGGGATGCCACAAAAACCAGAGAGCATGCACAGCAAAAGTGTCTTTATCAGGCCTAATTTCTATGAGAATAAGTGCAAATGGTTATTATGGTATTAAATAGAGGCTGGTGTAGTCACAGAATGGGATGCCACAAAAACCAGAGAGCATGCACAGCAAAAGTGTCTTTATCAGGCCTAATTTCTATGAGAATAAGTGCAAATGGTTATTATAGTATTAAATAGAGGCTGGTGTAGTCACAGAATGGGATGCCACAAAAACCAGAGAGCATGCACAGCAAAAGTGTCTTTATCAGGCCTAATTTCTATGAGAATAAGTGCAAATGGTTATTATGGTATTAAATAGAGGCTGGTGTAGTCACAGAATGGGATGCCACAAAAACCAGAGAGCATGCACAGCAAAAGTGTCTTTATCAGGCCTAATTTCTATGAGAATAAGTGCAAATGGTTATTATGGTATTAAATAGAGGCTGGTGTAGTCACAGAATGGGATGCCACAAAAACCAGAGAGCATGCACAGCAAAAGTGTCTTTAGCAGGCCTAATTTCTATGAGAATAAGTGCAAATGATTATTATGGTATTAAATAGAGGCTGGTGTAGTCACATAATGGGATACCACAAAAACCAGAGAGCATGCACAGCAAAAGTGTCTTTATCAGGCCTAATTCCTATGAGAATAAGTGCAAATGGTTATTATGGTATTAAATAGAGGCTGGTGTAGTTACAGAATGGGATGCCACAAAAACCAGAGAGCATGCACAGCAAAAGTGTCTTTATCAGGCCTAATTTCTATGAGAATAAGTGCAAATGGTTATTATGGTATTAAATAGAGGCTGGTGTAGTCACAGAATGGGATGCCACAAAAACCAGAGAGCATGCACAGCAAAACTGTCTTTATCAGGCCTAATTTCTATGAGAATAAGTGCAAATGGTTATTATGGTATTAAATAGAGGCTGGTGTAGTCACAGAATGGGATGCCACAAAAACCAGAGAGCATGCACAGCAAAAGTGTCTTTATCAGGCCTAATTTCTATGAGAATAAGTGCAAATGGCTATTATGGTATTAAATAGAGGCTGGTGTAGTCACAGAATGGGATGCCCAAACAGGAGTGCACCTGGCAGGCAGTAGTACTATGCACAGCAAAAGTGTCTTTATCAGGCCTAGTTTCAATTAGAATAGGTGCAAATGGTTATGGTCTTAAATAGAGGCTGGTGTAGTCACAGAATGGGATGCCCCAAAAACCAGCAGTGCACCTGGCAGGCAGCAGTAAGTCTATGCACAGCAAAAGTGTCTTTATCAGGCCTAATTTCAATTAGAATAAGTGCAAATGGTTATGGTCTTAAATAGAGGCTGGTGTAGTCACAGAATGGGATGCCCCAAAAACCAGCAGTGCACCTGGGACCAGTAGTGCTATGCACAGCAAAAGTGTCTTTATCAGGCCTAATTTCAATTAGAATAAGTGCAAATGGTTATGGTCTTAAATAGAGGCTGGTGTAGTTACAGAATGGGATGCCCAAACAGGAGTGCACCTGGCAGACAGTAGTACTATGCACAGCAAAAGTGTCTTTATCAGGCCTAATTTCAATTAGAATAGGTGCAAATGGTTATGGTCTTAAATAGAGGCTGGTGTAGTCACAGAATGGGATGCCCAAACAGGAGTGCACCTGGCAGGCAGTAGTACTATGCACAGCAAAAGTGTCTTTATCAGGCCTAATTTCAATTAGAATAAGTGCAAATGGTTATGGTCTTAAATAGAGGCTGGTGTAGTCACAGAATGGGATGCCCAAACAGGAGTGCACCTGGCAGACAGTAGTACTATGCACAGCAAAAGTGTCTTTATCAGGCCTAATTTCAATTAGAATAGGTGCAAATGGTTATGGTCTTAAATAGAGGCTGGTGTAGTCACAGAATGAGATGCCTCACAGCAGACTTAAGATCAGTTCAGTATATATGCACAGTTAGTTAGTATAAGCAGCCTGAAAACGCTAACAAAGCCAGTCAGCCAGCCAGTAACAAACACTCAGGCTGGATGAAAAAAAAAAAAATCTCCCTGTGACTGCCTCCGATTTTTCCTAACTTTCCCTGTTTTTCGCTGACTTTCTGTCTGTCTCCTGCCTGTCTCCTGCCTGTCTCCTGCCTGTCTCCAGCCTGTCCCTGTCTGTCTCCAGCCTGTCTAACTGCCTCTCCCTCACTACAGCGTCCTGTCTCTCACGAATGCAATAGAGAAATGAGGAAAACCAAGATGGCCGCCGGCCTTAAATAGCGCTGTGACGTCACCGGGCTTGCTGGCTGCTGATAGGCTGCATGTGACTGCCCCAGCTTGCACTGGCGCGGGGTAGATGTCTGGACATGTCCCGTCCGCCATCTTAGAATGCATGTATGTAAATGAATGGATGTTAAAGGAAAACTTCGAGCGATCGAATCGCGGGGAAATTCGGATTCGATCCGAATTGAATTTTTCATGAAATTCGGATCTAATCCGGGTTCGTCCGGATCGATTCGCTCATCCCTAATTATTTTGTTAAATTAGTTTTTGTAATAAACTGGCCACAGTTTTTTGTTGATTAAGAGGATGAGTAAAATAGATATAGAACAGCTGCAGAGAACCAATGAAGCTACCATAGGGGTAGGGTCACTTAGCAGGTAGGGTAATGCATTTTTTTTATGGGACTGTGTTTTTCAGGGTTTTTTTGGGATGTTGCACGGTATGTGGGTACCTGTACCTGTAAAGGCTGAGTGTAAAGTTAAAACATAACCGCCTTACGTGCTTGATTTTTGCCAGTCTGTCCTCTCAGAAGTGCATTTTTGGCGACTGTCTCTTGTCACCCATTTCAGTCATCTGTTTAGCTTTTGTCTATATCAGAGGCTGAGATGTTACATTTGTCTGTGAAGGAAGTCCCACTGTGAGACATTTTGCCCCCCCCCCCAAAAAAAACCCCCACAGAATTCAGAACGTCTGGTCAATTTACAACTGGGACCCTGCCCTGGCTCATTGGGAATAGGATGTATAAATTGGCTGTTTTGCAATTAACCCTCTAGCTGTTTTTCCATTAGTACCGCTTACTTTTCCAGTGTTTTGTTAACCTTGTGCCAACTTTTTAAAATGTGCTGCAATCAGTTTCTTAGTGGATTCGTTTTTTTCAAACAAGACCTTCAACTTTTGATTTGTGTTCTATGTTTTACTATGAATAAAATATGATTATATTCATATAGTTTGCACAGTTTCTGAAGGCTTTTGAACTTGGGGTTCAATAAAACTAAAGACAAACACAGAACTTATTCTCAATGCTTGACGTCAATCATATAAGAGTAATATACATAGGCAGCTCTAATAGAAACAGAACAATTTGATGAAGGGCATGTTTCCAGCACTCAAGAGACACTGCAACATGACATTTAATTTTTCAATTGCTGGCCAAATAAGTTAGGATTAAAGATGACAAGCATTGCAATTTTGGATATTAAATCACTTACAGTTCAGGCAGATAGATCATAATGTTTAACAAATTATACAGTATATTATTAGTTCACATGATTTACTTTTGTTCTGTTATGATGAATGTAACCGACCAAAGAAAACCTAAACTGATATACGGGGACATGCTAAATATTTGGTGAAGCCAGTGTGACTTCTGTTGTGCATTGTGATGTGGATTGCAACCTGCAACCTGGTGAGCTTTTTAGCGCTAACACACAAAAAAGTGCCAAAAAGAGTCTTTGTTTTACATTCCCCCCCCAAAAAATCATCTGTACATGTTAGGGCACATTTAGGTACATTAATTTGCCAGCAATGTTAGGATATATTTGCTAAAGTTGTCACTATTTTATTCTGCATAGGATTCTGTTGTTTTCAAACTTTAGAATAAATATTGGTAAAATGATGGAAAAATGATGGGCCTCACCTGTAAAAATTTCCCATCACAGGTACAGGTCATTTTGTGCACTTCTAAAAGCTAAAAAGCTCATCGGGATGTGGGTTACAATCCACACTGCCAGTCACATTGGCTTCACCAAATATTGAGCATGACCCCCCCAGGCTGATAGCGACAAAAAAAAAAAAAACAACAGGCTACAAGGAACCAACAGCTATATGTACCTACCTCATATTTCCAAACTTCAGTCCCCCTGTTTTTCCAACTTCAGATATAAAGATGAACAGGTTTCACCTAACCAATAAGTAAAGTGGTCAGAAATTATTAGTAGCAGGGAAGGATGTTGTGTTATATGTAGAATTGCAGCAAGCGGACTGGCCATAGAAACATATATGACTGACGTGAGAAGAGGACCACAAGGTCCATCTAGTCTGCCCTTATGTGTGTGTGTTCTGTTTACCTCTGAGTAGATGTATGTGTTTCTCTAACATGTTTAAATTCACTACATCTGCTGGAAGCTTGTTTCGAACATCTATTACTCTTTCTGTAAAATAATATTACTTGATGTTGCGCCTGATCTTCCCCCCAACTAGCTTCAGGCTGTGCCCATTTGTTCTATCATAAAAGGCCCCCTTCCCCCCAAAAAAAAACAGGCACTCACCTCTTCTCCCATGCAGCACACCCCAGCCTGTCCAACACTCAGAAACTTCCCGGTTTCCTGCCCCTCGCGTCAGTCACACAGCACTGGCCATTCAAATACCTTAAATATCAATTGAAAGAGTGCTTGGAAGTGTTAATTTCCTCAATAGAAAGGAATTAGGCCTTAAGAAAAATGTGTGCCAAGCTGCTTTGCCCATTCTGTGCGGTGGACACATTTAGATAGTTCTTTAGAGGTGGTGGTTATGGTTTGCAGAAAAGTGTGAGTTACACACACATCGCTGTCAGTGCTAATAGGGCTTGTGGTGAGTCTCTTGGCCCTGAGATGTCCTCTTTGGCTCTGGTGGAGTGGGGGGATGCTGCTGTCCATCTCTCCCCCTGCAGGAGTAAAAACACTGTCCCAGATCAGTCTCAGTCAGGTTCACCGAGCACAAACGACCACTAGGGACCTTGATTGCCAGACCAAATATATTTGGTCCAATTTATCAACCTATCCTGACTGACAGCAGCTATTTGGGGTGTGGAGGGCACACAATTCTCTACAAGTCCTAAAACCCAGACGGATAGAGCGAGAGTTACTGAGTGCTGAAGATGTAAAGCACAAAAAGTTACCAACATTGCAGTTTCAAACCTCCCTCAGCATTACCATCAGAACAAATACTGTGACCCATTTGCTGGGAGCTTCATGGCATAGATTTAAAAGGCTCACCGGTGAATGTAAGCCTTAAAGTGGACCAATACCCAGGATTTTCACTATCCTGGGTGTTGGTCCACTTCCGCGGGGCACCCCAATCACCGCCAACGGACAAGCGAGGTCCGTCGACGGACAAGGTGAGAGCCGCCGCCGCCGCCTCTCGCACGTCCCTCTTACAGGGAGCGTGCCCGCGCCGGCCATTCACAAACGACCGACGCAGGTGCGCACCCTGCTATAGGGATGCGCGAGAGGCGGCGGCGGCCCGTGCATGCGCCGTTGGAACGAGGAACATGTAGGATTTGCGGGCGTCCTGGGGGGTTTCCTACAGCGGGGCACCCCCGATCGGGGTGCCCCGCAGGCAGGGAGCTGATCGGCCGGAGAATCTTATAGATTCCCGGGCCGATCAGCGGTGGGTGTTGGTCCACTTTAAATCCATAAGAAAGACCAAAAATCACCCTGGGATTTTACAGGCCTGAGCTGTTGAGTTCTGTCCACCAACGTGCTACCCAGCTGGACAACAACTGCATTTCAGGGACCGATAAGGGGCAGGGGTGGGTAAGCAATGGTTCTTAAGCTCCAGATTTGTCTTGGGCAGAGCCAGCTCTAGGTTTGTGGGGGTCCTCGAGCAAGAGAGTCTTAGTGGGCCCCTAAATATTGTGTCACATGATGTCACCTTTCAGCTCCGCTTCCTCAAAGGGTCATCTTCTGCTGCTGATCGCCCTCCAGTCCTTATTGCCTTCTCTGTAGACACCAATCGTCCTCTAGTCCTTGTTGCATTCTCTACTGCCACCAAGCACCCTTCATCCCTTACTGCTTGTTTCGCTGCCACTAAAGACTTTATCATTGCTGTCAGCTGTCACCTGGTTCTCGCCACCTTCTGACCTTCCATCAACTGTCCTCCATTTCATGCCACCTTCTCCAATGTTGCTGATCATCCCCTGTTACTGAGGCCTGCTATGAGCAGGTCTGCACACAACACCCAGCATTCAATTGTTCGTGTCCACTGTAAATTGGCCAAGTCTATACCTGAGTGGGCCCCTGAAGATGCCAGGAGCCCTGGCAATTGCCCAGGTTTGCCCTGTGCTTGCGTTGGCCCTGGTCTTGGGGCAGATACTGTGTCAGGAGTGGTTATGGCCCCCACTGCAATGATTCTGGGCCAGGAGCAAATCATAGACAGGGATATCTTGGCCAGGGAGATGGGTTGGGGCATGACTTGTGTTAGAATAGTAATGAGTGAATTCCTTTACAGTTTATGATTGAGATGGGCTGAGTGCGTTTATGCTTCCTTCCCCAATCCGTGGCAATATTTTGGGGGTAAGACATTTTCGGGTTCCAGCATATCTGTGCTTCAGTGCACAAAGCCATGCCCAAAAAATAATTGGCTGGGTCAGTTTGGTGTGGAAAAACTTGACTTGCCCACAGAGAGCCCTGACCTTGACCCTAACCAACACCTTTGGGATGAACTAGATAAATGGGCCGCAACAAACACTAAAATCTTTAAGAAAGCCATCCTGGAAGAGAGGAAGAATTTTAGGGGCAAAAGGGGAGACAAACGCCCCTTTTGCCCCTAAAAATGATTGTCCATGGATTCAAGGATGTCAAAAAACTCCTGTAGAGGGAACGCTTAGGTGTCCAAATACTTTGGCCACATATAATGTATAGCTTGCTGAAAGCAAATGTTAGCAGAAATACATAAAAAGTTCTCCTAGCACTCTCTGCTCATTTCTGCATATGCTCCTCTCAAAAATAGACCAGTTTCCATGGCATCGCAGTACAGTACTGTGCACTGGGAATGAGTCACATGCAGTTAGCGCTGAACTTATAACTTGGATTCTCTTAGTTCTTAGATTAAAACCCAACATTGATTTAATACATACAAAGCCCTGGACCATAATCAAGCAGGCTGACAATCAATACATTGTTTGCCTCCAAGCAAAGCAGCCATTGTGCCAGGATAAGGCGCATAATACACAGGGGGTTTCCAGTGACGCATTTTATTTCAAGCAGCCACAGCTAGATCAAGAGCCTGTAACTTTATATACAATCATACCATTACATGATTGGCTGAATATTGCATACATTAAGGCAGACCTAAAGTGAAAATAAAGGCATGCCTGTCTGCATAAACAAGTAAAAAACGAATCACCTGTTTTTTAATCTCATCTGTCCATTTATCCGTGTTGGCCAGTTGTGGTCATGTGGGCTGCTAAGTGCAAAGCAGGAGCACTGAAGGGGTGAGTAGAGATTCACTTAACCTGACATATTTTAGAGGACATGCATCTCAAATAGCAGTTTACAATATAGTAAAATGGACCTACCTTCACCACGAGCCTAAGAGGGCAATAAGCATAAAGCAGGCACATTTATTTACTCTTGGTAATGCTCCTTTGGTGCTGCCCAACTGAATACCAACAACCATTGGGGTATCCACTTATATGACATGGGATGGCCCATTTTAACGTGTGTATTCTACACGGCAATCAGTTAAGACATCCAGACAGACAGACCCTCTCATAGATGAGGACCTGTTGCACACCTCTGTTTAAGCATCGTTTAAACCAATTATACTCTCTTTCTAACATGTTCATCTGGTTGTTTTTTAAAGTGGACCAAAACCCAGGATTTGGATTATCCTGGGTTTTGGTCCCTGCCCCCGTGGCACCACAATCAGGGATGCCCCACCGTGTGAAACCCCCCAGGTCACCTGATCAAACTCGACTCTTCCCGGTCCTATGGCGCATGCACGGCGGCTCGTCCAGTCAGCACACTTGTATCCGCTCGAGCCCCTTCGTCCAGGAGTTTGTCTAATAAGAGCAAACCTGAGCACGCTGGTGGCCGCATCCCCCCGCTACCCTCTAATAGGGAGCGTGCCTGTGCCGGCCATTCACAAATGCCTGCTGTGTGCACGCGCCCTGCTAAAGGGATTATGGAGATGTGGCCGATGCTCACGCATGCACCGTTGGACCCGGAATGAAGGCGAATTTTCGGGCAACCTGGGGGGTTTCACACAGTGGGGCATCCTGATTCTGGATGCCCCGGGGGGAGGGAATTCAGCGGCCCTGGAATCTTATAGATTTCAGGGCCGTTGGGGCATGGGTTTTGGTCCACTTTGGTCCACTTGCTCACATTCAAAATCATCAGACCTGCATCTACTGCATGTTATAAGCCTTTAAACATCCAAGATGGCGGCTCATGGTGCATCAAGCAGCCTGCAAACAGGAAGTGTCTTTTGACTGTGTCACTCTGCATTCTGGGATTGCTGTCCTTTCCCTGACCCCCAGCTCTGCTCTGTCTGTGTGGGAAAGAATAATATGCAAGTGACTAAAAACTAATGCCCTTATTCATCAAGCGATAGCGCCAGGTAGTGTCTGACGAGCGCCAGGTAGCGGCAGCTAACGGCGACTACCGACTCAAGTACGCCCGCGGCGGTCACAATGACGCATTTATCAAGCAAAATGAGGCTAGCGCCGGCGAGTGCGACGGCTAGCGCGGCATTCATCATGAAGCCGCCTGGACCGAACAGCGCCGCTGCAAATTCCCTCACAGCGCCAGGTATGAGCTGTCGCTCCCTGGCGATGTCCAATGCATTTCAATGGAGCAACCTATAATTAATCATAATTAATTGGTATTATTTTTTTAAATTTTTTTTTTAATGTCAAAAAATCGGAGAACACTTCTGCAATGTTAGGATTTATTTTTAAGTCAGAAAAAAAAAAAAAAAAATATGTGCAGAATTGATCTAACAGGTCTGAGATTAATGTATTCATATAACAAAATGATTCTAAAAACATGTATAATGTTACATTAAAAAAATATGGTTGTTTAGGGGTTAAAAACTAGTTAATACAGATCGCCGCCAGCGCTCTGGGGTTTAAACAAGGAATGGACAGCGACAGCACATTCGGAGCGTGATTTTTTGATGAATATGAAGCTAGCCGTTCGCTCTGGCCATTCGTTGTCAGGCGCTCACATACAACGCTGGACCTGTGAAACAGCGACCCCCCAGCCCGTATTCAACATTACCGCACACCGACTGAGTTGCTGTCATCAAGCTAACGCCGGCCAAGCACAGCGAATACTGGCTGGCGCTGAAAAAATCACGCTACAGTCGCTCATCTGTCGCTACCTGGCGCTATTGATGAATCGGCCTCTTAAAATATATTAATTTTAGATGCTGAGGAATTGTTTTTATAAGGGTTTGGTCATTTCATTAAATCATGCTGAAGGTCCAGTTTAATAGTTTCCACCCAGAAAAAAAAAGAAAGAAAACAAAATTTGTTTGCAAGCTCTAAACATTTCGACTGTACCTGGGCTTTAAAAAAAGGGTCAGACATTTGGTGCCACACTCCTTGACTATTCACATTAGTTTTTTTATATTTTAATATATATTTCCTTTACACCTCTTTTAAACTAGCCCCGTTCCTTGTGTTAAATGTGCATGCGGCTGCCCTCAATGCCATTTTCTCCAGTTCGACTTACAGCACAACAGATGCAAAATGTTCTTGATGAACAGTATGCAACTGTCATGTTATTGCTGTGCAGATACTTTAGATGGCTGCCCTCTAGTGCTCAAAGTTTAACTGAATCATTTGCACATACAGTAATATAACAGCACCAGTAAAATGACAGCAGAGCATGTTCATGACTCCTGAAGCTACCCCATGACACATCCTTTCCAGCTCAGCTATGGCCAGAAATAAAAGCCAGCGCCTTTGCTTCAAATCCATAAGGAATTTACATATAATCAGAGATTTGGAGGTGTAGGCCTTGATTAACTAAAGGTAAAAAAAAAAAACGTAACGCTTGGAAAATTGGATCGCATGCGAGAATTTTTCAAACTTAGGAGCGATTCACAACAGCAGTTGAATTCCATTTGTATACTCGAATGCATTCGGATTTGCGGGTGAATGTTTTGCGTGTGCAGTCGAAAATCACTTTACAACTGGAAAAATTGCACAAATTTTTCATACCCAAATTCTGTGTGTGCGAAATTTGGTCTATTGCTTACTAATTTGTAGCGGAGCAGTATGAGACCTTGTTGACCTTTGTTCTGTTTTTTGTTAATGCTTAATTATGTTTAATTTTGTATGGTGCAATTTTTTTGGTCATGGTGGATTAGGTTGCCCTTTTGGCAGTGTTGCTTTGCATTGCTTTACTCTATTGCTCTATTGTTGTTGTAACTATTTATTTGGGTGGTTTGTAGATTAATAGTGCTTAGTTTGGCTCTGTGGATCCATTTATATGTGAATATGAGTGTTGCCTTAAGCGTCATCATGCAGATATTTGGTGCTAGTTTGCTCGCCCCATATAGGCCTGATATACTTACATTTCCAAGCCACATGAAATGTTTCTTAGCTGTTGCATACAGGGCCAGCTCCAGGGTTTTGTGGGCCCCTGGGAGACAGTGGGCCGCTTGTGTCATGTCACTTGCGTGGCTCTTTAAATCCCCCTGGGATGACTGGTATACTCACCACAAATATGCACCAAGTGCACCAAAACCCGAGGTTTTAAATATCCTTGGTTTTGATACTTGATTTAGGATGACCCACTATGTGAAACCCCCCGGCTTGCCTGTAAAACTTACATAAATGCCAACTCAGTAGCGCATGCGCAGGTGCACAGGCAGTCAGAGAGGTCTTGATGAGAATTCTCGTCAGCTAAGGCCCCGATGAAGGCGCGTGCACCAATGGCTACATCCCTGTTAGCCTCCAGCTGGGGGCATGCATGTGCTAGCTATTCACAAATCCTTAATCGGGAGGCCCCAAAGAGAGGGAATAAAGCGGCCGTGGAGTCTTATAGACTCGATGGCTGCTTTAGTCCACTTTAATTCAGGGCATAGAATTCTGTTTGTCCACAGTGCATGGCATAGAGAGCGGGGAGCGAACAGCATCCCCGGTTTCCCTCCAGCTGATGTGTGTGCTCCTGCACCCAGGTTGTCTGGCTGAGCTCCCGCATGAACATAAACTGTGGTAAACCGTGGATGCGCTGTGGGATCACTGGCAAGGCGAGTATACAGGGGATCCCTGAGAGTTTTATACAGCGGGATGGCCCAGGGACAGGGATTAGGTGTTTGTTAGATTCCATAGCCAGCTAAAACGGGTTTGGGTCCATTTTAATGCGGAACCCCACCCATGTGATCTGAACCTGGAATCTCAAATCTTCCAGGGTAGTACGCTGCCTTTCCCCATTGCATCCCTAGTTGGGATTTCTGGCTGTGTGAACCCCCCCAGAATGCCGCTATCCACTCACCTCTTCCTCGTTTCAGTGGCGCATGCGCAGGCATCTGCCATGTAATTAGTCAGATGGCTCTCATTGACTTCAGTGAAGAGTGCATGCTGGCACATGGCCCTGGTGGTTTGTGCTTGCTCCTGTTCTAGCCATTTATGTAGGCTGAGCCGGGAGTGTGTGCCGCTGAGGATGCATCAGCATGCACTCCCCACTCAATTCATTTGAATCGAATGACATAGTCATGGCAGACAGCTCTCATTGGACGAAAGCCCGGGCATGTACTGTTCGGCCGAGGAAGCGGTGAGTGAATAGTGGCATTCTGGAGGGTTTCACCCATGTGGCATTGCAAGTTTTGTTCCACTTTAAAGTGGACCAATCACCAGGATTTTCACTATCCTTGCCCTACGGGCATCCTGATGCACTGCTGTTTGAAACCCACTGTAGTCACCTTTTCCCACAGTACATGTCTTTATACAATCAGTGCTTTATGGCATGCATACTAATATAGGGCATAAATCTATTGTTTTGGATTCAGTGTCGGCATAGGGAGTGGGTTTCCCTGTGGAGTGCACGCCACCCTGCATTTGGACTGTCTAAATGGATGGGTGTGGGAGCGCGCACATCAGCAGGGATACTGGGGAGCCTTTTAGACTCCAGGGCCTTCAGTGGCAGTAATTGGTCTACTTTAAAGAGGAAGATTCACCTCTGTGTGCAGCCATGGAGTCTAAAAGATCACTTAAAATACAGACAGGCAACTTACAACCCCTGGGGCATCCCCCAACTCATCAAAAAAATAAGGAAAATGTATGTTTTTCTTAACACAACAATGATATTTTTGTTTAGGATTACTAAGAGGTGCTGCTTGTTATAATGTCAAGAATTTTCCAACCCCAACCGAATGCATAGGTTTGTAGATACAACATTGAGTCATAACTTCCTGGATGAAATTACCTTTTCTTTTACTATCAGTTTAAGGTGTTTTCAGTTCATTGTTACCGTTTTCCTTACCATTTGTCAGGATCCTGGTTGCTATTGGCAATGACAACTCCAGAAACCGTTTGGAAACTGAAGTTCAATACAGTTTATTGACAAAAGTTCTACACAAATCCACTGCATTGCAGCATACAAAAAAGGTGCGGGCTAAACAACGCAAAGCAAATCAACACAAAGTCCTTCCCTTCCGGGGTTAAACATAATCGGTTTCCTTACCAGTATAGCAAGTTCACAGCTAGGAGACATGCAACTCAAGTCTTTCATTTACTGGCATAGCAACCTGAACCAGGCTCTGTTTCATCACACTGTTACAATATATGAGTGTGGGTGCAGCGGAGTAAAATCCAGACTTTCTGTTGTAACAGGAACTGGCTTTACTGGAACATGAATGCAATAAGTAAATGTCACCATATATGGCGAATAACACACAGGAAAAAAGTCATAGAGATCACAGCTCAATGTACAGGAAATACAACACAGCAAAAAAAATGCATAGACTACAGATACGCATTGGTAAGAGTGCCATCTATTGTTAGAACTTGTCATAACTGTAAAGTGCAGTAAATTTGGAAAAAAATCACAAATCACATCCAGAGACAAGCAGAGGCTGTTGCAACGTATTGTGTCTCCAACACACATACAGTTTCCCCCAGACTGCTTAGCTTGCAGCCCTTTTCTAGCCCAGCAAATGGGCTAATCTCAGCCACTTGTGTAGGCTGAGGTGGGCAGGTAAAACCCATCCTGGAGGGTGGGGAACTGCAGGACCCACTGCCAACCTACCTGCTGTTCCATATAAAATCAGGCACAGGGAAAACATTTCTAAACAGCTTCAGTACTCTAAAAGTATCGAAGCTAGAAGATTTCCTGGATAACTTATATCACCCAGCTTAGCATCCTGGGTAAAATATATACATCCTCCATGTTATTCCTCCTATGTTCCTCCACGTTATTCCTCCTACATGTCTACATATTGTAACCCACAGTTTTCAATTTCAATAAACATATTATTAGTAAAAGATTCATGCCTTGGAGGAAAGGCAGAGGTTGGTGTGCCAGAGGACCCAAGAAGGGTGCATATGGAGATTTCCAAGGGACTGTTAAACCGGACCTTCATGATTTATCGAAAAGCCCAAACCCTTAGAAAACTATTCCCCAGCATCTAAAATTAATACATTTTAAGTTTTTAGTCACTTACTTATTATTCTTTCCCCCACTGGGCTGCAATTATGTTCAAGACTTTAGAATACGGGCGCCGCCATCTTGACTCAGAAGCATCACACTTACTGAGGAGAGGAGAGTGGGATTAAGTAGAGGGAGTGGGGTTATAGCTGTGCTTTGCTCAGACAGAGCAGAGCTGGGGTCAGGAAAAGATCAGCAATCCCAGAATGCAGAGCAGCTCATTGTTCATTTCAAAATATGTATAGTTTGCAATTATATTATTGTTGGTATTTACAAATAGAGCTTAAAAGTTTCTAAGAGATTCCCTATCTTGGTTGTCATTTGGATATCTCACTCCTTTTGGGGCTGCCCAGCATTATGAACACGCTATATGTGACAGCGCATGAAAAAGTAAAAATATAGCACCTATTAAAAAATTACTAATTACAAATCCTTGATAAGCTAAAGCGGAACAAAACCCAAAGCACCTGGCCCTCGAGTTTGACAGACACCTGTGGCATTATAAATTGGGATGTCCTGCTATGTGAAGCCTGTGATTCCCCCCCCCCCTCCTCCCGGGTCACTACAAAACTTACCTTTTTCCTGACTCCCACTGTGATATAAACAATACCGGCTGCATCCTCAACATATCTGGCCTGAGGCACACTCCTGCTCCCGGCCATTCATTTAGGATGGAGAGGGAAGTGTGCCCTAATCTAAAGAGTACTGGGGATGAGCCCCAAATTGCCATGCTCTGCATGTAAACAGAACCTTATTGCTGATCTTTAATATGGATTGGATGAGAGTCCACGCACGCACCATTGGATTGGAGGTTAGGTAAGATTTACTGGGGAAACGGGGGGGGGGGGAAGGTTGTGCCCCAGGTGAAAGGAACAAATCAAACAAATCACAGGATAGTAAAAATCTTGTTCCACTTTAATTCCAGGAACATTGCAGTAAAAATCTTTAAGCGCCACTCTAGCCTGCGCCGTAATTATTTATTGCTGTCGCTTGAATGTGGCAGACACACAACCTGTTAACATGCAAATCCACCAGTTTCTTACAGTTTCTGCTTAGAGGTAGAGATGGGCGAACCGTAACCACAAAGTTTGGGTTCATACCAAACTTTGCGAGTTCAGCTTGAAGTCTGTGCTCGACGCCCGACCCGAACATCGAAAAGCTGGTTGATGCAGCAGGAAACTGCTGTAACTCACCTCTGCTCGATCCTCATCTTGTCAGTGGCAGGGTGGTGGTTACAAAAAGATGGCCGACGACTCCCGTGAGTGAGGACATGCCTAATGCTGGGACAAGAAGTGTCCTCACTCATGGGAACCACCAGCCACCTTCTTGTAGTGCTGGATGGGGCCGGTTTCAAATGCTGCCGCTGACAGGTAAGGATTTGTGGCAGAGGTGAGTTGCTGCACACTCTGCAACCCCTCAAAATATGGGTCCCCGTTGACTTCAGTAGGGTTTGGGACCCTGAACCGGAACACACACATATATATATATATATATATATATATATACACAAGCTAAGTTCAAGAACACCAGGTTTTGACATAAATAGGACGAACCCGAACCACAAAGTGGCTGAAGTTCATGATCGAGTTCAGCTTTCGGCCAAACCCAGAAAAGCTGGCATATCAATCAGCTTAACCTAATGCAGAGTGTAAAGCAGCAGGAAGCGCCTGTGCAAATCCTGCAGTCCCACAATCCGGTCGGTGTTCTTTCCTCAGAATGGACTTCAGAATGGCTACCCCCATGACTGGCCATCTTTCTGTAATGGAATGGGTAAACCTGCACTGTGCATGGCTAGTGTCGGACATCTTTCTGAAGAACAAAGATAGATGTTGGGTATAGGCAACACCCGACCAGAACACTGTAGCCTCTGAGTGCGACCCCGCTATAATTAGTCAAAGTCTGGTAATTATTATAAAAATATCGTAAACATTTATTAATTATATTATTAAAAACAAAAACAAAAACTCATAATATGTACACTGATATTACGTATTATAACATTATTAGATTTTTGTCAGTGCTAATTTTAAACATACCAGATAACCAGCTATTTCTTTCTGAAGCCCCGGCCAAGGACATTAAGTAGTACAGCTGACTCGTGCTGCTGTACGATTTCAATGGGGAATGGGTTCGGGTCAAGTTTGGTACCTGAACCACACTTTTGTTCGATGTTAGGCCAGACTTTCCAAACCTGAAGTTATAGGGGTTGGCCCAACACTAGACATAAACCATACAGTTTATATAGCTTCAATTGTATTGGATAGCATGGCATTCGCCAATAATCATACCAGAAACCATGTCTTTTTAGGCAAGGTTTTTAAATCTATTGATAAGCAAGTTCAGTTGTCTGTTTGTTTCGTCCAGTCCTTACTTTTCCTACGTATGTGTATGAATATCTGAAGTCATCAGCTTACACCACTTTCTGAATCCAGAAACAAGCAGATGGGAGAGAAGAAAGCGTGTGTTAGTCATATTTTAGCCACGGGGTTGTATTTAAGCATGTATATAACCAGGAGGCATCGCCGGCAAAGCAGGCTCTGCCGTTATCTAAAGCAACTTCCTTCTGCTTCACTAGAGGGCCTTCAGCTGTGTGAAAGGAACTGGGGATGGCCAGTTCCTCCATTATTTATGACAAACAATTGTATTGCTGAAGAAAAGATGTCAATCAAGTTATTTATATTGGAAATTACCAGCTGTTTATAACACTTCAGGTTGTTTTGGGTGCCGATTTAGGCATGGTTTTGGCTGCTATTCCAAAATATACAAAAACCACCGAATTTACTGTTCTCCAGTTTAGCCTGCAGAACTTTCCTGAAGTGCTGTGCTTTATGCAGATACTGAGCATAATTTCCTAAATCATTGATAGTCCTACATATCAGTCATGTTCCCTAATGTCTGCAGCATTTGTTTCTGTGCTAGCATCAGCAGGTAGGGTCTGGAGGGTCATTCAAGTAAATCTGTGGTGGTGGTGGTGGTGGTGAAATGAACCTGCACTGTGTATGGTTAGTGTCAGACTTGAGCAAGAAATCAGCCTGGGAGTTTACTAGCCCTGACCAGCCCATGAGCCCCTTAGCCCCACCCCCACGGAACTGCTGATCAACAAGTGCATTTATCAGCTAAATGCTAGCTCATTGTAGGAACAGATCAAGGACAAATGTGTATATGTGATAAGTTATGGTACTGGAAGTTTAGTTTTGTATACAATGATACTGTAGCAGGTGAATAGGGACCCCACTGACCCCAGCCGACAGCCAGGTTAGTTGGACTACATGCTGGAGGCTACATCCTGCCCCAATGCCCCTGAAGCAGTTTGGCCCACCCGGAATTCTCTCTCTGATCCCTATATCCCCCCCCCACCCCCGTGTATGGTGCATAATGGGTTTTTTAAGACAAAGATGGGCATATTCAGAGACCAGGAAAACACCATGGGTCCTCCTAGGAAGTCTATGTGTGTTGAAAAGCCAAATAGGGAAGAAGTTCACCAAAAATGCAAGTCAAGAGCTCGGCAGGCTTTGTTTTCTATTGAAGAGATTTTGTGAACCCTGAGGTTGTCATCAGTTGAAGCAGAACGGTTGCGCCCTATATAAGACTACAGGTTTGTTATTTTGCTCACTTGGATGCATTTAATGTCACTGCTTCCAACTATGCGTTTTTTCATTTTACTTTTACATTAAAATGAATAATCAGTATGCAGGGCCAACATTCTGAAAGCAATTTCTGTGCAATATATTGCCTCCAAAATGCCACATTTCTCTAATAGATATACTAAGAAATACACTAATACTAATGGCTAATCAAAGCCCTTCTTTAGAATATTGGACTTGTGCCAAATCCCGCGTTGCAGCTATACTAATAATGATGCTATATGCTCTGGTGTGTGTCACATGACATAGCTCCGGATATGTGTACACTCACTGTATTGATGGGTTAAATGCAGAAGAAGAATCCCTATATGTGCGCAAGCTTACAATGGCCATCTATTCCCCAATATTCCAAAAAATTATTTGGAAATGCTTAGGCCCTTATTTAACAAGGGATAGCGCCAGGTAGCGAATAGTGAGCGAACGGTAATGACGGTCACCGCCACGAGAACGCCGGCTCCCCTCCGCAATCACACATTTATCAAGCCGATCCTGCTTAGCGACTGACAGAGCGCCAGATAGCGAATCATTCATCATTATTCCAGCCTCACCCCACAGCGCCAGCGAGCGACCTTGAACAGCGACAGGTATGACCTCTCGTTACCTGGCGCTCTCCAATGCATTTCAATGGAGCAATCTTTAAATATTCTTAATTAATTGCTATTATTTTTTTTTTTTTTTTTAAATGTCAAAAATTCTGTGACCACTTCTGCAATGTTAGATATTTTTTTATGGTTAAAAAAAAAAAAAAAATAAAATAAAAAATTGTGCAGAATTGATATTACAGGTCTGATATTAATGTATTCATATTACAAAATGCTTTGAAAAACTTGTTTTTTTTTTCCAAAAATATGGTTGTTTGGGGGTTAAATAACTACTTTTAACCCATCGCCTCCAGCGCTCTGGGGTTTAAACAAGCATTTCACAGCGCGAGAATTTTTTGAGCGTGAGTTGTTAATGAATATGCTGGGAGCCGTTCGCTATGGCCAGTCACTGTCATGCGCTCCCATACAGCGCGGAACCTGTCAAATAGCGAGTCCTCACCCAATATTCAACATTACCGCACACCGACTGAGTCGCTGTCAACAGCCGAACAACGGCCAAGCACAGCGAATACTAGCGTGCGCTGTGAAAATACCGCTACTGTCGCTCATCTGTCGCTACCTGGCGCTATTAATGAAATACATCCTGTACTTGTATGCATATGGCAATAGAATTATAGGGTATGCTCATGGGGGTGTAGTTTTTAATATAATGTTTTTTTTTTTTTAAAAAAAGCTTAAACCGGACCAAAAGCACAGGCACAGTTGGAAAAGAAAGGTAGCAGCCATTTTAGGGCTTCCTCTCCTAACTGACATAACTGACAATGCACAGTAACAGGAATCCCAGCAGCACTTACTGTTTGCAGATGGCCTGCAAATGTACGAGCCACCATCTTGTTTTTAAAATTTACCACAGCAAGAGTTAGAAAAAGGTAAATGCATTTTTATGTTTTTATGTGCAGCAATCTTAATTGCCACGGGGAGGGATGCATATGAGCACTGTTTGTTGTGTTGGTCTGGTTTAAGTTATTTTTGACTGTTGGTCCAATTTAAATATTCACTACAGCCTCAATAACAAATCATTAGGGGGGGTGTTTGTGGTTATCCATTAAAGCAGACCCCCACTCCACTTTTCCCAGATCAGTCCTCAGGTCTGCTGCATAGCCCATTTCGCAGCATTCCAATCTTTATAGAAAGACAGAAGATTGTGTATTTCTACGTATTCAGCCTCTGTGACCAGTAATGCCAAGGCCAATTGAGTTTGCTGAGTAGACTTGAGTAGCACAACTTTGAAAACGCAGAAGGGAGCATGTTTCAACTAATTTTCAGACCTCCTATAGTAGAATCCCAGAAGATGGTCAACAACATTTGGAGAGTTCTCCACTGCAACACACAGTGCTAAAAGGAAGTCATGTAGTAATCAGGTGATTTCAACATTCATATAAAAATTGAACCTCAAGCTTCCTATTACAATGCTGTATTTCCATGCCATGAATATTAGCCCCCTATTTCTACACTATACTTACCCCTTATACTCCTTAAAAACTAGAAGAAAGACAGAAACACAGCCCACAACCAGTGGCAATGGGAAGCCGCAGGGCAGTACAACACACAAACCTGCACAGGCCGACAACCTAGCCCATGGGATGACACACCTAGAGGTTCCTGGGGAGGGGTCTGCCACACTGCCCTTTATGGGGTTCCTGGGGAGGGGATGTTCTGCCATACAAGCTGCTATGGGGTTCTTGGAAGGGGGGGGTCCTGCCACACTGCCTTATATGGGGTTCTTGGGGGGGGGGGGGGGCTGCCACGCTGCTTGTTATGGTGTTCTTGGGAGCGTTCTACTGTACTGCCTGTTTTGGGTTTTTGGAGAGGGGCATTCTGTCTGTTTTGGGTTCTTGGGGGAGGGAGGTTCTGCCACACTGCCTCTTATGGGGTGCTTCGGAAGGGGGGTTCTGCCACACCGCTTGTTACGGAGTTCTTGTGGGAAGGGGGGTTCTACCGCAATGCCCGTTATGGGATTCATGGAGGGTTCTGCCACATTGCTTGTTATGGGGTTCCAGGTGGGGGGGTCTGCCGCACTGCCTTTTATGTTTTTGGGGGTTCTGACATGCCTCCTGTTATTATGTTTCTTGGGGGGTTCTGACACACCAGAGTTTTTTTGGGGGGTGGTTCTGCTTTTGTAGGGGCGAGGGTTTGACACACTGCGATCTATGGGGTTCTTGGGGCTCCGCTGGCACCCTATTTATTAAATTACTGCATCTGGCACAACCGCTGGGTCCGTGGGGATCTGATGGCACTCTGCTTATTAATTTCTGGCTAGGTGGCACTGGTGCTCTGCTTAATATTGGGTTTCAGGTGACATCTCTGGTGCTTAATTGAGTTTTTATAGTTTTTGAGGAAGTCTGCCTACACGCTGCATAATAATTATTTGGTCTTGGGAGACAGCATGTCTTTTACTTTACCTGCATGTTCTGCACTGCCCGGCAGCCTGCCCCCACCTTGCACAGCACATAGAAAATCTGCATGGGGGGGCAAAATTTAGTGTTGGTGTCAACAACAGAATGCGCTCTGGTGGAGGGCCTAGTCCAAAGCTACCTCTGGGGCCTCTGCTTGTTACACAATGTAATTTGTACAAAATGAAGATATACATTTAAAACAACCATGTTCATAAATTACAAGCCAAACAATGTAGCTATAGTAGTCAAGGATTTATTATTGCCAATGTATAAGTTAATTCCTGGGTAAATCAACCTTGAAACATTTCTGATGACATTTGTTTGGAATTGTATTTGTCACACATAAGCAATGGGTTTGGATGAGTAATCCTTACTTAAGTGAGTCACTATACTGTGAGCGAAGCTCGGCAAACTCTCCTGACCAGTGAAACTGTCATCCTTGATCAAGGTCAGCTTCCATCACATGTGAAGCACTGACTGACATTTTTCAGGCTCTGTAGAGATGGTAGGCTGTACACGCTATACAAACAATCTACACTGTCATATTACTTTTGGTAAAATGAAATCTAGTGCAAAACACAATATTTCTAGTTAAAAATTTAATAGATTACTTCATTTTCAAAAACAATTTCCATTGAGCTCAAGGAAACATCCTAATTGACGATCAACCCCTTGTCAAACCCAAGAAATCGTACGTTTCTACTTCGTCCCTTGGCGATTGCTGCGATTGTTTGCCCCGATCACATGCCTGTAGCTGGCTGAAGGAATCCAGCGGACCATGTGACCATGGCAGCCAACTGCAGCGCTTAAAAAGATGAGCGCACCATATGTTTAAAAGCCCAAGGTTCCAATTCAGAGAATAAAGCAGACCTGTCAACAAAGGCCTGCTTTAACCCCCAACCCTTTGGGGCATCTTGATTTTATTTAGATAACCCAGAAAACGGAAAGGTGATTATTAAACCCCATATATCATGAAATATAGGAGCACCAAAAACAAGATTTTTAGTTCAAGGTCTGCTTTAATGAGGACGTTACCCTGACACTTCTCTTTTTCTAACAATATTATTTCTGTACAAAATTTTTATTTATACTGGAGGCAATCTAGTCCTCACATAAGGAAAAGCATAATGTTTTCAATAGGACAAACAAACAAAGCAGCCATATAATTACACAATATGGGTAAAATAAAGGTGTTCTTGCACCTACAGTACCTGTGCATAGAACTAAATACAACAGTTCTTTACTCCCAAATAAACCCCTTTTAAAAGGACATCTAGAATATATGTCAGAGACTACATTTTCAGTTGGAATGTGTGTGGGCGAATTGCTATGGAAATGATTCTCTGATCTGGCTCGCTGGCTTTCAGGAAACAAGAAGACAGGGTGCTTCTACCATGCCTGCCAACTGATGCCCAGAATTGTTCCATACCCAACACTCCAGCTGCTCTGTGTTCATGTATGCACACGACAGCTCCTTAATTATCATAGCTAAACTACTAGGTGGCAATGCGATTCTCCGCCTCTGAGCTAACCATGGTAACATGCATATCTGTGTATTTGTTTAGTAGATCCTTTATTTTAAAAAGAGAAAAAAATGATACTATGAGACAAATGCACAGGGCTGGATTATGAGAGGGGCGCAAAGGGCTCTAGCCCCGGGGCCTCCACCACTTGCCTTGCAAAGGGGGTCTCCACCAACCTTTGGGTTTCTCCTGGTCCAGGAGGCTTTTCTTGGTCCAGCAACAAGCTATCGGCGCCCATTTGATGTTCCAATAAGTGGGCGGGTGCCAGACAACCACCAATCAGTTACTTGGCTGAGCTATTACTTTAAAGGAAAAAAATACTGTATCTAAGGCCTCCATCAGATTTTGTGCCCAGGGGCCTCCACCACACTTAATCCGGCCCTGCAAATGCATACAACGAGATTAAACATGAAGCCCTGCATAGCCTTTTGTGCCCTTATTAGCGTCAGCATCTGTGGCCAACTACTACTGATAACCTTAAAGCAGCTCACAGGGGCATTTTGATTCCCCCTACAAATACCCCCAGCAAATCATGTTTCAGGCACCATAGACTTTTAAAGTTCCTGAAGAACAAATCACTGTAGACAGGTTACCTGAGTTACAGTATCTGAAAACTTTCAGGAGAAAGATCAACTCAGACAACAGCAGAGAGAAGTAGAAATGGCTGCTTATGCTTTGCATTCACTTGAAAATACTCATGTTAGGGTATTCCCATCTAATGTTTGATAGCTTCGAGAACATTAGCCCTACCCCTCCACTATATATATATATATATGATAAGGCACAAAAAATAACTTTCTAGGTCCCTTAAGGTACAACTTAAATGCCCAAGGTAGAAATTTGTTGGGAAGAGACAAGGCCCATCTGAATAAATGTCAGTGAGCCTTTTATGAATATGGATAAAAATGTGGCAAGTTACTTTCTAGTGCTGTCAGAGTTAAACAAGCAAAGTCTTGTATACACCAAATTCTTAAAGCAGATAACAAAGTTGTTCAGAATGTGCTAGCTACCGCCCAATTTCCGTACCTAACTAAGACATCAGGTTAATTCCAAAAGATGCTAGCAAACAGATTAGTCCCCTTTTTAATTGCTCTGTTACAAACAGACCCGGTGGGATTCATGGCGACTAGCGAGGCCAGGGATAATGATTAGGGATGGGCAAACCCAAACCTCAAAGTTCGGGTTCATACTGAAATTGAAATCCTTGTGCAAGTTCAACATTAGTCCTGAACCTGGAAGAACTTTCTGTGCTAGCAATCATTGGCCAGATGGCTATATAAAAGGCAGGGTCTGCATCATGCCAATCAAGCTGGTGCTCACTCTTCATTAGACAGGGAAAACCAGGCCACTTGGGTGTCAGTACTGGTTAATACCCCTTGCTCAAAACACTTGGGTGTCAGTACTGTTTAATACCACTTGCTCAAACCACTTGGGTCTCATTACTGTTTAATACCACTTGCTCAAATTACTTGGGTGTCAGTACGGTTTAATGCCACTTGCTCAAACCACTAGGGTGTCATTACTGTTTAATAACACTTGCTCAAACCACTTGGGTGTCAGTACTGTATAATACTACTTGCTCAAACCACTTGGGTGTCAGTACTGTTTAATACCACTTGCTCAAACCACTTGGGGATCAGTGCTCTTTAATACCAATTGTTAGTGGAATATCCACTGGTTCAGGGCATCTAAGGCTCTTCTGACAAAAAAAAATAACTTTTTTGTAGTGATATATATATATATATATATATATATATATATATTGATTGATGTATTAATTTTTTTGTTTTCTGTTATTATTTTGAGTACTTTCATCCCTAATAAAGATACCAAAATGATCGTTCTAATTCCTAGGATTCAGACCGACAAAATGTTCTCCCTTTACTCCTACCCATCAACAGCAGTTAAAGTGAACGGTACTCCTTTTCAATCTCAACGGGGACACAACAGGGTTGCCCCTTATCCCTGCTGATATTCATATTAACCCTTGAGCTCTTTCTATGCAAGATTAGAGAGAATGTGGATATCACAGGAGTGATCCCCTGTTCTGGACACATCATAAAGTTGCCGCAAATGCAGTCAACTTGATGCTCTTTCTGTCCAATCCCTAAATCTCCATCCCAAGTTTGATCACTGAACTGGATACATTCAATAAATTGGCCAGCTACAAAATTAATTTTCAAAAATACTAGGCCTTAAACATATATTAATATTCCTAATGGTAGTGTTGCATCATTAAAATCCTCTTATTTTGGGGACAATCTCCTTTCTTGGCACCAAAAGGTTTCTGCTGACTCATCAAGTTTCGTGACCTTCATTTGTGAATAAAGTACAGAAGGAAATATTTTTTTTAAATAAAGTATGTTGGTGAAATGTTTTTTTTCCAAGGTCCATAAAATAAGAACAGAACATTTTCAGAGGTTTTCTAAAGATATTTGTTCTTTAAACCGGACCTGATTTTTGAAAAGCCCAAACACTTCAAAAATCTAAGGTTCAGATTGGCTTTCGCTGGTATTGAGTGCCAGAACAACTGCAAAAAAAGTATTCTTCTTGGGGAAGTATACCCGAGGGGGAAGTAGGCTCTTTTTTCCATGTATGTTGGGCCTGTCGGTAATTTAGAATCTTTTAATCTTGTATAGGGCACTTGGTAGGAGGTGGAAAATTCACCCTTGGTTAAACCGACAGGATGTTCTAGAAATCAGGGAATATTAATTTAACGTTTCCTAACAGCGGCTCGACAAACATTAGCGAAGGTGTGGACGAGGCAGATTATTCCCCTTCAGGTGGTGTTTACTAGAATGGCAGCTATGATGATGAAGTGAAAAGATTCCAGCTTATGTATCTGATTCCTTTGAACATTTTCAACATGTATAGTAACCTAGGATGACCAATGTACTGGCAGACAATATAGCTAGATGGACCTTAACCATGTCAGAGATCTCTGTGCTTCTTGCCATAAACGTTTAAAATTTATATATTTTTTTAATCTCTATATTATCTTACTGCTACGCTGTGGTAAAACCACTTATGGGATGCCTGATTACAGCTGTATTAATGATTTTGCTTCAATTTATTTTGAAGACTTACAACAGCGTCTAAGGTGCGTTGTTACTTTCTTGTTGTATTTGATGCTGACCTTTATGCAGGGCTGGATTATGAGGTGGACACAAGGGGTGCGTGCTCCAGGGCCTCCACCACTTGCCCTGCAAAGAGGGCCTTCACCAACCTTTGGGTTATGGTCTGGTCCAGGAGGCTTTTCGATCTTTGGTCTGACAGGCCGTGGGGCCGGCAACAGTGCCCCCGCGCCTAGGCAAGCCTTTTTTTGTTTTTGCAAACCTGCAGCCAAAGCCAGTACAGGGCAGGACAAAGCAAAGCCGCCATCAGCAACGCTACAGTGATGGGTGCATGCAAAATTGGCAGAAGCGGCCGCTCACTGCACATAAGCCACCAAGCACAGCCGCTGGAAGCTCAATGCAGGGAACGGTTTTCTGCTGCACCAGCTGGGCAACTACACACACCCCCCACCCAGAATGGCAAAGCAGGGGTTCCTGAGCAGCACACACCAATACAAGGGGGGCACAAGGGACTCGATCTGACATTCCAGTAAGTAGGCAGGTGCCAGACCACCACCAATCAGTTACTTGGCTGGACTATTATTTTAAAGGAAAAAATAATACTGGGGCCTCCACCACACTTATTCTGGCCCTGCTTTTATGTACATTATATATACATAATGTGCGGCAGTGCTGTTATTGTTTTGTTTTCATATCTGCTGAAAAGCAACAAATGTTTTGAGAAAGATAAAATTCCCAAACTCACACCCCTTACCCAGCTCCCCTGTACCCTGCATCCAATATCCACCCCTGTCCCCGATCTGTTCTTGCAAGGTTAAGGCCTCAGTGATAAGCACATTGGGAAGCACAGTTAGGTTGGGGCTCAGCAGCTCATATGCTGGCCAGGAGAAGTAAAATTACAGACTGATTTTTGGACTCAGTCCTCCCTTGTAGGCAGCTATCAGGCCCACATTTGGCCCCACCCATAACTAGTTTAGCCCTCCCCTGCCAACATGACGAAACAGTTGTGAATGCAAGACCCTTAAAATTTTTAAGGGAATGTTTTTTTAAAGTACTGTACAAGTGTAGACTTTGTTACTTGTACTATGTTGCTTGCATTAAAGTGGCACAAAACCTTTCTTGGTTCCCCCGTGCATCCCACCTGCCCTTGTCTTTGGCACTGCGGGTGGCTTGGCGGCAGCCCCTTTTTTCTAAAAACATTTTTTTTCACTGCTGAGCCTACTCCCACCTGACATTTTTGAGATCGCTGATTGGCTGATCTCAAGAATATCGTCTGGCCACGCCCCTGATTATTCTGTAGTCTGGGGAGCACTCTAAATAGTGAGAAGCAGGAGCATGCCTCAGCTGCAGGGAAGCCTGAGATGCGTCCGCCAACAAAGACAGACTAATGGGAGCTGCTGGTAAAGGCGAGTTTACTAGCGACCTCAATGTTCACACATTTGGGCATCCCAATTTCTGATGCCTTGGGGGCAGGCCAGAGGCTGGCCTTGGAGTCTTTTAAACTCTATGACTGTGCCGCTTTAAGGACAGCCATGGTTCTTATATCAGGTTATTTATGTCCATCTAGTTTATAATATACGGTCAGATAATAATGCATTCACTGAAAACCAATTGAATTACATTAAATAAGGTATAAACTTTTCAGGGTGGGAAAGAGGGACAATTTGTAAATTAAGCCACGCCCCCTCTTTGAGGGATGGATAGGAGATTGTAATAGTTACAACTATATAACAACTTTGAATAGGGGAATGAATTATTTATAGATGCAGATCTGCATGTTACCCCTCAAAGAGGGACAAATGAGAACAACAAGGGGCATGGGCTCAAAAGAGGGACAGTCCCTCCAAATCAGGGACACTTGCTAGGTATGGAACACACGTGCAAAATCTGAGAAAGATAATGGAAGCTGTGAATACAATATGCCCTATAAAAGATTATATGAATGTTTGATTAAATCTCAAATAATTATAACTTTATAGCAGTAAACGCCCACAGAAATTCTATTTTAACTTGGCTTAGATTGAAATGGCTGAGTGGGAGTTTGCCGCTGTACTATAACTCAGTGTATCAACCTAAACCTTCAGCAGTAAATATTCTGGGGGACAGTACAGTAAAGTGCAAAGAGCTGATCATGAGCATAACCCATATTAGGGGGTGACTGGTATTTTCTTTCCTGAAAGGCAAACACACCCTGCCTAGTTTTTCCTGAGTATGTCAACCTACCTGCAAGCTGTGCCTATAGGCAGAATTCTATGCAGTGGCTCTAGGGTACTTGTGCAAATTCACAATATGGACAAAAGTAATAGGACACACAACTTAAAGCGGACCAACAGTCAAAAATGGCTTAAACCAGACAAACACAACAATTAGTGCTCCTATGCATCCCTCCCCAGGGCAATTTAGATTGCTGCACATAACGATTTACCTTTTTCTAACTCCTGCTGTAGTGAATTTTAGAAACAAAATGGCGGCTTATGCATTTGCAGGGTATCTCTCATGCATTTGCAGGCCATCTGCAAACAGGAAGTGCTGCTGGGCTTCCTGTTACTGTGCATTGTCAGTTATGTCAGTTGAATCCAGGCAGCAGCATGGCTGAGATGCTTGGAGAGGAAGCTCCAGAATGGCCGCAACCTTTCGTTTCCAACTGTGCCAGGCTATTGGTCCGGTTTAAAGCAGATGGAAACCTAAAAATGGGTCCACCTCATCCTCATCTGCTGCCCCCCCCCCACCCACTGGCCCAATCAGCTGGGGGCTTCTGTTGGTTTGGCGGTGGCCCGGTTTTCAAAGAAAACTGGGATTTTCCATAGCCAAAGCCATGCCCTGTGGCACTTTTGAAAGAACCGATCGGCTCTCTCAAAAGCGCCGCTCAGACGAGGGTGCAGCGGGCTAGCCACATCCCCGACTCACCCAGCCATTCAGAAAGGCTGGGAACGGGAATGTGCGGGACCACAGGGGAGCTGGGGATGCAGCCGCCGGAGGAATTGCGTCGTGGGTAAGGTATATACTTTACTATATAATTTAAACTTTCGAAATTCCATTGAAACTGGACTTTCCCTTTAAATAATTCTGTTTAATTGATAATATAGCAGGGTTAATTCTGTGATTTAGATATATATTTTTAACTCAAAAACAAAAATAACTATAGTGCTCAGTTGATCACTGTGTTCTTTGTGCCAAACCACAATCTAACTCCGCCAGTTTACTTTTAGACCCCATTGTCTGCAAAACACTACTCACCTACCTGAAAGGATGCCAAGACTTGAACGCAGAGGATGACATCTGAGGCTGCAAAGGTCAAATATCATATATCAGAGGGCAGCAGGGAAGGCTCCACTAGTATACGTGTAGCTTACTGGCCACAAACCTATCAGCAACTGGCTCCTTGGCCCTAATCTTAATACACCTTTATTTGCCCGTGTGCCCGCAAAGAGGCGCTGGGGATGCTGTTTTCTTGCATGAGCTAGACCCATGGACTCTATTCTTGCCACATATTTTCCATGGATCTGAATACAGTCTACTGCCAGCTAAAGCCCCCCCCCCCCGGCCCCCTGCTTGTCAACAAATAGAGACCCTAGTAAAAGTATTATTACGTAGCATTATTATTAAGACATACGAGTGGAGAGAAACTGACCAAAAAAAATACCATCAAAATACATTATGGCATAAAAAGACTGTAAAAAAAATTGTAAAAACAATGCCAAAAATAAGGCAACGAGCAGCTTACCTAATGCCTTTCGTGTGAGCCTCATCTCCATTTCCTGTAGAGCAGGGTAGAAACCGTAGCAGGTCTCCAAAGTTTGCCCTACTTTCAGTTATATTCCTCCTGCCAAGACCCAGAAATGAAAGCCCAAAAAGTGGCTTCACTTAGAATACATCGAAGATTTTGAGATGCTTTGAAATTGCTCAATTTACACAGTTCCCCAGGGTAATAAGGGTTGGAGGAAGCTACAGTATGTCTGGACAGGGACTTTAAAATGCAGTAATAATGACAGTATACATATGGCCCAGGAAGCTACTGCACATAAATGAAGATAGCATGTCATATGTAATGCTGCCACAAGTACTTCAAATGGGAAGCTAGCCTAATAAGGGGAAAAGGAAATTCCCCTCATGTTATAAGCACCAGGAGAACTTCATGGCAGGTGGGCTTCAAATAATCAACAAACCACATTTTGCTGGCTGTCTACATGGAGTGTGGGATGTATTACAAATTACTATGAATCACATATGCAAGAATGTCACATATGAATTGTATTTCTGTGCACAAAGTTAAAAACTTTCCCTTTACACTCAAAAGTTTACCAGCTTATTGGAATGAAAGGTCCTGCAATAGTATGGCCAATCTTCTGGCCAGAGATTTGGCTCTGGTTCCCTACTCCTCTGTTTCTGCCATGTTTGTTTATTCGTTCATTTAAAAAAAATTCCTCCTCGCTGTGTACTAGCAAACTCAGTTCTCTTCTACTTCTAGGACTATAGCTTTAAAATAATTTGTTATGAAGTCCTTTTAAAGACTTGTCTTAGCCTATTTGAAGGCTATTACTTGCAACAAGACTGACCTTCTAGAGTTGTGGTCCCCAACCCTGTCCTACAAGGGCCACAGCCCTTGTTTTGTGGATCTCCACATAGCTGCCTCTGTCATACCTCACAAGTGTCCCTGATTTGGAGGGACTGTTCCTCTTTGGAGTCCATGTCCCCCTGTGCCTTGTTGTTCTCATTTGCCCTTCTTTGAGGTGTAACATGCAGATCAATTCATTTGTCTATTTAGAGTGTTTATATCGTTTTAACTAGTACAACCTCTCTCCTATCCATCCGCCAATGAGAGGCTCAGATTGCTTGCATTAGACAAGCTCCTGGGCGAAGGGTCTCGAGTGGATCTGAGCGTGCTGATTGGATGAGAGGGCTGCACATGGGCTGTAGGACTGGGGAAGGTTAAGTGAGATCGGGCAACCTGGGAGGTTTCACACAGTGGGGCACCCCCTATCGGAGTGCCCAGGGGAGCAAAGTCCAAAACCCAGGATCGTCAAAATCCTGGGTTTTGGTCCACTTCAACAAATGTCCCTCTTGTCCACCGTGAAAAGTTGGAAGGTATGCTCCATAGCTCTACTGTGGCACTAATCACTTCACCTGTGCATCTGTGTGGAGATCTGCAAAACCTGGCCCATTGGTGGGTCTTGTAGAAGAGGTCTGGGAAACCCTGCTCTAGAGTTTACATGCAGGGCAAATAGGTTGTGTGAGGATGAAGTGAACATGACCCTGCAGTACATTCTAGAGCACCTGGAACATGCTAACCCTTAGGTAGGGTTTTCCTGATTGCAGCTTGGCACCGAACACCAACAAACTGAACCTCCTGTTTCATGGCCATACCATCTAAGATTTGTGTGCGGATAAGGAGCTTCCCAACAGACATAACGACAGGTGAGGCTGGGTGCAGAATAATAAATATTAGGCTGCATACTCTTTCTCTTGTGAATATCACTCTTTAGTACTATTGGGTAATCTTCTATTTCTCTGGTGGTTTATTTAAGACGTAGCCTGTCTGCTGTTTAGCCCATCCACATCCGGAGAAGACAAGATAGAGAAGAAAGTTTCCAAAAAAAAAAAAAGACTAAGTGGGATTGTCCCAAATCCTGTTTTTCAAGACAGTAGCTGTCATAGGTTTCCTTGTGTGATTTTCCTCAGCATTATTAGGGAGAGCAAACAAAAAGCACTACCAAGGCAGCTGAGAAGATCATCAGCCATCTAGGATCTTTACAGAACAAAGTGACCCTTAGGTCAATGCTTCAAAGCCCTGTGTTGCAGAACAACCAATAATTTCTATCATCCAGTCACCAGGCTACTGAATAATGAACCTGGAGATTTTAGCACTGCTTCAGTTATTACTGAGGAGAATACCATGGTCTATAATTAAACCAGAGCAACAGCCTGGCACAGCTGCAAAAGAAAGGTAGCGGCCATTTTGGAGCTTCCTCTCCCAGCATCTCAGCCATGCTACTGCCTGGATTCAACTGGCATAACTGACAATGCACAGTAACAGGAAGGCCAGCATCACTTCCTGTTTGCAGGTGGCCTGCACATCCATGAGCTGCAATATTGTTTATACAATTTACTACAGTAAAGCAATTTAAATTCCCCTGGGGAGGGATGCATAGAAGCACTGTTTGTGGTGTTGGTCTGGTTTAAGTCATTTTTGACTGTTGGTCAGCTTTAAGTACATAGTATTTAGTATCGAACACCCTGTTCTGTCATTGTATTCAGATTTTTTGTGTGCACTGAGCCAGTCTGACAAAGGAAATCTGGATGGAGCAAGCGCTGATATGCGCATCCCGGCTCCTGCATCTAGCACAGGCAAGCAATCAGATAAAGGAATGCCGGGATTTGACTGCAACGCAGCGATGCAGCGGAGGCACATAGGGTACCACCCTAGATCTCATTTAAAGTTATACGAAAGACAAGCCTGATTATTCTTCCATTGTCTTGGGCTACATGTTGCACTGTCCTGAACTACAGTCTGTAGTTCCTAAGTTATTTTTAAAGGTATTAGAGCATTGGAGATTCATAGAAAAAATGAAGCGAAACAGTGGGTGTGGCAACAGCGATGAGATGTAAGAACACAGTGATGAGTGTGAAAGGAGAGAGGAGGGCAGGGTTTCAGAGGCAGCCAATCAGGATGTCAGGGCAGGGAGGGGCGGTGTTTCCGTTCTTGGTCTCCTGAAGGTTGATTGATGGACCAGGTCAACAGGGTGGGGACTGAAATTTGAATGAGGAAGTGATTTTCCTCACTGGAGCCCCTTAATGAAAGGTAAGCTGCTGATATTTATTTTTCAACTTTTGACTTGCCAAACACTTTAACTCTGCTCAGAGGCAATGGTCCTGCACACATGATGAAACTAAACGATGCATGATTTTCCCTCAGCACTCAATAGACAGACCAGCAGGGCTATACACAGCAACCTCCCTACTTATGGGCCTGCTGGGCGTGGAAGTGGAATTATTTTCATGTTGCTGGATGGGGGGGGGGGGTGTTTGATGTTACTGATTGGGGGGGTGTGAGATGTTTGAGAAAGGAGGCGAGTTTATATGAAACTGCTGGATAGGGGGGTGTTTGATGCTACTGGTTGGCGGGAGTGTGGGGTGTTTGAGAATCTATAAGATTCCCGAGCCGATCGATTCCCCCCCCCAATGCATCCAAAATTGTGATGCCCTGCTGTGTGAAACCCCCCAGGTCATCCCATTCACTTACATAGTTTTCCAGCCCCACAGTGCTTTTAAGAGCTGCAGCTGTCAGGCTGCTTAAAGCAAGGAAAAAGGATTATGTCAGCACTCCTTATAAAATTCAGATGCTTTAATATGCACATTTAAAAATATATCTCCATGTCGGCAAAAGGCAGCTAAAAAACAATATCAGACCCTGACAGATGCAAAATGTACCATGCAATGCTTACGCGTTTCGGACTGCTAGGGTCCTTAATCATAGATAAGTACATGGTAAGAAAAAAGACATTTATATAATGTGAAATGTGGACTTACCTCTCGTCACCATCGCGCCAACTGGACCCTCTCCGCCGGCGGAAGCCGCGCTGCGTCGTGACCCGGAAGTGCCTCAGTGAACCAGCAGCCACCACGGGAGAAGGGGCCAATCAGAGAGAGGACCACACTGCGTCACCACGCCGGCTGCGGAGACCGGAAGGTTGCCAGGCAACGAAGCAGCATCACGCCGGCGGGGGGAAACCGAAGCTGCAGAGGTGCAGAAAGTGTAAGTGACATGTCACTGTATACTAGCATAATATAATGAACTTGGCTAGCAAAAACTTCAAAGATAATAGGATAACACTAAATAAGTCATCAAACTATAGGGGAAAACAAAACTACATGAATGACATGAAACTTATAGAAACTCTCATTAAATAGTCATGCATAAGGCAAAAAATGTGGGTGACGGCGAAATCTGCACATGAATTCTGATGCAGATACCAATCAAAATCACCAGCATTACAGCGCAGTTTGGCAAAATTAAAATATAGAAATTATTGCACAGGATATGTTTGTCACTGCTGAGATAAATAAAACTTCAAACAACCAAGGTTGAAGCAAAAGTTATAAAGAAATCATCTGTCAGTAATGAACGAGATATCCCATTTGTGGTTTAACCCATGTGGAAATCTAGTGCCTAGGGTGAAAATCCAGAATGCCTCTCTGGCTAATAACTTTCTATGGATATCTCCCCCTCTAGGGCCCATACTGACTTTCTCTATGGCACTGACTCTAAGCATGACATCTTGGTCTGGGTGCTGTTGGTTGTAATGTTTGGCTACATTAGAGTTCTTGCTGTTGGATAACCTTCCTATGCCCTGCAAGTGTTCAGAGATGCGTGTTTTCAATTTGCGAGTTGTGCATCCCACATACTGCAAATGACAAAGTGAGCACGTGATCAGGTAGATTAACATTTTTGAATTGCAATTGATCAAGGATTTGATGGTGTAGGTCCTGCCTGAAACCGTGGATGTAAAGGAATTGCCCTTATCAACATATTTGCAGAGACCGCAACGTGAAACACCACACGGAAAGAAACCTGTTGTAGCTAACCAAGTATTCTTCTCACAGGACATCTGAAAGAGGCTAGGGGAAAGAAAATTGCCCAGGCTCTGGGATCTCCTACTGACAGTGCGTACCCCCTTGTCCACTACTGCCCGAAGAGAGGGATCAGCTTTCAAGATCGGCAAATTACTTTTAATGATTCTGCTTATCTCACGAAATTCTATAGTGTAAGGTGTACTGAAAGTCACACCCTCATAGGGAGGAGATGATTTGTTGATATTTTTAGTCCCCAGAATAGTATCACGTGACTTATTGGAAGCTATATGTCTGGCCCTAGATAGCATCCACGGAGGGTATCCCCTATCTGTCAGCCTAGATTCGATTTGATTGGATTCATGGATAAATGAGCTCATCTGAGAGCAATTGCGTCGACTGCGGACCATCTCCCCCACCGGAATGGACTTGATAGTGTGAAATGGATGACAACTAGAAGCCAATAGTATGTTATTGCCTACAGTAGGCTTGCGGTAGGTAGAGGTTAAGAGTTTCTGTGACTGACCGTCCACAGTCACCTTCAGATCTAAGAATTCAATCTCAGCCTCATTCATATGGGCAGTAAATTGTAAATTAAGATCGTTTCGATTGCAGAATTCAATAAACTGATTTAAGTCCTCTTTAGAGGCAATCCAGATTAAGAATAGATCGTCGATGTAACGAAAGTAACTTGTAATGGAAGAGCGCCACAAATTGGCTTCCCCATATATGGAGTGGTGCTCCCACCACCCCATATAAAGGTTGGTAAAAGGACGGAGAAAAGGGGGGCGCCCATGGAGGCCCCCCTAAGCTGTAGGTAAAAGGAATTATCGAAAACGAAATAATTGTGTTTGAGTAAATAGTCAGTAGTCATAATGATGAATGAACATAAATCAAAATCATACTCTGAATATAATTGTAAATGAAATTCTAAAGCAACTATAGCTAAATCATGAGGAATAGAAGAATACAGAGACGAAACGTCCATAGTACACAGAATAGACCCTAACCGCCATGTGGCACCAGAGAGCATTCGAATAAAGTGACCAGTGTCCTGTAAAAATCCTGGAAGCCTTAATACTAGAGGTTGGAGCATACTATCCAACCACTTACCCAAAGGCTCATTAAGGCCCCCAATGCCGGCTACAATTGGTCTGCCCTTGGGGGGAAAGTCTTGTTTGTGAATTTTGGGTAAGTGGTGGAATAGGGGAGTAACTGGATTGGTAACCTTAAAGTGTTCTGCCTGGTAACGTGAAAGAACACCCAACGCAGAACCCTCATCTATTAGACTAAATAAGGTCTCCTGGAACATTTTTGTGGGGTCCGCAGAAAGTTTTCTGTATGTGGTGCTATCGTTAAGTTGGCGGAGCGCCTCATCCCTATACATTGCCTTGTCCAAAACAACTACCTTGCCGCCCTTGTCCGCCTGTCTTATAACGATATGGTCATTATTTTTGAGACTAGATAACGCCTTTACCTCTTCAGGTGACAGGTTGCCTCTATGATTGGGACGACTAATGGGTTTGAGGAGTAAAATATCCCGTTCGACAGATTCCTGAAACATGGAAAGCGCCTCCCCTCTAGATTGAATAGGATAAAAATCACGATTAGGTATGTGTGTTGGCCGGGGGGCAGAAACACATGAAAGGGCCGACCTCTGTCCAAGTTCGTGTTGGAGCTGTTCTACATCAGTGTTCCTACACAACTCAGAAAAAAGGGGCGGATTGTGGGAACCATTCATTGGATAATCATCACTGGTTAGCCTAAAGTCCCGTTCAACTGTACTAGTTGTATTAATACTCGGTACCCCAGGGTCCACATCAAGATGACCTATGGGTACATCTGATGTGGTATTTGTAAAATGGCGTTTAAGAGTGAGAGCTTGTATGAATTTATTGACATCTAAAAGTGTGCGGAATGCATCAAAATGTGTGTCAGGTACAAAGGATAAACCCTTTGAAAGAAGCGAGGTTTCTGCAATGGAAAGGGTATAGTTAGATAAATTCAAAACATTGCTAGACCCTAAAATCTTGGTCTGCGAGGCCCTTGTCTTGGGGCCATATTTGTGTTTATGACCTCCCCTCCTGCATGGTTTCTTTGTCGAGAACGTGTCATCATTCGACTTGGATAATTCCGATCTTGGTCTCCTAAAAAAGAGGAAGATTCATCATTATTGATATCACTTCGGTGAAATATGCGTGTAGCACGTCTTCTTCTATTGTCCCTTGTATTGCGGGTATCATCATATCTAGGGATGAGCGAATCGATCCGGACGAACCCGGATTCGATCCGAATTTCAGGAAAAATTCGATTCGGATCGAATCCGAATTTCCCCGCGATTCGATCACTCGAAGTTTTCCTTTAACATCCATTCATTTACATTACAGGCATTCTAAGATGGCGGACGGGACATGTCTGGACATGTATCCCGCGCCAGTGCAAGCTGGGGCAGTCACATGCAGCCTATCAGCAGCCAGCAAGCCCGGTGACGTCACACAGCGGTATTTAACGGCGGCCATCTTGCTTTTCCTCATTTCTCTATTGCATTCGTGACAGACAGACAGAACGCTGTGTAGCTGAGGCAGTTAGACAGGCTGGAGACAGGGACAGACAGGGACAGGCTGGAGACAGGCAGGAGACAGGCAGGAGACAGACAGGAGACAGACAGAAAGCCAGGGAAAGGTAGGAAAAACGGAGCTGGCTGACAGGGAGATTTTTTTTTTTTCATCCAGCCTTTGTTAGCGTTTTCAGGCTGCTTATAGTAACTAACTGTGCATATATACTGAACTGATCTTAAGTCTGCTGTGAGGCATCCCATTCTGTGACTAAAGCAGCCTCTGTTTAAGACCATATAAGCATTTGCTCTTATCATATTTGAAATTAGGCCTGATAAAGACACTTTTGCTGGCCAAAGCACTACTGGACCCTGCCAGCTCGATTCCTGCCCGGGGCATCCCATTCTGTGACTACAGCAGCCTCTGTTTAAGACCATATAAGCATTTGCTCTTATCATATTTGAAATTAGCCTGATAAAGACACTTTTGCTGGCCAAAGCACTACTGGACCCTGCCAGCTCGATTCCTGCCCGGGGCATCCCATTCTGTGACTAAAGCAGCCTCTGTTTAAGACCATATAAGCATTTGCTCTTATCATATTTGAAATTAGCCTGATAAAGACACTTTTGCTGGCCAAAGCCCTACTGGACCCTGCCAGGTCGATTCCTGCCCAGGGCATCCCATTCTGTGACTAAAGCAGCCTCTGTTTAAGACCATATAAGCATTTGCTCTTATCATATTTGAAATTAGGCCTGATAAAGACACTTTTGCTGGCCAAAGCCCTACTGGACCCTGCCAGCTCGATTCCTGCCCGGGGCATCCCATTCTGTGACTACAGCAGCCTCTGTTTAAGACCATATAAGCATTTGCTCTTATCATATTTGAAATTAGCCTGATAAAGACACTTTTGCTGGCCAAAGCACTACTGGACCCTGCCAGCTCGATTCCTGCCCGGGGCATCCCATTCTGTGACTAAAGCAGCCTCTGTTTAAGACCATATAAGCATTTGCTCTTATCATATTTGAAATTAGGCCTGATAAAGACACTTTTGCTGGCCAAAGCACTACTGGACCCTGCCAGCTCGATTCCTGCCCGGGGCATCCCATTCTGTGACTACAGCAGCCTCTGTTTAAGACCATATAAGCATTTGCTCTTATCATATTTGAAATTAGCCTGATAAAGACACTTTTGCTGGCCAAAGCACTACTGGACCCTGCCAGCTCGATTCCTGCCCGGGGCATCCCATTCTGTGACTAAAGCAGCCTCTGTTTAAGACCATATAAGCATTTGCTCTTATCATATTTGAAATTAGCCTGATAAAGACACTTTTGCTGGCCAAAGCCCTACTGGACCCTGCCAGGTCGATTCCTGCCCAGGGCATCCCATTCTGTGACTAAAGCAGCCTCTGTTTAAGACCATATAAGCATTTGCTCTTATCATATTTGAAATTAGGCCTGATAAAGACACTTTTGCTGGCCAAAGCCCTACTGGACCCTGCCAGCTCGATTCCTGCCCGGGGCATCCCATTCTGTGACTACAGCAGCCTCTGTTTAAGACCATATAAGCATTTGCTCTTATCATATTTGAAATTAGCCTGATAAAGACACTTTTGCTGGCCAAAGCACTACTGGACCCTGCCAGCTCGATTCCTGCCCGGGGCATCCCATTCTGTGACTACAGCAGCCTCTGTTTAAGACCATATAAGCATTTGCTCTTATCATATTTGAAATTAGCCTGATAAAGACACTTTTGCTGGCCAAAGCACTACTGGACCCTGCCAGCTCGATTCCTGCCCGGGGCATCCCATTCTGTGACTAAAGCAGCCTCTGTTTAAGACCATATAAGCATTTGCTCTTATCATATTTGAAATTAGCCTGATAAAGACACTTTTGCTGGCCAAAGCCCTACTGGACCCTGCCAGGTCGATTCCTGCCCAGGGCATCCCATTCTGTGACTAAAGCAGCCTCTGTTTAAGACCATATAAGCATTTGCTCTTATCATATTTGAAATTAGGCCTGATAAAGACACTTTTGCTGGCCAAAGCCCTACTGGACCCTGCCAGCTCGATTCCTGCCCGGGGCATCCCATTCTGTGACTACAGCAGCCTCTGTTTAAGACCATATAAGCATTTGCTCTTATCATATTTGAAATTAGCCTGATAAAGACACTTTTGCTGGCCAAAGCACTACTGGACCCTGCCAGCTCGATTCCTGCCCGGGGCATCCCATTCTGTGACTAAAGCAGCCTCTGTTTAAGACCATATAAGCATTTGCTCTTATCATATTTGAAATTAGCCTGATAAAGACACTTTTGCTGGCCAAAGCCCTACTGGACCCTGCCAGGTCGATTCCTGCCCAGGGCATCCCATTCTGTGACTAAAGCAGCCTCTGTTTAAGACCATATAAGCATTTGCTCTTATCATATTTGAAATTAGGCCTGATAAAGACACTTTTGCTGGCCAAAGCCCTACTGGACCCTGCCAGCTCGATTCCTGCCCGGGGCATCCCATTCTGTGACTACAGCAGCCTCTGTTTAAGACCATATAAGCATTTGCTCTTATCATATTTGAAATTAGCCTGATAAAGACACTTTTGCTGGCCAAAGCCCTACTGGACCCTGCCAGGTCCATTCCTGCCCAGGGCATCCCATTCTGTGACTAAAGCAGCCTCTGTTTAAGACCATATAAGCATTTGCTCTTATCATATTTGAAATTAGGCCTGATAAAGACACTTTTGCTGGCCAAAGCCCTACTGGACCCTGCCAGCTCGATTCCTGCCCGGGGCATCCCATTCTGTGACTACAGCAGCCTCTGTTTAAGACCATATAAGCATTTGCTCTTATCATATTTGAAATTAGCCTGATAAAGACACTTTTGCTGGCCAAAGCACTACTGGACCCTGCCAGCTCGATTCCTGCCCGGGGCATCCCATTCTGTGACTAAAGCAGCCTCTGTTTAAGACCATATAAGCATTTGCTCTTATCATATTTGAAATTAGGCCTGATAAAGACACTTTTGCTGGCCAAAGCACTACTGGACCCTGCCAGCTCGATTCCTGCCCGGGGCATCCCATTCTGTGACTACAGCAGCCTCTGTTTAAGACCATATAAGCATTTGCTCTTATCATATTTGAAATTAGCCTGATAAAGACACTTTTGCTGGCCAAAGCACTACTGGACCCTGCCAGCTCGATTCCTGCCCGGGGCATCCCATTCTGTGACTAAAGCAGCCTCTGTTTAAGACCATATAAGCATTTGCTCTTATCATATTTGAAATTAGCCTGATAAAGACACTTTTGCTGGCCAAAGCCCTACTGGACCCTGCCAGGTCGATTCCTGCCCAGGGCATCCCATTCTGTGACTAAAGCAGCCTCTGTTTAAGACCATATAAGCATTTGCTCTTATCATATTTGAAATTAGGCCTGATAAAGACACTTTTGCTGGCCAAAGCCCTACTGGACCCTGCCAGCTCGATTCCTGCCCGGGGCATCCCATTCTGTGACTACAGCAGCCTCTGTTTAAGACCATATAAGCATTTGCTCTTATCATATTTGAAATTAGCCTGATAAAGACACTTTTGCTGGCCAAAGCACTACTGGACCCTGCCAGCTCGATTCCTGCCCGGGGCATCCCATTCTGTGACTAAAGCAGCCTCTGTTTAAGACCATATAAGCATTTGCTCTTATCATATTTGAAATTAGGCCTGATAAAGACACTTTTGCTGGCCAAAGCACTACTGGACCCTGCCAGCTCGATTCCTGCCCGGGGCATCCCATTCTGTGACTACAGCAGCCTCTGTTTAAGACCATATAAGCATTTGCTCTTATCATATTTGAAATTAGCCTGATAAAGACACTTTTGCTGGCCAAAGCACTACTGGACCCTGCCAGCTCGATTCCTGCCCGGGGCATCCCATTCTGTGACTAAAGCAGCCTCTGTTTAAGACCATATAAGCATTTGCTCTTATCATATTTGAAATTAGCCTGATAAAGACACTTTTGCTGGCCAAAGCCCTACTGGACCCTGCCAGGTCCATTCCTGCCCAGGGCATCCCATTCTGTGACTAAAGCAGCCTCTGTTTAAGACCATATAAGCATTTGCTCTTATCATATTTGAAATTAGGCCTGATAAAGACACTTTTGCTGGCCAAAGCACTACTGGACCCTGCCAGCTCGATTCCTGCCCGGGGCATCCCATTCTGTGACTACAGCAGCCTCTGTTTAAGACCATATAAGCATTTGCTCTTATCATATTTGAAATTAGCCTGATAAAGACACTTTTGCTGGCCAAAGCCCTACTGGACCCTGCCAGGTCCATTCCTGCCCAGGGCATCCCATTCTGTGACTAAAGCAGCCTCTGTTTAAGACCATATAAGCATTTGCTCTTATCATATTTGAAATTAGGCCTGATAAAGACACTTTTGCTGGCCAAAGCACTACTGGACCCTGCCAGCTCGATTCCTGCCCGGGGCATCCCATTCTGTGACTAAAGCAGCCTCTGTTTAAGACCATATAAGCATTTGCTCTTATCATATTTGAAATTAGCCTGATAAAGACACTTTTGCTGGCCAAAGCCCTACTGGACCCTGCCAGGTCCATTCCTGCCCAGGGCATCCCATTCTGTGACTAAAGCAGCCTCTGTTTAAGACCATATAAGCATTTGCTCTTATCATATTTGAAATTAGGCCTGATAAAGACACTTTTGCTGGCCAAAGCCCTACTGGACCCTGCCAGGTCGATTCCTGCCCAGGGCATCCCATTCTGTGACTAAAGCAGCCTCTGTTTAAGACCATATAAGCATTTGCTCTTATCATATTTGAAATTAGGCCTGATAAAGACACTTTTGCTGGCCAAAGCACTACTGGACCCTGCCAGGTCGATTCCTGCCCAGGGCATCCCATTCTGTGACTAAAGCAGCCTCTGTTTAAGACCATATAAGCATTTGCTCTTATCATATTTGAAATTAGGCCTGATAAAGACACTTTTGCTGGCCAAAGCCCTACTGGACCCTGCCAGGTCGATTCCTGCCCAGGGCATCCCATTCTGTGACTAAAGCAGCCTCTGTTTAAGACCATATAAGCATTTGCTCTTATCATATTTGAAATTAGGCCTGATAAAGACACTTTTGCTGGCCAAAGCCCTACTGGACCCTGCCAGGTCGATTCCTGCCCAGGGCATCCCATTCTGTGACTAAAGCAGCCTCTGTTTAAGACCATATAAGCATTTGCTCTTATCATATTTGAAATTAGGCCTGATAAAGACACTTTTGCTGGCCAAAGCACTACTGGACCCTGCCAGCTCGATTCCTGCCCGGGGCATCCCATTCTGTGACTAAAGCAGCCTCTGTTTAAGACCATATAAGCATTTGCTCTTATCATATTTGAAATTAGGCCTGATAAAGACACTTTTGCTGGCCAAAGCCCTACTGGACCCTGCCAGGTCGATTCCTGCCCAGGGCATCCCATTCTGTGACTAAAGCAGCCTCTGTTTAAGACCATATAAGCATTTGCTCTTATCATATTTGAAATTAGGCCTGATAAAGACACTTTTGCTGGCCAAAGCACTACTGGACCCTGCCAGCTCGATTCCTGCCCGGGGCATCCCATTCTGTGACTACAGCAGCCTCTGTTTAAGACCATATAAGCATTTGCTCTTATCATATTTGAAATTAGCCTGATAAAGACACTTTTGCTGGCCAAAGCACTACTGGACCCTGCCAGCTCGATTCCTGCCCGGGGCATCCCATTCTGTGACTAAAGCAGCCTCTGTTTAAGACCATATAAGCATTTGCTCTTATCATATTTGAAATTAGGCCTGATAAAGACACTTTTGCTGGCCAAAGCACTACTGGACCCTGCCAGCTCGATTCCTGCCCGGGGCATCCCATTCTGTGACTAAAGCAGCCTCTGTTTAAGACCATATAAGCATTTGCTCTTATCATATTTGAAATTAGCCTGATAAAGACACTTTTGCTGGCCAAAGCCCTACTGGACCCTGCCAGGTCCATTCCTGCCCAGGGCATCCCATTCTGTGACTAAAGCAGCCTCTGTTTAAGACCATATAAGCATTTGCTCTTATCATATTTGAAATTAGGCCTGATAAAGACACTTTTGCTGGCCAAAGCCCTACTGGACCCTGCCAGGTCGATTCCTGCCCAGGGCATCCCATTCTGTGACTAAAGCAGCCTCTGTTTAAGACCATATAAGCATTTGCTCTTATCATATTTGAAATTAGGCCTGATAAAGACACTTTTGCTGGCCAAAGCACTACTGGACCCTGCCAGGTCGATTCCTGCCCAGGGCATCCCATTCTGTGACTAAAGCAGCCTCTGTTTAAGACCATATAAGCATTTGCTCTTATCATATTTGAAATTAGGCCTGATAAAGACACTTTTGCTGGCCAAAGCCCTACTGGACCCTGCCAGGTCGATTCCTGCCCAGGGCATCCCATTCTGTGACTAAAGCAGCCTCTGTTTAAGACCATATAAGCATTTGCTCTTATCATATTTGAAATTAGGCCTGATAAAGACACTTTTGCTGGCCAAAGCACTACTGGACCCTGCCAGGTCGATTCCTGCCCAGGGCATCCCATTCTGTGACTAAAGCAGCCTCTGTTTAAGACCATATAAGCATTTGCTCTTATCATATTTGAAATTAGGCCTGATAAAGACACTTTTGCTGGCCAAAGCCCTACTGGACCCTGCCAGGTCGATTCCTGCCCAGGGCATCCCATTCTGTGACTAAAGCAGCCTCTGTTTAAGACCATATAAGCATTTGCTCTTATCATATTTGAAATTAGGCCTGATAAAGACACTTTTGCTGGCCAAAGCACTACTGGACCCTGCCAGCTCGATTCCTGCCCGGGGCATCCCATTCTGTGACTAAAGCAGCCTCTGTTTAAGACCATATAAGCATTTGCTCTTATCATATTTGAAATTAGGCCTGATAAAGACACTTTTGCTGGCCAAAGCCCTACTGGACCCTGCCAGGTCCATTCCTGCCCAGGGCATCCCATTCTGTGACTAAAGCAGCCTCTGTTTAAGACCATATAAGCATTTGCTCTTATCATATTTATATTATAAGACACTTTTGCTGGGCATAGGCTTACTGCTGCCTGCCAGGTGCACTTCTGTTGAGGCATCCCATTCTGTAACATAGCATACCCCTCTTTATTTACACTAAGCAGCTCTCTTATTTACACTAAGCAGGCCTGTTGGAGGCTGAGTGTTACTGCTCACTTTTGGTGTGCATTATATTCTGTTTTATATAGACCCACTGCTGCCTGGGGGTTCTTAAAATATCACCTACTACCACGCCAGTTAGACTATGTCGGGCAGACAAGTGCCTGGAAGTGAAAAGAGGAGTGGCAGAGGCCAAGATTCCGCAGGCAGAGCTCGCATCAGACTGGGGGCCAGTAGCAGCAGGAGTCACGCTGAGAGACCTAATCTGCCAGTATCTGCTAGCGGTCGGGTCTCCACCAGTAACGCATCTGCCGTGGTAGATTGGCTGACGCGCTCATCAACAACATCATCACAACTTACATCTGAGACCCCCAGTCTAGGGTCGGTAGGTTCCTCTGACACAACCCTGAGTTGGCATGCCCCGAGAGCAGTCCCTGTCCTCCCATTGCCTCTGTCCTACGCCGTTCCCTCCCCCAGCGACGTATCCTATGCTTTGGGTTCAGCTCCACTCTTTAGTGAGGAGGACGATCAGATACAGGAGGACAGTCAGCAGCTACTGCCCAGCCAAGAAATGGAGGTGGCTTCTTTAGCTAGGCAGACAAATAGTGATGTGGACAGTGTCGTGGGTGCTGCGAGCGTTCCAGCTCCTGCGCCAGACACTGTTGACGAATCCACGAACATCAGTGACGTACAGCCACAACCCGGTGATGATGATGATGATGACGATGAAGCCGATCGCACTTGGGAGCCGGGTGATGAAGGGGCTTCATCGTCATCATCAGGAGAAGAGGGGCGCAGGTTGCCCCGGAGTCAGCAGCTGAGGCAGCAAGGTGGTAGCAGTCAGCATGGGGGCACAATTCCAAAGGCTGGAGCCGGCCGGGGCCGGGGCCGGGGTAGAGCACCTGCTGTGCGGCAGTCTACCTTATCGGGAGGTAGTGGAGCAGGGGTTCCTGGAGTTGACAACAGCAGCAGTGAATCAGTGAGGCCAGGGGGTGGGAAAAGTAGCTACTCGGCAGTGTGGCAGTTTTTCCTGAGGCATCCGCAGGAGGGTAACATGGCCACATGCAAGATATGTAGGCAAAAGGTGAAGCGTGGCCAGGGTCCAAATGTTGGCACCACGGCCCTGCGTCAACATATGATGCGTCACCATAAAACGACCTGGGAGAACCGAGGCTCCCAAGGGGTGGTCCAGTCTGCTTCCTCACCAAGTGAGCTCCCAATTTCTGCCAGCCAAGGCTCCAGCACCTCAGCCGAAGGCAGCTGTGCGTCACACCCATCCTCTGTCGCTCCTGCTCCTCCTCCTCCTCCTCCAAGTCATGCATCCCGCCAGCAATCCATCAGCGAAGCCATGTCCAAGAGACAGCAGTATGCGCCCACTCATCCTACGGCGCAGAAGCTGAATGTGCTCCTGTCCAAGTTGCTGGTGCTGCAGTCGCTCCCTTTTCAGGTGGTGGAATCTGCACCTTTCAGAGAACTGATGGCTTGTGCCGAGCCGAGGTGGAGAGTCCCAAGCCGTCATTTCTTTGCCAAGAAGGCAGTACCAGCGCTGCACACTTTTGTTGAACAGAAGGTGGGCCAGTCCTTGAGCCTGTCGGTGTGTAGCAAAATACATGGCAGCGCCGACATCTGGAGCTGTAACTACGGTCAGGGGCAGTACATGTCGTTTACGGCCCACTGGGTGAATGTGGTCCCTTTGCAGCAGCAACTTGGACAGGTCACGCCGCTTCGGCCTCCGCGCTCTCTGCCCATTGGGCCTGTGACACCGTGCGACTCGGCCTCCTCATCCTCCGCCATCTCCTCACCCTCCACTGTAGGCTCAAGTCTCAGTGCCCCTCCAGTCTACCATGTGTGCAGGGCACTGAGGTGTCACGCAGTGCTTCACATGGTTTGTCTTGGCGAACGGAGTCACACAGGGGAGGAACTGCTTAAATGTATTCATCAGGAAATCCAAACATGGCTTACTCCGAGAAAACTTAAAATGGGAATCATGGTTACCGACAATGGGAAGAACATTTTGTCTGCGCTGCGCCAAGGAAGCCTGACCCATGCCCCCTGCATGGCTCACGTCTTCAATCTGGTTGTCAAGCGGTTTCTGAAGTGTTCCCCCCATCTGCAGGACATCCTAACAACTTCACGGAAACTTTGCATGCACTTCAGCCACTCCTACACCGCCAAACACACCCTTCTTGAGCTACAGCGTCAGAATGGTATCCCCCAACATAGTCTGATTTGCGATGTTTCCACCCGTTGGAATTCCACCCTTCACATGTTGGACCGATTATATGAACAGAGAAAAGCCATCACGGATTTCCTGATGATCCAAGCAGATAGGGGGACTCCCCTGTGTAACTTCAATGTCAACCAGTGGCAGCTCATACGTGACACCTGCCGTTTGCTCAGGCCCTTTGAGGAAGCCACTTTATTTGTCAGTCGGCAGGATTACGGGATGAACGACGTGATTCCACTGCTTCATGTACTACAGCACATGTTGGAAACCATGGCTGGTCAGGGCACTGGAGACATGGCGTTTACATCTTACGGCCACATGAACCCCCTTGGAGCTGAACTGGAGGAGGAGGAGGAGGAAGAGGAGGAGGAGGAGTTGCCCAGCGAAACACAGTTTAGGCTTGGCGAAATGGCTGGTTTATCTAGTCAGCGGACAGGAGAGGAGGAGCAGGAGCAGCCAGAGGAGCTAGAGGTTTTTGAGGAAGGAGAGACAGAGGACCCGGGCACACCGTGGCAGTATGCAGTGGAGATGGAGACAGGTAGTCCATCCGAGTCACTTGCGCAAATGGCACGAAGCATGCTCACGTGCTTGCGTAGTGACCCCAGAATTGTTTCCATCTGTCGGCGGGATGACTTCTGGCTGTCCACCTTATTGGACCCTCGCTTCCGGCACAAAATGGGGGCATTTTTTAAACCCACCGAGAGGGAGGACAAACTCAACTACTACAAAGACATTCTACGTAGGCAGTTGGCCGATGCCTATCTGCGCCATGGTCCATACTCTCGCAGGTCTGACTCGAGGGGACCTCTGCGCTCACCTTCCACTGCCATGGCCGCTGGGGGGGTTGGCAGCAGCAGCAGCAGAAGCTCCATCAGCAGCAGCAGCCTCAGTCTTCAGTCGCTAATGAGTAGCTTTCTACACCCGCATAGTGAGGCTACTCATGAGCAGCAGGAAGACCTGGAGCAGGACCTGAACCAGCAGGTCATGTCATACTTTGACATGACCATGCCAACACACCTTGAGGATCCGCTGGACTTCTGGGCAGCCAAACTTGATTTGTGGCCGCAACTAGCAGAGTTTGCCCTGGAAAAGCTGTCCTGCCCGGCAAGTAGCGTGCCATCTGAGCGGGTGTTTAGTGCGGCGGGGGCCATAGTTACGGCGAGGAGAACTCGTCTGTCAACTAAAAATGTGGAGAGACTCACCTTTGTCAAAATGAATCAGGGATGGATCAGCCAGGATTTCCACCCACCAATGCCTGATGCATGCGACTAGATTCAGCATGGTGCCACGTTTTACACTTTCCAAATGGTGCAAAACATATTTATGTCTTTAGGCCATTTTTTGGGCTCCTGCTGCTGCTACTGTCAACTCCTGCCAACTCCAGGGTGTGATTCATCCAATTTTTGGGCTCCTGAGGCCAACTCCAGTGTATATTTGGGCTCCTGCTGCTGCTGCTGCCAACTTCTGCCAACTCCAGGGTGTGATTCATCCAATTTTTGGGCTCCTGAGGCCAACTCCAGTGTATATTTGGGCTCCTGCTGCTGCTACTGTCAACTCCTGCCAACTCCAGGGTGTGATTCATCCAATTTTTGGGCTCCTGAGGCCAACTCCAGTGTATATTTGGGCTCCTGCTGCTGCTGCTGCCAACTTCTGCCAACTCCAGGGTGTGATTCATCCAATTTTTGGGCTCCTGAGGCCAACTCCAGTGTATATTTGGGCTCCTGCTGCTGCTACTGTCAACTCCTGCCAACTCCAGGGTGTGATTCATCCAATTTTTGGGCTCCTGAGGCCAACTCCAGTGTATATTTGGGCTCCTGCTGCTGCTACTGTCAACTCCTGCCAACTCCAGGGTGTGATTCATCCAATTTTTGGGCTCCTGAAGCCAACTCCAGTGTATATTTGGGCTCCTGCTGCTGCTGCTGCCAACTTCTGCCAACTCCAGGGTGTGATTCATCCAATTTTTGGGCTCCTGAAGCCAACTCCAGTGTATATTTGGGCTCCTGCTGCTGCTACTGTCAACTCCTGCCAACTCCAGGGTGTGATTCATCCAATTTTTGGGCTCCTGAAGCCAACTCCAGTGTATATTTGGGCTCCTGCTGCTGCTGCTGTCAACTCCTGCCAACTCCAGGGTGTGATTCATCCAATTTTTGGGCTCCTGAAGCCAACTCCAGTGTATATTTGGGCTCCTGCTGCTGCTGCTGCCAACTTCTGCCAACTCCAGGGTGTGATTCATCCAATTTTTGGGCTCCTGAAGCCAACTCCAGTGTATATTTGGGCTCCTGCTGCTGCTGCTGCCAACTCCTGCCAACTCCAGGGTGTGATTCATCCAATTTTTGGGCTCCTGAGGCCAACTCCAGTGTATATTTGGGCTCCTGCTGCTGCTGCTGCCAACTTCTGCCAACTCCAGGGTGTGATTCATCCAATTTTTGGGCTCCTGAGGCCAACTCCAGTGTATATTTGGGCTCCTGCTGCTGCTACTGTCAACTTCTGCCAACTCCAGGGTGTGATTCATCCAATTTTTGGGCTCCTGAAGCCAACTCCAGTGTATATTTGGGCTCCTGCTGCTGCTACTGTCAACTCCTGCCAACTCCAGGGTGTGATTCATCCAATTTTTGGGCTCCTGAGGCCAACTCCAGTGTATATTTGGGCTCCTGCTGCTGCTACTGTCAACTCCTGCCAACTCCAGGGTGTGATTCATCCAATTTTTGGGCTCCTGAGGCCAACTCCAGTGTATATTTGGGCTCCTGCTGCTGCTACTGTCAACTCCTGCCAACTCCAGGGTGTGATTCATCCAATTTTTGGGCTCCTGAAGCCAACTCCAGTGTATATTTGGGCTCCTGCTGCTGCTGCTGCCAACTTCTGCCAACTCCAGGGTGTGATTCATCCAATTTTTGGGCTCCTGAAGCCAACTCCAGTGTATATTTGGGCTCCTGCTGCTGCTGCTGCCAACTTCTGCCAACTCCAGGGTGTGATTCATCCAATTTTTGGGCTCCTGAAGCCAACTCCAGTGTATATTTGGGCTCCTGCTGCTGCTGCTGCCAACTCCTGCCAACTCCAGGGTGTGATTCATCCAATTTTTGGGCTCCTGAGGCCAACTCCAGTGTATATTTGGGCTCCTGCTGCTGCTGCTGCCAACTTCTGCCAACTCCAGGGTGTGATTCATCCAATTTTTGGGCTCCTGAGGCCAACTCCAGTGTATATTTGGGCTCCTGCTGCTGCTGCTGCCAACTTCTGCCAACTCCAGGGTGTGATTCATCCAATTTTTGGGCTCCTGAGGCCAACTCCAGTGTATATTTGGGCTCCTGCTGCTGCTACTGTCAACTTCTGCCAACTCCAGGGTGTGATTCATCAAATTTTTGGGCTCCTGAAGCCAACTCCAGTGTATATTTGGGCTCCTGCTGCTGCTACTGTCAACTCCTGCCAACTCCAGGGTGTGATTCATCCAATTTTTGGGCTCCTGAGGCCAACTCCAGTGTATATTTGGGCTCCTGCTGCTGCTACTGTCAACTCCTGCCAACTCCAGGGTGTGATTCATCCAATTTTTGGGCTCCTGAGGCCAACTCCAGTGTATATTTGGGCTCCTGCTGCTGCTACTGTCAACTCCTGCCAACTCCAGGGTGTGATTCATCCAATTTTTGGGCTCCTGAAGCCAACTCCAGTGTATATTTGGGCTCCTGCTGCTGCTACTGTCAACTCCTGCCAACTCCAGGGTGTGATTCATCCAATTTTTGGGCTCCTGAAGCCAACTCCAGTGTATATTTGGGCTCCTGCTGCTGCTGCTGCCAACTTCTGCCAACTCCAGGGTGTGATTCATCCAATTTTTGGGCTCCTGAAGCCAACTCCAGTGTATATTTGGGCTCCTGCTGCTGCTGCTGCCAACTTCTGCCAACTCCAGGGTGTGATTCATCCAATTTTTGGGCTCCTGAAGCCAACTCCAGTGTATATTTGGGCTCCTGCTGCTGCTGCTGCCAACTCCTGCCAACTCCAGGGTGTGATTCATCCAATTTTTGGGCTCCTGAGGCCAACTCCAGTGTATATTTGGGCTCCTGCTGCTGCTGCTGCCAACTTCTGCCAACTCCAGGGTGTGATTCATCCAATTTTTGGGCTCCTGAGGCCAACTCCAGTGTATATTTGGGCTCCTGCTGCTGCTGCTGCCAACTTCTGCCAACTCCAGGGTGTGATTCATCCAATTTTTGGGCTCCTGAGGCCAACTCCAGTGTATATTTGGGCTCCTGCTGCTGCTACTGTCAACTTCTGCCAACTCCAGGGTGTGATTCATCAAATTTTTGGGCTCCTGAAGCCAACTCCAGTGTATATTTGGGCTCCTGCTGCTGCTACTGTCAACTCCTGCCAACTCCAGGGTGTGATTCATCCAATTTTTGGGCTCCTGAGGCCAACTCCAGTGTATATTTGGGCTCCTGCTGCTGCTACTGTCAACTCCTGCCAACTCCAGGGTGTGATTCATCCAATTTTTGGGCTCCTGAGGCCAACTCCAGTGTATATTTGGGCTCCTGCTGCTGCTACTGTCAACTCCTGCCAACTCCAGGGTGTGATTCATCCAATTTTTGGGCTCCTGAAGCCAACTCCAGTGTATATTTGGGCTCCTGCTGCTGCTGCTGCCAACTTCTGCCAACTCCAGGGTGTGATTCATCCAATTTTTGGGCTCCTGAAGCCAACTCCAGTGTATATTTGGGCTCCTGCTGCTGCTGCTGCCAACTTCTGCCAACTCCAGGGTGTGATTCATCCAATTTTTGGGCTCCTGAGGCCAACTCCAGTGTATATTTGGGCTCCTGCTGCTGCTACTGTCAACTTCTGCCAACTCCAGGGTGTGATTCATCCAATTTTTGGGCTCCTGAAGCCAACTCCAGTGTATATTTGGGCTCCTGCTGCTGCTACTGTCAACTCCTGCCAACTCCAGGGTGTGATTCATCCAATTTTTGGGCTCCTGAGGCCAACTCCAGTGTATATTTGGGCTCCTGCTGCTGCTACTGTCAACTCCTGCCAACTCCAGGGTGTGATTCATCCAATTTTTGGGCTCCTGAAGCCAACTCCAGTGTATATTTGGGCTCCTGCTGCTGCTGCTGCCAACTTCTGCCAACTCCAGGGTGTGATTCATCCAATTTTTGGGCTCCTGAAGCCAACTCCAGTGTATATTTGGGCTCCTGCTGCTGCTACTGTCAACTCCTGCCAACTCCAGGGTGTGATTCATCCAATTTTTGGGCTCCTGAAGCCAACTCCAGTGTATATTTGGGCTCCTGCTGCTGCTGCTGTCAACTCCTGCCAACTCCAGGGTGTGATTCATCCAATTTTTGGGCTCCTGAAGCCAACTCCAGTGTATATTTGGGCTCCTGCTGCTGCTGCTGCCAACTTCTGCCAACTCCAGGGTGTGATTCATCCAATTTTTGGGCTCCTGAAGCCAACTCCAGTGTATATTTGGGCTCCTGCTGCTGCTGCTGCCAACTCCTGCCAACTCCAGGGTGTGATTCATCCAATTTTTGGGCTCCTGAGGCCAACTCCAGTGTATATTTGGGCTCCTGCTGCTGCTGCTGCCAACTTCTGCCAACTCCAGGGTGTGATTCATCCAATTTTTGGGCTCCTGAGGCCAACTCCAGTGTATATTTGGGCTCCTGCTGCTGCTACTGTCAACTTCTGCCAACTCCAGGGTGTGATTCATCCAATTTTTGGGCTCCTGAAGCCAACTCCAGTGTATATTTGGGCTCCTGCTGATGCTACTGTCAACTCCTGCCAACTCCAGGGTGTGATTCATCCAATTTTTGGGCTCCTGAGGCCAACTCCAGTGTATATTTGGGCTCCTGCTGCTGCTACTGTTAACTCCTGCCAACTCCAGGGTGTGATTCATCCAATTTTTGGGCTCCTGAGGCCAACTCCAGTGTATATTTGGGCTCCTGCTGCTGCTACTGTCAACTCCTGCCAACTCCAGGGTGTGATTCATCCAATTTTTGGGCTCCTGAGGCCAACTCCAGTGTATATTTGGGCTCCTGCTGCTGCTACTGTCAACTCCTGCCAACTCCAGGGTGTGATTCATCCAATTTTTGGGCTCCTGAAGCCAACTCCAGTGTATATTTGGGCTCCTGCTGCTGCTACTGTCAACTCCTGCCAACTCCAGGGTGTGATTCATCCAATTTTTGGGCTCCTGAAGCCAACTCCAGTGTATATTTGGGCTCCTGCTGCTGCTGCTGCCAACTTCTGCCAACTCCAGGGTGTGATTCATCCAATTTTTGGGCTCCTGAGGCCAACTCCAGTGTATATTTGGGCTCCTGCTGCTGCTACTGTCAACTCCTGCCAACTCCAGGGTGTGATTCATCCAATTTTTGGGCTCCTGAAGCCAACTCCAGTGTATATTTGGGCTCCTGCTGCTGCTGCTGTCAACTCCTGCCAACTCCAGGGTGTGATTCATCCAATTTTTGGGCTCCTGAAGCCAACTCCAGTGTATATTTGGGCTCCTGCTGCTGCTGCTGCCAACTCCTGCCAACTCCAGGGTGTGATTCATCCAATTTTTGGGCTCCTGAAGCCAACTCCAGTGTATATTTGGGCTCCTGCTGCTGCTGCTGCCAACTCCTGCCAACTCCAGGGTGTGATTCATCCAATTTTTGGGCTCCTGAGGCCAACTCCAGTGTATATTTGGGCTCCTTCTGCCCCTCATAGTGATGCCACTTCAACTCTCTGCAATTGTGCCGCTCTGCGATTCTATTAGCGATGCCTCTGATCTGCATGTGATATTTCTTCAAAGTATTATTTAACTAACCCAGCACGCATCCTGTGCGTGTTACAGCAAGGCTGAATGGTTTACAACCCTATTGAGGCTGTAGGAGGCTCAGAAATAGCCGTTTTTAATAGCGATTCGTCGCGAATTTATTCGGGTCGAAACGATTTTTGTCGGAAAATTCGGCGAATCAGTCGAATCGAATTTTTCAAAAGTTCGCTCATCTCTAATCATATCCCACAGCAGGCTCAGAGTCAGTCTGATCAGAATCGGAATCTGAAGTTAAAAAGGTCACCCTTTTAGGTCTCATAGACCTCTTTAGAATGGGTCTCGGGGTGTATCTCCTGTTGTCATGTACATTCCAATCATAGATCTTATTATTTTTATAGTCCTCTGTGTCTCTCAAGTACTTTCTTTTCTTTGTATTGACCGTAATGGCCTCAAGTTTTTCTTGAGTCTGGAGCAATTGCCTTGAGGCCATTACGGTCAATACAAAGAAAAGAAAGTACTTGAGAGACACAGAGGACTATAAAAATAATAAGATCTATGATTGGAATGTACATGACAACAGGAGATACACCCCGAGACCCATTCTAAAGAGGTCTATGAGACCTAAAAGGGTGACCTTTTAACTTCAGATTCCGATTCTGATCAGACTGACTCTGAGCCTGCTGTGGGATATGATGATACCCGCAATACAAGGGACAATAGAAGAAGACGTGCTACATGCATATTTCACCGAAGTGATATCAATAATGATGAATCTTCCTCTTTTTTAGGAGACCAAGATCGGAATTATCCAAGTCGAATGATGACGCGTTCTCGACAAAGAAACCATGCAGGAGGGGAGGTCATAAACACAAATATGGCCCCAAGACAAGGGCCTCGCAGACCAAGATTTTAGGGTCTAGCAATGTTTTGAATTTATCTAACTATACCCTTTCCATTGCAGAAACCTCGCTTCTTTCAAAGGGTTTATCCTTTGTACCTGACACACATTTTGATGCATTCCGCACACTTTTAGATGTCAATAAATTCATACGAGCTCTCACTCTTAAACGCCATTTTACAAATACCACATCAGATGTACCCATAGGTCATCTTGATGTGGACCCTGGGGTACCGAGTATTAATACAACTAGTACAGTTGAACGGGACTTTAGGCTAACCAGTGATGATTATCCAATGAATGGTTCCCACAATCCGCCCCTTTTTTCTGAGTTGTGTAGGAACACTGATGTAGAACAGCTCCAACACGAACTTGGACAGAGGTCGGCCCTTTCATGTGTTTCTGCCCCCCGGCCAACACACATACCTAATCGTGATTTTTATCCTATTCAATCTAGAGGGGAGGCGCTTTCCATGTTTCAGGAATCTGTCGAACGGGATATTTTACTCCTCAAACCCATTAGTCGTCCCAATCATAGAGGCAACCTGTCACCTGAAGAGGTAAAGGCGTTATCTAGTCTCAAAAATAATGACCATATCGTTATAAGACAGGCGGACAAGGGCGGCAAGGTAGTTGTTTTGGACAAGGCAATGTATAGGGATGAGGCGCTCCGCCAACTTAACGATAGCACCACATACAGAAAACTTTCTGCGGACCCCACAAAAATGTTCCAGGAGACCTTATTTAGTCTAATAGATGAGGGTTCTGCGTTGGGTGTTCTTTCACGTTACCAGGCAGAACACTTTAAGGTTACCAATCCAGTTACTCCCCTATTCCACCACTTACCCAAAATTCACAAACAAGACTTTCCCCCCAAGGGCAGACCAATTGTAGCCGGCATTGGGGGCCTTAATGAGCCTTTGGGTAAGTGGTTGGATAGTATGCTCCAACCTCTAGTATTAAGGCTTCCAGGATTTTTACAGGACACTGGTCACTTTATCTCTCTGGTGCCACATGGCGGTTAGGGTCTATTCTGTGTACTATGGACGTTTCGTCTCTGTATTCTTCTATTCCTCATGATTTAGCTATAGTTGCTTTAGAATTTCATTTACAATTATATTCAGAGTATGATTTTGATTTATGTTCATTCATCATTATGACTACTGACTATTTACTCAAACACAATTATTTCGTTTTCGATAATTCCTTTTACCTACAGCTTAGGGGGGCCTCCATGGGCGCCCCCTTTTCTCCGTCCTTGGCCAACCTTTATATGGGGTGGTGGGAGCACCACTCCATATATGGGGAAGCCAATTTGTGGCGCTCTTCCATTACAAGTTACTTTCGTTACATCGACGATCTATTCTTAATCTGGATTGCCTCTAAAGAGGACTTAAATCAGTTTATTGAATTCTGCAATCGAAACGATCTTAATTTACAATTTACTGCCCATATGAATGAGGCTGAGATTGAATTCTTAGATCTGAAGGTGACTGTGGATGGTCAGTCACAGAAACTCTTAACCTCTACCTACCGCAAGCCTACTGTAGGCAATAACATACTATTGGCTTCTAGTTGTCATCCATTTCACACTATCAAGTCCATTCCGGTGGGGGAGATGGTCCGCAGTCGACGCAATTGCTCTCAGATGAGCTCATTTATCCATGAATCCAATCAAATTGAATCTAGGCTGACAGATAGGGGATACCCTCCGTGGATGCTATCTAGGGCCAGACATATAGCTTCCAATAAGTCACGTGATACTATTCTGGGGACTAAAAATATCAACAAATCATCTCCTCCCTATGAGGGTGTGACTTTCAGTACACCTTACACTATAGAATTTCGTGAGATAAGCAGAATCATTAAAAGTAATTTGCCGATCTTGAAAGCTGATCCCTCTCTTCGGGCAGTAGTGGACAAGGGGGTACGCACTGTCAGTAGGAGATCCCAGAGCCTGGGCAATTTTCTTTCCCCTAGCCTCTTTCAGATGTCCTGTGAGAAGAATACTTGGTTAGCTACAACAGGTTTCTTTCCGTGTGGTGTTTCACGTTGCGGTCTCTGCAAATATGTTGATAAGGGCAATTCCTTTACATCCACGGTTTCAGGCAGGACCTACACCATCAAATCCTTGATCAATTGCAATTCAAAAATGTTAATCTACCTGATCACGTGCTCACTTTGTCATTTGCAGTATGTGGGATGCACAACTCGCAAATTGAAAACACGCATCTCTGAACACTTGCAGGGCATAGGAAGGTTATGCAACAGCAAGAACTCTAATGTAGCCAAACATTACAACCAACAGCACCCAGACCAAGATGTCATGCTTAGAGTCAGTGCCATAGAGAAAGTCAGTATGGGCCCTAGAGGGGGAGATATCCATAGAAAGTTATTAGAGGCATTCTGGATTTTCACCCTAGGCACTAGATTTCCACATGGGTTAAACCACAAATGGGATATCTCGTTCATTACTGACAGATGATTTCTTTATAACTTTTGCTTCAACCTTGGTTGTTTGAAGTTTTATTTATCTCAGCAGTGACAAACATATCCTGTGCAATAATTTCTATATTTTAATTTTGCCAAACTGCGCTGTAATGCTGGTGATTTTGATTGGTATCTGCATCAGAATTCATGTGCAGATTTCGCCGTCACCCACATTTTTTGCCTTATGCATGACTATTTAATGAGAGTTTCTATAAGTTTCATGTCATTCATGTAGTTTTGTTTTCCCCTATAGTTTGATGACTTATTTAGTGTTATCCTATTATCTTTGAAGTTTTTGCTAGCCAAGTTCATTATATTATGCTAGTATACAGTGACATGTCACTTACACTTTCTGCACCTCTGCAGCTTCGGTTTCCCCCCGCCGGCGTGATGCTGCTTCGTTGCCTGGCAACCTTCCGGTCTCCGCAGCCGGCGTGGTGACGCAGTGTGGTCCTCTCTCTGATTGGCCCCTTCTCCCGTGGTGGCTGCTGGTTCACTGAGGCACTTCCGGGTCACGACGCAGCGCGGCTTCCGCCGGCGGAGAGGGTCCAGTTGGCGCGATGGTGACGAGAGGTAAGTCCACATTTCACATTATATAAATGTCTTTTTTCTTACCATGTACTTATCTATGATTAAGGACCCTAGCAGTCCGAAACGCGTAAGCATTGCATGGTACATTTTGCATCTGTCAGGGTCTGATATTGTTTTTTAGCTGCCTTTTGCCGACATGGAGATATATTTTTAAATGTGCATATTAAAGCATCTGAATTTTATAAGGAGTGCTGACATAATCCTTTTTCCTTGCCGATTTGGGGCTTTGGGACTGCCCTTTGTCTTGCACCCTTGGATCCCTGAGTGCGTTTATATTTCCTTTTTTGACTATAGGCTGCTTAAAGCCCCTGCTCTCAGAAGAGCCGTGGGACGGGGAAGAGGTGAGCTAGTCTCTGCGTCCTGGGGGGTTTCATTCAGCGGGCAAATAAATTGCTAAGGCCAAATGACTTTTCTGAATAGGTGAGTTCTGAGGGCACTCGTAAAGATTTCAAGGGTGTAACAAATTGCATGGTGGAGGAAAATAACAAGCTCCGTTATGTTCTTTACTTTCAGCGAGTGTGACATAAACAAGGAGATAGCTGTTAGTCTGGAACATAAGAAAGAAGGGTCTGAAACACAGATCGGTTCCTTTAAATGTAGAGAACAGCGAGTTTCATCAGGAGGTGATTAATATAATGATTTTTTCATATATGCCCCCACAGAAGAGAACTGCGTGATCCCTTCATAAATAGCACGTGTGTGAGGGAAGAAAGGGTTGCATTTAATTGCATTAAGGGCAATTTGGAACAATACCTTACCTAAGCCATTTTTCTTTTAAGAGTACACAATCTATTGTTGTTTATGGGAAATTAATGTAGGAAATGAATGTGAATTCTTCATCAACAAAGATGAATTCAATTTCCATGTTACTTTGCTGACTGTATTCTATATGCCAGCGAATGTGTTCACTTAATTAGCATGGTAGCTCAAGCATTCCAACCCCGATTTTTGGGGGTCCTGGGGGGTTTCACACAGCGGGACACCCCGGTTGGACACGAGCTGGCACAGAATTGCCACACGGGTTTAGGTCCACTTTAATGTGATATCTGGAACATCCTTGCACCCTTATGCAATTCCAGTGTGAATGGTTGCACAAGAAGTTTAGTCATGTTCCTGAAATTAACAACCAGGTTGTATTACAGGTAAACTACACATGTCCATCTCTATCTGTGGAAATTCTTAAGCTAAGTAAAAAGCAACTGACCACCCAGTTTATTGGGGCATTAAAACAATGAGGCAACTCACCCAATCCAGGTCCTCCAATCTCGGGCTGGGAGCTGGATTGGGTGTCCAGCCTGTCACTCAAGTCTCGAGTGTTAAAGTGGACCTTCAGCATCATTTAATGAAAAGCCCAAACCCTTAAAAAAACTATTCCCCAGCATCTAAAATAATATATTTAATATTTTGAATCACTTTTTATTCTTTCCCCCGCTGACCTGCAACTCTGTTCAGCACTCTAGAATACGGGCACCACCATGTTGGCTCAGAAGCATCACATACTGGGGAGAGGAGAAGGGGTCAAAGGTGCAGGAGGCGGGTTATAGCTGTGCTTTGCACAGACAGAGCAGAGCTGGGGTCAGGAAAAGGACAGCAATCCCTGAAAGCAGAACAGCACAGTTAGAAGACACTTCCTGTTTGCAGGCAGCCTGAGACTTCATGTGCCACCATCTTGGATGTTTAAAGGCTCAGAAAATGCAGTAGATTGAGGTAGGATGATTTTGAATGTGGGCAATCTGTATGTACAGGGTGGGTGAAACATATAAGATATGATCTTATTCACGGTGAAGGTCCGGTTTAATCAAGTCCATGGCTGCTGTAACAGTCAACATCAAGTCAACATCAAGTTTATTGCTTTAATGCTTGAGTTGGGCTTAGTACAGCAGTGGAAGGGAGAAATGAGTGGACGTGCATCTGCTTTTAACTTGGACTTTCTCTTTAATTAATTTCTGGGCAATATTAGCTATATTAGCAATATTAGCAGCATCGTGTGGCCCTCAAAGGCTGCCTTAGACTGGATTTCTTACTAAAGCAATATATATCATGAGACCTTTCTTGGAAGCTTTGATTACCTAGTGACTGGAGAACATTTATTTCCTGGGGAACCAATCTTGCTTTGTCAGATTTCAAAGTTGATGCCCTTGCTGATGCAATGAAAACAAAATCTATAGTTACATGAATAGAGTAATTTTGAGCAAGGGCACTTCTATAATTGATGAGCCAAGTCCCTGTCTGAATGGAAAACTCTACCTGTAAGGACATAAGGCCAGTGGACATGATAATGCTGAATGACTATATGCTTCTGAAGAGGAAAATTAGAGGGGTAAGGGAATCTAGATTCTCAGCTTGTCCCAGCAAATATTTAGCTTACACACAGGCCCAAAATAAGCATGACTTGTTTCTGAGACTTTACTAAGTAGAATATTTTGGCGGATTCCACATTGGTTGTCTGTGTGGGAATATAAGCTTTTTCTATAATTCTTCAGATATAGGCCTCGATTCAATAGAGGTAGAAAAAAATTTCTCATGGTAGTAAAATTTCAATTCATGAGAAAAAAGCCTGAGAATGTCACTGTTACTGAATCACCAGATAGAAAGACAATGAAAGTCAATGGCAGCTTTTTCTACAGTGTAGAAAGGAGTAAACAGTTCTCTACTTTTCTTAGGAGTAAATAAGTGCCATTGACTTTCATTGTCTTTTCATCTAGTGATTCAGTAACAGTGACATTCTCAGGCTTTATTCTCATGAATTGAATCTTTTACTACCATGAGAATTTTTTTCTACCTTTATTGAATCGAGGCCATAGATTTCACAAGTCTTTTTGGTTCTGGGAAAGAGTTCTGCTGGTGTGGTAGACATAGATGAATGAAGAAAGCCAATCTAATGGTAATCTCCTAACTTGATTGCACTTTGTTTCAGCTTAAGGGCTTCGATTTTGTATTAGTCTGCCAGGATCTGGCACTGGTAGCTGAAAGGTTACCGTATAAAGTGATATAAACTGTATTTTTTCTGCCATTATTTTGCACATTATTGGGGCCTTCATTTTTGAAGATGAATTGACTTTCTGAGGTTCTGGTTCAATAATTTTTATTCAGGTTCCAGGTACAGCTTTGGTATATAATACAAAATTAGTTCATGAGATTACATCGCTGTTACAGGGAGCCTTATTTAAAAAGCATCAGTTTTTGCCCTCAGTGGCACTCAGCACTCGGCCGGGATTCTATACGATTCCCTGGCCGAGCGATTCCCTCCCCCCCGGGGCATCCAAAACCGGGATGCCCCCCTGTGTGAATCCCCCAGGTCTCCCATACACTTACCTTCTTTCCTGGTCCAATGGCACATGCCCAAGCCGCGGCTGCATCCCCGCTATCCCTCTAGCAAGGGCATGTGCCCGCGCCAGGCATTTGTAAATGGCCAGCATGCACGCACTCCCTGTTAGAGGGTAGTGGGGGATGTGGCCATGAGCATGCTCGGAGCCGCTGGCCTTAGGCGAATGCTTAGACGACGTGATGTCAGAGAATCCGAGCACGCTGATTGGACGAGCGGCGAAGGAGGACCTGGAAAAGGCGAGTTGGTTTCGGCGATTTGGGGGGTTTCACACAGCAGGGCACCCTTGATCGGGGTGCCCTGGGGCAAAGGACCAAAACCCAGGATAGCCAAAATCCACTATAAATAAGGCTCCCTGTAACAGCATTCAAGAAGTTCAAAAACAGCAGCGCCGATGCGGCCACTAATTAGCTGTGTTAATTAACACTAGCGGCGAAAAGATTGCAGCGCCGGGCGCTCTGGTTGAAGCAGCACCAGATGAAACTTGCCACTGTGGGTTAAGATCCCATAGAGCACAATTGGCAGAACTAGATTGTAGTGTTTAATGCTGATGATTAATATTAAACACATTTATTTGTACAGAACTTGCATTGGGACTTGTCAACAACTGAAACGCAGGTCCGAGATGTCACAAAATTTTATTAAAATTGGATAAAAAAAGGTTATCAAAATTTATTTTAATGGCTACTTTTGCTTAAACCGGACCTTCAGCATCATTTAATGAAAAGCCAAAACCCTTAAAAAACTATTCCCCAGCATCTAAAATTAATATAGTTTTTAGTCACTTTTTATTCTTTCCTCCGCTGGGCTGCAACTCTGTTCAGGACTTTAAGATATGGGCGCCGCCATCTTGCCTCAGAAGCATCACACACGCTGTGAAGAGGAAAGTAGGGAAAAAAACAGGGGGTGGTATATAGCTGTGCTTAGCACAGGCAAAGCAGAGCTGGGGTCAGTAAAAGGACAGCAATACCAGAATGCAGAGTGGCACAGTCAGAAGGTGGAAAAAAATAATAAATATGATGTTGTGGCACTCACTGGCATATACCTAGTGCAAAAATCAAAGCTAATTAGTTAGCGTTCTGTGCAGTGATTGCTAGTTCCAATCGCCAATATAGTCCACAGCGAAGCACCAGATAATGCTGACGCTCCCAAACTGGCTTTATAGCCACAACAAATATGCTAAATGGAGCACATCATAAATATGGCCCTTCGTTTGGACTGAACCATTCATGTCCTAGCTTTAAATATCGGTTACACATGATCTATTAGTAGAGGGGATAGTGGACCTTCAGTCACATGGGAGCAAACATCCTGGTTCCACCCCTAGAACAATTAATCTTCCCTAGTAGATAGAGGCTTTAATAACCTCAGTCTCAGACAATATGCATAGTCATTTGCAATGCAATGCTATTACAGATCTAACTGATCCTAGCTCACACGCTGGCTGGCATTAAACTCTCATCCCAACTCTGCATGCATCGTTATTAACCCCAGAATAATTGCTCATGACTCTAAAGGTCCATGTGAAGTTTCATTTTTATTCTTTCTCCTTAATGTATTATCCAAACTAAAAATAGTGACTGTCTCCCATTATTCTAGGCAGATCCCACATTACCTATTGGCAGGGGTTCCCATGTTTTTTTTTACACCAAATACCCCCTAGCCTGAAAAATTTCCAAACAAGTGCCCCAAAGAGGGTGATCAATTATAAATGGTACCAAAGTAAGTAGGCCACAGGCCTCGTAGTACATTTAAAGAAAGAAAGCATAAAGCTTGTTAAAATAATATACCAGACTGGTTAGACTCCCCCTGTTGGTTTGCATTTGTTCTACAGGTTTAGAAACAGTAACCTAATGAAATTTAGGTACTACATTAATTTCTCCTATTCTTCAAAGATTAGGACAGTTTTCCGGTAGCCTCCTGTGCCAGAAGGTTTTTTGAAAAAACTAATTTAGCTTTCTCTAAATGAGAAATAAATAGCAAAGAGCTCAGCCTCTACATTTCCGTAAGCTATCATTGCTTATCCCAGTCCTTTCTGCAAATTGCTGCAGTTTCTGCGGGTCATTATTATTCATTTACTTTCTTTCTTTAAAATGTCAGAGGTTGCCATAGGTATTGTCATGGGCACTTCTTGTCACCAATGAGGAAGATGACCCTTCTCCATCCTCTTTTCCGAGTGGTTCAAAGAACAACATGGGATGACTAAAGGACAATGTACAGAACTCCTCCACTGACCTTCTGCCCTTTTGTCACTTACCTGGTTTAGAACCAGGCCATTGTAGAAACAGACTACAGCAGTACCCCTGTGGCTTCCCCAGATTATGTGTACCAGGGAAACATAACAGGAGAGAAGGCTGGAGTGTCAAGTATAGATGCGTTTTAGGATCTGGTGAGCAGACAGGGTATTCAGGACACGCAAGACTTGGAAGACAGGAAGGAGTTAACAGCAATGATCAACTGGTGGAGTGCTACACCTAGCACCGGTTATGGGGTGGGGAAGCTTGGTTTTCACCACCCCCCTCCCCCAGAAAGGGAGGATGAACTGCACTGCAAACAAACCAGGGCCTCACAACTATTAATGATGACAGGTGAGACCTAAGTTCAATATCAAGGAAATCCAAATCCAATAACAATAGTGCAATAGTGGCCATTGTGAGCCAAACAACATGCACATGAAATTCTTCTTCCGCATTTTACTCATCTATGCACTTATGAATAAACACCATGTGACTATATACAAGTGAATTGAAAATTATTATTTTTATATTATTTTTTTTACCTAAAGTGCACTTTTGACTCCAATGTTGTTTAGCCCCGCCAGTGTAGTATCTGCTGTGGAAAGAGCATCAAACTTCTTAATGTGGCTCGAAACCCACTATAACAGCCTATAAGATTCCAGGGCCACTGAATTCCCTCCCACTGGGGCATCCAGAATTGGGATGCTCTGCTGTCTGAAACCCCCCAGGTCACCCAGAAACTCATCTTCTTTCCTGGTCCAACGGCACATGCACAAGCTGCGAACGCATCCCCGATATCCCTTTTAGCAGAGCGCGTGTGGGCATTTGTCAATAGACGGCGAGGGCACGTTTCCTGTTAGAGGGTAGCAGGGGATGTGGCCACCAGCGCACTCAGATCAGCTCGCCCTAGACGAACTATTAGACAAAGGGCAGGAGCGGATCAGAGCATGCTGATTGGATGAGAGAGAAATGCATGCGTCATAGGACCAGGGAAGGGTGAGTAAGATTGGGCGACCTGGGGGGGGTTTCACAAAGCAGGGCATGCCCAACCAGGGTGCCTCGGGGGCAAGGACCAAAACCCAGGATAGTCTAAATCCTGGGTTTTGGTCCACTTTAAACATGCTGATCACTCATCAACAGTTAGCTTATTAAAGCATATTTACAAAAAATCCATTTGTTTGATATTTCGAGATTACAAAGGAGATTAAGAAAAAACAAAATAAAAGCATTTGTGGTCTGACATTAGTCCATCATTATGGTAATTATTTCCCCCTTATCTCCGGTCTGATTCATCTACTTCCCCGACATGGAAGTCTGGTCAGAGCTTTAGAAGATGGTTTAAACCAGCCAGCTGCAGGTCAGAGATTTGCTGCGATAATGCAACCTATGTGGCCCCGACCAGCTTTATTCCTTCTTTCACATGGAGAATTCAAATATAATTATGTAAAAAATATTTATGGAGATTCATATGGCCGATAAGCTGTAATGAGCTCATGCTAATCACGGTTTCTTTTATGGAACATCTCAGATTAAAATGTGCAAGGTGACAGTATTAGAGACACAGTAAATGAGTCAATGCATTCATCTATTATCTGCTTATCACTGGTGGACTTTTAATTACCTGGCCAATTAGCCATAACTCGTAATGCCTATTACCAGATTAACATATAGAAACATTGCTAGTATGTTTCTGCCGGCAAGTTTGGGGTCCTACAGAAACCTTCAATATACTGTACCTGCCCCAAAAGGCTAACGTGTGAAAAGAGGAAAGCTTCAAATTAAACGAATGGATTCAAATATCATTTGCTGCCAGTAGGTTCCTTCCTTTTGTAAAATCTTGCCAAAAGACCAGAATATTTGGCAGCTATCTGTAGCCCTCACACACCCAGTGTTTGATGAGGACGGCAGGGAGCAGGTTCTTCGGGGCCCAGAGTGCTCCAAGTGTGTCTGTGTTGGTGGGGTAGTCAAAGGTTCAACCAACAGGTCTTACTCCCTAAGGAGGATTCCCCTGGGCTTCCTTCCTCCTTGCTGGATCTCTCCCCCTCTCTCCGACAGAGTCTGGTCTCATATCTGCTCCTCTACAATTCAAATGGCTTAGACCTGTGGCTTCCTTATATAACTTCTAGCTACCTTCCAGAAAGTTCCATCACATGTTCGACCACATGTCAAATATATGATAGGCTGCTCACTAAACACTCCAACAAATTACTATCCTCCTGGTTATCACTATATTTCTAACAAGCATCCTGCTCTGGCTATTAACTCTTTAAGCCCTTAACTTTTAGAACAATCTCAAGTCAAGTCTATGGCCCAAAGGTTGTCTATGGTCTGGTCTCACTGCTGCCATCTTAAGTCAAAACGAGTGTACTACAATATCTATACATTTTAATGGCTAGAAACCATAAAAGGGTTTAATGTCTTGTTAACTCTATGTACAAGGGTTTCTTATTAACTCACTCACATGTTCCTATTTACACCCAAGCCCCTACATATCTTACTCGTTTTGCAAATATACCAGAAGCCACAGTGTTTCTGTTTAAAGAGGAACATCGGGGGAATTTAAAACCTCAGCCAAGCCTCACCAATCTGCTGCTCCCCACCCTCCGGTTTTACCTCTGGACATTTTTTACTCATCTTCCCGGGGATCCACCTTCTGCATCCCTCAGATTCCGCCGATCTTCCAACGGGCATCTTGCATCCCATAAGACACTGCACCGGGCCCCCAATCTCACATCTGTGTAGTACCGGTGAATGGGATGCAATGGAGCCGCCCAAAATCTTGCGAGATCTTGCGAGTGCGGGATTTTGAAGAGACTTGCTAAAGCTGTTCTGTCACTAACAGGTGGCTAAGCCAGCAGCAGGGGCAGTGATCGGGCCCTTATCCAGCCGGATGTCGCCACAGCAGGCCGCGGCGACATTTAGTAAGTAAGTAAGTAAGTAAGCTAAGTAGGGGCCGATGGGGGAGGGAAATGGCCCCTTTTGTTTTCAGTCTGATGTTCCTCTTTAAAGGGACTGTAAACACAATGATAAACTGGCCATTTTTGGGGACTTCAATGTGGGACATCTTAAACCAGTCTGTAGGTGATGCGCTTGGTAGGAGTGTGATTATTATTATTGCCTTATTTATGATGTGCGCCTTTTAGCCTAATTTTTGTGGCTATAGCTCCAGCTTTTGGAGCGTTTGGCATTCTCGTCTTTGCTGTGTACAACATCGGCGCTAGCTGTTGCTAGACTGAAAGCTACTAATTAGCTTTAATTGTTGCACTTAGTTATTGGCCGGCCCATGTCAGCATCTGTTGGACCCGTAGGCTGAATATCCCTGCACCAATGAGCGCCACTTTGTACTGCCCTTTTTCCGGGGCTCGCCAGCATATTTATGATTTTTTTCCTCCTTGAAATCTTTGGAGCTGTATTTTTCTGGTGCTGGTCAGCGTTTTTTCATACAGTTACAAGAAATCACTGCTGAGGACAAAGGAGACAAACTTTACAGTGTGTTTAGGCTGTGTTGTAGTTGTTGGTGCCCAAATAACAAATTGTTAAGCAAAAGAAGCCATTAAAATACATTTTAATAACACCCAATAAAAAACATTTTGATCTAGGTCCTGTGTTTCAATTAGTGACAAGTTCCAATACAAGTTCTGTACAAATAAATGTTTGTAATATTAATTATAAGCATTAAACAATACAATCCAGTTCTGCCCATTGTGCTATATGGGATCTTGAGCTGCAGCGCCAGGTTTCATCTTTCTGCTTCAAACCAGAGCTGCATCATTTTCGGTGCTAGCGTTAAATAAGACGCATCCACATTGACGCTTTTTCTTTTTTAAATCATACGCTGATTGCTGCTGAGGCCATAAAAGTGGCGCTGTGTGGCGCTGATGCTTCATAAATAAGGTTCCTATTTACAAGCTTTTGAGAAACAAATATCCACAGAATTTTGTGTTACTCATGTATATGCTTGTGTAGCCCCGATCCCTGTCTCATGTTTCCAGGATCTTTGGTCAGTAAAAGATGGGGATTCAATGCTCAACCAATCCATACATTCCACTACTGCCATTCAGCCACCTGGGCAGGTTACCTATTGGCAATTATAAGGTAGTAAGCAGCTTACACAATGCCTGTTCTATGTGCCTCTCCTCCATTTTCTGCAGTGCCGAGTAGAAGCTGTAACGGGACTCCAAATTTTCCCTCCTCCTTCAATTTAATTAACAGCTACTCTGTCCCTTGGTGTTCTCAGCATGAGCAAGCACGGAAAGTCACAGTGGCCCCACAGCTGACTCCGACCACAACAGAGCATGTGCCATGAAATGCCTTTCTCAGCTCAACCATAACCCAGAAATTGAAATGAAGAAAAAGGCTTTGCTTGGAATCAATACAGAATTTACATATAATCAGAGATTTTGAGATGCTTTGCAATGGCTTATTTTATACTATTCTCATGGGGAATGAAGAGGGAGGAAGTTAGTATGTGCCTGGGCATTTGTAAAGTCATAATAACCCATATGGCTGTTTCCCACAACTGGGCATCCCAATCCTGTCCACCTAAAACAGCCCAGGAAGGTAAAAGTGGGCTAAATACTCACATCTCCATTTTCCTGACAGACACATTTGCTCATTTAATCCTCCGCCAGCCTCCAGTAGGGTTTGATGGGTGGACATGCATCATTTTGGAAACTGTATTGGTTGTCAGCAGTCTTGTGGGATGTGTACAGTTCTGAAGTACATACCCAGTGAGTTTTTTTTTCAGGCTTACTATGGGGCTTTTAGCTACTGCCCTTCCTCATGAGTGCCTGGGAGTAAGGGAGGCTTACTGTCTTGGGCCAGCCATGGGATGGTAAAATCCCAGGCTGATTTTTGTCCCCAGTCTGCCATAGGTTTTAGGTATAGATGGCAGCAGATCAGCTTACAGCTTGAGCACCACTGATAGGGACCCCCTGTACTATGGCATTTGAGGATATATTTCTCTGCACAACGTGGCATGGGCTGATAGCATGTAACTTGCCCTCCCTATATCAACAAAACAGAGCATCGCCCTGCACAGTTTTAGTAAATCTGGACAATACATGCACATAGCAGTATTATTGGTAACAAAGGAAGGATGGCAGCCGCTCAGACCATTTTATAACTAACCTGGTAGGTGCACGTGAGCAGGGCAATTAGGATACAAAAGTCTTAAAGGAGCCACAACACTCAACCCTGTTAGCTTGCAGACAACCTAAAATCTGTCTCTAAATCTTTGTTCTGAATTTGTGCAAGCACATGGGGTGTTGGGTCTAGGCTGTACTGCGAGGTGTGCGACCCTTCCACCCCATGGCTTGCGCTCGAGGTTATAGGGCAACCTCAGGTAAGCCTGCTCCCAATTTATCTATTGCATTGTATGTCCCAAATGGGGCTCTCAGAGATTAGAGTTAGCACTGCACCTCACAGAGGCACCTTGGCGCTTGGTGGTGCAACTTAAGCATACTTCTGCAGATGTGTGTGGACCAAGACCTCTGTTTTTAACCAGATTTAGAGACAGATTTTAGGTTGTCTGCAAGCTAACAGGGTTCAGTACTGTGTCTCCTTTAAGACTATAGCAGTATTATTGGCTCTGATCCATGTAGGCACTTGCTGTTAGTGGCAGTAGATATAGTGCTGCTTTGCTTGCTAGGTGACATGGTTCTTTTTTAAAAATCCATTTCAAGTCTATAATCAAATGCTTTTAAACTTGTACAATTATATCCCATATTCAAATACAGTACAATGTAAAAGAAAAACAGCTTTTGTTCATTTAATACATGCTGCTATGAAGAGAACATTCTCTAATGTTCTTTCAAATAGTATATAATGTCATGGGCATTGATGCCGAAATAACTTGTTTAGGAAAATATGTTGAATCTGGAAGATTGGAAATGTATTCAGTTGCATCATATGGTTGGACAATATCACTGAGGATTGGACCAGGTTACCAGCGAATCCCTTGCCGAGCCCCTGAATTTGTAGGCCCCATCCCCAGGTTTGCATAGTGCTAATAGCTCTAGCACTTATTCTATTGGGCACCTAAGAACCAAATGTTTTATTGCTTCAGCCCTCCATACAGCTTTTCGACTATCCTGGGTTTTGGTCCTTGCCCCCAGCTACAGGCATGCAGCATCTTGTATGGACGCCATTGTTGGCCATAGGCTGTGCATTGTTGCGCCATGTGGAAGGTTTCTTTAAGAACTCCACCCTTCAGAGATACAGTATTGGGTGGTACTTAAAAACAGTAACTAGAAACTAGGAAGCGAAGCTGCATGAAATGGGGCCGGGAAAGCTCCCTCTAGGTGTTGCTTTTTGTAGCACAGCTTATGTTTTGAGTTGTGCTGTTTATAGTCGCTCATATGTTTCTCATCTGCAAATAAATCTGTAGGCAGTAGGAATCATTTTTTTCATCTATGGATCAAAAACAAGCCTTCCAGTTTCATAGTTTCACATTTTAGTGTTTATGAATAACATGTTTATGAGTAACATGTGCAGAAAATTAATCAATAGAAATAAAAAGTTTGAAAATAAGTGGCCAGATGACCGTGTGTCCTTTAAAATAAACAATAACATTTAGTGTTTTTCTTAGAAAAATAATTAATAATAAAATAATAATAATTTTAGCTTTAAAACATTACAAAACCCTTGTGGTGCGGCCTTGGAATCTTAAAGATTCCAGTGACGGCCACTGTTTTTCCCTGCTGTGTGAAACCCTGGGACCCCACAACACCCACCTGCTTCTGGGCTCCCTCGCTAATGCAAACATCATGCAGCTGCATCCCCGCATTTATTGGCTTTAAGCTTGCCCCCCGTTCCCAGCAATTTAGATAATGTAGGGGCGGAACGTGGACGCTTCTGGGGCTTCGCTCCCAATTGCCAAAACTCTGTATATAAACGCGCATGTCTCATAGGACTGGGAGGCGGCGAGTTGTTTTGGATGTGATCTGGGGGGATTCACACAATTCGGGATGCCCCCAGAGCAGGGAACAAATTCCAGGATAGTCAAAATCACAGGTTTTGTTCTGCTTTAACTAACATAACACAGAGACTGGCCAGATGTGGCTGAACCCAACTAGGGGTGCCAAATATTCTGTTGATGGCTGAGGCAATTTGCATTCCAATGCTTCGATAAGGCAATCACACCTAGCCAGTGATGCCCAAGGATGAATCTTTGGACACAGCAAACAACTATGGGGGGTTATTTAAGAAAGGCCACGTAGTGCCAGATGAGTGTCAGGTCCCAGTCAAAAAGGTGTATTTATCAAGTCAAAAATCCACAGTGCCTGTGATAGTGGCAGGTAGTGACCCATCTATCACCAGCACCGGCGATGGGATGATTTCCCTACAGTGCCAGATAGGACCAGGCGCTCACCCTGCACTGTGTGGCCTTGTCCTATACATTTCAATGGGCTGCGATGGTTATAATTATTCAAGCAGTTTAGTAATGTTTTTAACATTTTTGGGCTGGTGCATGTGCCAGGGGATCCCTGGGCTGGTTAGGATTATTTTTATATGTATGTTTAGCACTTTATTTGAGCTGCAAACTTGTGATTTGGGCCGTGAGTAAGTTATGTCATGTTTGTCTAATGTCCCTAATTAAATTCCCATTTTTAATTAAAAAAAAAAATCCGAAAAAATAAAACACTGCAAATCCAACAGGCGCTGTGTGCCTAAATTCCCTTTTTTGAGTGCCAAATGGAGCGCATGGTATTTTTAAAATACATTTTTTGTCAGCTTGGAGAGCTCTTTCGGCTGTCGCTAGGTGTCGCTAGTGCATAGGCTTATATAAGCCGTGGGCCACGAATGGTGCCTGGCTCGGAGCGCTACAGCAAACAGCGCCACCGGCCTGAAGCCGACGCTGAGGTGCAGGCTGTTGAGTGCCTCGGCCAAGGCGCTTAAGTAGAGCCCGCACCAATAATAATAAATTAGCTTCTAGATTTGCATAGGGCCCCCCAAAGAGGATTGGTAAAGGTCAAATCAACCATTATTTGAATTCAAAAAAATGTTAGCTGTGTCAAATTTGGAATTATCCAAAAGAAAGTAAGGAGCTCAACACTGTCATGAGAACCAGCAAGTCCACAAAGCCCCCACCTGTGCTCAGGCCCGCCTTTGACTGGGGCATGTGTCCCCTTGCCCCTCCCAGCTATGCCCCTGGGGCCGATGACTGAGTAGGATGTTAGGGGTGACTTTCCTAAGCAGACTGTTAGTGACAATTCTGTGTATCCTGTCAGTAAAGAGTATTTTCTGTTATTTTCGCTTTGCTTTTAATAGGCAAACTAGACGTATCTCTTTGTATGTCTTACAGTATCTGTTTTCATTTTGGTAACAATTTTTATATTAGTGCACATATTCATACATGTGCACTGCCCCTTATACGTGAATTAAACTATAAGCTTCTGTGGACTAGTCCAGGACCTGCATAACTCAACAGAGACTAATGCCTTGAATGCTTGGTTGTGTACAATCATTGTACAATTGTTAAAGTGGACCAAAACCCACTGAACTTTTGAAATAAATTTGGTCAAAGCCCCTGTTGATACTCCTTTCTTAGCAGAGGAGTAGCAAGGCTTTCTGGCAGCTGGGGCAAAGATTCGAAAATAATGCCCCCCCCCCCCCCCACCAGTGCACAGGCTCTACTTTGGTGCCCTGCTGACCTGCTGCACCCGGGGCACGTGCCCCCCCTGCTCCCCCCTATCTACGTCCATGTTTCTTACAGTGTAGCACTAGAAATGGATATTTTCACTTTTTGAATTATCCTGTAACACTCTTTTTTTCTGTCCCTCTCTGTAACATGGCAGGGGATCAGTCATTGCATAGGTGTGGTAATGACATCATTGCCACACACAACAGTGGCAATGAGTGGAGGAGGCGGAGCTTTACAGCTAAAACAGGCGCCATTATCTGGGATTAGAGAGAAGCAGGAGCAGTGAAAATTGGCAAAATGTATTCTCCATCGGGGGAGCAATTCAGGGGATGCTAGATAAAAATGGGTTTTGGCCCGCTTTAAATCTGTGTGAGATTGTAGAGTGCGTGGTTGTAAGGCATTTAACTGTGTTCTGGTAATCTGGCTGGCAGGATGTCAGTACCAGGAGAGATCTTAGCTAGAGATCTGTGTGCATTTGAGCACTATGGTGTCTAGACAAGACAATCTATTGCCGGTGATGGCACTGTTTCCAAAGGTCTGTGTGTGTATGGGAGAAGTACAACCGTACCTTTATCTGAACTGGGACGTCAGAGCCCTTATTTCACGCCAGAGTGTGAATGTACGTATGTACTGTCCTGAAACCGTGCAAAGGGTGCCTCTGAGCCTACTGTGCCTTGAGGGGCCTATCAGAGTTGAGTAGGGGGCAACAGCACTGGTGGGCATGCAGGGGATGTGCATTTGGTGCACAATACATGCAGCTTCACTGCCAAGTGTTTCATTACACACTGCAAGAAGGCTCTTTAACTCCAAGTGCACACTTATCCACATTTTTGGGGTTTTGGTCCTTTTCCCCGGGGCACCCCAATCGGGATTTCCCTCTGCATGAAACCCCCCAGATCGCCTATGCTAGCTCACCTCCTTCCGGTCCTAGGGTGCATGTGCGGGTGCTTGTCCAATCAGCGTGCTCGGAGCCGCTGACATCATGTCGTCTAAGCCTCGCTCATGTGTCTTTGGACCGGGAAACAAAATAAGTGTATGGGGCAACCTGGGGGGTTTCACACAGTGAGGCATCCTGATTTTGGATGCCCTGGGGGAAGAGAATCAATCAGCCCGGTAATCTTATAGATTCCGGAGCCAAAAGGAGTGGGTTTTGGTCCACTTTAAGGTACCCTGTAAAAGACTTCAGAATTACCCCCCCAGCACAAAGCAGACTGTATGCCCTCCAATAGACCCCCACTTGGGCATGGCCTGAACTGAGCATATGGTGACCCCTTCCCCCTTGCTCCACTCCGGGACAAAACAGAGCTAGTTCATTTAAAAACAAAGCATGCCAGATAAGAAAATGATGGTGCCCTGTCTGCACCCCTAAGATGATGGTGCCCTGTGCCCTCACTCCATCTGAACACCCCAAAGGTCCCACTCTAAGTGACCCACTCGGTCCTTCCGAAAATGGTGTCCCACTTCAATGAGCCAGATTACTTGAAAGGGTTAATGTGCTGTATAACGCACCTCTTCAAATCTAAGAAAAATAAGGAAGTGATGCTGAAACCTGACAGAGTTTTCTGTTTCCTTAATTTTACCTCTTTATTCCATCGTCATGACAACCAGAGAGCTGAAAGTGTTGCAAACAGCAGGAATAATTAAGTGTAGGGGTGTTACAAATTGTAACAGAAAAAATCCATGGCAGGCCATCTGAACTGGGATTAAGCAGCTGCACCATGGGAGGGATGTCTCATATAAGCAAGCATAAACCATTTTTTTTTTAAGGAAGAACTCTGGGCAAATCACAAAATGATCCCCATTTATTTCACTGACCCATGGAGAACATGGTGAAATAAAAAAAAAATATTTTCTAAATGACTAATATGGAAATAATGATGAGTAAAGCAAAAGCAGTACTGTGCTCCTTATGTGTAAGGGTAGTTCTAGGGAGCACCTAGTGAGGTGGTATTATTGGCACTCCGGGTCACCCCTATTTGTAATCCAAAGACCAGGCATGGTCACAGCAATTGTAATCCACAATTAAGGTCACGGACCTTGTAATCCAACAGATATACAGTAGGTCACGGTTTTAGCGCAACAGATGTATGTCACAGTCGGCCTATAAACAACTCAGCTCTGTCTTAACCAGTGTAGCTCCTATTTATTGAACTTTCATGACAGCACAGCACACAGCACATATCACAGGTCCAGGCCGTAGCTTCACACAAGCCAATCTCCACTGGCGGCATATCACAGCACAACTTCAGTATACTTCACTTCACAGAACACAGTTCACAATTAGTAGCTTCCAAAGGCAAAGTCATGGTATCAACTTTCTTAGTAATGGCACACTTCACAGTGATTCACGGTAACATAGGCCTACTCCACTCCACTTTGATGTGAACACCGGCTCTCAGTAAATTAGGCACGTGATAATGCAGGGCACTGGTTGCTAAGGGAGATCCTCTCCACCTTAGAGATATTGGTCACAACTTAAAGTGGACCAAAACCCAGGATTTTGACTAACCCCTGGGGCACCCTGATCTTGGATACCCTACTATGTAACCCCCCCCCAGGTTGCCCAAAATAACTCACCTCTCCCCGGCTCTATGGTGCATGCACAGCCTCCGATCTAGTCAGCACGATTGCGCATGCACCGTTGGACCGGGAGATAAGGTCCAATGAGATTTGGTTTCAGTTAGTAACTGACCCCCTTTTTACCCTTGACAGTCATCTTCATCCCTTCACCCTTCCTAGACCCAGACAATAAGACCCAAGTGGACCACGTCAAACCTATTCTCCCTGCGTCTACCTTTCTCAACCCCCTTGTTGCCAAATAAATCTCATTTTAATGAAAAAAGGCATGGGCATATTTTTTCATTCCAGAAGGGGTGGGGTGACCTTCCCAATCGTGGGATACCAGGTACAAGGTTGGAGAACATTTTAGGATTGTAGTCCTGCTGGGGTGAGTGAGAGCTGAGATGGAAGTGACGTTGCTACATTATCAGGGACTACATTTCTACAGAAAGTTGGCAATTAAGTATTGTATTGCATTATTATTGTTTTCATATGTATATACATGTCTAATATGCACATCAATTATTCCTGAAATTACCATTAAAAAAGTAAAAAGTTGGGTGACATCTTTATTTTTTCACATTAGGCCTATGTACATTACTGCTACTTTTGAGCAAACCCACATCTTGCAGTGAGGTGCTGCTCCTCCACAGGCAAATACCCTTAGTGGGGCTCAATACTGACCCCTTCTCACTCCCCTCTTGTTAGCCAGCCATGTGACCTACCAGAAAGACATGCACAGATTTAATCTTGGTGTGCCACACACCCCGCTTCACTTCTTAAATATTCATCACTTCATGGGTTAATCCACCGCAGGTGACGTAGTGCAGAGAGGAAGTCTTGTAACGAGCCCCCTTCCGGCCTATATATACCTGGTACCTCCCTTCAATCCCCAGTATTTTTTCTCTCTGCTTGCTGACAAGTCAGAAGTTGGAAGTCTCCTGCTTACAGGTAGGCCGGGGTATTCTTACCCCGCCACCCCCCTTTTGGTCTATTTCTGCCCGGTTTGAGTTTGTATACCTTTATGGTGAAATAGGAAGCCTCCCAGCCTTGGCTGCTCACCGGGCAAATGGTAGATGGCACTTTAAGTGCCTAGGAGCTTATCTCCTACCGCTCGACCTCATGCGTGGGGCAATGCGGCGAACCGGCATGGTGATCCGGAAATGGGATGCCCCTGTCCCGAGGGTCCCCGTAGCCCCTTTCTCTCCTGTTGGGGGGGTGGTGAGGGTGTGCTTTAGTATGTGTGTTTCACTGTATCACTGCATGTTAACATATATGTCATGTTTATACATTCACTGTAGCATGTGTATATTTTGGGTCTGCTTTAGGGCAGCTTGCGCTGGGTATGGGCTGGCCACCTCTCTGGCAGTTGGTTGCTTGTGGCCCCCTACCCCCTCCCCCCTCTCCCCTCTCCTCGCCTGGCATTCATTGAGCTTTGTCAGCACATGCGGTTTTTACCTTCCCCCCTCCGCTGCCTGGACGCGCGTGCTGTGATCAGCTGTAAAGTGTTCCAGCTGATCAGCATAGGGGGGGGGGGCGGGCCCGCGGCGCCGACGTCATGCGGCGTCAGCGGCGTCTGCGGCGGGCCCAGCGTCCCAGCTTCCTTCAAAACAGGAAGGCACGTGGGCGCACGGCCGCACTTTGTCTTCTGCCGGCTCATGGCTGCTGGCTGCAGGCTTACCGGCTGATTGCGGTACAGGTAAGCGGCCCCTCCCGTTGGGGCCGTTAAATGGGAGATATTGTTTAATAATACAGTGAGAAATCACTATTATCAAGGGGGCGTCATTTAAGGGCACTTGGTGCCATACTTATATGTTATACACATGTGAAGGATCTGATGGTTGTTTTCTTGCCTTGCAGATCCTGGGATCCCTGCTTATGCTAGCCCTCCGGCTCTATGTGCCTGGCTAATTATTGGGATTGATTTGAATGTTTATATACATAGACTATATATAAGTATATATATATAGTTTCTATTAAAGGGGACCTAAACTTAAAAAAAAAAAAAAAAAAAAAAAAAAAATTTATATAAATCCTCCCTTCCGGGACATTACTAAAATAAAGGGGGCATCCCGGGTCGGCTTATGCCTTAAAAGTCCCATTATTGCGAATACCATAAATCACCATATGGAGGCTTCCGTAGATTCCGGAAACGGTTCTGCTGTTCCGTTTGGGGGGTGCGTAGGTTGTGGGGTTCCACTCCCAGCTGATGATATCTTTATTTGCATCCCTTGTGCAAAACAGACTATTGCGCGCCAGTCCGTTGCTTCGGCTGTGGTGCCATCGCATCCTTCATCATCTCCTACCTCTCCATCCCTATTCCGGACCCCGCATGACACTGTCAAAAGTGGGGATTCGCATTCCGAGGCAGCAGCACAGCCCTGCCCCCGGAAAATGATGCCCGTTAAAGCAGCGTTTAAAACCGCTACAAAACGAAGGCACCTGACTCCGGTACCTTCAGCTCCACAGGACCAGTTTTGTGAACCTGTGGAATGGTCTGATGGATCCCCTGACGAGGATGAACTCCCGTCGGAGTCAGATGAGCCGACAGGTCAGCATGTGGCTGATGAGATCGGCGATTGGTCAGAGGGGGTTGTTTTTGACACCCCCTCCATTCTGGCTCAAATGTTTAATATTTTGAGTTTAGATACGCCTGAGGCGGCCGCCCCGCCAAAGGGTCAGTTATTTAAAGAGTTTGGTTTTTCCCAGACAGCACCACTTTGAGAGGGTGGTTCTTAAGAAATGGGAACATCCCACACGGTTATCTGGAATTCCTTCCAGTTGGGAAAAGCGTTATCCTTTTCCACCAGAATTGGTGAGGCTGTGGTCTGTCCCCCCGGACGTCGATACCCCTGTACTAGGACTCTCCAGCTCGGCTATGGTACAATCTGCTGAGACAACTGTCCCCAAAGATGGGGAAGATCGCAGGATTGACCAATACGCTCGACATGGTTTTATCTATTCCGGGTCAGCATTGCGCCCGGTATGTGCTTCAGCCCTTCTTCTATTGGCAATTAAGTCCCTAATTCAGGGGCTATATGAGGATCTTGATCCCGCTTGCAAACAGTTCACTGCACTTAAGCAGTGGGAATCTTTTGTGGCTTATGTCCTGGCCGCTCAGGACGATGCGCTGACTATGAGTAGCAAGGCGGCAGCTATGCTGGTGGCTATTCGCAGGTCAGTATGGCTGCGTCAGTGGTCAGCAGACACGGCTTCCAAAAAGGTACTCACAGCCCTCCCCTTTTTGGGGTTGCGTCTGTTTGGGGAGAAAATTGATTCAGTCGCAAAAGATGGTAAGATGCCACAACGCAAAAGGCCTTGTGGTCCCTTCAGAGGGACAAGTTCCGGTAGGCCTTCCTTTCAAAGGTTCGGAGCGGGAAAAGGTACGTCCTTTCCCGCTACCAGTGGCGCAGGTTGGACTCTGGGGAGGGGCCGTGGCCGGCCCACTCAGTCCTGGGGCACCAAGCCCAAGCCTGCTGATAAGCCCACTCAGCAATGAGGGGCTGCCCTCACCCGTGCGGGTGGGGGGACTATTGCGACACTTCTACCATTGGAACCATGTGGTTCTAGGCAGATGGATCCAGGAGGTAGTGTCGACAGGTCACAACCTGGAATTCGAGTCTCACCCTCCCTCGCGGTCCATTCAGGGGTCGGTTCATCCCGGCCTGAACTCTCATCAAGACGCTGTGTGTCTTTCTTTTGCCCAAATTCGCACAAGAACACTTCAGCTATTTCTGCTAGCGTGTTGGGTCCAGCAACCTCTGTTGTTGGATCAGTCCTTCCAATTGTCCTCCCGTGTACGGCAGTTCCTCCTGTGGTGATTGGTCTCGACCAATCTTGTATAGGGCAGGTCTTTCCTGACCCTCCCTTGGAGAGGTGTCACCACGGACACCGGTCTGTCGGGATGGGACAGATTCTGGAAGGAGCTGCGGCTTCAGGGGCAGTGGAAGCCCCACTTGCCCATCAGAGAAATGTCCCTGATCCAGACATGGGCAGTGTTCCATGTTCCCTGTCTCTCGGCGGTTTACATTCCAGAGGTGATGGAACAGGTAGCGGACCGGTTGAGCAAGTGCTCTCCCCGTCTGGAAGAATAAGCTCTCCATCCTCTGGTGGTTCTCTTATTGTGTCTCCAATGGGAGACTCCGGAGGTGGACCTGTTGGCCCCTCATCACTATCACAGGCTCCCGAGCTTCGTGTCACTCTCCCGGGATCCTCTGGCTCTGACAGTGGACGTCAGGTCCCTGAACTGAGGAGCTCTGGGATTTCTATACCTGTTTCCTCCGTGGCCCTTGCTGGGCAGAGTTCTTCAGAAGTTGGCTCTGGAAAGGGTGTACGCCGTTCTCATGGCCCCAAAGTGGCCAAAACGAATAGGGTTCGCAGACATCGTTTGGCTGGCAGTGGACCAGTTCATTCTGCCTCTTCGGCCCGATCTGCTCACTCAGGGTCAATTGTGTTACCTCAATTTACCAGCGCTGGGTTTGATGGCCTGGCGGCTGAAACCTCCATCCTGAAGGAGGAGGGTCTTTCTGATTCAGTCATTAAGACTCTGATCAGTGCCCGGAAGAAGTCTTCTTCCGTCACCTACTATAGGACTTGGAAAGCCTATATCACTTGGTGTGAGACAAGATCTTTTCCTTGTAGGGTCCTTTCGGTCCCCAGGATTCTGGAGTTTTTACAATCAGGGCTGGACTCTGGTCTCCAGCTAAGTACATTGAAAGGGCAGGTCTCTGCCTTATCTGTCTTTTTTCAGAAGCGTGTTGCGCTTAAACCTTTAGTTAAAACTTTTTTCCAGGGGGTTACGCATGTGCGGCCTCCCAGGAAACCATTACTCCCTGTTTGGGATTTGAATTTGGTTCTTTCGGCTCTTCAGGCTCCTCCTTTTGAGCCTTTGCAAGATATTGCTTTGTCTACCCTGACTCAGAAGATTGTCTTCTTGGTATCGATCACTTCTGTCCGGCGTGTCTCAGAATTGGCGGCCTTAACTATGCTAAGGTTGTTTCTGCTTTTCATTTGAACCAAGATATTGTTCTTCCCTCCTTGTGTCCTAATCCTAAGAATGACAAAGAGAGGGTTTTTCATTGTTTGGATGTAGTACGCTGTGTTAAGTACTACTTGATTATCACGTCTCCTTTCCGTAGGACGGATTCCTTTTTTGTTGTGCCCCATGGGCCTAAGAAGGGTTTGGCACCAGCCAAATCTGCCATTAGCAAGTGGATACGTCAGGCCGTTACTGCGGCCTATTCTGCTAAGGGAAGAGTTCCCCCTTTTCGTATTACTGCTCATTCCACCCGCGCTGTTGGGGCGTCTTGGGCTTTTCAGCACCAAGCTTCTGTTGAACAGGTTTGTAAGGCCGCCACCTGGTCTTCTGTTCACACTTTTTCTAAGTTTTACAAAGTTGATGTGCGGGCCTCAGCGGATGCTGTTTTTGGCCGCAAAGTTCTGCAGACTGCAGTCATTTAAGTTATGCTTCACCTGGCCTTGAGATGCCCTTCCCTTGTGGACACTGCTTTTGGATGTCCCATGAAGTGATGAATATTTAAGAAGTGAAGCGGGGTGTGTGGCACACCAAGAATAATACCATTTTTTGAGTACTCACCTGAAAAATGGATATTGTTGGTGTGCCACACACCCCGCTTCACACCCGCCCTTTTCGGTATTACCGAAGCATTTATATGGTGAAGCCCTTTTTTATTTATATCAAAATTGATTTTGGAGGTTACTGGTGGAATACTGGTACCTTGTTTTACTGCTTTTTGAATATACTGGTGATTGAAGGGAGGTACCAGGTATATATAGGCCGGAAGGGGGCTCGTTACAAGACTTCCTCTCTGCACTACGTCACCTGCGGTGGATTAACCCATGAAGTGATGAATATTTAAGAAGTGAAGCGGGGTGTGTGGCACACCAACAATATCCATTTTTCAGGTGAGTACTCACAAAATGGTATTTTATGTGCCCAGCCAGAGGAAACAATATACAAAATATAAAAAAGCTGCAGGGACTTTTCCCTTTGTGTTTTTCCAATGTGCTTTGGTGTGCTTGACTTGCAGTTTACTAATTTGGGATGTCCCTTTGTTTGTAAAACCCCACAGAATTTTTAGTCTCTTATCCTGCTCCACGGCCCTACGGCACATGCGTAGACTCTCCTCCAATCACAATTGATTGTGGTGCATATTGCCTTGCAATCAAATCAGTGGGACTATTGAGTGGCATCTTCTGCTGGCTCTGCTTTTGCTGAGTTCACCTACTGCCAGCTATTCCTTTTTCTGGGCAGCCTGTGCATTGTAGATGTAAGAAATGTAAGGGGGGTGATGGGGGAGGTCTACACATGGGCCATGGGATTGAATCCCAGAGAGTGTATACTGGTGATCCCTGGGGGTTCACTCCTGTACTATTTTCTGAATTAGTTTTTATACTGCTACAAGTTGTATTCTATTCCTGAGGAGGAATAGAGCAACACCTGTTTATTTTAAAAAGTGAAGACCAACCTGTGCCTGTGAATTGTGGGCTATTGTAACATCTCATCTATCCTATGATGTGACTAATGTCCCATAATGGTAGGTGCCATGCTGTGCCACTTCCTGGTGTATGGATGGCACCAAAATCACCCCGGAAATTTACCAGCCCACCACCAGCCAATAAGCTTAACCACACCCCCAAGGAGCTTCTTGGCTGATCAATGAGTGTTAAAGTATTGCAGGAACAGATCATAGGCAGGGATGCATATGTGTTATCTGATGACACTGAAGTGTTAGTATTGTAGGGGCAGATATTGTGCCAGATTGGCATGACTCTCATATTTGAGAGTATAGCATTGTAGGGACAGAACATGGACAGGTTTGTCACAATTGGGGGTTTAACAATGGAGCCAGGAATAAAAAGAGGGGTTAGTTAGCAGGGAGTGGAGGAGTTGTTAGAGGAATGCAATATATAGGCACTGGGGGAGGTGGGCTGCATGCTGGAGGATTCACCCAATCCAAGCCCTAAAGCAGTGCAGCCCACCAGGAATTCTTCCTATGCTCCCTATGGCCAGTCTGCCCTTGACTGTGGCCATGACCCATCTGCAGAAAACAGGATGACTGGGATAAAGGTGCCCCCCCCCCGCATACACAATGGCCTTGGTACCCAGTGTGATCATCTATAAAAGCTAGTGTGTCCTAAACTATCCTGACGACAATCCATAAACGAAGGTGATTTTGGACAGAATTTCTTTGACAAATGCCCTTAGTTCCATAGCAGTCCTCAATGGAATGCTCATGCCTACACGCACCTTTGTGTGGACCCAGCAGCCACACACTTCCTTCCTGGGATGCCAAACACACGTACTAATAACAACTATTTAACAACACATATTAGAAAAGGGATTAACCTGGTAGAAGACACGCAATAAAGCATGTTCAAGCCGTGTGTTTCTGCAATCACATACAAGCGAGGGAGTCCTAATTGCATCTATTTACCTGCAGCATTCAGGTTATATTTAGAGCAGGTAGGGAGCACTTACTAACATCACATTAACCTCCTGCCGCTGCCTCATTTGCAGCTCATTCGGGCTAACTCGCTACAGCAGAGAGAAGAACAATCAGGGTATGTAAAGTGTAATGACCCCAATTAGCCAATCAGGAATAACCATTTACTATCTAGCAAATAATTAATATAATTCTTTTTTGAATGTAATCAAACATTTAAAACTACCCCAACAGTCCCAACAAACCCATCATCGGAAAATGACAGCAAAAGGGAGCAGTGACCTGATTCTGATTGGTGGAGAGTGCTCAATAGGGTTCAGGATGATACTTACAGGCAGTGGCGGACTGAAATCAGCCTTGGATTTTACCAGCCCCAAGACACCCCTGCTGAGCCCCCCCCTCCCCCAACCATGATGCTAGGGCTATAGCATTAGGAGCTGGGCTTCCTTGGCTTGTGGGTGCAGTGGGGATGTGTACGAGGAGCTGAGAGGGAGACATGGAGGCCGATTCATTAATAGCGCCAGGTAGCGACAGATGAGCGACTGTAGCGTGATTTTTACAGCGCCAGCCAGTATTCGCTGTGCTTGGCCGGCGTTTGCTTGATGACAGCGACTGAGCCGGTGTGCGGTAATGTTGAATACGGGCTTAGGGGTCGCTGTTTCACAGGTTCAGCGTTGTATGTGAGCGCCTGACAACGAATGGCCAGAGCGAACGGCTTGCTTCATATTCATTAAAAAATGACGCTCCGAATTTGCTGGCGCTGTCCATTCCTTGTTTAAACCCCAGAGTGCTGGCGGCGATGGGTGTTAACTAGTTTTTAACCCCTAAACAACCATATTTTTTGATTGTAACGTTATACATGTTTTTGGAATCATTTTGTAATATGAATATATTAATATCAGACCTGTAAGATCATTTCTGCACAAATTATTTTTTTTTATTTTTTTTTACTTAAAAAAAAAACCTAACATTGCAGAAGTGGGCTCAGAATTTTTGACATAAAAAAAAAAATAAAATAAAAATAATACCAATTAATTATGATTAATTAAACATTGATCCATTGAAATGCATTGGACAATGCCAGGGAGCGACAGGTCATACCTGCCGCTGTGAAGGAATTTGCAGCGGCGCTGTTCGTTCCAGGCGGCTTCATGATGAATCCCGCGCTAGCCGTCGCTCTCACCGGCGCTAGCCTCATTTAGCTTGATAAATGCGTCATTGTGACCGCCGCCGGGCGTACTTGAGTCGGTAGCCGCCGATAGCTGGCGGCACCTGGCGCTCGTCAGACACTACCTGGCGCTAGCCCGTGATAAATAAGGCCCTAAGGGAGCAGGGATTGAATGTGGATGTAAAAAGCAGCAGCCCAACTGGCCCTAAAGCAGTGTGGCCCACGGCATTGCCCCGGATCTCCCCTAGGGCATTCCAATTTCAGATGTTCCTTAGTCAAAGATTCTTAGAAATCCCCAAATGATAACCCCCCCCCCCCCCCCATATAGCACTGTGCTAGGAAAAGGTAGAAAGTTTGAATGTGGTGAGAGTGTTGGTTAGGTTAGTTCGGTGTCCCTGTGAACCAGGCCCTCCCTAGTAACTCTGTGTTTAGGTCTACTTTAAAGAGGAACAAACCCCACAATATTGACTTTCCTGGGTTTTGTTCTGTGTTGGGATGCCCTGCTGTGTGAAACCTCCCAAATCACCCTTTCAAACTCACCTCTTTCCGGTCCAATGACGCATGCGCGGGCTCTTGTCCAATCAGATCCATTTACTGTTCATATTAATTGCTCAGCAAACGTGCTCTGCTTACACGCTGAGATCAGCAATGGGCGCGAGAGCAGTTGCACATGCTCTCATCCCCATGGCTGAATAGCTGGGCGTGGGATGGCGCCCAATTGCAAGGGAATGTGCCCGTCCATGTTTACATTGACGAGGGAGCACCAGGAGGAGGTGAGTGCTGCAGCCCCCATGGGGGGATTCACAATGCAGGTCTGCCCCCAGGGAAGGCCAGCGGCCATCCATGGAATCTTTTAGATTCCAGTGCTGGCCCAGCTGGATTTTGCTCCACTTTAAGCAGTGGGGTACTTTTTCTGCTTAAATGGAGATGTTTAACACCCAATCAAGTGTGAAGGCTTAAAGCGAAGCAAAATCCAGGATTTTCCCTTACCTAGGTTTTGGTCTGCTTTACAGGGTCATCCTGATTTGGGGATTGCCTGCTTTACAGGGGCACCTGGGATTGCCCGTTTGCTTATCTTGAGCCATACTCTTATAATGCATGCACAGACTCTGGTCCAATAAGAACTTATTCATGGCTGTCAGTGAGTTTGCCGGGCACCTCTCATTGGGTGTGCGTGCATCAGATATAGGAGTGCAGCCAGAGGCTTGTGTACGTGACATGGGATTGAATCTGGAGGTGAATATCTGGCAAAACCAGGGGGCTCACACAGATGGATGCTCCAAGGGCAAGCTGTAAGTCAGCCCTGGAATCTTTCAGACTCTAGATCTCGGTTACTAAGGTTTTATTCTGCTTCTGCTCTATCCTTTCCTAGCAGCTCGGGAAACAAAATGAAGTGCAATTCATTTAAAGATGTCAGTTGATGGCACTTGATGAGGCAGAAGAGTCTGCATAGATATGGATGGTGATTGAACCTGTTTGAAGGTTCTAATCAGCTATGCAGTGACATCATTACTTTAAATAGAACCTGTCTATGAAGGGTGGCCCGACTCAGTGTACAGCTTTCCTTCTGGGATGAACCACACCCTTCCCCCACTAAGTAAAATAATGGTAGCTAACCTAAGGACACTAGCAATTGTGTGATATAAGTTTAGCAATATATCACACTTGAGGGTCAGAAGAACTTCCTGTCAGGAAAAATGATGCTAGTGGCACAGAAATCGCCTCGATGAGTGCGCGCTTTAATCTCTTTCCCATTCATTCCTATGGAGGCAATTCATCATAGAGATTCTTCCTGACATAACTAAATTGCAACATTGACCGATCATACAATAAATAAAACTGCCTCTCTGGCACCTGTTATTGACAACAACCTGATACAAAAAGCGACTGGGGAATACTGTAGTCATGTGACAAGGGCAATTAAAAATGTCACTAGCCTTATAGTGGAACTAAGGTAGTGACTTCAAAAGGAACGGGGAGGCTGATTCATTAACAGCGGCAGGTAGCGACAGTTGAGCGACTGTAGCGGCATTTTCAGAGCGCCCACTAGTAGTCGCTGTGCTTGCCCGTTGTTCGGTAGTTGATAGCGACTCAGTTGGTTTGCCGTAATGTTGAATATTGGGTGAGGAGTCGCTATTTGACAGGTTCCGCGCTGTATGGGAGCGCATGATAGCGACTGGTCAGAGCGACCGGCTTCCACCATATTCATTAACAAATCACGCTCAAAAAATTCTCGCGCTGTAAAAGGCATGTTTAAACCCCAGAGCGCTGGCGGCGATGGGTTAAAAGTCGTTTTTTAACCCCCAAACAACCATATTTTTGGAAACCAAAAACAACAAGTTTTTAAAATAATTTTGTAATATGAATACATTAATATCAGACCTGTAATATCAATTCTGTACATTTTTTTTTTTTTTAACCTTAAAAAATTATTTAAAATGGCAGAAGTGGTCACAGAATTTTTCACATTTAAAAAATAAAAAATTAATAACAATTAATTATTAATATTTAAAGATTGTTCCATTGAAATGCATTGGAGAGCGCCAGGTAGCGAGAGGTCATACCTGTCTCTGTTCAAGGTCAGACGCTGGCGCTGTGGGCTGAGGCTGGAATAATGATGAATGAGTGGCTATATGGCGCTATCTCAGTCGCTAAGCAGGATTGGCTTGATAAATGTGTGATTGTGGTGGGGAGCCGGCGTTCTCGTGGCGGGGCCCGTCATTACCGGCCGCTCACCTGTCGCTACCTGTCGCTATTCCTTCATAAATAAGGGCCTCATTCTGCTGTATGACAGCTAACCACATGAACGCTATCAGCAATTTGGGGTTTGATGTGCATTTCTACATGATGAACCCTAATTGGTCACATGATTGGCAGGCATACAAGGGAATGAGGAAATGGTAAGCATTGACTGATTTGACTTTATTTTCACTTTAGCCGGCACCCCTCCCACCACCCCCAAGCTCAACAATAAAGGGGTCATTTTATCCTGGAAGGGCTCCTCCAAATTGGACAGGAACAGCTGCACACATTAGCAGCCAGCACCCCTACTGGAGGAGGAGGAAGCATCAAAGCTGTTTTCAAATCAAAAACAGGAGAAAAGTTACCTCCTTATTGTAAAGCTAGCGAGAGGCAGGGGCATACTAAGGGTGCCCTTGATATGGAGCAGTTATTATTATTTATTTATAAAGCGCCATCATCTTCCATGGCGCTGTACAATGGAGTAATTACAGACAGGATAAAACCAATAACCTACATGAATATTCTGACTCTGTAATGCACAAATACTCACTGATACTAAAATACACCAGGAGAGAGCCCTGCCCTTGTGGGCTTACAGTCTAAGTGTAAGAAAGGTAGATCACAAGTAGTAAGTGCTAAGTATGATGTGGTCATGACTGGGCTAGCATCCTATGTACCTCTGCCGATGGACACCCTCTCTCAAATAACCACTGGATAACCACTTCTTTGGAATGATCATTTAATTCGACCACAGCTTCAACATAAATATCAGTAAATACAATCAAAGTTAGCTCCCCTTCCTGTTCCAGGTCTGAGACACCGTCCAGAGACATTAAATCCAAAGTTAGACCAAACAAGTGGAGCCAGGGGTAGAAGGCTCAAAACGCCTCTCGATCCAGACAAAAGTGGAAGCTGATTTAAAGTGGACCAATCACCGCTGCAGCTGACCAGGAATCTGCCGGTGATCTTACCTGATCCCGGCAGGTCCAGCGCACGATTTCTAATGGCGCTGCATTCCTGGCTTCTCTGCAGCTGTGTGCGCTCCCCACACCCTGCCATTCAGATAGGTTGGGCGCAAGGGAACTCACACGTCAAAGGGGAGCCGGGGATGCCAGCACGAAGTTCAAATCAGCGGCTTTACGCCATGCATTGGTGTGCGCTGCCTAAATCACTGATTGGACTAGCATCCGCACATGGACTACAGGCCAGTGATGCCGCTGCGGGCCTTAAAGTGGACCACCCCCTGCACCCCCTATAGTTACGTCCGAAACTATCCATTATCAGGATTATTATTGCCATCAAGTACACACACACACACACACATTATATATATCAGTGTGTGTGTGTATATATATATATATATATATATATATATATATATATATATATATATATTCTACCCGCTATCAAATTCCTGTCTCCCTTCCAGCACTCTTCTACCTGGCCCTGCTGTGCTCTCCCAGCTTATATCCTGCCTCCCAATGCCCACAACTGCCCAAAACTTTACTAAAACTTTAGCACCATCGAGTTGGCCATATCTACCCCAGTTATGACCTTTTCCTACAATGATATAGCCTCAGCCTTAGGGGGCACCCAAACTTTGCAGGGGTTTATGGGCTAGTCATGGTCTGGCCAGGCCAGTACAATCCTTATATAATTTTTGCCCCAGTGTGTCCCACTATAAACATTTACATACAATATATATTTATTATATAGTTGGCAAATACAATGAATAAGAGGATGTCACTTTCAATAAAATGTCTTATTTACATGTACAAATCTCTGCCTCAAACTTAAAAAAAAAAATAGAAAGAATGATGATTTGGGGAGTTGGGAGTCATATGAATAGCAGGAGGCTTTTGTGCAAAATACTTCTTTCCACCCAAAAATATAAATAAGAATCTTATAGAAAGGTGGTGGAAGCTGTTGCATTATGTCATCTTGCACAAGGAAGCAGCGTGTCTGGAAATCATTATTTTTCTGCGTGGATAGAAAGCACCACATTGAACAGAGGGTCCAGACTTCCCAGGTTTTAGTGTGGGTGTAGCTAGCTGCGATGGCAGCTCCTCCTATTCCTATAGCATGAATAGAGAGTCCTGCTTGTCTTTATAGCACGCTTGGGTGGCATATTATTCTGCGATTACACCATTTCCTAGCCCCCCTCCTCCCTTTGCAAACTCTTCATAGGAAATGCCAAATTGAACGGCTCGCTACATCGGTGGCTGGAACACTAGACAGGAGGCAGAAGAATAGCCGGCTGTGTCTCTGTGAATGGATATCTGTGACAAGCCTGTCTCTGCTCATTGTGGAACCTGATAGTGTTGGCGGCTGCATGGGATTCAGAGGGCTGCTGCTGCTGCAATGAAGGAATTGTGAGCATCTCGTCTATGCTGAGGAGTGAGACACGGAAGATTATGGTGTCACCTGGCTACCTAGCATTGTACCTGCGAGACAATGGCACTGAATTACAAAGGAGCTGTCGGAGGCTTCAGAAGCAGCAGTGGTGCCTTTTGGAATACTGAGCCAGTGCAGCAATGCTTTTTGACAATGAGATCTCACCTCTGAACGACATTCTGTTGCTGTGCATTAATTGCAGATAACTACTGACTGACATTGCTGTGTGCGTTTTCTGTCCGTAGACTGGATATATGTTGTGGGGACACCTGTGCGGAGAGGAGGTGTTCTATCGGATGATGGATCTTCTGACCTGATTGCAGTCCAGCAACATCTTTGATCAGGCAGACTATTCTGCAGCCCTTGCTATCCTTGCAGGCTGCTTTCTCAGGGGACCCATGAGCAGAGGAGCCACCCTCCAGCGCAGGACTACCTACCACATCTCATTGACCCTAGTCAAACTAGAGGCTGTAGGGGAGGATAAAAAAGGAGAGACCCACACGGAGGTATATCGCAGACATGACACCCCCTCTCTTGGCAGCACCCCTGGACTGGCCCATTGTCTATCACTTGATAGGGAATCTTCTGATGTCTGGCCATGGGGAGGGCCCACTTCTGGTTCCGGGGTAAGTGGAGAAAAGGAGTCTGACAAAGAAACCAGTACGCCTGTGAATAACAATGGTGTTACAGCAAAGGTGACCCAAAGTACCAACAATGCACCGCCACCAATTCCTTCAAAAACATTTCATCATGGAGCTGAAGCACTGCCCCCCAAGCAAAAAGAGTCTTCTTTTATGGCCCCACTGCTTAGGGATAGAGCCACTGGAATATCTAGCTTTTCAGGATTGGAACCAGGCACCAAACAAAAGCATTTTAGATCTTTTTCATTGCGGAGAACAGAACCTACCGCCAATGGTGTTACATTCCGAACATCTGAGCCCACTGAGACAACCAACACTGCAGGCCTTTTGTTTCGTCAAAGGGACAGTAGTACAGTTGCCAGTGCTTTACATCCCGTAAAGATGTCAACCCCACTCACAGCCGAAACCTCGGCAGCGACAGGGAACTCAAAAACATCTCAACATGAACAGGTAAAGCCTAGTGGTACACCACCAAGTATTCCATTACCAGCACCAACTGTTAAGGACACAGGATCATCAAGTTCATCAACTCAGAAACAGGACGCAAAGAGTTCTGAAACAGGTAACACAGCTTTACTACAGGGAAATAAACACACCGACAAATCAAGCAGTAAAGACTCAGTACAAAACATCAAAACATCAACACCAGCAATGAAAGACACCAGAACAGCTAGTGCCCCAGTGCCATTTAGTCAACGGGAATTTCGCTTCGGTGAAGTACGGGTAATAAGAGGATCCCTTATTAGAAGACCAGCACTGGATACTGATGTGTCCAGAGATTTAATATGCAGTCCTTTAACACCTGTATCTGGTGCGAAATTTACAGATGGTGTAAACCCTGAGAAACCAGTTACTGAGTCTAGAATTACTCGTCGCAGCTTAAAGGCAATAAAGATACCAGCTGTATGCTCTGATTCTCCAACACACACAAGTGCTTTGCCAGTGACTGCAGAAAAGTCCACCAAAGTAACAGAAAGTCTTGACAAACCAGCCATAACATCATCCAGCGTCCCCCGTGTAACGGCCCCCCAGATAAGTGCTGCTCGTACTGCATCAGCATTGTTCTCTGCATCTCGGCCTGAAAGAGCTCCGGTAATAGCTGCAAAGCCTAGTGAAGCTAAAATAATTGCTGCCAGAAGTGTGGCAAGAGGAACCAGGGCACACACTACAGGAGCATGTACAGAAGAGTCTGGAGGAAGCAAAGCTCCAGCTATGGGCCTAGTCACAGAAAAAAACAAAAGTGCAGATGCTGGTATGTATCCTGGAGCAAAACCACTGGTTACTGCATCTAAGACTTTGCCTACTGGGGCAACCCCTGTTACACCTACAAAGACGAGTACAAGTAACAAACCTGTGACTTTATCTAGTGACACTGCGGCGACAACAGTCCTTCGAAATAAACCTTCTACTGCGGTAAAAACTCCAGTACTTGGCACAGGAACATATCCAGGAGCCAGAGCACAGCATGCGGGTGCTGTTAAGTCCCCTGGAAGGAAAGTGACTGGTGACAGACCAGTTACTTTAATTGAACCCAAAACTACTGACACCAGTGAATTAACATTGTCCACCCAAAAACTTCCAGAATCTACTCTTCTCTTATCTCTATCCCCCTGTGGAGTTTTAGCTAGCTCTTTACACATTGGAGATGATGACGAACTTACACCAGATGATGATTCTGGAAAAAGTAAGAGACATGAGAGACTTTTTCATAGGCAGGACGCTATGTGGATCAGTACCAGTGTCACCTCTCCTAGCCGGATTTGTGGAAGTCCTCGGCAGCATTCAAGCCCTACCTTCTTTTCTGGGCCTCGATACTCCTTTAGCTCGCCAGCCAGTCCACTGCTACCTGTACCTTGCCATTTTGGAACACCATATCGTGATGCTCCAGTGACTGTGTCTCTCACAGTTAGCCCAGAAAGGCCTGGAGAATCTCTGAAAAGCAGTTTACAAGTAGACAGCAAGATCAAAGCTTTTGGGGACACGGGATCACCTAGGCCTGCTGAGCAAGTCAAGATACCACCTGTTCTTTTAACACCATGCAAAGAAAAAAGCAGCAAAATACTTAAACTCACAAAGGCCTCTAAAAGTCAAGTGGAAAAATCAGAGCCAAGGGAAAAAAACCTAAGCCAAAAAAGTGGCTCCAATCGTCTCTCCTGGCCTGAAAATGAAGGGAGTAAGAGTCGATCAAAGTCCTCCACAAAGAGCAGCCCAAGAGCAGAGACTCCAAAATTGTCCAGTGGAGGAAAAAATCTCTTGTCTCCTTCTTCATGCGACCCCAAGGCCTTTAGAAAAGGAAAAAGCAAAACTGTGGACAACAGTGACCTAGACCTACTACCTGAAGATTTTAAAAAGGGCAGAGAGACAGCATCGCCTACTGGAGACAAGGCAAAGGCTTCAACCGCTAGGGACAGAAAGATGCTCAAGTTCATTAGTGGTATCTTTACCAAGTCCTCTGTGGCCTCCTCTGTCTCTCCAAGTGGATTAAGTCCTGGAGATGAAAGACTGGATTTCCCAAGTAAGTGCATTTTTTATTTATGTCTATATTCTTATTATATTATACTTATTATGAGTATATTTAAAATATGCTTTAGCTGGACAAAAACGCATGATTTTTACTATGCTGGATTTTGGTCCTTGCCCCCGTGGCACCCCAATCCAAGATGATCTGGCATGTAAGCCCCCCCCCCCCGGTCGCCCAATCTAACTCATCTTTCCCCAGTCATGGGGCATGTGCGGCCTCTCATCCAATCCGTGCACTTGAATCTGCTCCCGCCCACTCGTCTCCAGCCGTGTCTAGTAGAACAGACCGCAGCGCGCCTCCGACCACATCCCTGCTACCCTCTAACAGGGATCATGCCCACACTGGCCATTCACAAATGCCTAAAGTTATAGCAGGGATCGGCCGCTGTTCGTGCATGTACCGTTGGGTCATGGGAGAAGGTGAGTATAGCAGGCGACCTGGGGGGTTTCACACAGCGTGGCACCCCGAATCTGTTTCCCCCGGGAGGAAGGAATCAATCGGCCTAGGTTTTGGTCCACTTTAACACTCCACCTGTTAGGCCAACAAATACAAGGAAATGTGCAATCTAGCACAGCTGGGATTCTTATTGTTAAGCTCTAGTAATCTAGCAAGTTGGAGGAAGTAATTATCATTACGATCATCCGCTACCCCAGGATTTAGTTTTTGCGTAAATACAGAAGCCTGTTTAAACCTTTTGACCTTTCAAGGTCCATTTTTATTTTTTTAAATCTGCACAACTCCTCTGAATAATATGCAAACCGATCCTTGGTGGATAGCTTTTATATTTAAATTTGTATATATTTTATTTTCAGTCCAAAGCTGCAATGCAACAGAAACATTGAACAAAATAAATCACAAAAACTCTAGCTATACACCTTTAAATTATAAGGAATCAACATGGCCACATTCCCATATATCCACTACACTGCATTGCATTTAGGAAAAGTTTTCAATTTCTAAGTCAATGACAGGTGTTCACAACCTTTTTTCATGTACCACTTACCATTTTTTTTTAATATCTCATGTTCCACCTGGCTGGAACGTAAGTGTTGTTAGCGCCTAACACCTAAAACTCCTAAAGTGTATAAAATGCAAGTACATAGGTTTCATCAGCTTTTGGATACGTTGTGTACTCGGGGAGGCCGATTCATTAATAGCGGCAGGTAGCGACAGTTGAGCGACTGTAGCGGCATTTTCAGAGCGCCCGCTAGTAGTCGCTGTGCTTGGCCGTTGTTTGGTAGTTGATAGCGACTCAGTCGGTTTGCCGTAATGTTAAATATTGGGTGAGGAGTCGCTATTTGACAGGTTCCACGCTGTATGGGAGCGCATGATAGCGACTGGCCCTAGCGACCGGCTCCCACCATATTCATTAAAAAATCACGCTCAAAAAATTCTTGCGCTGTAAAATGCATGTTTAAACCCCAGAGCGCTGGAGGCGATGGGTTAAAAGTAGTTTTTTAACCTCCAAACCACCATATTTTTTGAAACCAAAAAAAAAAGTTTTTAAAATAATTTAGTAATATGAATACATTAATATCAGACCTGTAATATCAATTCTGTACAATTTTTTTTTTTTTTTCCTTAAAAAAATTCCCTTAAAAAAAGTCGCTACCTGTCGCTATTCCTTCATAAATAAGGGCCTTAGAGCAAATCAGGCTTGAATGAAGTATAGGCCCTTATTTATGAAGGAATAGCGACAGGTAGCGACTGGTGAGCGGCCGTTAATGACGGGCCCCGCCACGAGAACGCCGGCTCCCCACCACAATCACACATTTATCAAGCCAATCCTGCTTAGCGACTGAGATAGCGCCAGATAGCCACTCATTCATCATTATTCCAGCCTCAGCCCACAGCGCCAGCATCCGACCTTGAACAGCGACAGGTATGACCTCTCGCTACCTGGCGCTCTCCAATGCATTTCAATGGAACAATCTTTAAATATTCATAATTAATTGTTATTGATTTTTTTTTTTTTAAATGTGAAAAATTCTGTGACCACTTCTGCCATTTTAAGGGAAAAAAAAAAAAAAAAAAATTGTACAGAATTGAAATTACAGGTCTGATATTAATGTATTCATATTACTAAATTATTTTAAAAACTTTTTTTTTTGGTTTCCAAAAATATGGTGGTTTGGGGGTTAAAAAACTACTTTTAACCCATCGCCTCCAGCGCTCTGGGGTTTAAACATGCATTTTACAGCGCGAGAATTTTTTGAGCGTGATTTTTTAATGAATATGGTGGGAGCCGGTCGCTAGGGCCAGTCACTATCATGCGCTCCCATACAGCGCGGAACCTGTCAAATACCGACTCCTCACCCAATATTCAACATTACGGCAAACCGTCGCTATCAACTACCGAACAACGGCCAAGCACACCGACTACTAGCGGGCGCTCTGAAAATGCCGCTACAGTCGCTCAACTGTCGCTACCTGCCGCTATTAATGAATCGGCCTCATAGATGGCAGCAGGCCAGGTTGGGGTACAGATCAGTCTGTGACCTGGCTGAGTATCACCTTCTAGGAACTAGAGTATCACCAGTGGTACTTGGTACCCAGGTCTTTGTCATTTTGTACCTTTGTCTGTGCTGTACCCAGGGATTAACCTTGCCTCCCCACAGTCTGAGCTGAAATATAGAAAGATGCCTAGTATAGTGAAATAGCTGTATATCAAATATTATATATTGGTGCACACTGTCATGTTGTTGTTTTTAGTACATTAAGTAATTGATGGCTCAGCAATCGATTGCGCCCCCTACTCTTTCCTACAGATGGTCATATCCTGGCTGTTCTATAAAATGCATGCATTTATAGAGCACAGCACAGAGCAACGCCGCACACACATCTCAGCTTGCCTGTTTAAAACGATGGATGGGATTGATCCGTACCCCAACCTGATCTGCTGCCATCTCTACTTTACTCAAGTCTGATTTTCTCCATAAATTTCAAATGGCTCCAAAAGGCAATGATATCTATGTATGTGCATTTTCATGTGTGTTTCATGCACTTTAAATGGCTGTTTTATGTCACTTGAGATAGCTGCAAAATCGAAATTGGTATTTAGGGGGTGATTTACAGTGTTCAAGAGTTTGCGCGACTGTCCTCTTTCATATGCGTTTGCGGCGTGCACGGGGAGAAGGGCAAACGTGGTGAATGTTGCTGAAATGGAATTGGCAAACGCCCGTGACAACCGACTTATGCCATGCATTTTGCTGTGTTTTCTCTGCAATTTGCTTGTGAAAAATAGTGGCATTTACATGTAAAAATAGTTTGGCGAATGCCAGGGTGCTGCTGTGGCGGATTTTGTTTAACAAAAAAACATGAAATCTTACTTAAAACATGCTTAAAGTGGACATAAATTCATGGAGAACGACCCTGGAATCTATAAGTTTACCGGGCCGATCGATACCCTCCCCCCCGGGGCATCCAAATTTGGGATGCCCCACTGTGTGAATCCCCTTAGGTCACCCATAGGTCGACCTTCTTTCGCGGTCCAACCGTGCATGCACAAGCCGTAGCCGCATCCCCGCTTTCCATTTGTGAATGGCCGGCGCGGGCACGCTCCCTGTTAGGGGGTAGTGGGGGGGTGCAGCTGTCTTGTTCGCTTTAGACGAATGCTTAGACGATGTGACATCAGCGGACCTGCATGTGCCGTATGACCGGGAAGAGGTGAGTTGGTTTTGGTGATCTGGGGGCTTTCACACAGCTGGGCACCCCTGGGAAAAGGATCAAAACCCAGGATAGTCAAAATCCCAGGTTTTGGTCCACTTTAAAGAATGTCGACATGGGAGGGGGTCTCAAAATATATGAAGGGTTTACTGGGAGAGTACTGACTGTTTGAAAAGATTAAAAAAAAAAAAAGGTTTAGTGACAAATATAAAAGTAATGTGAACACAGTATCATTAGTTGTTTTTCACAAACTAGTTACTTAAAAGACCTAAAGTGACAATGTCTCCTCAAATAACATTGATCCCTATGGGGTTCACCATTAAAAGCTGGTGAACAGAAAAGGCATTCGTCTACATTTGCCAAGCCAAACTGATGTTGACGTAAATCCGGAAAACATGGACATTGCCGGCCGTATGAATCGTTAGAAGGGGAGGCTGATTCATCACTAACGCCAGGTAGCGACAGATGAGCGTCTGTAGCAGGCATTTCATTTCAGATTCTGCTTGATAAATGTGTAATTGCGTGCCATGTCCGGTGTTCACCTGTCGCTACCTGTCATTTACAAGGCACTATCTGACGCTATCCCTTCATGAATAAGGGCCTGATTCTCATGCTGTTAATGTTAAGGTAGACCTAAACCCTCCATGTGAACCCCAACTAAGGTCCTGGGTTTAAAAGAAACACTAAACTAACATAATTCATGCCATCCATAAACCCTTTTTCCAAGATGAGCTCCATCCAATGGGGGACAGGAAACACCTCCAATAGGAGGCATGCTTAGCTACAGTGTGCAGCTATTTCCTGTACCCTGTAATACAGATTTACATGACCGATTTTGGCTTCTAGGAATATTTATCTGTAGAAGCACTCTAAATAGGCATGCCCCAGGGCAATTATTTCAAGGGAATTGAAGGCATTTTTACCTGGAGGTCAGCTTTGGAGACACAAAGATTATTCACATTTTACCCGAGGCTCTGGGAACATGAGAGGAGCACAATAATATGGGCATGAAATATATAGAGTTTTTTAGAATTTATATTTTAACCATTAAAGTGGAAGTCCAGTCTAATTGTACTACCGCCACCAGTGACGTTACTAAATGTGATGAGGCCCTGTCAAGACTCATACAGTCAAATGTTTCTGTTTTTTAAAGAGGAACATTGAAAAAAATGAAAGGGGCCGATTCCCCTCCCATTGGCCCCTACTTACCTTTTAGATGTCACCACTGCCTGCTGCAATGACATCCGGTTGCTTCAGGGCCCGATCCTCACCCCCGCCACTGGCTTAACCATCTGCAAGTGACAGTATGGCTTTAGCCGGGCTCTTCAATGTTCCGCGCCACTCAGCGAAATGATGCAAGATTTTGGGAGGCTCCATTGCATCCCATTCATGAGCACTGCGCAGGCGCGAGATCAGGGGCCGCGCACAGTGCCTGATGGGATGCAAGATGGCGCCCCCTGTCAGAAGGTCATCCGGAATCCAAGGGACCCAGAAGATGAATGCCCCGATGAGGTGAGTAAAAACACCCAAAGGTAAAACCGGAGGGGGGGGGAGCAGATCGGTTAGGTTTGGGGGAGGTTTTAACCTCCTCCGATGTTCCTCTTTAACTGCATTAGCTAGATGCAGCTAGACGACTAACAGGCTGATTAATTACTAACGCCAGGTAGTGACAGATGAGCGCCTGTAGCGAGGATTTCAGAGCAACTGCTAGTAGTCGCTGTGCTCGACCATGGTTCGTTGTTTCAGAGCGCCTCAGTTGCTGGCTGGCATTGTTGAATACGTTATGTGAATCGCAGTACTACACTGTACGGGAGCGAATGATAGCGCCAGCTCAGTGCGACTGACTCACACCACATTCATCAAAAAAACAGCCTCAAACTGTTCCGGCGCTCAAAATCGGGTCGATGTAGCCCACAGCGCCAGAGGCAAACATATGGTATTACATTATTTTTACATTGCAACATGAACACTTTAAAACCAGACATGTAAGGACATTTCTGCATAAAAATATTATCAAAAAAGTTTTCAAAAATTACATTTTCTAGGCCAGGATACACGCCTGAAAGATTTGAGATTTAAAAAAAAAAAATTGGGATCGGGAAAGCGATTTAAAGATCGTCCATAGAAATGTATGACAGAAATGTATGAGAGAGCGCCAGGTCTGCAAGCACGAACGCCGGCGCTGTACACTGAGCCTGGGATAATGATGAATCAGACACTACATGGCGTTGTTCCAGTCGCTCACCAGATTCAGATTCATAAATGTGTCATTGATGCCAAGTGAACACAAATGAGATAAATAAGGTGAAGAGGCAATACCGATGGGACACCCATGACCTTCTGGGCCCTTTCATGGTTGCACCCCCTATAATTATGCCCATGACCCCACCACCACCCTTCCCTAGTGCTGAAGCAGGATGGGGGGTTACAAAAACTAAAATGCCTTACCCCACTCGGGGTTCAGATCTAATGCACGGAGAAGCTATATAAATAAATAATAGAAGTAACAAGATCAGTTTAAGCAATGATTTACTGTATTTATTTAAAATCTCCCTGTGGTGCTAAACTATAAAGGGAATTCATTAAGTGGCCTTTTTATGCCATGGCAGGGGGAACAGGCCATTATGGAATGAGATTTTCTTTTAACCTACTGGGTCAATAAAAAGAGTCAGAAACTGGGAGGCCGATTCATCAATAGCGCCAGGTAGCGACAGATGAGCGACTGTAGCGTGATTTTTTCAGCGCCAGCCAGTATTCGCTGTGCTTGGCCGGCATTAGCTTGATGACAGCGACTCAGTCGGTGTGCGGTAATGTTGAATACGGGCTGGGGAGTCGCTGTTTCACAGGTCCAGCGTTGTATGTGAGCGCCTGACAACGAATGGCCAGAGCGAACGGCTAGCTTCATATTCATCAAAAAATCACGCTCCGAATGTGCTGTCGCTGTCCATTCCTTGTTTAAACCCCAGAGCGCTGGCGGCGATCTGTATTAACTAGTTTTTAACCCCCAAACAACCATATTTTTTGACTGTAACATTATACATGTTTTTAGAATCATTTTGTTATATGAATACATTAATCTCAGACCTGTTAGATCAATTCTGCACATATTTTTTTTTTTTTTGACTTAAAAATAAATCCTAACATTGCAGAAGTGGTCTCCGATTTTTTGACATTAAAAAAAAAATTTAAAAAAATAATACCAATTAATTATGATTAATTATAGCTTGCTCCATTGAAATGCATTGGACATCGCCAGGGAGCGACAGCTCATACCTGGCGCTGTGAGGGAATTTGCAGCGGCGCTGTTCGGTCCAGGCGGCTTCATGATGAATGCCGCGCTAGCCGTCGCTCTCGCCGGCGCTAGCCTCATTTTGCTTGATAAATGCGTCATTGTGACCGCCGCGGGCGTACTTGAGTCGGTAGTCGCCGTTAGCTGCCGCTACCTGGCGCTCGTCAGACACTACCTGGCGCTATCGCTTGATGAATAAGGGCATAAGAGCCTTCACTGCTTTGCTGTGTCCAAATGACCTCTTTACCAGTTCATTAAATGACCAAAGTGATGTGGAAGAAAGTCAGCAATTTTATTCAGCTCCCTTGCTGCAATGTCGCCATATTTATACAAGCTCTTCAGTTAACATAATCTAATATTTTACCTCTGCTTTCTTCCTTTTTTTGTGTGTAGTTATCACCAATCATAACAATATAATACCCCTGCCAACAGGGTCAGACTGGAGCACCTTGGGCCCACCAGAGGAACTCATTCTTGGGGCCCACCAGAGGAAATTAACCTTGGGGACCACATTTTAGTCAAAACAACATTTGATTGTAAAAATATAAAAATCGGATTTTTATTGATGAAATAACAAATGTAATTCAGTGAAGAAGTAACTCTTTTTGATCTCTTGTACTACCCTGGTGGTTGCTCTGAGTCAGTTTGGATTATAGGTTCTTATTATGGGCCGTTGTATTTTATTCATATAGCAAATCTGTTTTTATAAAGCAGAAAGTTGTAACTTATTGTTTTGTAAGCACGTGGTCTAGGTTAGAATGCTTTCAATTTCAGATGGAACAACATGGTGGACGGGGTACAGCCATTGCTGTGGCTTTGGTGTCTGTTACCCCGTTGTGGATATTTAGCTTGACTTTCTGTCTGTGGCGACTCATTAAAAAGGGCCAAAACCCAAGATTTTCACTCTCCTAGGTGTTGTTTCTCTTCCCACGGCGCAGACATGGTGCGCCTGGCCAATCAACATGCTATGAAGCATTACCTTGCGCTACCCCTTCTTAAATAACCCCCTTAGTGTTTTCTTTTGCTAGTGGCCTTTATTAATGGCTCGTTGGAGATGAGGGGATACTGCTGCATGCTGTGCCATGTTTATGCAGTCAGTAATTGGTGGCTTGGCAACCCTGGTCCCTACCTTCCTCAGTGAGCCGGCACAGCTCTGATCATAGAGTGGACTCAGGGCCCATTGGCACATCGGGGGGGGGGGGGGGGCTATTCTATAGCTTTCCTCAGGCAGCAATAAGGCTAGTTTTACCCTGTCCGTGTCCTCTATTCTATTCCATAAAAGCTAAGACCCTCAAATTTGGATTAGAGCTTTTGGACTGACTAATCCTGTGACCTAAAATTCTGGTTCACAGATATCGGTAGACTGTTTCAAAAGAGGAAAGAAGCTAAATATGTCTAGAGTATTATTATTATTGTTTATTTAAAAAGTGCCATCATCTTCTGTGGCGCTGTACAAGGTCGAAAGTATATTACTTACAATAAATAGGACATTATGTGTAACAGTGACTGCACATTGATTAAGGAGTACATTAGGAGTGAAGACTCTGCCCCTACAAGCTTACAATCTAAAGATTTAGATTTATTTCCAGAGGACAAGGATGAATATGACTAGAGCAGTATTTAATCTGCCCCCCTTCCTCCGTCCTGTCTCTCAGTTCATAGCAGGCCATTAAACTCTATGCAGCTTTGCATTCGGTGTTTGTGTGACTGCACACTGTGAAGTGATACATTGGGAGGATTAACTATAGTGTCACTTTTTTTTATTTTGCTAGATTTAAATCTAATAGTCATCTCCAGCAATGGTGATGTCAACATATATCCGCACTGACATTGCAGCCAAGAGTCCTACATTTTTATAAAAAAGTTTTAGTTTAGAAAGTGAAGAGTCCTTTTGTATAAATATGGAAAATGGCTAATTTCAGAAATTAGTTTAAATACCTAATTGAGATGGCCCTGGGTGGGGGATGTGGGTAGTATGGTGTGATATCCAAGTTTATCTTCAGATGGGTAAGGACTGGCAAGTGGCAACCTATAGCTGGGGAGATAGACATGACTACTGGACACCATTTTAGCTGGCAGGGCCTACACTTGGGCAGTTGACCATATGCCAAAGGTCAAATCTCTCTACTAGATAAAACAGGAAAACTAGCTAGCAAATACTACATTAGTATCAAACCTAGAGGCCCTCAGTACTCTTTTTCTGTGCTCTTCACCAGTGCAACAGGGTCTCTTTCATACAGTCAGACCAATTTTCATGTATGTCTCTTCACAATCCTTCTCTGGCTTTGTCATAAAGTGGACCAAAACCCACAGTGATCAGCCCAGAAATCTATAAGATTCCCGGGCCGATTGTTTCGCTCCTCCTGGGGCATTCAAAATCAGGATGCCCCGCTGCGTGAAACCCTTCAGGTCGCCCATAAACTTACATTCTTTTCCGATCCAACGGCGCATGTGCAAGCTGTGCCCGCATCCCTGCTATCCCTCTAGCAGGGCGCGTGCCTGCACCAGGCATTAGTGAATTGTTGGTGCGGGCACGCTCCCTGTTAGAGGGTAGCGGGGGATACAGTTGTCAGAATGCTCGGAGCCTCTTGCCTTGGACGAAGGCTTAGGCGATGGGACGTCAGTGGATCTGAGCTTGCTGATTGGACAAACAAACAAAAGGGCGGTTTCACACAGTGGGGCACCCCCGATCGGGGTTTTTGTCCACTGTAAATTCTCTGTAGTCCTACTTCGGCATTCCTTTTTTTAGTTTCTTTCTTTTTGCTTTGCTCTGCCATCTAGAATCTACCCCGCGCCAATCAGCACACGCGCTCTCACCTGAGCCTGCGCCATGGGAGCAAAAGGAAGGTGAGGGTATGGGGCGACATTTGGGGTAATACACACAGGGGGACATCCCAATTCAAGATGCCCCCCCCCCCACAGAGGAGCAACACACAGGAAAGTGAAATTCCTGTGTGTTGTTCCTGTTTAAATTCACAAAAATTTGTTTCAGATCCAACCAAACCAAATTAGCAAAGACTTAAATTTAACTTCAACTATAATCCAAACAGCAACACTAAGGGGGGGATATTTTAAAAAAGGCAAAAGCCACATAGTGCCAGATGAGTGTCAGGTGATGTCAGGTCCCAGTCAAAGGGGTGTATTTATCAAGTCAAAAATCCACAGGTAGTGTCCCATCTATCAATAGCACTGGCAATTGGATACGTGCCGGCGCTGAGTTTTCTACAGTGTCAGATAGGACCAGGCGCTTCCCCTGCACTGTGTGGCCTTATCCCAGACATTTCAATGGGCTAGGATGGTTACAATTATTTATTATGTAATTTATTTTAAATTTTATTTTATTATTTATTTTAAAAAAAATGGGGGACTGGTGCATGTGCCACGGGATCCTTGGGCTGGACGGGATTATTTTTATATGCATTATTTTTTTATGCTGCAAAACCCCTGATTTGGGCTGTGGGCTGTGAGAAAGCTAAGTCTAATGTTTCTAATGCAATTCCCATTTTTAATAAAAAAAAAAAAATTGATAAGATTAAAAAATAAAACATTGGGAATCCAACAGGTGCTGTGTGCCTGAATTCCCTTTTTGAGCACCTCTTGGAGCTCCTGGTATTTTTTGATAAATTTTGTCAGCTTTCAGTGCTCTTGGCTGGTGCTAGGTGTCGCTAGCACATAGGCTTATATGAGCCATGCGCCGCAAACGCTGCCTGGCCGGGAACACTAAAGTTGACAGCGCAGGCGGGCAGAACCCAACGCTGTGCTGCGGCCGCTGCTGAGCGTCTCGGACGAGGCACTCAAGTGGCACCCGCACAAATAATAAATTAGCCTCTAAGTTGTTTTAAACCTTAGCTTTGATATTACAAACTAAACATTTGGCTTCAGTTTGAACTGATTTTTCACTAGATAAAGTAGCTATTTCACCCAGTAGTGTATTTTTGAGTTCCACTGCTGCAACATGTACTGAAAAGTTAGATTAGTTTTGCTCTTAACAGGTTTGGAGAGGTCATTTGTTTTTTTAATGTGGGTAAAACACTTCCCTTGCATTGTGCAATTATATAATTAGAGCAATTGAGCAGAGTGCCTAGAAGATGTAACAGCAGAAAAATATATAAGCATTACATGCCGTAACTTCTGGCAGCACCCAAGGCAATGCAATCTTTTCAAGGTCAGTATTCGCTTCTAAAGCTGGTTTGCCACTCACAGTTTTCATTCCAGGACCAAATTAACAAGCATAGGAAATAATACAACAGATTGGTTGAAACTAGATAATTGAGCCACATAGAACACCCTCATTCTTACAGGCACACCGATTTCCTGTTTTGTTAAACATAGCTCGGCGTACCAACATTTATTTAATTAAAGGGAGACTACCTGTTCAAAACCAAAAAATTTTAAGTTGAAGGTATCAACATGGATATTTTTTTTATACTTAGTAATTGTTGAATTAAAAGGAACCCATAGAAGTTTGGCTTTGGTTCGGGTAACTGAACTTGACCTGAACCCCTTGGTGACCCACAAATGACTGTAAAATGGGGTAGTAAGGGATAGAGGGCTGCAAAATGGGGGTAATAACAGGACAATTGCCCTGCAATAAGAGGGATAGGGAAAGTACGTTATTGCGGCTTTATGTTGGGGTATAGCAGACCATCTCCCCAGCATGAGGAAAGGTTATTGGGGCTCATTGAATATCACCTCGTCTAAATAAACCAATGGTTTCTCATCAATACAGTGCAATCATTTTTTAATTAGAAATAGTGACATAAAAACGTTATAACAATCCATACATGATAAGCATCACTTGAAATGATGTCCCTCATTTAAATGTAGAAAAAGCATTAGTACAATCACAGATTCAATAACGTATACATTGATAAAACCTTGTCACTAGTTTCGCTATTTTTTAAGCTTCATCAGTGCCTTTCAGGGACTCAATTAATTTCAATGCTCCTACATCTGTAAAAATACATTATGACATAAAAAAAAATTCATATTGTGGATATTTACATTTTTGTACAAATATTGTTGAAAAACGCACATTTGCGTAAAGATAAAGGTAGTACCTGTGAGTGCTTGAGCAACCGCTAGGGCAGATTTAAAAGCCTCTTATGTAGGTCAGCTTTAGTAACCGAATTAAAAATTATTAGATTTCAGTCAGTCGAGATGTCAACTCTTTTAGAGCAAACTTTAAGAGCCCAAATGCTAGGGAGCAATAGAATTAAATAAATTGTTAGAGCTGTATCGATTATTGTGAATGATAGCTTCCACCCAGGTCACCATGTGCTACCCAGAGTAAGATTCCATTTCTTGGGCTAGGTGCAGTGAGAGCCCAGAGATTGTTTTAATTGTAAGATATTACTTGATATTGCCCCAATAAGGGGAACTGTTTAAATACAGCATATATTTTATAGGATATTATATCAGGAGAAAAGAGGGGGTAAACTAGTGCCCCACTCCTACTATAGATAGTGCTATAAGTCAGTACCTGAAATTAGTTGATCAGAAGTATATGATCTGGTGCCTGCACCTCCGGGTGCCGATGGGTGCAGCCGCGTGTCTGCATTGCCTAGCAGGTATGAGGCAGTGACGGCTCCTGCCGCCCGCTGGAAAAGACGCCGCTGTTGCACCACGTGTGAGGCGTCCGCCGCTCCTCCCTTCGTCGCGGTGATGCGGCAAAGGATATATAGGAGAGACTTACGCTGGACGCCTATCAAGCTTCCGACCGCAGGAACGCACAGCGCCGGAGATATTAGGCTAGTGCGCTTCCGTTCCACCACACGGCGGAAGCTGCTCGGCACCCAGCCGCTTGTCAGTATCAATTGCCCTGTATAGCGGACGCCATTTTGTTGGAGACCGCTACCTTTGATTATTATGGGCACATGATAGATTAATCAATAAAATTTTATGGGATTTAACATTAAATGATCTGTGAATCAGATAGAGGTACATATTGGGTCAGATTTACCTTAAATTTAAAAGGTTGCTCGTACTTAGATTTAATGTCACTTATCAGTATGTAGCAAACCTTCCCAGGTAAATGTCACTCTTGATAATTGTAAACAGTTACATGTTTAAATAAGATCCTATGGCCGGGTGGCAATTGAACTTGGCAAAATGCGGTATAGCCCAAAGGCATTCATTGTGGAATCTACCTGGGCCACAGGGAGACCCTGCAAGAATATATCAGTCACAATATTATAGATTAGTTTTCATCCTAATTTTTCATTAAAATTAAATTACATTGAAGCATTTAATTGAACATCTCGACCCCTATTCGTATGTGAAGCGGTTGCTCTGTATAGGGATAGGGATAGTACCTATAAATAAATAATAATAACATAAAATAAAAAAATAAAATAATGCTGGTATGAGTAAACACTTGCAGTGACTGACACTGCAGTAGAAGAGGGTATGAGTATACACTTGCAGTTAATGACACTGCCCTGAAAAGGGGTAACATTACTGGCTGTCCTTATATGTCTTATATAACTGTCACCATATGAGCCTCCTCATCCTACCTACCTGCCCTGAAAATGACAATTATTACATTTTCCTTCGACCCCCAACTGTTCCTCACTGCAGCTATAGCCTCTCCCTCTACCTGTAACAGCACAGGAATGCATGTCCCGCCGGTCATAGCTATGCCCATACTGGGCATGACTGGTCTGTCGTTGCCATGCGCTAAAAGCTGCTCAGCAGCCCATCAATCAACATTAATGTTACGCCAACCCCGAACACAGACTTCTGGCTGAACCTGCAATTTCGGTGGGCCTGAACCTGCAATGTTTGGCACAGACCGGAACAGCGCAGTTCGGGTTCGCCAATCACTATTAGTGATTCGTTTTCAGCAAAGATAAACGCAGGAACTACTTTCCGGACATGGCTGTAGGAAGGTATGTCAACATCCAATGCTCCCTAACTCTGCAAAACTCACCTCTTCTGCCAATCTCTTTCCAGACCTGGAGAACCTAGCTGCTTCCCTAGAAGAACAGGTATCAGTCACTGCTTGGATGGGGAGGGGCAGCTGCAGGAGAGTGTTTAGTGTGGTAGTAATCAAGGAGCTTGTTAATGAACATGTTCCAACATTAATATCCATATTAATATAGATAGCAAAAAAAAGGTTTACTTGCTCACCCAAGCTTGTCAAGCCAAGATTTAAAACCACTTAGCGTTGCTGTTTTGATTCTGGTCCAAAAATAGCGTATCCTCCAGCATTCTGTAGCAATGGCCATTTAAAATGGCACAATGAGGCATACTTAAATAAGGCCTTATGTTTGTTAAAGCTGACAAAATACTTTATGACCTGCATTGCTGCTATGTCCAAAAACAGCAGTCATTAAAAAAGTTCCCAAAATGCTGCATTTTATTTGTCATCTCGGGAATCCTGACCTGCCTCAGAATTAGCTTTAACTATCTGACAGCTCAGTAATCCGTTCAGTTATGTGCTTAAAAAAGCAACTGCCGGGGGGAACATGGAAGTCAGATAATTGTATATAGACTAAAATTGGGGTGTTTGTTACGTTTTTAAATGTGGAGCATCCCAAATCGACATGCTGCCCTATTAAAGTGGGTCAAAACCCACATTTTTAACTTGCATCCCTTGAATTGCTCCCCCCATGAAGATAACCTTTTGCTAATTTTCACTGCTCCCACTTCACTCTAATCCCAAATAATGGCGCCTGTTTCAGCTGTAAAGATCTGCTTCCTCCATTCATTGCCTCTGTTGTGTGTGGCAATGATGTCACTGCCTCACTTGTGCAATGACTGATCGCCTGCCATCTTACAGAGAGGAAGAGCCAAAAAAGTAGTGTTCCAGGATGATTTAAAAAGGGGAAATATTTATTTCTAGCTCTACACCATAAGAGGATAGTTTTGGCAGGGACTTTGTTCAAATGTATTTCACAAGGTCAGTGGACTTTGGTCTGCTTTAATAAAAGTGATCCAAAATGTCTCATGAATTTTGGATTGCCTTAAAGTAGAAGACCCCCCTCCTCCCCGATTTGAACAAGGCTAAACTTACTAGTTCTGATGCCCTTCCCCTTGTTATTTATCGGCAGCTGAAGGGAGACTGCTATAGTAGCCTATCAGTGCCCATCAGTTGCCTTGAGTAACTGTGGACTAGCGGGGTTATGTAAGAACGGATAGCGGCAGGCAGTGCCTCGTAGCGGCAGGCTGCGTCTGGTGAATGCCAGGCGCTGTCTGGGAAACCACATTTAAGAAAGCGATTCTAGAGAGGGCCTCTAACAGCGCCATGTAGCGTCACATATATTAATCCATGCAGCTCAGCTTATAGCACCAGTGCTCTAGGCTCAGGAGCGCCATGTAGTGCTCTGTAGCACTCTTCCATACATTTGTATGGGGCTTCATTACTTGTGTATAAACAGCGTGTTTGGCAATTGAATTTTTTTTTGCTCAAATCATTGTGTGACCTCTCCTGGCTGCAAACAAACACTTTTAGAAACTTTTTTGACTTTTAATATTTTTTTATGCAGAATTGTCATTACAGGTCTAGCACTAAAGTCTTATTGTCCCAGTGTTAAAACAATGGCATTCCATATGTTTTCGCTTTGTTACAGGTGTATATGTGTTCAGAAACAGACTTTAATCACACAGCGTCGGGCACTCTATGCTACAGCGCCCAGCTTTTGAGCGCCGACGCTGTGTGAGTCTAGTGTTTTGTTAAATATGGTGTGGAGCCGAGTGCTGGACGCACTGAGCTGGCGCTACCTCTCGCTTGCTGCAGCGTTGTGCTGTTGTTACAGCGCCCAACCCACATCATATTCATCAATGCTGACCAAGACGCTCTGTTACAGCGCCCGATACCCGCTTACAGCGTCTACTAGCGTTCGCTCTAAGCACCGCTGTACAGGCGCTCATCTGGCAATACCTGGCGTTAGTAGTGAATCAGCCTCTAGAAGTAAATATGTAACACTGTTCAATTTTTCAATTGTATTGCATGGTCTGCTTATGTACTGTATTGTCCACTTACCACCCTCCCCCAACCATCTATTGCCTCTTGTCAAAATCGATTCCTGTTATGTACCATACTTAGAGATGTACATTTTGATTCTGCTACATGAAGAAACAGGTGTGCAAGTATGTGCGACTACATCATGATTCCAGTATTTTTTCCTGGTTTGCCCCTATTTACAATCACTAAGCCACCAGACGGGCTTCATAGCGCTCAGCAGGCAATCTTCAGGCTGCTCCATGATTGAATCAGAAGTCAGGTCTTAGGCAGGCGCTGTCACATGAAAACAGGTTTTGGCTGAGTGCTGCAGCCTTCTCCGCTGCCTCCATTAATCATCCCCCAAATGCAAAGCATAAGATGAGAAAACACATTGCGGATGGGCCGAGAGGATGTTGATGACTGGTCACAGCTTGCAGTCTTCAGCGCTAATTTCTTCAGCCCAGACAAAAGCGCCGGCCACAATAACACATATTAGCATCTCATCACAGCGGAAAATCAGATGGCGCCTTTGTAGGGAATGTGATTATTAAAGGCAAGTCCAGAATTCAAGATTGAAAAAAATCACAAAGCATTTTGTTTATTTAAAAGAATCTCAGAACCATTACACACATAAGGATTTGTCCAGATTCTTACACACAACATCTTCCCCTGTATACACATAATATTGGTTTCTGATTTTCATTTAATAACGTCTTTCTTCTTTGTACTTTTCTTATGCTTTAATACATTTTGGATTTTTACATTTCAATTTTATCTTGAGGTACATTTAAGTCTATGTGGAAAATATGGAATGTGTTTTTGGGTCTCTGGAAAGTAACTCAAGCTGCTAAATGGGCCCAAATTGCATGCTAAGACCCACCTACCAAATTTCTGGGGACATATTAGGGGCCCCCTTTAGGCAGATAATGTAATGTACTTTTAGAGTAGAGGACAAATCCCCTTTAATGCCCTTGAAAGTCTGTATTTAAAGCTAGATGTGTCATTTAAAGAGATTGGCCATGCAGATGAAGAAAACTGGGTCATCAGCTTACTTCGGCCTGCTGCTTCCTAAGGGTCCATTTTGCACACAGCGTCGGGAGGAAGGGGAAATCAGCATCCTTTTCCCCTGCCTACAGTGTCTTCCATCGCAATCCCATCCACAAATGGGAGCCTGGTGTTTCCAATTGGGACATCACTCATTCTCAAATATATACAGTAGCGCTCCTGCCCCCTGTCACCTCCCTCAGTGTTAATGGGTTTCTGCTGGTAAAAAAAAGACAAAATGACATGCACCCCCTCCAAGGCTACCAGCCACCATGTATAGGGGCTCTGGTCCCAATGGCTCAGAGGCCAAACTGCTGGCCACCGGCCATTCCAGGGCACCAGCCCCTATGGTCCGGTGCTTCTCCAGGGGTTAACACGGCTCCCACGCTGATGGGCACTGGACTCCTCTGTACCCAAAAGGTCGTTGGAGATACAAGTGATGGGGCGGGGGTAACAGAAGTTCTCCCACTGCCATGCCAGCAGGTATCCCTTGGACTCCTTACTAGTTTATGTTTGAAAAAGTAAAAAAAAAACACACAAAAGTCTTTTAATGATGGGACATTAAAATCTACTCACTTGCTTCACTGCCTTCTTCATCCAGCACTGGGTGGTGTCCTCTCACTTTATGGTGCCTCTTGGGTGCTCTATGGCTCCTCTTCTGCTAGCAGAAATGGTCAAAATGACTGCTCTGCCAGCGTTTGGATGGAAGGAGGATATAGGTTTCCTCTCCTCACAGGCTGGCATCTTGCCAGGCACTGGGCCCTCCCTGCCCAAGGGAGGGGCATTAATACCCCTAGCTTCATTGTACAGCTAGGGCAGGAGGAGATTCCCAGGTGAGGACATGCCTGTAGGAAGGGGGAGGACCCTTGTCCTCCATCACTCCAACTGCTGGCATAGCAGTCATTTTGGGGCTGGGCAGCTAGTAAAGTTTAATATTAGATCATTAAAAGACTTCTATTTGTTTTTCTTTACTGAGGGCCAACTCATTTATGAATTTTGGTCACCTATATATTACTAATATATTACTTATAATCCTAATCAGAGTCTTGAGATTACATGAAACAACAAACACACAAAAGCACAAGATGTCCATTGAATGCTGAAAGTGGAGGTAACACCTTCCTCTGTGTTCTGAAAATTAAAACTGGACATTCACCCTGAATAATAGCATATCTTATATTATTCCCCCACCCTGTAAATACAGATTGCCCACATTAAAAATCATCCTACCTGCATCTACTGCATTTTCTGAGCCTTTAGACACCCAAGATGGTGTTACATGGAGTCTCAGGCTGTCTGCAAACAGGAAATGTCTTCTGACTGTGCTGCTCTGCATTCTGGGATTGCTATCCTTTTCCTAACCCCAGCTCTGCTTTGTATGTGCAAAGCACAGCTATAACCCACCCAATGCACTCCCCCTCCTCTCCTCAATATGTGATGCTTCTGAGGCAAGATGGTGACGCCTGTATCATACAGTCCTGAACAGAGTTGCAGCCCAGTGGGGGAAAGAATAAAAAGTAAGTGATTAAAAACCTAAAATATATTAATTTTAGATGCTGGGAAATCGTTTTTAAGGGTTTGGGCTTTTCATGAAATGATGCTGAAGGTCTGGTTTAAGTCTCTATAGAGACACTAGGCCACAGTATGAAAGCCATGGAGGTCTGAGCACAAGCTCCGAGGAACCAATTGACTAGCAACTAGAGAGCAAGATCAGCTATGTATTCAACAATGATGACCATCAAGGGGCTGCCAAAACTTTTTCCTAACAGTAGGGTCGTCTGTTTTATTCTTTGTCCACCACTGCAGAACTTGGTCCCATTTTAAATAGTTTATCTCACCACAGTTTCCTAGTTTGAGTAGCTGTTGTTTGTGAAGCACAGGCATGTATAACACTGACTAATACCATAGCAGAGGGAAGTACATTGCTGGAGATGACAAGAAGCCTTACATCTCTTTGTGAATATGCCTATAGTCTTCAGTCTATGTATAAACAGATTGTATGAGTCACATCCAGTGCAACCCACAATGGCCCGATCCTTCACACAGCTGTCAAAAGTGCAGCAGGGAGGCTCTTTAAGTGGCATAAAAGGAAACTGCAGCAATATTGTTGTGCAGCATTGAGTTAAATCACATACTTTGACCAAGTGGGTGGCATAGAAGGTAACAATTAACTACTGACACGATGTGCAAAATTATGCCCTTTTCTATACCGCTATCAAATTCTTCCTGGATGTGTTATTTTAATGCTTATTGGAGCAGCTTCCAAGACTCACACTTGCATTTGTTGTGTTTGCAGACCAATGAATCATGAGCTAAAATGTGTAGTTAAATGGTTTCTCTTCGACAGGAGCTATGGCACTTAGGTGGGAGGAACATTGGTTACCTACAGCTCATTAAAGTGGACCAGAACCTATCCCAGAGTCTGAGACTCCAGGACAGGCTCACTCCCTTGCCGCATCCTGAACTGGGATGCCTCGCTGTGTGAAATCCTCCAGGGTGCCCAGTAAACTAACATTTCCCCCCGAGCCCATGGCGCACTTGCAAGCGGCATTGGCATCACTCGCTTCCCTCCCAGGCTGTGCGTGACCCCACCCGACGCAACTGAAAGGGGGCCACGCACAGCCGAAGGGAGCTGAGTGGTGCCTGCACCGCTCAGAAGTGTGGCTAGGACTTAAGCTGGCTGCTCTAGCTGCAGCGTGGGCCTGAGCAGAGGTAAGTGGACTCGCGACCAGTGGGGTTTCACACAGCGGGGCACCCCAAACCCTGGGTGCTCCAGGGGGACAGACCAGAATACCGGGATAGTGAAAATCTCATGTTTTGGTCCACTTTAAGCACCATCAGGATTTTAAGCTGATTCAAGTGGCATGGATTGCTAAATACAATATCGGGTCAATGAGCAGATGTTGTCTAAGATGTCTTTCATAATAAAATATAGAAGATAGTTTGCCATGTGGCATTTTAAATTCAGACCCTTTTTTCATTTGGATAGATTGAGGGAGGGTCAATACTTATGACCTGACTGTGGCCTGCTAATCATCTAATTGGCTAAAAGAGAAGATGATGCCCTGCACTTCTGAACCTAAAGGGTTACTGGCAGCATTCTCACCTGGTGAGGTCATTACTGCTGTTTGATTTTGCCAAAGCTGCTGATTAGCTTTGTCTGCTACAGTGAAACGATTCCCGGGATTTGTAGTCAGTAGTTCTTAAGCTCTAGGGCAGGAAGTTTTACTCAGGGGCAGGAAGCTGCTCCCACTTTAGTAGCATAGAGCCTTGAAATAAGTAAGTAAATCACAGGTACGGGGACACAAATGTTTATTTTACTTTCCAGAAGAGGAAAACAATAATTTAGAAAATATCAAAAATATGACAAAAGGGGAATTTATGTTCTCGTTCCCCTTAAGGCTGCCAGACAGTGCAACAACCTTAGGTGTATTGTGTGGAAATGGAAGTATACTATAGAGGTCAGAACATGTCTAGTGTTAGGACAGACAAGATAATGAGAGAAAAACAGGGGAACACCACAAGTGTGCAACAGAGAACACCTAGAAACAGCACAGGGGCAAAGACAAGACAAAGGATACCAGGATAATCAGATCAGATCAAATGAATCTAAGACAAGAACTAATGCTAACACTATGATGGGTACCAGACTGTGACTGTAATAGCAAACACCAATGCCAACAAACTAAAATACTCACCCTTTCACATTCCTGGGGGCTTTGGCAACCACATCCCTGTTTCACCTTCTTTGCCAGCGACTAATTTGGTGATACCATGTCCATGAATCCATGCATGTGCGCCAGGTGACCTCTATTGCCTGCTAGTGACACATTTAGAAATCCGTTATTTCCTGTAAAATAATAAATCTACCTTATTTTATAAACAACTGGATAACCCTATTAGCATTTATTTCTCTATAAGTATTTATGCTACATGTAATTTTAAGGGGACAACCACCTGTTGACTTAAAAGTAAAAAATGAAGACTGAAGCTAATGCAGTTGGTATTAGCTATGCATCATATCAACAAAACTCCATACTGTCACTTACTAATAAAATATTCCCAAAGTTCACATAATAGGGATGCAAAAGAGACTGCTTAACCCACAAAAATATATATATATAAAAGACAAACCTACTAAGGACAGATCATGCCCACTTGCCTGCAGACCTCATAGCAATTGTCTGCCATTGCCATAGTTAGACTTCTGCTTCCATATACAATTGTATAATAATGGGTGAACTCGAACAGCAAAGTTCCGGTTCCCAAACCTGAACACAGACTTCAGCCAGAAGTCCATGTTCGAGTCCAGTCCGTACACAGAAAAGCTAGTTGATGGGTTGCTGAGCAGCCCACCCACCCGGTCTACCTAAGGTTGCAACAGAAGGCAGCTACTGTAACTTACCTGAGCCCTGATCCACCCCTGTCCAGCAGCAGTGGCTACAAAAAGAAGGCTGCCGGCTCCCATAAGTGAGGACACTCCTAGTGCTTTGTGGGGATTCAGTCCTCTGGTTTCCTAATTGGAATATCTTGAAATTAAGTTCAGTGCTGTTACATGCTGACTAGTTCCACATAATCCATGTTTGCAGCACCAAGAATCGAATAGCAGTAGACCAATGTTTCATTCTTTTGGTTTCCAGGAAAAATCTTCCAAGACTCCAGAAACTTGCATTTAGACATAGGTTTGGGGAAAAGAAAATGTATCATTTGTGCTATTGATCATAAATATGTTAGGCAACATTAACTATTTTTTGTTCTTTAAATTGCAGAACTTCTCTCTAGCCTCGGATTGACTTTGGGTTTTTTTTATGTGTCTTATAATAGCAGATTTATCTCTCATGTATTTTGTCTCCAATGGAAATAGTTTCTATATGTTACAGCCACGGAAAGTCAGCATAAATATTCCTCTAAGAAATGTACATAGATACAATTGAAGACAGTTATATTAAGAAATATGTGCATAGAAATCTAGAGCTATTCAGATCTCAGGTGCAGAACAAGAGAAGTTAGATGAATACAGAAAATGAATTTTGCTTACGCAGAAAAAGTTACAGCTGTACTAGCAAATAAAAGCTGCGTGTTACCAAACTCTAAAGCAAATCCACATAATTACAAAAGTAAAAATAAGGATTTTCTCTGGGGGAAAGGGAGTTCTTATCTCTTGGAGGCTTCTGGTCCTATTTTTTACAACATAACATTACTGGGAATTGTGCATACAGAATTTGAATGAGTTGAGTTTATTATGCCAAGTATACATACACCAAAATGAACTTAACCCAAACATGGAATTTCATCTGGCAATATTGAGGTCTAAAGGTGAATTTAATTTAACCTGCGGTCTAGCTGCTAGCTTCTAGCTGTCCTTTTGGCTGTTCTTATGGGCTTAAAGTGGAACAAAACCCGGGATTTTTACTATCCCAAGATATGTTCTGTGCCCTGTGGGGATCCTGATTTGGTGTCAATGCGCGTGCGGGCTCTCGTTCAATGAGAGCCATCTGCGATGCATATGTAATGTACGGTTCTGTTTACACACAGGGCTTCAACAATCGGGATCGCCCCCAGTCTATCTGACTGGATGGGGTTGGGGGCATACGCATAGCCCAAAGATGCGGGGATGCGGCCACCAGATGCATTTCAATAGGGGAGCCAGAAGAAGGTGAATTGGTGAATTTTGTCGTGACCGGGGGGGGGGGGGGGGGGGAGTCACACAGTGGGGCATCACATTTTGGGATGCCCCTGGGGAAGGCCAGCCACCTGCCCTGGAATCTTTTCTCTTTAAAGACTTTTCCGTTCTTCATGGTGGTACCTCCATAGCAAACTGTTCCCAGGACAGATCCAGTGTCTGCATTAAAGAATGAACCATGGTGGTCTGGGGTCAGTATTCCTGGGATCTAGCATCCATATTAGCCCCTGGGCATGTACTGTTTTTGTTCATTTCCAGTAACACAATGCTCATAACCCATTGTATTATATATCTAAATACAGTAAGACATTGTAACTGTATAGCAGTAGTTCTATAATAACTATAAGTTAAATTACATCTATGGAGTCTCTTGTTGGAAAGTCAATCACCGCTGTGAATATGGCAAAACCATCTCCTCAAGCTGGCAATTGTAACATCACTGCCTGGAGTGCACAGTATCCCCTTGGGGTGAACAGGTTACACTATGCTTCCATGGAGGGGTGAGGGCAGATAGGGTATAGGGTGCTCAGGGTTGCACTCGGGGGGGGGGGGGGTGCACAACGGTAGCCCCCCACCCTCAAGAAGAAGATCCATCCCAAGCTAACATGTTATCTCATAAAACGCCCCTTTTCTAAAGTTTACCACTGTTTAACTATGAACCAGATATTTATTTGCTATTTTCCTTCTGGTGTTACTGAGATATTCCTATCCATTAAAGTGAAACAAAACACTACTTGTGTACCTCGGGCCCTCCAATCTGTAACTTCCAATCTTATATACTCCAAGGCCGGACACACAGGGTTTTGTTCCGCTTTAAGACAAAAAAAACAATTGTCATACATATATCAGCACATGAGACCTCCAAGCTTGCATTAAGTTTCCAGCCATAAGAAAAAGAAAGATGTTCTGCAGCCACAGATTTCCATTGTAAATTCCCGTGATCAGTCATCCATATCACCTTGCTGGAGGATAGTAGCTGCGAGCACACATAATAACCGAAGATTGCTCAACATTTTATCCAGCAATCATCCCCATTTATTGTAACATGAAAGAAAAAATCAGATGCACAAGAATGACAAGATAGCAGTAATTACCTATTTACTTGCAGTAACCCACATTAACATACCAATGGCTGGCAAGATGTCAGATTTAGCCTTTCTGGATATTAACATATTCAGGCTTGCTGGCATCTGAACATTGGGGGGCTTTATCATAGATATTGCCAAAATAAATTGAGTAGGTTTTGGTGGGGAATGTGACCATTTATTCTGCTACTCTGAATAAATATGCTTTTACCATTGGATGCAATGTATTTAGCTTTCTTCACTTACAAGGGGCTGGCAAATGTCACATGCAATATCTGAAGGTATCTTATTATCAAGCAACCAAAAAACCCAAACAGCCCTGGTCTCTTTCATGCTTTTATATGATTCTATTGCCTCGTACTGCAAGCCGGTAGGTTCTGGTAGTAAGGACTGTAAATAGGGGGCTGCAAGGCCAATGCCCCTAGCACATATCCTTTATAATGTTGTATTTTGTTAGCATGTTGTGTTCTTGAAACGTTATAAATGTCATGAAATGCCAGTGCAAATAGCAAATAATAATAATAGGACCAAAATAAATATAGAGGCTGATTCACTACTAATGCCAGGCATCAGCAGATGAGCGTCTGTATAGCGATGCTTAGAGCGACCGCTAGTAGCCGCTGTAAGCGGGTATCGGGCGCTCTAACAGAGTGCCTCAGTCGCTGTAGTAACCTGGCCAGCATTGATGAATGTGATGTATGTTGGGCACTCTAACACCAGTACAGTGCTGCAGGGAGCAAAATGTAGGGCCAGCTCAGTGCGACCGACTCTCGGCTCTCCACACCATACTCAAAAAATACCATTTTGTGAATACTCACCTTGTAAAATGGGTATTATAAGTATGTCACACACCCCGCTTCAAGATATTCATTACCTGTGGGTAGTATGGTCCTGTAGAGGGCTTCTGCAGAGATGATTGGAGGAAAGAAAGCCCCTCCCAGTCCATAAGTACCTGGGACCTCCCACTCATTACCCAGTATAAAGAAAGCAGTAAGGTAAAGGACCAGGAAGAGCCAAATATCAGTCATAACAACGCAAAGTTCACCATATGAAGGATGCAGAATCCAAAGGGCGGGTTGAAGCGGGGTGTGTGACATACTTATAATACCCATTTTACAAGGTGAGTATTCACAAAATGGTATTATTCTAAGTATGTCACACACCCCGCTTCAAGATATTCATTACCTGTGTGACATCCAATAGCAGTGTCCATAAAGGGTGGGGATCCAAAAACAAGGTATAAAGCACAACTTAAACTACTGCAGCCTGCAGAACTTTGCGGCCAAAAACAGCATCCGCTGAGGCCCGCACATCAACCTTGTAAAACTTTGAAAAAGTGTGAACAGAAGACCAGGTAGCGGCCTTGCAAACTTGCTCAACAGAGGCCTGGTGCTGAAAAGCCCAGGAGGCCCCAACCGCACGAGTAGAATGAGCTGTAACACGAAAGGGAGGATCTCTCCCCTTAGCAGAATAGGCCCCTACAATGGCCTGACGGATCCATCTGCTGATGGTAGACTTTGTGGGTGCTAGACCCTTCTTGGGCCCAAAAGGCACCACGAAGAATGCATCAGTCTTGCGAAAGGCAGACGTTACCACCAAATAATACTTCACAACACGAACCACATCCAAAGAATGCAGGACCCTCTCCTTGTCATTGCTGGGGTTAGGACAGAGAGAGGGCAGAACAATATCCTGATTTAAATGAAAGGACGAAACCACCTTAGGAAGAAAGTCCGTCTTAAAACTGAAAACCACTTTATCCTGATGTCTTTCAAAATATGGAGCTTGAATAGACAGAGCCGCCAACTCAGAAACACGTCTAACTGAAGTGATAGCTACCAAAAATGCCACCTTCTGCGTAAGGGAATACAAAGGAATATCATGCAAGGGCTCAAAGGGGGGACCCTGTAGCGCAGAAAGAACCAAATTCAAATCCCAAACCGGAATCAAAGGCTTCCTAGGAGGCCGCACATGCGTAACCCCCTGGAAAAAGGTCTTAACCAAAGGATGTAGTGCAAAAGACTTTTGGAAAAATACCGCCAGGGCAGACACCTGCCCCTTCAGAGTACTGAGTTGGAGCCCTAAGTCCAGACCATGTTGCAAGAACTCCAAAATTCTAGAAACAGAGAATTCCCTACAAGGGAAGGCCCTAGACTCACACCAATCAATATAAGACCTCCAAGTCCTATAGTACACGGATGAAGAAGACTTCTTTCTAGCACGAATGAGAGTCTGAATAACAGCGTCAGAAAGACCTTCCTCCTTCAAGATGGAGGTTTCAGCAGCCACGCCGTCAAAGCCAGCGTTGGTAAATTGGGGTAACGAAGATGACCCTGTGTGAGCAGATCTGGCAGCAGGGGCAGAACGAACTGATCTTCTGCCAACCTTACCACGTCTGCGAACCAGACCTGTCTTGGCCACCTTGGAGCTACCAGAATTGCTGTTGCTCTCTCCAGAGCAAGCTTGCGCACTACTCTGGCCACCATGGGAAACGGAGGGAACAGGTACAGAAACCCCAGATCCCTCCAGTTCAGGGACATGGCGTCCGTCGCGAGAGCCAGTGGGTCCTTCGCCAGAGACACAAAAGCCGGAAGTTTGTGATTGTGACGGGAGGCAAAGAGGTCCACCACCGGTGACCCCCACCTGAGACAAATTGAGTGAAAGACCCTGGGATTGAGAGACCATTCCCCCTTGCGGGCTGACATCCTGCTCAGAGAGTCCGCCTCCGTGTTCTCCACACCTGGGATGTAAACTGCTGAGATACACGGGACATGTCTCTCTGCCCAGTCCAGGATCAGAGACACTTCCTTGAGGGCATTCCTGCTGCGGGTTCCTCTCTGGTGATTGATGTAGGCCACCGCCGTCCGATTGTCCGACCTGACCTGGACCGGCAAGTCTCGCAGTTGATGAGTCAAATGACAAAGAACCAACCTGATGGCCCTCAATTCCAGAACATTGATAGACTCGTGAGCTTCCAGGGGACTCCACAAACCCTGAACTTGCAGATCCTTCCAGAAGCCCCCCCATCCTGAGAGGCTGGCATCCGTGGTGACTATCTCCCACTGAGGAGTCCGAAAGGATCTGCCCCTCAGTAGGTTGGTTGAGTTCAGCCACCACCGAAGCGAGCGGCGAACCCGGGGAGACATCTGAAAAAGATGATCCAGCGACTGAGGAGACCTGTTCCAGACCAATAACAGATGAAGCTGTAGTGTCCTTGTGTGAAACTGAGCAAAGGAAACCGCCTCGAATGAGGCCACCATCAAACCCACCAGTCTCATCCCTAGACGGATGGACGGTCGAGGCATGGACATGAGCGACCGAACCAACTCCTGAATCAGAAGAACCTTGGACTGAGGAAGGAAAACTCTGGCCAGATCTGTATCCAGAGACATTCCCAGAAAGGATACTGTCCTGGACGGGTGTAGTGAGGACTTGGGGTAGTTGATCACCCAGCCGAACCTCTCCAGAGTGGATATTACCATCCTGGTGTCCAATTCTGCCTGGCTGAATGACGGTGCCATGATGAGGAGATTGTCCAGATATGGCACAATGCGAATCCCCTGCACTCTGAGGAGAGCCATCACCCCAGCAAGCACCTTGGTGAAAACTCTTGGAGCTGTGGTGAGACCGAAGGGAAGAGCTACAAACTGAAAGTGCCGATCCTCCACCGCGAACCTCAGAAACCTCTGGTGTGCGGGAAAAATGGGAACATGGAGGTAAGCGTCCTGAATGTCTATGGACGTCATGAAGTCCCCCTGACGAAGAGAATGAATAGCCGAGCGCAACGTTTCCATGCGAAACCTTCGCAGTCTGACTAACTTGTTGAGAATCTTTAGGTCCAGTATGGGTCGGACGGAGCCATCCTTTTTGGGGACCGTGAACAGATTTGAGTAAAAACCCCGACCACGATCTAATGAGGGAACTGGGCAAATGACTGCCATTTCCAGAAGACTCGATACTGCCGCCCGGAGCTGCTGCGCAGCCAGTGCCTCCGGGGACACCCGAGACCTGAGGAAACGCGGGGGAGGGTAGGACTCGAACTCCAGCTTGTAGCCGGAAGACACCACTTCCCGGATCCACCTGTCCCAGACCTCTCGGTTCCAGACCTGGGAGAAGTGCTGTAGCCGTACCCCCACCCGCACGGGTGAGGGCGCCCCCTCATTGTTGAGCGGGCTTGGCCACGGGTTTGGGTTTTGAGCCCCAATTGTATCCTGAACGGGCACGTCCTTTGCCCCTATTCCAGGAATTTCCCCTTGTAGAAGGGAAGGCGAAACCTCTTCCTGCTCTAGATCTCCGAAAGGAAGGAGTGAAGGAAGCCGCTCCTCGAAAGGAGCGACGTTGCTTCTTGCGTTGAGGTAGTTTGCCCCCCTTGGCCACGGCATCCAGCTTGTCTCCAAAGAGCCGTAACCCAACGAAGGGAAGAGCTGTTAGTGACTTTTTTGACCCAAAGTCAGCCGCCCACTGGCGTAACCAAATTGAACGCCTGATAGTAACCATTAGAGCAGAGGCTCTACTACTCATCATCAAGGAATCATCCAAAGCGGCCACCATGAAGGACAAAAACACCTCACATTGTTTTAGTTCACGAAATTCCTCACTGTCCGGATTCAAACCGGAGGAGGATAACAAGTGCCTGACCACCTTTCTAGTAGCCACCGCCAACAGCGATGAGGCACAAACAGGCCTTATTGCTGCCCCAATACTGGCAAAACCATGACAAGCCATCTGTTCAATGCGTTTATCCTCACCATCCTTAAGAGAGGAACAATCAGGGTTGTTCAATACAGCTGAGTTGGATAACCCCAAAATAGGGGCGTCCACCTCGGGGGGAGACGCCCAGCGCTTAACCGTATCCACTGGAAAAGGATACCTTTTATCCCAACTTTGGGGAATGCCTGGGAGCCGGGCAGGCCTTTCCCATTCCTTAGAAATAATATTATCAAAATGCTTTTGATTAGGGAATTCCAACCGCGGCTTGGATTCGTCATAAAACTCCCCTTGCTGTTGAGGAACCTCCGCCGGAGGCGAGATAGCAAGCACCTCAAACATCTGAGTCAGAACATTAGGAGTATCCAAGGAAATCCCTGAGCTCCGATCGGAATCAGCACCAACAAATTGCTGATCATCAGAAATATCTGAATCCTCAAATAATTCCCCTTCTTCTAGAGGGGAATAATCTGACCAATCCAGGCCGTCCTCGTCATCATCATATTCAAAATGATTAACCGGTGATAAATGCTTCCTCTTAGCCGGTGCTTTCTTGGCAACCGTGGAGGAAATGAATTTTTCAATACTGGCCAACCTGGCACACACATCAGATTGCGACTGCCCCCCCGTGGCAATCTCACACGGGGCACGGGTCAAAGTGGGAGGGGGAGAGGATGAAGCCGGCTGCGCTGACCCAGATGCCTGGGGACCGGATTAACAATCGCGCACCGGTGCCGCAGGCAGCCGCGGCCCCGGGCGCATAATAGAGCCGGTAGGAGCCCGCATAACAAGCGGAGCTGCTCCCCGCTCGGTCACGCTACCAGCTCCAAACTTCTAAAGGGCGCGGGCTGCGGCCTCATACCGAAGGCCCGGCCCCGCCCCCTCACTGAAGAGCGTGAGGGGAGAAATCCTCCCCTCAGCTCTGAGGTAAAAATCCCCCTCACTGAAGAGCGTGAGGGGAGAAATCCTCCCCTCAGCTCTGAGGTAAAAATCCAGCACCAGGTGTCTGTCAGCAAAAAAGATTGCAACACGTTTACATTATAACTATTCATACCAGAAAAGTAAACATTTTAAACAAACATTTCAAATAAATCTATTTTCCAGGCTCCCCATAGAAAAACACCAGAAGCTGAATAAGAGGCCTCCACACAACTAAAAAAGGGGAATAGGCCATTTAAGGGGAAAATTAAACTCTTGGACAGGGCATCCCATCCCAAACCGGAGTCACCAACCCGGTATAACCGCCTACCCTCTTTATAGGGTCTCGCGGTGGAGCATAGCTCCTGAGCACCTGAGGTGCTGTTATACCCTCGCTCGGACAGCAGTCAAGACTGGGAGGCATTTAAATAGCTATATATCAATAAAGGGAATAAAGAGGCCGAACGGAAATAAAAATATATATAGGCCGGGAGTAGACCCGGCTACCTTAAAGTCCCCCTGTGCAAAGAGGAGATATCATCTGCTGCTTGCTCGCCGTCTGCAGAGATGAAGACTGGGTAATGAGTGGGAGGTCCCAGGTACTTATGGACTGGGAGGGGCTTTCTTTCCTCCAATCATCTCTGCAGAAGCCCTCTACAGGACCATACTACCCACAGGTAATGAATATCTTGAAGCGGGGTGTGTGACATACTTAGAATAAGGACACAATCAGAGCGTCGGCGCTCTAAATCTGGTTGCCATAGCATAGAGTGGCAGACGCTGTGTGATTAAAGTGTTTTTGACACCAGTAACAAAGCAAAACACATGGAATTACATTGTTTTAACACTGTGACATTAACACTTTAGTCCCAGACCATTTCCACAATTCTGCATAAAAATTTAAAAAGTCAAAAAAATGTTTGTTTGCAGCCAGGAGAGACTGTCAAATTGTCAAACACGCTGTTTAAACACAAGCAAATGAAACCCCATTGAAATGTATGGGAGAGCGCTACAGAGCGACAGGTACTACATGGCGCGCCTAAGCCTAGAGCGCCGGCGCTATAAACTGAGCCACCTGTAATAATATATCGAACGCTACATGGCGCTGTTAGAGTCGCTCACCAAATTTAACAGGATCCTATGCATTAAAGTCATACTTCAGTCAAAGCAGGACTGGGATTGGGCGATCTGGTAAGTGTGTATACACCAAACCAGCAGTGATAGCCTGCATAGGGTGAAAGTCAGTTTTTTTTTATTTTTGACTGATGTATGACTTTAAAGTGAACTAACTCCTCTATGCAGCTTCACCTTAAAGCATCCCCTGCTATTCCAGTCTGCTGGGTGCACAAAGTGTTTTACAAATTGGGCACCCAGAGGGGGAATCCACCCAGACCTAGAGGTTTTATGTAAACTACCTAATGTGCAGGATTGCAGTCTTAGGTTTTGAGCAGACTAATTGGCCAGAGACTTTGGTCTGAGTGTCAATGCATTGTGCCCCCCGGGTCGGCAACAGTCGGGCTGTTATAGAAGGTTTCTTCCTGGGGTGCCACCATATTATAGAAGGTTTCTTCCTGGGGTGCCACCATATTATGCAGCGTTGGTGTGCTGTGAACAGTGGTCAGGGGTGAACACATGGTGTACATATGATGGACTAGCTAAACACCTATCAGGTGAGGAGGTATAAGATAGAAATTCAAACAGGCCATACATTTTTGAGAACATGTGGAGAACATAAAGGCAGGCTATCTGGGATTTCTGGGTTCAAAAATGAAGATATGGTGTGTGGAGTATATTGCATGGTTTTAGGGGTTGTGAACTTTGTTTAAATTGGATGCATTGCTCAGTCACTATTGAGTCCACCAGGCATGTTTATATTGCAATCCACTGTTTTCACAGTCTCTCTCTGTGTTATTTTCCCAGCTACATTGCCTGTATGCCTTCTGTTTTCCTCCCATCTAATATTCCCCATCGTATATACCCCCTACCTCTGTTACCTTCCTACCTCCTCCAATCACCCATCTGTGCAAAGAGGCAGCAATGAGCACACCTGAAGCCTGTACCGTGCGCATCCTCTCCACTTCCTGCAGAGTGCTGTAGATGCTATAGAGGGTCTCTACATTTCGCTCTCCTTTACATTCCTTCATGACCACAATGTGGTTGAAGGCCACCCCTGTTCCTCATTGTTCCCAGCGTGAGCGAGCCTGGATAGTCACTGTGGGCTACTGTGCGGCCACATTTGTGCGTGGTCATGGAAAACGGAAAGGCGAGGAGGGCAAACTTTGGAGACCTGTTACAGCATCTACAACAAGCTGCAGTAAATAAAGGAGAGGCACATGGGACAAGCTTAAGATGACCTGTTTGCTGACTTTTTATTGCCTGGACTGTCCCTATAACTTTCTGTCCAGGCAATACAGGAAAATACCTCACTCACCTGCAAGCTCAAAGACTTGATCCCACGAGGTCCTGCAGGCAGCTGCTGTCCTTTATCAGCAACTTTGTGAGTTCAAGTTTGGCATTCAGTGAAAGGTGGTTACCAGTTTCACCTAAGGTTGCAGCAGCAGGTAGCTGCTGTAACTCACTTCTGCTCCTCTTCCTGGCAGCGCAACAGAACGGCGTCAGCGGCATTTGAAACTGGCCCCAGCCAGAGTTACAAAAAGATGGCTCCCATGAGTGAGGACACTTCTAATGCCAGCACTTCCTCACTAATGGGAGCCAGTGGCCAACTTACTGTAGCCCCGGCAGGGGCCACTTTATAAAGCTGCCGCCTCTCCACTGTGCTGACAGGAAGAGGATCAGGCAGAGGTGAGTAACACTCTGTAGCAGCCCAGACTGACCCAAAGCAGTGCGGGCCACCTAGCATCTGCCCCGGTCTCCCTATAGCCAGTCCACCCCTGATTAAGTCCTTGACTTTAGATTTAATAAGGCCATGACTCTGATCTGACCTAGCAATTTGCTACCAGAAGAAGTTATATGTATCAGCAGTAAACTTTTTCCTAGACTGCCTTGTTACGGCCTTGTTCTAGGTCACTGAATCATCGCTGCCAGCAGGAAAGCGGGCTGAGCACAGTAAGTGCTGGTAGGAATTTATCCTCATGAAGTAGCTTGACTGGCCAATTAAGATGCACCTGCTTTAACAAATGCTTTCCATTTCCAACCACACAGAGATGGATCGCGATTTCCACTTATGCATTTGACAGCTGGGATCTATTTATGGTGATATTACTAGATCTGTGCATATATAAGAAAATGTGTTTTAGTCAGCAGAGATTTCTAATAAGCAAGATAAATACTGTTATCAGCTTACATCAAGGATGTGGAGGTGGATGAGGATACGGCTCTATCTAGTTTTCACTGTTAAAGAAGCTGTAAAGGAAGACCCTAATCATAGAATAAGTGTCATGATTTTAGCCTCCTTGATCTCTCCGAAGCGCATATATGGGACATGCTGACTATGTGAAAAGCAAACTAGGACTGCTGTGTAGGTAAACTACTGAGCAGCAATATAGCAATATACTACCAGCATCATTTCTTTTGTTATCAGTAAATGTTGAAGTGCACAAATTAGCACAGAAACTATACAAGCAAAGCAAAAGCAGCTATTCCCTCCCTGCAGACACAGGAGGTGGTGAGTCTCACAATGCCTGATGCAAGAGGGGAGGAGCTAGAGCCACCTCTGAGGTGGAAATAAAGTGGTCATGCATAAAATTAATTAAGGGGCTGGGCTACAGAACGGGCTAGTTCTCAGCTTCAACAACTTTATTTAGCAACCCACCAAGATGCATCTTCTGCATGGCAGAAATGATTTGTTTTTACACTTAGCCTGGACAAACGCTTTTAAATCTTCAGATGAAGGGCCTGATTCAGCAAAGTTTGTAAAAAGAAATTAGTCTGTTTTGAGATACATTACAAATATTAGCTTTTAGCTTTTTTAAATTCTTGTGATTCAACAAAGAAAAAAACATGCTTCATTTTCTACTCTAATTTTTTTCATTTGTCTTCTCTCATAAAGTGAAAAAAAAATGTCTAAAGTGAAAAAAATACAATTGTAAAAAATGTCTGTGATTCAGCAAAGTTTTGAAAGTTTTTACCACTCTCTTGAACGAATTACTTACAGCTGCCTAAACAGATGTAAAACATTCTCAGTACATTCCCCTATGTTTTTTTTTACCCAGAAAAGCCAAGTGCCTGCATGTTTATTTTATCATCGTAAAAGACGCGGAATTAACTTTAGATTTTTATGACTGTTTTGATTTAAAGTGGACCAACACCCTCCACTGATCGGCCCGGGAATCTATAAGATTCCCGGACCGATCAGTCCCCTGACTGCGGGGCACCCCGATCGGGGGTGCCCCGCTGTATGAAACCCCCCAGAAACCCCTAAATCCCTACCTGCTCCTCGATCCAGCAGCGTCCGCCACCGCCTCCCGCGCGTCCCTCTAGCAGGACGTACACCCGTGCCGCCCGTTGGTGAATGGCCGACGCGGGCGTGCGCCCTGTAAGAGTGACGCTCGGGAGGCGGCGGCGGGCGTGCCCTCTTGTCCGTCGCTGCCTCCCGCTTGTCTGTCAGCGGGGATTGGCAGCAGCGGTCACGTGGGAGCGGGGAGAGGTGAGTTTTTGGGGTTTCCTGGGGGGGTTTCACACAGCGGGGCACCCCCGATCGGGGTGCCCCACCGAAGTGGACCAAAACCCAGGATAGTCAAAATCCTGGGTGTTGGTCCCCTTTAAAACTGCCGACACCCCAAACATGAGCCAAAGGCTAAAGGGACTAGTGAGTTGCCAGTACGAGACTGGGGCACTAGCCTGGTAATTTGGAGGGAGGGGCCATTATTTGTTTTCATTTTAACTGAAACAGTAAAAAGAAATAAATAAAAAGTTAACTTGCAGGAATAAATCTATGTAATTGTGATAGCTGTTTTTTTTTTTATTTTAATATGTTTCACAAGTCATCCAGCCACCTTTCCCAATAGGCAATGTTGAATTCACATATAAATCCAGGGGGATGAAACACAAAATATGTGGAGAAAAAGAAAAACTCAAGTCCGGCCGCATTGATCTATTAGTCAATACATCTTTTTATTAGTTAATTTTATATTTTTAATTACTGTTTTAATAAAATATTAAAGCTGACACCCAAGGAAACGTGCTAAACCTTGGCCAATGGCCATGGGACTTGAAAGTTGCCAGGGGCAGGCTGTTCGGCTTTTTGACCCTGATCCTACTATGGCTGGTGCACCAGTATGGTTTATTTGAAAGAGTTACAAAATAAATATCTGTAGAAATAAATCAATGCAACTACAATAGCGTTATTTTTTTTACTTCAACACATATCACAATTCATCCAGCTGCCTTTCCTAATAGTGGGGTGAATAACAAAACATTGCTTTGATATACTATTCAATACTTCTCTTTATTAGTTAATTTTATATTTTTTAATTTCTGTTTTAATAAAATATTAAAGCTGACTCCCCAGGAAACGCGCTATACCTTGGCCAAAGGCTCTAGGGCTGGAAAGTTGCCAGGGGCAGGGGCAGGCTCTTCGGCTTTTTGACTCTGGTGCACCAGTCTGGTAATCTGGTAATAGCATTTGTCTTACTTCAATACATTTCACAAGTCATCCAGTTGCCTTTCCTAATAGTTGGATGAATAGCAAAACATGTGAAGCAAAAGAAAACAGCATGTCCAGTTGCTTTGATCTATTACTAAATGCATATCTAGCATTACATGGATGAATGTGATGCTTCATAACAAAAAGTTGCACAAGTGCATTAAAATGACAATAGTCACAAATTCACTGAGATATATTACATGGGGAGTCACCTGATCATTCTAAAGCTGTGTGAAATGTAGAAAACAAATGCACCATTTGAGGTAAAGACTTCTCAGCACCAGAGACGCATTCAGAGATTCATCATTTTCAGCTGAAAATTTTGAATTGATTTTCTAGACATTTTCACTTATTAAAGCCATTTTCTTATGGAAACGTAAATGTTTCACCCGCATTCATTAATTAGTTGTTGAATCACTTGAAGTTACTTATGTTTTTCACATGCGATCCAATTTTCCAACAAAAACAAATATATACTAGTGGTATCTTGGTATATATAAATTTCAGAATCGGACTGGAGGAATCATTTTTGAAGCCCACCAGGGGAAATCATTATTCGGGCTCACTAGGGAAAATCATTCTTGGGGCTCACCCTTTAGCTAAAACACAATTTGATTGTTGCTAAATATAAAATGTGATGTTTATTAACCAAATAAAAAAATACAGACTCACGGAACACCAATACACGGATGGTGGGCCTGAGTCAGGTTCTGGTGCTCCCCGGAGGAACCTTTAGTGCAGAACTGCTCTATTTTGCTTTAAAATTAAATAACCATTATAATCTGCACTAAATCTAACCACTCCATAAATTGTCAGGAACTGGCACAATTGTGTTTGAGCTCTCTTTGGGGTTTATTCATCAAGGGATAGCGGCAGGTAGTGCCTCATAGCAGCAGGCAGCATCTGGCGAACGCTGGGCGCTGTACTCAATACCACATTTATGAAAGCGAATCTGGTGAGCGACTCTAACAGCGCCATGTAGCGTACGATTCATCATTACAGGCATCTCAGCATATAGCGCCGACGCTCTGGCTTCCAGAGCGCCAGGTATTACCTGTCGCTACCTGTCGCTCTCCCATACATTTCAACGGACATTCCTTTTTTTTTCTTTCAAATAATTGTGTCACCTCTCCTGGCCTAGAAAGTCATTTTTGTAAACGTTTTTGATTTTTTATATTTTTATGCAGAATGGTCATTACAGGTCTGGCATTAAAGTATTAATGTCACAATGTTACAACAATGTCATTCCATGTGTTTTTGGTTTGTTACTGGTGGATATGTGTTCAAAAACAGACTTAAATCACACAGCGCCTGGTGCTCTATGCTGTATTGACCAGATCCAGAGCGCCGACGCTGTGTGTGTGTTTTTTATGTTGAATATGGTGTGAGTCGCTGAGAGTCGGTTGCAATGAGCTGGCGCTACCTCTCACTCCCTGCAGTGCTGTACTGGTGTTAGAATGCTCAACGTACATCTTATTCATCAATGCTGGCCAGGTTACTAGAGCGACTGAGACGCTCTGTTACAGCGCCCGATAGCCGATCACAGCGTCTGCTAGCGGTCGCTCTTAGCCAATACCTGGCACTAGTAATGAATCAGCCTGCCCCTAACCTCCAGCAAAGGCCGGTGTCAGTGAAGATGGTCATATACCTGTACATTAAATCCCCACCAGCTAGTCAAACAATTCACTCCACAGCCGAGGCTATAGCATTGCAATTAGAGATGAGCGAACTTCTTGAAAGTTCGATTCGGGCGATTCGCCGAATTTCCCAAAGAAATTCGGGTTCGCTCGAATCGAACTTTCACGAATCGCTAATCTGAAAAAAAAAATGGCGGCATGGTGGGAGCGGGCAGGCCGGCGCCGCTCTCAGCTGTCATCAGAGGACGCGTCATTAGAGGGCGACTGAGAGCGGTGCCGGCCTCCACGCTCCGACCATGCAGGTAAGTGTTTGCTTTTTAAACAAATGCCGGCATGGTGGGAGCGGCAGGCCAGCTGCGCTGTCAGCGTGCCGGCTTCCGCCTCCCGCTGATAGCGTAGCCGGCCTGCCCGCTCCCACCATGCCGGCATTTTTTTTTTTTATTTCAGGGAAAATTCGATCGGCACGAACCAAAAAAAATTCGGGTTCGTGTCGAATCGAATTTTCCCTGAAATTCGGAGCGAATTCCGGTTCGTCCGAACAGGTTCGCTCATCCCTAATTGCAATGGCAGATACTAAGCAGAGTAATGTTCAGAGCTCCCTCCCCCCCCACAAAGTGCAATCAGCAGCTGTGGATTTTCATGAGAGTTTCAGTCCGCTTGAAAGTGATGGTACTGAGCTGTTGTTGTAATCTGTCAGTGGCAAATCATGGGCCGAGTAAACCCAAACCAGCTGACCCCAAAGCGGTGCAGTCCACTGAGAATTCTTCCAGCTCTCTCTATGACCAGTACACCTCTAACATTTACTCACCAGAATGAACAGGATCAATGTCCATGGGGTCGATTCAGAGCCTGGTGAGAAAACTCACTTCTTTTTTAAGAGAGAAAACTGCCATTCACTTTCATTGTCTACGGGATGTAAATTTTTTCCTGGCTCTGAATCAGCCCCAAGGTAGACTGTGAAAGTGAATGGCAGATTTCTCTCCTAAAAAAGAAGTGAGTTTTCTCACCAGGCTCTGAATTGACCCCCATGTGAGCTAACGTAATATACATTCCAGTTTATTTCTTGCATTTATTTCGATCACTTTCCTGATTATTCTTTAAAGTGGACCAAAACCCACGTAGATCAGCCCTATAAAAATCTATAAGATTCTTGGGCCAGTTGATTCCCTCCCCCCCCCAGGGCATTCAGAATCTGGATGCCCCGCTGTGTGAAACCCCTTTCTCAGTCCAACGGTGCAATGGCACATGCGCGAGCTGCTGCCACATCCCCACTATCCCTCTAGCCGGGCGCGTACCCGCACCAGGCATTTATAAATGGCCGACGTGGGTATGCTCCCTGTTAGAGGGTAGCGGGGTATGCGGCCGTCAGCGAGCTCAGATCCACTTATATTAAAAGGGACAGAGCTGCATGCTGTGTATGTTACATCTTCTTTCCTATAGGCTGTACAAAATACATTTTAATCTCTCTAAGTTCAAGCCACCATTTTTGTTGCCCACCTTTGGACCCATTCACAGTACCTAAAGTGAGTGGGCTGCCAGTACAGTCCACATATCCTTGCCCCATTGGGGCTTCCTTGCTAGCCAGCACCATATTTTTTAAATTATTGAGCAGTGTGGGATCAGTTTTGGACCCATTCCATTTAAATAATGACTTTTCGTAGATTAGGTCTCTAGAATTCTCTACAGCAGCATCACAACCTTCATATTCCTACTGGTGATGCCTCGAGCTATGCAGCCGAGCATTGCGTCTGCTTTCCTCACTGCCTGGCTACATTGTCCACTCATCTTGCAGCTTTCAGTAATCCCTAAATCTCTCTCTACTGAAGTTGTGGCAAACACAGTACTGCCCATCTGATTCTCTTTTTTTGAGCATTCATACTTAATTAGAATTGGTTATTTTGGGCCACAAAGTGTCTTTCTGATTCTAAAAGCAGCATAAGGATTATGTGAGTTGCCATGCTTTAGTAAATCAACCCCCCCGTGTTTGAAGTAAGGACTCATATTTGGCCATATTACTTACTGACGATTCTTCAAATGACTCTCTGTATACAGTTTGGCATATTTCCCAGATCAAAAGTAAGGGTGCCGATGCTGCAGCAAGTGTGTGTGTGTGTGTGTGTGTGTGTGTGTGTGTGTGGTCATGGTAAGAGTAGCTGGATTTGTAGGAACTCTTCATTTCTGTACAGCTGTTCACATGGCCTTTCCTTTGATCCTTCCTAGAAGCAGTGTAAGCTTATGGCAGTCATTACACTTATACTGTACGAGGGGCTTACTGCAATCCTCTCATCCATATCAAAACCAGCTTATTCACACACAATTTTACTTTGTGCCATCCCCCTGCTTAGCAAGTCAAGCTGTTCCTGAGATATGAAATGGTTTGCTGAGGAGCCTAATTACAGAATCATTCTACCAATGTATTCTAGAGAGATGCAAAACTCGGAGCACACCATCTATTTAAATATTATGCGTTATATATATAATTTATACCATGTACAATAGAGCTCTCCCATGCCTATTAGGGTAATTCACAAAAATGTGTCCCAAAGCAAAATGTGATGAATTGCCCATGGGGTTAGTTATGTCCACATATGTGAAAAATATTCTACACCTTATCATGAGGACTTCTTCACTTCAAACCTCGATCAGATGTGCTGGATGAAGACAAACACATCTTCTTGCGTGATTACTAAAGCAGCGAATACTTTTTTAGTGAATACTGGCCAAATGATTCAGCTAGCTCACTCCTCGCAAAATCAGATCAAAAATCAAAACATAAATTGGTTCAGCAAGGAAGGTCCCTAGGAGCATGCTGATTTGGAATGCCCCATGGTGTTATACTGAACAGAGAACCACAAGTAATAATAAAATACTCACCTCTCCTGTACAGCACAGCATCCTTGTCTCCCTGTCTCTATCTTAGCTCTCTCTTTTTACTTTAACACTGATATAAAATCGAGATTTTTTCCCGCCTGATCGATTATTATTTAACTTATCACAAAGGAAAGGGAATGCCTTTTATATTGTCGACTTATATTGAAGATTATATCTGGCAATATTAAATATTGTTAAATGTTCCCTTCTGCAGCCCCCTTCCTGGCTGCAAGAAACTGGGCAGCCACTTTGCTTATGTCTATTTCTCCACTTCACCGTGGCATCTCTTGCCCTGTCTTCTGTAATTCTTCACCATAGCTTGTTCACTCCAAAGACTTGTCTAGAGAGTCAACACATAAGGGTTCATTCAGAGCCCCTTTCTCACCTTTTTTTTGCGTAAATATTTCCATTCTCGTTAATTTTTTCCCCTCGTCTGATTCAGCAAAACCTTTTTTCTGCGAGAACTTGTGTGAAATGTTTTCATTTTTGCATGGTTTTTCGTTTGGTAGCTCTGAATCAACCCTATAGTGACAAGTAGTAATGGGCTCAAAACCTGGTCTGAAACTAGATTACATTCATCCAGTTTTTTTTTCTTAAACTGGACCTTCAGCATCATTTAATGAGAAGCCCAAACCTTTAAAAAAACTATTCTGCAGCATAGAGGCCAGGATTTAAATTGAAAAGGTGCAGTTCTACAGGTGAGGTAATATGTTTGGATACTGCAGTGAATGCTGTAATTTCCATTTGTTAAATAAAATATCTACCTCTTTAGAAAACTTTGTACTATCTTCTATTTTAGAACTGCACCATCCTGGAACCCCATCAAGTGCAGTAATTTTTTACTTTATTGGGTGCTGAGTTGAAATTGTTTGGATAACTCATTATTAGAGATTGGTGAACCCGAACCGCAAAGTTTTCCGACAAAAGTTCGGGTTTGGATTCTGCCACAAACAAGTAAAAGCTGGTTGATGGGCAGCTGATGAGCAGCTAATCAACCTGCTTCACCTAAGTCCCCCAAACTTGCCGAATCTGAACGTTGGGATCTGCCCATCTCTACTCATTATGTCTCTAAATAAGCTGACCTCACAAGAGAAGCATAGGTCTCATAGAATCAAAATGAATGTCAGAGTAGTTAGTGGTGGACAACTACTGCCCTGGGCAGGGGTTACATAGATTCTACAGGGCCCCATAGCCCTTAATTCATATAGCCCACCCCCCAAAAAAGAGAAGATATACTATACCTACTGATGCTGCAGGCTGCTATAGGGCTTGGTCAGCGGCAGTGGGGACTTTACAGGCCAGGGTATTGCCACAGTACAGAGGCAGCAGCAAAGAAAGGAATGAAACTCAGGTTGGCAGCTGTAAAAATTGTCCGGCTGCTGCAGTATGAAATGTAACAAGCAGACAGGGTCTCTTATGTTACAATGTAATAAGCTCCCTGCTCTGATACATTGTGACCGCCAGGCATGTGACTGATGTTACAAATAAAAAGAGCCACAATCTGCGCATTTACATTGTATAGTAGATATGTGCCTGCTATTTCAATTGTAACAGCTTAGAGCTTTCCGCGTTTTGCGAGTCACCTCTCCATCACAGTGCTATGATGATGATGAGCACATCTCAGGGAGCTTATCACTCTGAAGAATGCCAGATCTGTATGCTGTATTGCGTAGGGTGCCAGTGATAAGTGCCATAGGTTTCACAGAATGGAACAGACTGGGATGTCACACCAGACATAAAATTGACCACGCTGGGCAGCTCCTGGGTGCTGCAAGGTGGAGCAAGACTGCTTGCACTGGGCCCTCTTCTGCCAGGGGCCCGGTAGCATCTGCCTTCCCTGCCTTTATGGTATGTATGCCCATGACCCTGAGCCTAAACACACTCATTAAATCCTTTGGACCTTTTGCAACCAATCATGGAGAGTTAGTGCAAGGGAGATAACCTGCTAAGCCTGGTTGGCACTTGCCACCTTTATTTATGTGTGGCATTGGAGGAACTGGTCTGGAATTTTTTGACGTTGACTAGATATTGGCAGTGTGCAAGGAGTCAGCCCACTGTAAGTGAGCGGTGGCCCAAACTGCATCTGGCAATCTGGATTGAGTGAATTACTGAAATGTTGGATATTTCCATTTCTATTGGGGCTATGTAAATATTAAAAAGAGAGGTGACAGTTGCTCAATCCAATTCATAATTAACCACAGAGGTGTATGTGTATAGGGCAATTAAAATTGCACATTTCAAAGGAGCCACAGCACACAACTATGTTAGCAAGCAACCCATCCTAAAATATGTCTCTAAAGTCTAGTTAAAACATAAGTCTCAGTTGGCACACATCTGCAGAGGTATGTTAAATCTGCACCACTAAACACCACAGTGCCTCTGTGTAGGTGCAATCTTAAAGCGGAACAAAACCCAGGATTTTTGGCTATAACAGGTTTGTTCTGGGAGCATCTCAAATTAGGATAGCTCACTGTGTGAAACCCCTCAGATCATCCAAAACAACTCACCTCTTCTGGACCCTACAGCACATGCACAAAGGCCTTCCCCATACACCCCCTCCCATGTGCTTGTAAATATGTGTAATTATTATTAATTTGGGGTTTTCATGTCTGTAGTCTTTTGTTTGATGCAGAAACCAACAAAGCAAAAAATAAGAGATGGCTCTTATCTAAAATCTAATATGGAAGGTTGTAATAAAACACAGTATATTGGTCATCTGGGGTCCTGCGATGTGGGCTTGTGGCTTAAGTTCCAGTATGAAGATGCTGTTCCATAAAACGACTTGGTAGCCAGTCAAGCTTAGCTTGGATCTTTTTTTTCAGGTGGACCCGTGAATGATTATTTCTGATTCAGTGCTATTGGGTATGTTATGCCAGCCGACTTTTACTTTAAATAGACCTGCAGTTTAAGTGCTTTATGGGTTATAGTGAAGATAATCAATGTGTATGTGCTTGTACTTCATTCAGTGTTAATCAATTTAGAATGCTCTCTGTTTTTTGCTAATGGGAGAATGACAAGCGCATTTGTACTTCATGCCTCAAAGAATACTCTGAATAATGTCTTATGACAAGCCAAAGCACTTCAGATATGTTGGAAGCATTATTTTTTTTAAGACTATTTATGTACTGAACCAAATGGATTTGACGATGTCTAAAACACACACACATTAGGGATAATCTAAATTATATTGGTAAAAGAAGATTGACTATGGGTGTGCTTTGGGCTTGCCTTGCAACTTGCTTCGGGATACTTGTGCAGTGAGCTTTTTTACTTAAAGCAGAACAAAAAAACAGGATTTTGACTGGCATACTGCACATGCGCAGGCTCTCATCCAGTTAACACCTCATGCTGTGTGAATTAATGAACAACAATATGGCACGGTTTACACGCAGAGCTCGGCAATTGGGAGCAAGAGCAGGCGCATCCTCTTTAGATTGAGGCCCACTCTTATCCCCAGCCAATCTGAATGGTTGGGAGCGGGATCACACCTCTGCTCAGAAATGCTGGGGATGCACCGAGAGAGCCACCAAAAAAGGTGCATATAGCCATGGAGGTTTCACACAGCAGGGCATCACAATTTGGGGGGCCCCAGGGGAAAAGTCTTTTAGACCCCAGGGTTTTGGATAATCTCCAATGGTAAATGTCCCAAATATCATGCATATTTCTGGTAATACATTTTACGTTTCACATTGTCAAGTTTTTACTCTACTGTATGTGGCCTGTATGGTCAAATGCTTCTTCTATACCATTAATGCCATTCTGCCAGTATGCTTCATACATGGGCACTAGTGAGGCTTAATTTAGGATGCTTCATACTAGGTTGTGTGCAGCGGCCATAGAGCCCAGCTATCATATGTTAGGTTGTGTGTTATGGGGTGGGGGAGACCCATGCTCATGCTCCAATATTCAACCATTCAGAGCAATAGTTTACAAACCTGTTTAAAATTACCCCCCTCCCACAGGGTGCTGATATTGAGGGTCTTATTGGGCAGAAAACCTGGTCTGCATAGCCATATCTAGTGCATGGGTCTAAAATCCAGGGACCAATTGTGGCTTTGCCTTCAGCACTTCATTAAAAACAAATTAAAGGACTGCTCAAAACATACCTGTTCAGGACAATAAAAAAAAAATTTATAGGGGGCTGTCTTGGTTAAAAAATAGACCTTTCTCCCCACAGCAGGTTCCTTCTTGTCCCACGAGCCTGTTTCTGAGATCTGGCCCTGCAGCATGCATGCACCCTGGGGGATTCCTTGGTCACTTATCCACCACTTTGTTATCTTTAATTTTGAAAAATAAAAAATACATAAGGTCTCCCTTTCTTTTTTTTATTTAAGGATTTCAGGGAAAAATTCGGTCAACAGGAATCAATAGAAAATTTAAATTGGTGCTGAATAGATTTTTTCTTGAAATTCTAATCTGACTCGCGTTTTTCAAAAAACACTTTTTTTTATCACTATTCATGCTGCACATTTATCTTTTCTTCCTGGAAGAGTAGAGTGCTTTAAACTTGTCACAGCTGGAGTGACCTACAATTCAGTGTCTGTATTTAGCAGAAGCCATATCGAAATGGTTGTGAAATTGCCTTGCAATCATTAACTTGGAAAGTATCAGTAAAGCAGATTTTCAGCGGACCAATAGGTTAGGTTAGTAAGTTAAAAAAGCGAGGGCGCCCCCCAAATGTAACAGGGAACCCTGCCAAAACACACCATTGAACGATCTGGATATACTCATGGAAATGCTCTCACCGATTTACATAACTAAACTGAGGAGTGTGCTATGCACAGGAGTGCAAATAAATAATACAGCCAAGTGCAAAGAGGCAGTGTCAAGGTCCCATAAACCCCAAAACTACAAGTCGCACCACTCAATATCACAATAAAAGAATGTAATAAATAATTTACTATGTAAATTAAATGTCTAAAAACAAAGATACCTAAATTGTGTTACAAAATCAATATCATATCATTTATATCTGCTCACAGGTAGTATCATTGTATAAAAGTCCTAATTACCCCTAATAACTATTATACAATAAAGAAAGTTACTCTAAATCCAAACTTTAAAAGAATCATGCCTCTGAGCTTACTAGTTTATCTTTCTAATATCTAAAAAACCTAGAAAAGATACATTTTAATTTGTATGTTAAGTAAATATGACCAATGCCAAGAATGGCTTCTATGCTTAAAGTGGACCAACACCCAGGGGTGATCGGCCCGGAAATCTATAAGATTCCCGGGCCGATCACCTCCCACCCCGCGGGACATCCGAGATCGGGATGTCCCGCGGGGTGAAACCCCCCAGAAACCCCAAAAACATCTTACCTGATCCGCCGCCGCTTCCGCCGCCGCCGCCTCCCGCGCGCCCCTCCAGACGTGCGCGCGCCCGCGCCGGCCCTCTGTGAATGGCCGGCGGGGGCGCGCGCGCGCCGAGAGTGACGCGCGGGAGGCGGCTTGGACGTTCCTGATCCCCGCCTGGACGTTGGCGGGGATTGGCTGCGGCGTTCACGTGGGAGCGTTGAGAGGTGAGTTTTTGGGGGTTTCTGGGGGGTTTCACACAGCGGGGCACCCCCGATCGGGGTGCCCCGCCGAAGTGGACCAAAACCCAGGATAGTCAAAATCCTGAGTGTTGGTCCACTTTAAAGAAGTATTTGTGTTAGGATAGTGCCCCCAGACCTGTGATTTACTTATCGGCATGCTGCTTCCAAGTTTCTCATATTCGCAAGAATGAACTAATGTACCTCCTGGGCTCCGGCGATGAGGCTAGGCCATACTCCAGCATTACAGCCCATACTCCAGCACTACAGAGAAAAGCATCCCCCACTTGCCCCCCTCTGCATGCCACTTCCTATAGGACACTGGTGATCATGTGCAGAAGGGGCAGGACAGAGTGGTGGCATTTCAGCTCAGGATGCCCCTGAAGGATGCAACGCACATGTTTTAAGGCTTTAGGATCGCTTTGCAGCCTCTCAAAAGATGCTCAAATGAATACATGCACTGTGACCCATAGTAACATACATGAGTTGATGGAAATGGTTCTTCTACTAGCCTGTAGGTCCTTATTTTCTTTTGTGCCACACTATGCTTCACAGGAGGTAACCGTAGCTAAAATATGGACTCTGGCAAAATCAAAATATGACAACTGCAGCTGCTAAATCTACTTGTTTTCAGGTGGTTTGTATTCAGATCAAATCCAAAATCTGCAGGGTTCAAGCCAGTAAATGTGTTTCTTGCTATTTGTTTGTTAATTGTTTCTGGCCATATTACACATCACACATTACTAAGACATGATATTTAGTTCCAATTTAATAAAGGACAAGATCTTTGCACCTTCTACCTGTAATGGTTATGTCATTCAGGCTTGTTGGCCATTATAAGGTCAAGTTAGAGAGTTTACAGCTCTGTGGGGTAGGGCTTGCTGTGAGCTGTAACAATGTTTATGGAGATCCAACTACAGTATGGATAGATGTGGATTAAAAGGAACCAAAAAAGCTCACAGGTACAAGGATAGCGTGACTTCTAAACAGGAAGACAATGCGTATAGTAACTGACTAGGGGGTTATTTAAGAAACACTAACACCAGGCAGTGTTACATAGCGCCTCGTAGCGTCGGGTGAACGCTGGGCGCTGTATGTGAAAACCATATATATGAAAGTCAATCTGGTGAGCACTTCAAATAGCGTAGTGTAGCGTCACATGTATCAGCAGCGCCATGTAGCACCTGTCGCTCAGTAGTTCCCCCCTAATACATTTTTTGGGTGTTTTATTTGGTTGTGTATAAATAGTGTTTTTCTAAAGTAATGTTCAAAATTTTTGGTTCAAATGATTGTGTGTCCTCTCCTGCCCAGCAACCAAACACGTTTATTTACATAGTTAATACGGTTGAAAAAAGACATATGTCCATCAAGTTCAACCAAGGGTGTTGGGGTAGGGGAAGTTATTTTTTATTTTATTTTATAGGTGGTAGTTATTTATTATATTTTGTTTTTTTTTACTGATAACCGCTAATAGTAACTGTTAATGTTATTTTGGGGCCCTTCATGTACATTTTGATGAATGCTTTGAACTGTTGGACTATAGACAATAAATATTGAAGGATTTTTAAACGATTGATGGCTTTACTCTTTCTGTTAATGTTATTTTCTTCTAAATAAGCATCTAATCCTTTTTTGAAGCTGTCAGCGGTTTATGCTGTAACAAGCTTCTGTGGGAGGCTATTCCATAGATTTATAGTTCTTATGGTAAAAATGATTGTCGCCTCTGGAAACTAAACTTTTTTTTTTCGGGAGGAGGAGTGCCCCCTTGTCTTTAGAGAGGATTTTACCTGAAATAGTGTTCCCCATATTTTTTGTATGGCCCATTTATATATTTATACAAGTTAATCATGTCCGCCCTCAGTCGTCTCCTCTCAAGACTAAACAGATTTAATTCCTGTAATCCTTCTTCTTAACTAAGATCCTTCATTCCTCTTATTAGTTTGGTGGCTCTCCTCTGCACCCTTTCCATAGTCAGAGAGTCCTTTTTATGAATGGGTGCCCAGAACTGGAAGCCATATTCCAGGTGAGGGCGCACCAGTGCCTTGTAAAGAGGCAAATTAGATCCCAATCCCGTGATTTCAGGCCTCTTTTAATGCATGATAGTATCTTGGTGGCATTGGAAGCAGCTGCTTGGCATTGCATGCTGTTATTTAGCCTGTGATCTCCCAGTACCCCCAGATCCTTCTCAACAAGTCTTTCTCCCAGTTTTACTCCCCCGAGGATATATGTGGCCTTCAGGTTGTTAGACCCCAAGTGAATGACTGCACTGTGCTACATATCTTTGTGTCATCTGCAAAAATAGAGACAATGATTGTAATTAAATTTTCTATTTAGTTTATAAACAAGTTGAATAGTTTATTGTTTTTTTATTTTTTTATTTTATGCAGAATTAAATGTGCAGGTCATTGTCACAGTGTTAAAACAATGTCATTCCATATATTTTTGCTCTGGTGCTGGTGTTTATGTGTTTAGAAACAGACTTTTTTCACATAGCTTCTGGTGCTGTATGCTAGAGCGCCCAGTTTTAGAGCTCCGATGCTGGCTGTGTGTAGTTTTTTCCTAAATGGCTTCAGTGCCAGACACACTTCATTGGCGCTACCTATCGCTTGCTGCAGTGTTGTCTTATTGTTAGATGTAGTGTAGTCTTGGGCACTATGACCTCGGGACACCACCTAGCGTTCTCGAGTGGCTCTGCAGTGAATCAGAGCGTATCTACAGCGCCCTCCAGACATCACATTCATCAATGCTGGACAGGATACTACAGTGTCACTTGTCCGCCCCCTACGCTAGGTTATAATGCCAGACACCTGTGGTTTTCAGCGACCACTTGCGGATGCTCTAAATTAGTCTTAGTCTTAAATTAGCCTCTAGCTTAATTTTACAAATTTCAGCACATTTATTTTTGGCTAAGATGGGTACAACATAGAATGACAGGTTGGACACATTGTCAGCTCCTAGTTAATATTGTATGAGCACAGATGTTACATTGACATTTTCTTTTAATATATGCAGCGTTAAAATGTTTTCAGCAGGACCAGAACATATATTATATCATTATTGTATTATCTTTATTACTAAAACGACAAGTAAACCTTGGATAGATGTGCTTATATCCAAAAAGGAACGGAAATCCCTTGCTAATTTTGATTGAAAAAAAGAGAGCGAGAAAAGAACAGTAAAAACTAAAGAAACAAAAAAAAAAGAGAGAAAACGAACAGTAAAAACTAAATAAACAAAAAAAAGAGAGAAAAGAACAGTAATAGCAATAGGTAGCTGGAGACCGTCTTGGCCTCATGATTTACTTTATTTCCTACTTGACCAGCTGTGTTTAGTAAAGATGGAAGACCTCTAAACCCCAACACACAATATATTGCTTTTTTTCTCTTCTAATCCCTAGCAGCAGTAATTCAGCAGCCTATTAAAACAACCTTTTGTCCCTGTGCAGCTGATCGGTGCTAGTCTGCCAATCAATAACTCATCTGATCGCTGGATCCTGGGCCTAAAACTTAATTCACCGGTGTGTCCGTTTCTGGACCACATCCACCGGCATCAGTCACAGGGGCATGGACACAACCTCTCCATTAACTACAATGGAGGGGGGGTGTCAGACCTCGGCCTACTACCTCCATTGCAATGAATGAAGTGGGCATGGCAGTGCACCTGTGATTGATGGCCTGACCCACCATCAAACCTGTCTACATGAGCGGGGGCTTGGGTCCAGCAATCGAGTGAGTTACTGATCATGAGACTAGCACTGATCACCTGCACAGGACGAAAGGTATATATCCTTTTGTTTCATAATAAAAGATAAATTAGCCTGTTAAAGATACTGTAAGTTGAATAAATTCTCAACTCACCTGCTTCAGCCTCTACTGATTCAATTTCTGGTGTGATCCAAATTCTTCTGGGCTGCTCCAATGGTTCCTGGTGTAATAAAAATTAATTTGAAGAATATGAGGTTGATTCAGCACTATCATGCTAATTATAATGTTGCCTTGCAGTGTGAATTGCAACTAGGGTTGCCACCGAGCCAGTATTTTTTTTTCTTAACTGGCTACTGACCCGGCATAGCCGTTATTTGTTTTTTTTTCTGCTGGTAATTGGGAATGAGAAACGTATACTCATAATCACAATTACCAGTCAAAAAACAAATACCGGCATCGCCAGGCCAGTGGCAAATAAAGTAAGAAGAAAAAAATAAATAAGGGGCCTAATTTTACACAATAAAATACAATAAAAAATGTTTCCGTTTTCTAAAATCCCCTGTACCTGTAATGGGGAATTTTATTTCTTTATGATGTGCACCTTCTAGCATCATTTTTGTGATTATAGCGTCAGATCCAGAGCGCTAGCATTAGCGCCTTACCTGGCGCTATGCTGTGTACTACATTGGCACTAGCAGCTGCTGCGCAGAATGCTACTAATTATTGGCCGGACTATGTCAGCGACTGTTGTACCTGCCGGTCGGCTATCCAAGTGCCAGTGAGCTCCACTTTCTACTGCCATTATTGCGGCACTCCCCAGCATATTTATCAATTTCTTTCTCCTTGAAATCTTTTTTTTTTTTTTTTTTACATCTTTATTTCTGTGGCACTGACAGTGTTTTTTCATTACAGTTACAAGAATTCACTGATGGAGAACTAACCTTACAGTGCATTTAGATTGCGTTAAAGTTGTTAGTGTCCATATTACACACTGTTAAGTTAAAGAAGCCATTAAAATCAATTTTAATAACACCCCAAAAATTAACATTTTAGGAAACAAATAAATGTATATAATATTCTAAGCATTAACACTACAATCCAGCTCTGCCCAATTATTGTGCTCTTTGTGATCTTTAGCTACAGTGCAAGGTTTCATCTGGCGCTGCTTCAACCAGAGCGCCGTGTGCTGCATCATTTTTGGTGCTAGTGTTAAATAATCTTTCTTAATGTGGACCAACAGTCAAAAATAACTTATACTGGACCAACACAACTAACAGTGCTCATAGGCTTTCCTCCCCAGGGCAATTTAGATTGCTGCACATAAAAATTAATTTACCGTTTTCTAACTCCTGCTTTGGTAAATGTTAAAAATAAAATGGTGGCCCATGCATCTGCAGGCTGCCTGCAAAACAGGAAGTGCTATTACTGTGCTTTGTCAGTTATCAGGCTGATTCATGACTAGTGCCAGGTATCGGCAGATGAGTGTCTGTACAAAGGCGCCTAGAGTGACCGCTAGTAGACGCTGTGATCGGCTATCGGTCACTGTAATAGAGCGCTTCAGTCGCTGTAGTAACCTGGCCGGCATTGATGAATGAGATGTATGTTGGGCGTTCTAACACCAGTACAGTGTTGCAGGGAGCAAAAGGTAGCGCCAGCTCACTGGATCTGGTCGCTATAGCACAGAGCGCCAGACGCTGTGTGAATAAAGTCTGTCCACCAGTAACAAAGGGAAAACACATGGAATGATATTGTTGTAACATTGTGACATTAATACTTTAATGCCAGACCTGTAATGACAATTCTGTATAAAAATATAAAAAATCAAAAAAGTTTTAAAAAATGACTTTTTTCAGTCCAGGAGAGGTGACACAATTTTTTGTAAGAAAAAAAAATAAATTAAAAACAAAAAACCCTGTTTAAACAGAAGAAAAGGAACGCCCATTGAAATGTATGGGAGAGCGACAGGTAGCAACAGGTAATACCTGGCGCTCTGGAAGCTAGAGGGCAGCTTGCTATATGCTGAGCTGCCTGTAATGATGAATCATACGCTACATGGCGCTGTTAGAGTCACTCACCAGAATCGGCTTCATAAATGTGGTATTGCATACAGCACCCAGCGTTCACCAGACGCTGCCTGTCGCTTACAAGGCACTACCTGGCGCTATCCCTTGATGAATAAACCCCTATGTCAGTTGAATCCAGGCAGCAGCATACACTTTTGGAATATATATATATATATATATATATATAATTATAAAATTTGGGAAAAGCTGCAGCTTTATTTATTGCAATTTGTTGTGTGTTAAAATGAAGAGGCTTATTTAGATGCAGGTTGCAATTCCCAACAAATGTGCACCTTGCTTCACCAAAGCAGATGACCCCCGTTGTCTATCTAAAGGGCAATTCAGCAGCAGGTGCAAAAAGAGCACATTTTACAAGTTTGCTAAACTGCCCCATTGTGTGTTTGTTCTCAATAATGCGGTCTTAGGTGGATGGCAGCCAGGGATACAGGTCTTGCCAGGCTGGGAGGTGAGAAGTCCTCGTGGGTTGCCAGTTGGTGGAATGTCGCTTTAGAACAAGTGCAGTGGCTAGATGTATCTAATCACAAACTGCACACTGGCAGCATGCCACAAGCTTCCATCTGGCACTTCCCCAACTGGACCAAGTGAGCGACATTGTTATTTCTAGTGGTTGAAAGCTGAAACTGTGATGAGGAATAGTTTATGCTCTAGTTATAATGAATTAATCTGATATAGACAACCTCCATCACAAACCAGAATGTGTCTGTTTGGTTTGGACACTGCTTTCTAAGATTTGCGGTCTCTATCCCATTGTATGCTTGACAACTAACCAGCCATTCAACCATTATCAACCATTGCAGACACTTTAGATCAGGCACTCTGGGGAGACAGTGAGCCCTATACTTTATAGGTGTGCCTCTAACGTGTTATTCGATAACGATTGGGGAAAAGTCTCACCTAAACAAGTGCAAAGAAAAAACTTTCCCATTGAACCTCCTGCAGGCTGTAACCCTTTTTTTTTTCTCTCCACCCCCTTTTTTTCTTTTTCTTTTAATTTCCTCTTTTTTATTCTACCCAGTTAGTTGCTTAAATTTTTTGGGGGTTCTGTTTTTTCATAATATTTAGTGAGTGTTACTAAGCCTAGAAAGGTGGCTACTGGGGGCTTTGATAAGCCTCTGTGACCTGATTAATAATTTCAGGAGTCTCAACTGTAACTACTTGGAATGTGTTGATAAATGACTCAGGATTTTCTCCAGTTTCTAATGTACTGTGATTGCAGCCACATGAGAGAGAGAGAAAGTGTGTGTGTGTGTGTGTGTGTGTGTGTGTGTGTGTGTGTGTGTGTGTGTGTGTGTGTGTATATTGTAAGGGGTTAGGTAGCGGGTTAGTCTTCTCCTGGGTAGACGGGCACACTTTCAGCAGGCACAAAAGTCCACAGAACAAAAAAGGATCATTTAACTGACCTCAGCCAGTTTTATTGCCAGATGGTGGTATAAAGTAAAACAAAACTTAACAAAAGAAATCCTATGCCTGTCCGGCTCTAACTAAGCATTAGGTGCTCCTGACTAACCCAGTGCCGGCCTAGGTACTGGGCACCATAACATAACAGATTATACCACCGGCAATGCTCTCACAGGCTCCTAGCAGATGTCCTGTTCCCAGGTTGAGAGAGAGAGTGTGTGTGAACGCCCCCCTTCTACCAGGCAAACACACCTTGGACTAATCAGACAGCCCAAGACCCGGACTGACCGGGTGGAGTGGGGCCCACCCTGGTTTCACCTGGAATAATTTACACAGCTCTTTCATGACCCAGGACATAATGGGGGTACCCTGATCTGTAAGGATCTCTTCTGGTAGTCCTACCCGGCTAAATACATGCACCAACTCTTTAGCTATAGCCTTGACGCATTGCGTAGGGGTATAGCTTCCGGGTAACGGGTGGCATAATCCATAATTACAAGAATATGCTGGTGGCCGCGGGCAGATCTTACAATGGCCCCACCAAATCCATCGCTATTCTCTCAAACCTCACCTCAATAATTGGTAGAGGAACCAGGGGACTGCGGTAGTGTGGCCGAGGAGCTGAAACCTGGCACTCTGGGCAGGAGTCACAATAATCTTTCACGTCTTTGTGAACCCCAGGCCAGAAGAACCGTTGAAGGACTCTATCTATAGTTTTCTCTGTCCCCAAATGCCCCCCATAAGGTGACCATGAGCCAGATCCAGCACAATCCTTCTATATGCCTTAGGGACCACTAGTTGCTCCACCAGATCCTCTCCCCCTTTTACCACTTGATACAGCAAGTCATGTTTTACCGCCATGTATGGATAGGACAGTCTGGTGTCAGGTTCCACCAGATTACCATCAATCATTTTAACATTTTCCCGGGCTCTGGTAAGAGTGGGATTTTTCAACTGTTCAGCACCAAACTGATCCTTCCGCACCTCAAGATGAGGCATACTGTCACTAGGAGGCTCTAGACTGCTATGACCCTCTGGGGACACCACATTGTGGGGTTCAGCTTCTTCCCCAGCCATAACCGAAAAGGGGAAAGTTTCCTCCTCAATTAGGGCCCCACTTACTGGCAGTGTATTTGAGACCCTCTGTTCCCACATCTTCCAGAAATGTGGGAAGTCCCGTCCCATGATGACATCATGCATTAATAATGGCACTATCCCCACCATGAAGTTTACTGCACCAAACTGTGTATGTATGTCCACTACAGTCGTGGGGTAATGTCGAGTGTCCCCGTGAATGCAAGTAACCCCAATAGTTTTCACCAGACGGGTTATTGGAGGTACCAAATCTGCGTTTACCAGGGTCACTAGACTACCTGAGTCTAACAGTGCATTTACAACTTTACCTTCGACCGTAATAGGACACATGTGTTTCTCATCCCCAGCATTTGGTAACGCTACACACGCAAGCTGAGCATACAGTGATAAGCAGCGGTTTATGTAGGAGACATCACATTACATGGCATCATCATACATTGGACAATTGGCAATAATATGACCGGGCATTTGACATGGAAAACACTTTATAACGTCCTTACTGAGTCTCTTATAGGCCCCCAACTTCCCTGGCATGGCTTGCCAGCTTCTAGAGCCTGGGCCTTCAGTCTCTCCACTTGCATGCACCAACCCATCAGATCTACCAGCCCCCTTTTCCCTTAGAACAGTCTTATCAGGAAGTCCTGGAGAACTCATCAGTTCCTCAGCTGCTTTGTACCTCTCCACCGTCTCCACCATCTGGTCAGCATCTTTGGGGTCTCCATGGCTCCCCCACTTGCGCAAGGTAACGGGGAGGGATCTTAAGTACTGGTCCATCACAACACGTTCCACCATCTGGGGGCCTGTCAGGATCTCCGGCTGCAACCACTTCTTGGTTAGGTGAATGAGGTCATGCATTTGAGAGCGTGGTTTGTCCATGCTGTAGACCCAGGTGTGCACGTGCTGTGCGTGGACAGAAACTGTGACTCCAAGGCGTGTTAAAATCCCCTTCTTTAGCTTGCCATAGTCCATAGCATCCCGGGTTTCCAGGTCAAAATAGGCCTTTTGAGGTTCTCCTGAAAGGAAGGGTGCCAAAAGACCTGCCCATTGTTCCTTTGGCCAACACTCTCGCTCTGCAGTCCTTTCAAAGGTTGTCAGATAGGCTTCCACATCATCAGCTGCGGTCATCTTTTTGTAGGAAATGACTAGCTCTTATGGAGGATTGAGTAGCGTCTGCAACACCTGGGGCCCGCTCAGCGACACTGGCTAGCTGCTCTAGAACAACTTTTAAGGTCTCCCGGTCTTTTCTTTGCCCTTCCTGTGTCGCCTCTAGTTGAGCTGTCAGCCTGCGGCTTGATTCCTCAAGTGCTCTTTGCTGCACCATGGTAGCCTCCTGCTGCACTCGGGTAGCCTCCTGTTGAGATGCCACATCTTGCAACATAGCTTTAATTACATCCTCCATTTTCCAGATGCAAAGAAACAGTCTGCAATAAAAGGGACGCCGGCACCTTTAAATTTCCAGTTTTGTTTTCTTTTGCCAAAAATTAGTGCCTAAATCATCCTCCACCACTTGTAAGGGGTTAGGTAGTGGGTTAGTCGTCTCCTGGGTAGACGGGCACACTTTCAGCAGGCACAAAGTCCACAGAACAAGAAAGGATCATTTAACTGACCTCAGCCAGTTTTATTGCCAGATTGTGGTATAAAGTAAAACATAACTAAACAAAATAAGTCCTATGCCTGTCCTAAACATTAGGTGCCCCTGACTAACCGAGTGCCAGCCTAGTACCGGGCACCATAACATAACAGATCATAACAATGCTCCCACAGGCTCCTAGCAGATGTCCTGTTCCCAGGTGGAGAGAGAGAGTGTGTGAGAACTCCCTCCTTCTATCAGGCAAGCACAGCTTGGACGAATCAGACAGCCCAAGACCCGGACTGACCGGGTGGAGTGGGGCCCACCCTCTCTTCCCCACTCCAGCAGCACAGGCCCTGTAAATGTTTTTTTTTTTTTACTCAAACCCTTGGGCAGATATACACACCCTCTATGACTTGTCCAGACACTCTGTCATATATATATATATATATATATATATATATATATATATATATATATATATACACCATATTATTCACCCTATAAAGCGTACTTATTTTCCCGAAAAAGCTGGGGGAAAATGCCCATGCGTCTGATAGGCCGAAGGTGAAGGCTGCAAAACAACCCCCCAATCCCCGACTACCGCTTAGCCATTTAATTAAAAAAAAAAACGTCATACCTGCGCCATGTTCCAAAAGAAGCCACCAAGCTCCACAACCAGCACGCGCCGATGCATCAATGACATTGGCACACCACTCTGTGCACTGAATCTTATTGATAAATCGGCACGTGGCCGGCTGCATTGCCTGTGCAGGTATGAAGTTTATTTTTTAACTAACTTAATTCAGCAGCATTGGGGGGTTGTTATGGGGGTTTCCGCATGCTGTCCATTGTATAGGAAGGGGGGATTCTGCATGCTGCTTGATTTTGGGGATGTGGGGGTTCTAGCACATTACCCTATTATGGGAATATCTGTCTATTATTTGGGGAAAGTCTAGTCTATCTGCTGCTTGTTTTTAGGAATGGGGGGGATCTGCAACACTACCTTGTTATGGAGGTATTCTGCAAGCTGCCTGTTACATGGGGAGGGGTAGTTTGCCTGCTGCTTGTTTTTGTGGATGGGGAGCGTCTGCCACAGGACCCTGTTGGGGGGGGGGGGTACTTTGCAAACTGCCTGTTATATGAGGAGGGGGATTATGCATGCTGCTTGTTTTTTTGGGATGGAGGGGATCTGCTACACTACCTGTTACAGGGGTGATTTGGGGGATTCTGCCATGTCCTGTTCTGGGGAGGGGGGTATTTTAGCACACCATTTAGTTCAGAATATTTTTTTTCTTTGTTTCCTCCTCCAAATCCTAGGTGCGTCTTATGGGCAGGTGTGTCTTATATTATATTATAATAAATATTGGGCTCAGAAGCTACAACTTTATTCACCAGCACACCAGAAAGCATCTTCTGTATGCAAAAAATAAGTTGTTTTCACGTCTAGCTTGGACAATGGATTTAGAGTCCCTGGAGACGATGAGACTTCCTGACGAGCTTGCGGTGCATGCACGGCTGGCGGCGGCATCACTGTCATCCTCTTTCAGCTGTGCACAGCCATGACCACCGCAACTGACCGGATGTGCATGGTCGCACGCGTGAGTAATGCCACGTGCCGCTGATGTTTGCGGATGGAGAAGCTGGTCAGCCTGCTTGTCACATTAGCCGGCACATTGGCGAACGGCCAATTGGTGATCTCAAATCAGCTGGCTGAGCAGGCCTAGAGCGGAAAAAAAGCTGTTTTTTATACGGGGAGGCCGATTCCTTAATAGCGCCAGGTAGCGACAGATGAGCGCCAGTAGCGTGATTTTCACAGCGCCACCTAGTATTCGCTGTGCTTGGCCGGGGTTTGCTTGTTGTCAGCGACTCAGTCGGTGTGCGGTAATGTTGAATACGGGGTTAGGGGTCGCTGTTTCACAGGTTCCGCGTTGTATGGGTGCGCCTGACAGCGAATGGCCAGAGCGAACGGCTTGCTGCAGATTCATTAAAAATCACGCTCAAAAATTTCTCGCGCTGTGAATTCCTTGTTTAAACCCCAGAGCGCTGGCGGCGATGTGTGTAAAGTAGTTTTTAACCCCCAAACAACCTTTTTTTTTATATGTAAAAATTATACAAGTTTTTCTAAACATTTTGTAATATGAATACATGAATATCAGACCTGTAATATCAATTCTGCACAATATTTTTTTTTTTTTTTTTTTTACTTTAAAAAAATTCCTAACATTGCAGAAGTGGTCACAGAATTTTTGACATTAAAAAAAAAAAAAAAAAAACAGTAATAGCAATTAATTATGATTATTTAAAGATTGCTCCATTGAAATGCATTGGACCATGCCAGGGAGCGCCAGGTCATACCTGTCGCTGTGATGGGATTAGCAGCGGCGCTGTTCGTTGCTGTTGGCTACATGATGAATCCCGCGCTAGCTGACGCTCTCGCCGGCGCTAGCCTCATTTAGCGTGATAAATGCGTCATTGTGACCGCCGCCGGGCGTACTTGATTCGGTAGCCGCTGATAGCTGGCGGTACCCGGCGCTCGTCAGACACTACCTGGCGCTAGCCCTTGATAAATAAGGCCGTAAGCCAAGTCTGCAGCATTGACCGAGGGTGGGTGGCATGGAGAGACGTTTTTGAGGGTTTTGGTCTGCTTTAACATTTCCTACATTTAATACTCTTGCCTGTCTCCGTTGCTACATATTTTGCACTATTATCAGGAGCAACCAATTTTTGGTTAGACATCTTGAATATTGCATTTGAGTGGAGTGATGGTGAATATGGAACACTGAAACAAAGCAAAAAAACAAGCAATCTTTACCAATAGGGTAGAAATATAGCTGCCTATTTGCATACCAATTTACTGATTAGCATATTCATAATGAACGTGTATTTTATTTGTAATTAGGATGATGTTATTCCTACAGGTACACCTGCAATTAAGTGTTGGCTCCATCGAATTAGTTGGGTGCAATAGCCTTTACCACATTTTTATAATGACAGATCGAAAGAAATGATGAACGCGCTTATATAATCAGCATATCTTTTTGAAGGGAAAACATATTACGTAAAAATTGACAAAATGCATCTGATTCTTTTGTGAATGATGCTTCTGCAAAGAGGTGCTGCTAATTTCCAGCATGAGTGCAGGTGTTCCCTGTCCCCTGCCTGTATCACCTAAGGTGCAAGGCGAGTCTTGTTCAGAGGCGCCTGAGTTAATTCTCTAGTTGCCTGGCAACCCCTCTCATCCTCTCCACAAAACACAAAAAAGCAGTTGAGGTGCCAAAAATAAATTGTATTTTGCACCTGTTATCAGACAATAGTGTTTGTAGTAAACTGTGCAATCACAATTGACATTTAATAGAGTGACCAAACAACAACAGTTTATTCGTACACATGCCCGCCCATTCTATGAAATGAATGATAAGTTGCTAGAGATCAATACCAAATACACACACACAAACAGGGGGAGAGAGAGATAAGATTTAAGTATATATGTTACAATCATATATATATGTTACATATGTTCCTAGTAGATCAGTGCAAGGTACATATTGATATGGGAATAGATGATAATTGAAGGGTAAGTCCACTATCGTATGATTTTTTTCAAGTCTTTTTTTTGTGTGGCAAAATGATGCCTTAAAGGTGCTAAAGGGGAGGCTCATTTATTATTACAGGTGTGGGTGGCACTTGATCGAGGCAGTGCCCGCACCGCAACGTCGGCTTCGGGCTGTCAGCGCTGTCAGCTGTAGCGCTCCCAGCCAGGCAGTGTTCACAGCGCATGGCTTTTATAAGCCTATGCGCAAGCGAAACTAGCGCCGGCTGGGAGTGCCGCAAGCTGAATATATTTATTTTAAAAATACATAGTGCTCCAAGAGGCGCTCAAAAAACAGGAATTCAGGCACACAGCGCCTGTTGGAATCCCAATTTTTATTTTTTTTTAGGGTCCTTGAATTTATCTATTTTTTTAAAATAAAAATGAAATGGGAATTGCATTAGGGGCACTATAAAAACACGAAAAGCCCATTGAAATATGTGGGATAAGGTCACACAGTGAAGGGTGAGCGCCTGGTCTTAGCTGAAAGAAAGTCAGCTCTACCTTACGTTGTAAATCTTGATCCTGAGATATAATCCGGCATCGGCTGAGAGCGCTCCACTCCACATCCACTTCACAAAAATAAGCCAGCCAAGAAAAAAATATCTAAAATCCATCCAAAGGTTTATTCATAGAAGAATTTAGAAAATAGTGTTGGAAAAAAGTTGAATCTCAGACAGATATTCCCTGAAACATCTACGCATTTCGCCCCAGCCTGCCCTTACTCATGACATACATTTAAGAATAACAAAGTGCCTTAAATCAATTGAAATACTGGTTATCCCGCCCACTAAATTGTTTAGTGCGCACCTGCCTCTTAATGAATGGGCTAATGTCCCCCATGACAATATAGGAGCTTACCTAGAGATCATCATGTGCAGCATGACCAAAAGAACCCCCCCCTTGAAAGCGATGTGTGCAAAAAACAAACAGCACACACTCCAAAACTATGTGCGAATGTGCTATGAGCAAAATGGCATTGCTCTATAGCACCACACACACCTCGGTTTCGGCCATGAACGGCATCCAGCAGAGCCCAACATAACAAGATGAAAAAGCTATCCAAATCCAGGCAGGCGCCACCTGGACTGGAAAGATGGAACAGCAACTTACCAATATATCAGGGAAAGAAAACCGTCCATGATGATGCCGGTCTAGAGATGGACAGCCTCAGGAATGTTCATTTGGCCATGCGGCAAATCACCGGAAATATAGATTAACATAATAATGCACTGCCCCATAATGTATACATAACACTATAATAAATGTTATACTAAATTACATATTACATATTAAATGATTCAGTGCTGGCACTCATCCCATTGCCGACGCTGTTGATAGATAGGACACTACTTGGAACTATCAGAGGCACTATAGATTTTTGACTTGATAAATACACTGGGACCTGACACTCATCTGGCATTACCTGGCACTACAAACCTTAGCGTTTCTTAACTAACCCCCCAAATGTGTGTTTTATGGAAGCAGTTTTCAGCTGTTGCTATTGGCAATGTAGCCTTGGTGTATGTTGCCAATACCAACAAATTGCAGGTAGTTGCACATAAGTGCTGGGCATGTGGAAGTGTGAGCTCCCTCACCTCAGCAGTGGCCATACATAGCAGCAGTATTGTGTGTGTACAGGTCTCACTCCTCTCTTCTTGGTGTACGTTGTCAGTAGCAACAGATTGCAGATACTCACAACTGCTTCCATAAAACACACATTTACTAACAGGAGAAAAAATAAAAAAATACCAAATCAGCTCAGCACCTTGCACATCGTTTTGGCACAAAAAGTCTATCCAAGAATTTTTTTCTTTAACTCAAATGTACCCTTCTACTTTAATAGAGGAGGACTGCTTAAATGGCTTGTCGCATAAGCCAGCCTGTACTGGAGTAACGGCATATTGCAACTAAAATTCCCAGCATGCAATGCCTTGGGCAGATATTGGTAAAGGTGATCCTGTAGCCAACAAGGAAGTGTAGTCACCTTCTAGTGCAGCCCAGTGCCCCAAAACAGCCTGTGTTTCTGTGATACTGGGCAGTCCATCAAATTGGCTTTACGCCTTCCCCCACCATGCCTACTCCATTCATTGCAATTGAGTGGGCATGCTGTACACAACCTGGCAAGCCCGCTCCATTTATTGCAATGGGGCATAAACAAGGCTCAATAAATGCCAAGGGGGGCAGCTACGTTGGAAGATGGAATTACTGGCTCCCTGCCATTAGTAAGTATGAAGATGCTGGTGTTTCATGGAGGAGCTGCGGGGGACTAAAGGTGCGTACATGCTTTCTATGTTACTTGTCGAACAGTAAGAGAGCTTCAAAACACATTGTACTGCTGAATAAATTGTGGAAAAATGTGTACCATGGTCTTCTATATTTGTAGGCCAAAGGTGCGCTCTTGTGGACTGCATATATGTCCCCCACCTACTGTCAGTCAGCTTCGGGACCCTCATGAAGGTTATAAGAACAGGGCCGGCGCCAGCACAGGGCAAGCCTGGGCAATTCCCAGGGCCCCTGGCATCTTCAGGGGCCCACTCAGGCTCACACTTAGCCATGGTATTATTTTACAGTGAAATGCCGGGTGTTGTGTGCAGACCAGTTTATGGCTGGCCTCAACAACAGGGGATGATCAGCAACAATGGAGGAGGTGGCATGGAATGGATGGCAATTAAAGAAAGCTCAGAAGGTGGCGAGAACTAGGTGACAACTGATAGCGAAGTCTTTAGAGGCAGTGGAGCAAGCAGTAAGGGCTGAATGGTGCTTGATGGCAATAGAGAATGCAGCAAGGATGATTGGTGGCTATAGAGAAGGTAGTGGAGGGTGATCAGCAGCAGAAGATGGGCCATTTTTGGCAGTGGAGCTGAAAGGTTACATCATGTGACTCACTACTATGGGGCCCACTAAGACTCCCCTGCCCAAGGGCCCCCACAAAACTAGAGCCAGCCCTGTATAAGAATATTTATTAAGTTCACTATTTCCACTGGCAAATAAACCCCAAGTAAATATACAGCTTTTAATAATAGTAGCAGGAAGTGTATTTATTGATTATACCATCTACTAAAATGCAGGAGATTTAAGAAATCGCCCTTCTGATTTATTCTCCGCTCTCCGCTGACATTCTCGGCTTACTGCTGCCAGACTGGAGCTGTATTTTGCAGGGATACATTATGTGTATAAATTCAAAGTTCTGTCTTTGTATGGAAGAATAATCACTGTATTCCCAAGAGAGACATTTCCTCCAGGGTGCTCCATACTTTACAATGGTTCTTGAAAATATTTTACACAGGCAGAGAGACAATCTTTTCAACAAAAGTTTTTCTTAGCATAGGAAAATGCTATATGTGTATTTTGCATTTTTTAAACAGTAAGTTTCCTTTTTTAATATCTTATTTACAAGCCTCTCTATTTACACCACTCCCCTTCTGCCCCCTCACTTGTGTTTCTGCAACATAGGGCCTGATTTATCAAGCACTTCTGCCAGACAATGCCACATCGGTGCAAATTATAGTAGGGAAAATATCATTTATAATTTCTTTTTACACTGCCGCATGTTGCTACTCTGCAAGAAACACATTAGTAGTGCAGAAACATGCTAAAAAAATATAAATTTTATTTTGCACTACTCTAATTTGCACTGATGTGGCATTGTCTGGCAGAAGTGCTTGATAAATCAGGCCCTTAGTATATCAGCTAACGTCTGTCCATGGCCAGCCTTTAGGGGGGTGTTCAGGTGGCCACACAGGGCACCTTCATTCTTGGGCACTGATGGGGCTCCAGACTTTTTTCTTATTTTTTTATTGGACAATGCAGTTTGGTCCATGTGAGGGGCATAGGGGTGCTAACTTTTCAGGTCAGGCATTTTTAGACTTCTTTTGGGGTTAGGTGGGATTCGTCCCTGGAGGTGACACCATACCGCTGCCAGATTTATTTGATTAGGAGTGGGATCCATTGGAGGACACACAGGCTGCTTTTTGTGCAGTTTTTCCACCGGGCACCATCCAACATAAGGCAGGCCTTATATCCGTTAGCCCCTCCAGTGTGGAATGTGATTAATCAATGACAGCATATCAAATCTACTATCTTGACTGTTTAAAGTGGATCAAAACCTATGCTGGCTGGCCCTTGGATCTAAAATGTTTCAGGGCTGGGGCTGGTGCTTGGCTGCCCCCAGGGAAACCATGCCAATTGCCCAAAAACTCAGCTTTCAGTATTCCTGGCTATCCTTAGATGAGGTGCGCTCCAGCCATTCAGGTAGACTAGAGGGACTAAAAGGAAGCCAGAGATGTGAACAGCAGGCTTGTCATGAGTAAGAGCTGCGGCTCGAAACGCGAGGACGTGCTCTTGTATGTGCTTTTAATGTCCTGAATGCTGATGGCCTTTAAACCTGACTACAATAAAGGACGGATGTTTTTACGGTTCATACTGCGTGGCTGGCCTTGTATCTTCCGGATCGCTAGGTGTTTCAGAGGTGAGCGCTCTGTGCCTGTTTGCCCGCTACATGAACTTTGATTGTATTCCTGTGGACCTGAGGCTGGCAACAATTGGAATGTTTATGTGGCTTGTCATGTCTGTCTGCACATCTGAGATCAGTCAATTGATGATCTCAAATTTCCAGGCTGGGTGTGGCTAGGGTGGGGGAAATAACAGCATGAATTTGAAGCGGACCTTCAGCATGATTTAATGAAAAGCCCAAACCCTTAAATCCCCCAGCATCTAAAATTAATATATATATATGTGCTTTGCACAGACAGAGCAGAGCTGGGGTCAGGGAAAGGACAGCAATCCCAGAATGCAGAGCGACACAGTCAGAAGACACTTACTGTTTTCAGGCTGCCTGATGCTCCATGAGCCACCATCTTAGATGTTTAAAGGCTCATAACATGCAGTAGGTGCAGGTAGGATGATTTTTAATGTGAGCAATCTGTATGTACAGGATGTGGGAAACATAAGATAGATTCTTATTCAGGGTGAAGGTCCATTTTAATATGTACTAGTGCCTTATGTACTTATAACATAGAGCGGTGGTTCTCAATCTTTATAATGCCGTGACCCCGCAATACAGTTCCTCATGTTGCGGTGACCCCAAACCAAAAAGTAATTTTGGTGGCTACTTCAAAACTGTAATTTTACTACAGTTATGGTTCGGGATGTAAATACCTGATATGCATTATGTATTCTCATTGCTACACATCAAACATAATTTAAACATAGTGATTAATCACAAAAACAATATTTAATTATATGTTGAGAAATATTTATTACTTATTCCAATCAATAACATTTCACCATGGCATAGCATGTGTCGTAAACTGTCATTTCTCCGCCTCTTATTGAAATTAATAGGAGGCTGCGGTGGATTGTGTGGTAACTCAAGATTCTCAGGAGCTCTCTTCCATGAAATCCGCTGCACTCTCAATGAAATCAATAGGAGGCGGATTCAATGCCAGAAACCGCTGATATCTGCAGATTCCTCATTCAGAATATGGGAAAATAGTGGGAGATATGGGAGATAATTATACATTGGGGAACAGTGTGAACTACATCTTATAGTGGTCTCTTATAGTATAATACACTGTGTAAATGTATGGTGCTTCGTGTAAGTGTAAGCTGCGTTGTGTACTGTGTAATGATTACACACAAAGCACCTTACACTTACACAGTATTGTGTGTATGGTGTGTGTACTGTTTTTACATTATTAACCTTTTTTTACACCAGCAGGCTGTCTCACAGGCTCTCTTGCCTCTCCGCCTCCTAGGTTTCTGTTCTCCGGCGCTTGCTGCGTCCGCTCACTGATGATGTCAGCAAGCGCCAGACACACGTAATGCGCTGCTATGGACTGTGGAGCTTTCCCCCCGCCCCTTAGGCCCCGGACAGATGATGCAATCACGTCTGCACATGCATGCAGGCATTCAGTTTGGAACATGCATCCATAACGGCGTGCGTCCCAGCTGAATAGCGCTGCTGCAGACAGTAGCGCGACTTCTCTGCAGCCAAAGCCATCGGAAATATGTATTTTCCGATGGCTTTAATTCAATTCAATTCAATTTTATTGTTCGCCAAGTACATCGTGAGATGAACAAGGAATTCTTTTCGGCATATACACAGTGCAAAAAAGGAAACAGTACAGATAACTACAGTTAAAGTTACAAAGGAAGGGGAACATGGAAGACAGAGATACGGAAGCAGATAATCTCTTATAAAGTCAGAGTATGAGGACCCATCGATTCCAGCTTGATCCTGAGCCTATGATGCCTGGATATTGTTAAGGATGCGGACGGCCAAAGGAAAGAAACCCTTCCTGGACCTAGAAGTCCTGCAGGCTGGGACCGCAAGACGTCGCCCGGATGGCAAGTAGTGGAATAGGGTGTGTCCAGGGTGGGACGGATCCCGGAGTATCTTTCCAGCTCGCGTCTTGATTCTCTGATTGTGCAGTTCCTGTATGGATGGTAAGGGGGCTCCGATTATTCTTTCTGCCGTCTTTATTGTTCTTTGGAGTCTACCCTTGTCCCTGCTTGTAGCTCCTTCGAACCAGACAGAGAAAGAAAAGCACAGAACAGAACCAATGACGGCATTGAAGAAGAACACAAGCAACTTTTTCGACAGGCCTGCCTTCTTAAGTTGCCTCAGGAAGAAAAGTCTCTGATGTGCTTTCTTCAGTAGAGCCGTGGTGTTCCTGTTCCTTTAGACGACCCCGCTGACATACAGGGACTACAAGCCCAGAAATTGTTTACTGTATACATATTGATGTATCTTTTTTGGAGACAGTATTGATAAGATTTTACTAACTTATTGTATCTGACTTGATGTATTATTTCTGCCTATATGAAGCTAATATGAGCTTATACTGCCGAGTAAATAATATGCTTACTTGGTGTGCGCCTGATACTTGATTTCTTGGAAATAACCAACTGGGCCTGTGCCAAGTCTGCAGCATTGCCGTGGGGGGGTTTAGTCAGACTGCTCTACCCCATGCAACTCTTTCCAACCTCATGCATCCAATAAACAACCACACATCTTCTTCTTCTTCAGGAGAAACAGAAGAAACATTCAGCCACCACACAAAAAGCAAATGGAACTGCCCGTTGTGATAAACGTGGTCAACTCATAAACATTAAAGGAGCAGTATCGCGAAATTTGCATTAAAAAAGATAAATAATTAAATAGCCACACAATAGCTTCTAACATGTGTATAAATAATCTGGCGATAGAAAAAGGAAAAAATATATGCCTTTCTTTTAAATTGTATAATGCCAATGGCTCAGTCCATTTGCTGAATGGGGGGATCTGCTGGGTTGTATTTAGTGAGCCGCTTCATTTAGCCCACTGGTCTCCTAGCAACACTTTACCTCAGAGGCTGACACTGTAATCAGTGGTAACGGCTGTGTGTGTGTGAGGTGCTGCTTTTGTTATGAGACCAGGTGACTCAAATGTGTAAAATCTATACAAAATAAACTAAACTGACTGAAAATAACTGCAATTCTTCTTTGAATAACTGTGCAGGAAAATCTAAAGGTATTAAAGTGGAACAAAACCCTGAGTTGCCGACCCTGAAGTCTATAAGACCCGGCCATTGACCTTGCCCCTTGGACATTCTAAATCAGGATGCCCACTGTGTGAAACGACCCCTGGATAACCACAGATCCCCCCATTTTTCTGGCGTGCTCACGCAGATAGTCATTTAGACAGGCCAGGAAGGTTACTGCTCAGGCTCCCCATCTGCGTGCAAACAGCGCTGATTGGATGAGAGCCCACGCATGCGCTGTGGGACAGGGAAAGGTACGTTTTCACAGGCGAACTTGGGGATTTCACATATCAGGGCATCCCAAGTCAGGATGCCCCTAGGGGCACAAAACAAAACTCCAGATAGTGAAAATCCTGGGTTGGGCTTTGCTCAAAACACACAAAGCTGAAAGAAAGGTCATATGGAAAAATGAAAAATAAGAATATGAAAGAGAAAATGGTAAACTGAAAGATTCTGAAGCAGAACCAACATGAAGGGAAAACTGTTTTAGATATATAAGTTCTGGCCAGGCAATGTTGCATTGTTGTTATCTTATGCTGGACGGCTGCCAGCACTGAACAGCTGATACTTTGATACATTGTTTCACCCTTCTCCTCAGCATGGAACAGGCCAGTGTGTCGGGCTCCGACACTCAGAAGACATAAACATGAGCTATTAGTCTCCAGCTGCTCAACACACACATGATTTTTTTCTAAATTTGTAATTCTTACTCCAACACTTACCTACATTCAAAGTACCATTCAAATATACGTCACCAAGAAAAATTTGCGATACTGCTCCTTTAACAAATTATAGGTTAAAGAAAGTTGACAAAGTAGATGGAAAAAACGTTGAACTTCAGTCGCGCTGCAATGAATAAACGTTTCTTGATTGTCATAGAGGATTCTAACCACAAATATATATAATATTAGGGTGATCTCTAGGAGTCCTCTAAATTTCAATTATTGGCTGTATCGGCAGATTAATCTGTCTTAGCAGCCCTGATAGGATCAGGCACAAGAGAGAGTATCCTTTTATATTTATGATCAATATTGCATTCCTAGGTCTAGTGTAAGTTGCCAAAGATTAGAAAGCATGGGGCACTTACCGCTGCGCCCCGGGGGTTAAAAAACCTGACCTGGGCCCTTGAGAGTTGGATCAGACCCCCCCCCCAACACCTATATGCCTACTCCTGGGGTTCCTATTATATATGCTATCCTGTCTTGAGCTGAACATTATAAAATGTGAAAGACCTTTGTATAAAAAGCAAAATGCAATCGCCTGTTTCATTCCATTTTGGCTGTTATGAAATACACCCATTAGATCAGCTTCCATCACTTGGGCTTGATTAGCATACATGGCGATGGTGGGGGCACAGAAATGACTTCTTGAGCTCTCAGCATTTCTAAATTGAGCAGACTGCTATTTTCTGTGCTGTCAGCAGTTATTTGTGTGCCATCACTCAGTCCTTTGTCCATCACCGGTGATAAAGGCAGGCGATTTCCAGGCAGGTTCTTCCCAGCAACCCATCAGAAATCATATCAGAGAACTGTAGCAGAGCAAATGGCGGCACAGGGCAGGGACACAAAAGCCTGGCAGCCAAACATTCAAACCCTTTTTATCACAGGCACAGACATTAATAAAACTCATGCCAGAAACAGTTAAGGTATTAGCTAGCGGCCCCGGTGCTGCCCTCAGTCAGCTTTGAAGGGAACGCGTGTGAAACCTTCCAGGCCAAGCAATGTCTTCATTCCACAGAACTGAGAGCGAGAATTGATGGCAGAAGCACGGCTGCCCACACAGGAAGCCTTCATGGTGTGCCGAACAGATGCAAGGCTATAGAGCAGATTGCTTACTATTCCCAACTTACCAAAGTATCCCTTTTTAGTTTATATTGGTCATTAAAGATGGCTTCAGTTAACAATGTGCATTTAAAAAGCCCCATCTCCTCAAACTGTGCCTAACAACAAATGTGTTTTTCATTTTCTTACCTATTGACAGTCACTTCTATTTTGATTAGTTCTTGTGTATTGGGCGGCTAATTTAAGACTAGCGCCAGGTATTTCCACGTGAGTGTCTATGTAGCGCTGCAAGCAGGAGTCTGACACTATAACCTAGCGTAGCAGGCGGACAAGTGGCGCTGTACTATCCTGTCTAGCATTGATGAATGTGATGTCTGGTGGGCGCTGTAGAAACACTCTTCCTGATTCACTGCAGAGCCATTTGTGAACGCTAGATGGTGTCCCAAGGTCAAAGCACCCAAGACTACACTACCAGGCTGATTCATTAATAGCGCCAGGTAGCGACAGATGAGCGACAGTAGCGTTATTTTCACAGCGCCCGCTAGTATTCGCTGTGCTTGGCCGTTGTTCGGCTGTTGACAGCGACTCAGTCGGTGTGCGGTAATGTTGAATACGGGGTTAGGAGTCGCTGTTTGACAGGTTCCGCGCTGTATGGGAGCGCATGACAGCGAACGGCCATAGCAAACGGCTCCCAGCATATTCATTAACAAATCACGCTCCAAAAATTCTCGCGCTGTGAAATGCTTGTTTAAACCCCAGAGCGCTGGCGGCGATGGGTTAAAAGTAGTTTTTTAACCCCCAAAACAACCATATTTTTAGAAAAAAAAAAAAAAACATGTTTTTCATAACATTTTGTAATATGAATACATTAATATCAGACCTGTAATATCAATTCTGCACAAATTTATTTATTTATTTTTTTACCTTAAAAAAAAAATCTAAGATTGCAGAAGTGGTCACAGAATTTTTGACATTTAAAAAAAAAAAAAAAAAAAATTAATCGCAATTAATTATGAATATTTAAAGATTGCTCCATTGAAATGCATTGGAGAGCGCCAGGTAGCGAGAGGTCATACCTGTCGCTGTTCAAGGTCGCTCACTGGCGCTGTGGGGTGAGGCTGGAATAATGATGAATAATTCGCTATCTGGCGCTCTGTCAGTCGCTAAGCAGGATCGGCTTGATAAATGTGTGATTGCGGAGGGGAGCCGGCGCTCTCGTGGCGGTGAGAGTCATTACCGTTCGCTCACCATTCGCTACCTGGCGCTATCCCTTGTTAAATTAGGGCCTACATCTAACAACAGGAGAACACTGCAGCTAGTGATAGGTAGCGCTGGTTAAATGCATCCGGCACTCGGCTGACACCTATATGTAAGAAAGAACTACACACAACCAGCGCCAGCACTCTAAAACTGAACGCTCTAGCGTCGAGCGCCAGAAGCTAAGTGATAAAAGTCTGTTTCTCAACACATATCTACCAGCACCAGAATGAAAACAATTGACACTGTGACAATGACACTGCAATGGCAGACCTGCTCATACAATTCTGCATAAAAAAAGTCACAATAAAAGTGTTTGGTTGCTGGGCAGGAGAGGCCAAACAATGATTTGAACCAAAAATTTAGAACATTACTTTAGGAAAAAACTAATTATACACAACCAAATAAAACACCATTGAAGTATATGGGAGAGCGATAATAAGCAACAGGTACTATGTGGCGCTGCAGAACGCACAGCGCCAGCGCTTTACACTGAGCCACCGCTAGTGATACATGTGATGCTACATGGTGCTATTAGAGGCGCTCACCAGATTGACTTTCATATATATGGTTTTCACATACTGCTCCCCAGCGTTCACCTGACGCTACGTGGTGCTATGTGGCACTACCTGGCGTTAACGTTTCTTAAAGGAGCACTATCGCGAAATTGTGTAATGTTAAAAATCCATATTAACACATTGGTTAATGAGAGGACAAGTTACTTATATACCCAAACTGAATAAAACTCCCACCAAGCTTGTGGTTCATTCTCACATGCAAAATGCAGGGGTGACAGGTTTAGGCCCTTATTTAAGAAGGGATAGCGTCAGGTAGTGGCTGGTTAATGAGAGGTAGCGACAGGTAGCGACTGGTGAACGCCGGCCCCAAAAATCACAAATAATTTTGTGACCTATTCTGGCATTGAAATAGCATTTTTTTCATATTTTTTTCATTTTTTATATATTTCTTCAGAAATGACATTACACGTCTGGCATTAAATTGTTCATGTTACAATGTTGCTACAATGTAATTCCATATGTTTTCGCTTTGTTACTAGTTGATAGATGCTTGAAAACAGACTTTAAACACACCGCCTCCTGCGCTCTGGCCTTCAAACAAGTATTTTTCAGCGCCAGAGATTTGTGAGGCTGTTTTTTTTTTTGCTGAATATGGTGTGAATCGGTCGCTATGAGCAGTTGCTAACATGCGCTCCCATACAGCGCTGTACTGGTCAAATAGCGACTCCTCACAATGTATTCAACATTACTGAACAGCGACTGAGTCGCTATAAAGTAGCGACCCACGGCTGAGCACAGTGACTACTAGCGGGCGCTCTGAAAATGCTACAGACGCTCATCTGTCGCTACCTGCCGCTAATGATTAATCAGCCTGCCCGTCTATGAGGGGTGACAGAGCCTGTCACCCGGGCTGTCCTTTTCCTTCCATTAAAATAAAAGAAACAAGCCTGGCTTGATATTTCTTGATATTGGGTATATAAGTGACCTGTCCTCCCGCCATCCTGCATATTTATATGGATTTTTATCATTGGGCCTTTTTTTCGCGATAGTGCTCCTTTAAATAACCCCCTAAATGTTCTGTCCAGGAACAGAATATAAAAAATGAGCTCACCTTTTTTCATCTGCAGCTATTCCATTCTACTGGAGTCCTGTCAGGCACAGTAGCATGCCCACTATACTGACTGAAATGGAGGAGGTGGGCTCCAGACACAGCTAGGATAGCCATTCATCTCCTATGTGGCTGGTAAATAAAAGACGGGTCCTCCTGCACTGGTAATTGGCCCACAGCCCATGCATGTACAAAGTAAATATGACTTTGTGAGTAGTCTGGGGGATACACATAGGTGGGCATCCCAAATCAGGAAGCCCCAGGCAGGAGGCACAGTGAGAATATCAGGTTTTGTTCCTCTTTTGACTTTCCTGGGTTTTGTTCCTTGCCTCCAGGACATCTCGATTTGGGGTGTCTAGCTGTGTGAAACCGCCAGATCGCCCATACAAACTCACCTTTCCCCAGCCCTACAGAGCATGTGCGGGCTCTCGTCCAGAGGCGTTTGCGTGCATGTTTAATGTTTGGCAAATGGCGCTGTTTACAGAAAACAGGTGCAAAAACCCATTACATCCCCAGCAGCGGACACGCTCCCACCCTTAGACTATCTGAATAGCCGGGAGCGACAGTGCCCACACATCCCAATGAAAAGGTGATTTTTCTGCCCCCCCCCCCCCCGGGCTGCTTTCATTTAGCGGGGCATCCCTATTTGAAATACCCCAGGAGAAGTTCTTTTATATTCCAGGGCCAGCCACATTGGGTTTTGTTCTACTTTAAAATGAAACCTCGCCTCCCTTTCCTACAACTTTATGTATACTAATTCATTCAGCTTTAAAATAGTTAATTTCTTATGAAGCAAATCAGTAAAGGCAATCTGAATAAAGACTAAACTAGACTTTCAGTCCAATATGCCAAATCCCTAGGGGGGCATCCTGATTTGGGACGTTAAAGTTAAGAGAGAATTTTAAAAACTCGGCTGCTGTTATATTCTGCACTATTACACGGCCCTGGATCCCTTGCATACCCTTATGTGTGCACTCTCTCTGTGTGCTACAGAAAGGGCAGACACACCAATCAGCACTGCGGCCATGCATAGAGACAGGGCCAGCATTAGGTTAAGAGGAGCCCTGTGTAATGATAAGGATAGTAACCCCCCTCCAATATACAGACAATATGGACAGATATAAAGAAAGTATGAGAAGAAGGGCAGAGGGGCTAGAAATGGGAAGGAGAGACTGAAATAAGATGAAAAAAAAAATAATGTAACTTTAATGCTTTAATTTTTACTTTAATATTTACTTAAAAAAACTAATGAAATAGGTTGTCACCTCCCTCTTGTTGTAGTGTCATGCTTTCAACCCCTCCCCCCCCCCCATTACTGGATCTGATCTTAAATCCTACCTTATTTTGAAATGAAGAATCCATGAGATATTTCAGGGCACATTTACTGAATCAAGGCCAAAATGTGGAAAAGAGAAGGATAGAATGTAAATTGCACAAAGAGGAGGGCAGGGAAATATGGAAAAAAAGTAAAATGGAAAGAATGTTGGAAAAAGGGACAGAGAATGGAAAAGAGAGACAGGTGGGAAATGAATACGAGAAAGATGAAGATAATGTTGAAAAATGAATGGAATGTGAAAAAGAGAACAATGGAGGGAATGTGGAAAAGGGAAAGATGGAGAAAATGTGGACAAATAGATGGGATGTGAAAAACAGAACAATGGAGGGAATGTGGAAAAGGGAAAGATGGAGAGAATGTGGACAAATAGATGGGATGTGAAAAACAGAACAATGGAGGGAATGTGGAAAAGGGAAAGATGGAGAGAATGTGGACAAATTGATGGGATGTGAAAAACAGAACAATGGAGGGAATGTGGAAAAGGGAAAGATGGAGAGAATGTGGAAAAATAGATGGGATGTGAAAAAGAGAGCAATAGAGGGAATGTGGAAAAGGGAAAGATGGAGAGAATGTGGACAAATAGATGGGATGTGAAAAACAGAACAATGGAGGGAATGTGGAAAAGGGAAAGATGGAGAGAATGTGGACAAATAGATGGGATGTGAAAAACAGAACAATGGAGGGAATGTGGAAAAGGGAAAGATGGAGAGAATGTGGACAAATAGATGGGATGTGAATAACAGAACAATGGAGGGAATGTGGAAAAGGAAAAGATGGAGAGAATGTGGACAAATAGATGGGATGTGAAAAACAGAACAATGGAGGGAATGTGGAATAGGGAAAGATGGAGAGAATGTGGACAAATAGATGGGATGTGAAAAACAGAACAATGGAGGGAATGTGGAAAAGAGAAAAATTAGGTTTTGTTGCAGCCAAAACTCAATGGAGACTAGCAAGCCCAGTGCACACCTCTAGGATCATGGTGTCATGTGTAGGTGCTTTATCTACACACCCACAGGCCTGGCCCTGCATAGAGAAATCCCCTGTGAGTGAATGACAGTAGATTTTTGTTTTCATCCAATCATCATCTCATGGTTTAATGCTTTACCATTGGGTCGCTTATCATTTGTTACCCTTCCACAGGTGATGGGGTGTCCAGGGTTCTTTCTGCGCTCTGAATCATTTTCTTAACTCCATAATCTCATTTTGCTGACCATGCATACCTCTACATTTCCTAAAACTTCTTGGCCTTGATTCACAAAGAGTTGAAAAAAATTCTCATGGTAGTAAAACATTCAATTCATGAGAAAAAAGCCTGAGAATGTCACTGTTAGTGAATCACCAGATAGAAAGACAATGAAAGTCAATGGCACTTTTTTACTCCTGGAAAAAGTATTGAACTTTTTACCCCTTTTTTACCTGTAGTAAAAAGTGCCATTGACTTTCATTGTTTTCTTATCTGGTGATTCACTAACAGTGACGTTCTCAGCCTTTTTTCTCATGAATTGAATTTTTTACTACCATGAGAGTTTTTTTCAACCCTTTGTGAATCAAGGCCCTTGTCTTCACATGCAGTAACCCAGAAAGCTTTCAATGCAGGATCCCTTATTCCTTGTGATTTAAAGGGATATTCCAAAGGTATAAATTCTCTTGCTTTTTGCTTGCCGCATGCTGGCTGGTTAAGGTCTGTATCTTCCATTAATTAGCACTTTGTACTCCCTGATAAACTCCCTAGACTTATTGAGTCATCCACTGCTTCTGTGGAGGCCCTGCATAAGAGATGGGGAGCCTAACTTAACCAGACCAACAACCTGGAAAAGAAAGGTAGCGGCCATTTTGGAGCTTCCTCCCCCAGCATCTCAGCCATGCTGCTGCCTGGATTCAACTGACATAACTGACAATGGACAGTAACAGGAAGCCCAGCAGCACTTTCTGTTTGCAGGTGGCCTGCAAATGTATGAGCCACCATCTTGTTTTTAAAATTTAAAAGAGTTAGAAAAGGGTAAATGAATTTTTATGTGCAACAATCTAAATTGCTCTGGAGAAGGATGCATATGAGCACTGTTTGTTGTGTTGGTCTGCTTTAAGAAGCATCAGAGCCAATTTTTTTGGCTCAGCGAAACTCAGAGAGTGATTTAAGACAGAAAAAACAGCAGCATCGATTATTATTCAAGGCGGGAATGAAGGTGGCGCTATAGCCACACAAATGATGCTAAAAGTTGTACATCATAAATAAGGCCCAGAGTTTGCTAGGATTTATTAAGGCCCTTATTTAAGAAGGGATAGAGTCAGGTAGCGCCTGGTTAATGAGAGGTAGCGACTGATAGCGACTGGTCAACGCCGGACACGGCACGCAATTACACATTTATCGATCAGAATCTGTTGAGTGACTGGAATAGCGCCATGTAGCGTCTGATTCATCATTTTTACAGCCTCAGCGAACAGCGCCAGCGTTCAGCCTTGCACAGCGCCAGGTATGACCTCTCGCTACCTGACGCTCTCCCATACATTTCAATGGACGATCCTTTTCTTCTCTTGGTTTTTTTCCCCAAAAATTCACAAATAATTATTTGACCTCTTCTGGCATTGAAAAAGCAGTTTTTTCATATTTTTTTTCATTTTTTAAATATTTCCTCAAAAATGACATTACAGGTCTGGCATTAAAGTGTTCATGTTACAATGTTGTTACAATGTAATTCCAAATGTTTTCGCTTTGTTACTGGTGGATACATGTTCAAAAATAGCCTTTAATCACACAGCCTCTGGCGCTCTGGGCTTCAAACAACTATTTTTCAGCGCCAGAGATTTGTGAGGCTGTTTTTTTCCTGAATATGGTGTGAGTCGGTCGCTATGAGCAGTCGCTAACATGCGCTCCCATACAGCGCTGTACTGGTCAAATAGCGACTCCTCACAATGTATTCACCATTACTGAACAGCGACTGAGTCGCTATAAAGTAGCGACCCACGGCCAAGCACTGCGACTACTAGCGGGCGCTCTGAAAATGCCTGCTACAGACGCTCATCTGTCTCTACCTGCCGCTAATGATGAATCAGCCTGTAAGAAATATATAGGAGGCTGAATGAAGACTGAATGAAAGATGCAGCCCCTGACAGCCAGCATGGCGAGAGCAGAAATCAGGCTTCTTTTACCTTTTGCCTGGAATGTCCCTTTAATAAAGGCTACAAGTCACCCTGAAGGCTGGAGACTAATGAGGGCTTTCCTGCCGTCATTTCTATTATGAGCTACGCTTTCCTCTTTGTAAAGCTGCTGCTCTCTGTGCTCATACCCAAAAGCAAAAAAAAAAGGTTCTTTGTTCTGTGCCTTTTAGTATGTTTTATGCTGGACGAACAGAAATACATGTGGGGAAGGCACTTTCTGTAAAATTTAGCTTGTGGCAAAATATTTCAAGTTCATTTGGAACATTCACTTTTATTGTAAAGCAAAACCCTGCCGCTGCTTCTGGATGCTGTTTATTGCATTAATAGTATAGAGCGATAATAGGCCGGGCTCACATCTCACACATCCTCTCAGGGAGATTGTGGAAAATCAAGGCCATAACTGTGGAAATAAAACTACATTTTTTTATTCACATATTAAGTGTTATCTATAAAAATGTAGAGTTCTTTGCCACATCAGGCCTCCAAATGTTATGGAATTTCCTCAGAATTCCTGAGATTTGGTGACACAAGTAAAAGCACAACTTGAGGTCAAAATATTGCTTCAGTTCTGAACTATACTAATACTATAGGGTTGATTCGGCACTGTGAGAATTTTTTTCTCACATTTCTTGTGAGAAAAATTATTTTATCTTGATTTTTTCCTCGGGGCAGCTCAGCATCGTTTTTAGTTGTGCTAATTTTTCAAAAACTTGCGCAAGCTAAAGATGGTACTGAACTGCACGAAAAAGGAAGGTACGGAAATTGAAGAAAAAGAATTGCAATCGAGATATATTCATTTTTCTTATAATAAAAACCTTGAGGAAAATAATTTTTACAGTGATAAATCAGCCCCTAATGATCAAATTAGGGTTATTTCAACAGCATATTATTTTTTTTTAGAGAAAATACCTTTTCCTATGATTTTTTTTACCTCAGGCAATTCAGCACCATAATAAAAAAGCTATTTTTGTAAAGTAAATATGGTGCTGAATTGCACCAAGAAAAAGGCATGTACAAAATATGTTGCTGAATCAACCCTATTGTGAAGATTTTGTGGGTTATTCATTAAAAATTCACAGGTTTTTAGAGAATCCCACCATGCCTCATGGGGAGGTTCCCCACATGCTAGGAATTCCTGATAAGGGGTTATTTACTTATTTTTGAAAATGCCTCTATTTCATTGGAAGATATCTATACCTCACTTGCAGACCTTCTCTGTGAACTTAAAACCTTATGGCCTCACCCCAAGAACTTTAACATACATTGAGGATAGAGGGAAACTTGGTTATCTGTCTAATTCAGAGATCACTGGTGGCATGAGGGGGCAGGTTAGGCTAGTTCTCTGGGAAACCAAGACCATCCTGGTTGCAAAGGACAACTGCAGAGGAGAGATTTCCAATGCACTACAACAGTTGTTTCTCATCCCCTTACAGCAGTGGATTGATTACATCTGAATTTAATCCCTTGGCAGGTTCTCAGGTCTAGAGCTCCATCAGGCTGCCATGGCTCTGTTTCCTTCCTCTGTTTTCCAGTCTTAGGCCCTTATTTATGAAGGAATAGCGACAGGTAGCGACTGGTGAGCGGCCGGTAATGACGGGCCCCGCCACGAGAACGCCGGCTCCCCACCACAATCACACATTTATCAAGCCAATCCTGCTTAGCGACTGAGATAGAGCCATATAGTGACTCATTCATCATTATTCCAGCCTCAGCCCACAGCGCCAGCGTCCGACCTTGAACAGCGACAGGTATGACCTCTCGCTACCTGGCGCGCTCCAATGCATTTCAATGGAACAATCTTTAAATATTAATAATTAATTGTTATTAATGTTTTTTTTTTTAATGTGAAAAATTCTGTGACCACTTCTGCCATTTTAGATAATTTTTTTAAGGGAAAATCAGAATTGATATTACAGGTCTGATATTATTGTATTCATATTACTAAATTATTTAAAATATTTTTTTTTTTTTTTTGATTTCCAAAAATATGGTGGTTTGGGGGTTAAAAAACTACTTTTAACACATCGCCTCCAGCGCTCTGGGGTTTAAACATGCATTTCACAGCGCGAGAATTTTTTGAGCGTGATTTTTTGATGAATATGATGGAAGCCGGTCGCTCTGACCAGTTGCTATCATGCGCACCCATACATCGCGGAACCTGTCAAATAGCGACTCGTAACCTTGTATTCAACATTACGCCACACCGACTGAGTCGCTGTCAACAACCGAACAACGGCCAAGCACAGCGACTACTAGCGGGCGCTGTGAAAATACCGCTACAGTCGCTCAACTGTCGCTACATGTCGCTATTAATAAATCAGCCTCTTATTTTCCTTTTCCTGCTCCACTTACAGGAGACACTCTGATAGGAGGCACTATCTGTTAGGACATGTGGGTCTCAAGCCTCACTATGCTTTTCCTATGCTTGAACTTGCGACCAGGCCTACCTGAACCAGTTGGAGCCAATTCTTGTCCACTTGTCCTTCTTGCTAACCCTTCTTTCCTTCCTGATTCATTTAATCAACTATAATAAAAGACTTTAGCATTGCCATCTTGTCTCCTAATGACTAACTGCAGCTGATAACTAAAAACTATTTACCTGAGCTCAGACTGTCTAGAAAGGATTTCTTATTGCTTATAACTTATATTGCTAACTGACTGCTAACACTCCAAAGAATTGGAAACGCACTGCCTCAATGATGTAAAGTAGGTGCCAGCCTCAGCGACAAAAAACACAACTACTGCTATGCACTTAGTGGGATTCCAGAGCTAACCCACCATTCAGTCCTCATCAACAAGGCTGCACACGGGGAGGCCGATTCATTAATAGCGCCAGGTAGCGACAGATGAGCGCCAGTAGCGTTATTTTCACAGCGCACGCTAGTATTCGCTGTGCTTGGCCGTTCGGCTGTTGACAGCGACTCAGTCGGTGCACGGTAATGTTGAATACGGGGTTAGGAGTCGCTGTTTGACAGGTTCCGCGCTGTATGGGAGCGCATGACAGCGAATGGCCATAGTGAACGGCTCCCAGCTTATTCATTAACAAATCACGCTCAAAAAATTCTCGCGCTGTGAAATGCTTGTTTTAACCCCCAAACAACCATATTTTTGGAAAAAAAAAACATGTTTTTACCTTAAAAAAAATATCTAGCATTGCAGAAGTGGTCACAGAATTTTTGCCATTTAAAAAAAAAAAAAAAAAAAAACATTAATAGCAAATAATTAAGAATATTTAAAGAATGCTCCATTGAAATGCATTGGAGAGCGCCAGGTAGCGAGAGGTCATACCTGTCGCTGTTCAAGGTCGCTCGCTGGCGCTGTGGGGTGAGGCTGGAATAATGATGAATGATTCGCTATCTGGCGCTCTGTCAGTCGCTAAGCAGGATCGGCTTGATAAATGTGTGATTGCGGTGGGGAGCCGGCGTTCTCGTGGCGGTGAGCGTCATTACCGTTCGCTCACCATTCGCTACCTGGCGCTATTCCTTGTTAAATAAGGGCCTTAATATCAAACAATGCAATTTATTAATCAAGGATTTATACATACATGACATACATAACACTCAATACACAACATAATAAAAAACACATATTAAAAACCCAAGTGGAGATGAACTCAAGGGCTAACCAATTTGAAATATAGATAATAATAATAGTATAATAATATAATAATAATAATAATAATCTTAGCACCAGAATCAATAGTATATAATGTATTATATAACTCAGAATATAAGAACATATATTGGCCGACGCTTATAAGATAAAGTGCTGAGTGCCTGTGCAATACTAATTCATAACTAGAAAAAAGTGAATACCTCAAAAAATCTCAGTGCAATTCAAAATAGCTTATTGTTTAAAAATCAACAGTAATATAAAGACGATCAATCAATATATACCAGAATAACAATTAAAGTTGAATGAATCTAAACGCCCACTGTCCTCCCCACTTACCTCACCCGACGCGCTGCGTGGTCCTCCACCACTTCGCCTGGATGCTTATTAGATGAATAGGATCACAGCATAGGCTCAGTGTTGTGCTTCATTGCACGTGGGCACTTGGCACTTTATCACAGATTGCTAGTTGGCACAATCTTCTTTATATTACTGTTGATTTTTGAACAATAAGCTATTTTGAATTGCACTGAGATTTTTTGAGGTATTAGTTCACTTTTTTCTAGCTATGAATTAGTATTGCACAGGCACTCAGCACTTTATCTTATAAGGGTCGGCCAATATATGTTCTTATATTCTGAGTTATATAATACATTATATACTATTGATTCTGGTGCTAAGATTATTATCTATATTTAAAATTGGTTAGCCCTTGAGTTCCTCCCCACTTGGGTTTTAAATATGTGTTTTTTATTATGTTGTGTATTGAGTGCTATGTATGTCATGTATGTATAAATCCTTGATTTATAAATTGCATTATTTGATATTTAGTGTGCAGCCTTGTTGGACTGAATGGTGGGTTAGCCCTGGAATCCCACTAAGTGCATAGCAGTTGCTATCTGACTGCACTGTCAACTACCTGACACCTAGACCCATGTCCTACAAGAGTATGCTTGGTAATGGCTCCAGTTCTGAAGATATGGGCATCGTAAAGTACTGTCATTGTGTTGCATGATGGATATAACCCTCATGTTTTTATGTGTCCACATATGGGCACCTCACAACTGCTTATTCTACTGTGCATGCCAGGAATTGCTCTTGGTGTCAATGTTCTTTTTATTCTTTAATCCTTCTTTTTTTTATTCCCCTCCAAGTAAGCTCCGTTTTTCTTATTCCTGACAGAAGGGTAAGAAAGTGAGTTTGTCAATGTTCTTATTATGTACATAACACGTGGAGGCTGATTCACTATTAATGCTAGGTATCGGCAGATGAGCGTCTGTATAGCGGCGCTTAGAGCGACTGCTAGTAGATGCTGTAAGCAGGTATCGGACGCTGTAACAGAGCGCCTCAGTCGCTGTAGTAACCTGGCCGGCATTGATGAATGTGATGTATGTTGGCCGCTTTGACCCCAGTACAGCGCTGCAGAGAGCGAGAGGCAGCGCCAGCTCAGTGAGACCGACTCTCGGCGCTCCACACCATATTTATCAAAAAAGGACACACACACAGCGTAGGCACTATAAATCTGGTCGCTATAGCATAGAGCGCCAGACGCTGTGTAATTAAAGTCTGTTTTTGAACACATATCCACCAGTAACAAAGCGAAAACACATTTAATGACATTGTTTTAACACTGTGACATTAACACTTTAGTGCCAGACCTGTAAATGCAATTCTGCATAAAAATCTAAAAAGGCAAAAAAGTTTCTAAAAATGTTTGTTTTCAGCCAGGAGACGTCACACAATGATTTGAGCAAAAAATAAAAAATAAAAATATCAAACACGCTGTTTAAACACAAGCAAATGAACGGCCATTGAAATGTATGGGAGACCGACGGTGAGCGAAAGGTAATACCTGGCGCTCTGGAAGCTAGAGCGCTGACCCTATACGCTGAACCGCCTGTAATAATACATTGGATGCTACATTGCGCTGTTAGAGTCGCTCGCCAGATTCACTTTCATAAATGTAGTTTTGCGAACAGCGCCCGGCGTTCACCAGACGCTGTCTGCCGCTACGAGGCACTACCTGGAGCTATCCCTTCTTAAATAACCCCCTTATTACCACCCCCACAATACTGCTTTCTCTAGCAGTGTACCCCTAAATTCATTTTCTGCAGAGGGCCTTGTTCTTTATGTAGGTAGGCTGCATGGCACCTCTTTAACTTTCATGTATTCAGGTGTAATTGTTTCCTAATCTGTATATTTCTTAATCTGTATATGGGGACACTGCACACCCTCATGTTACTTGTTCTGTGTGGCTCTGTAAATCTTTTATTTCATTTTTTTATTTCATGGTAGGGATGGGTGCAGTATGCAGCCTGCCCTCGTGCTCTGTATTTTGGGTGTAAACCTCAGTTTTATGTACACTTTCAATGCTGCCTTGTTTCATATTCTGAATATGATGAGCAGAGATTTTATGTGTTAAGGGGCCTAGTAATTTGTAGATACACCAGAATTCCAATATGTTATTTTTGATGTGCCATAACTTTTATAATGACATAGAAAAGAAGCTCTCAGTAATGTACGTTATGTTAAGATAGGATGCCAGCTTTCAGAACATAGCCATATGTCTCAATACTGGCGGTCTGTTCACTCCACAAAAGTTTTAGGTCTGTGCTTCACTTACCATCCTTCTGTATGTGGCTTCTGCCACTAACCCAAGAGCCCCCTGGGTAACACGAGAGCCACATACAGCACTAACATATGATCAAGAGCCACATTTAACATGTCTAGATGAAAGAAAAGGAATACGCAGGGTTAGTGCAGATTCCCATCCAGCCCCCAAAAATTGAATAAGCAGAGTAAGGATGGACGCCATTAGCTCCCAAAAAATGAATAAGCAAATTGCATCTGTTTTTTTTTCCAGTACAAAGTACATTCACCCGGTAATGGCCACATTCAACCAGGCTGGGGGGGCATCCAGAATGATGTAGCTTCCCTCCCCCACACATCACCTTCCCAGTAATTTTACCTGTCCTTCAATCCTAGGCCAGGATTGCAGCCCCGCGATTGGCTGCTGGTGGTTCTTTTGGTGACTGGAACCAAGGACGCAACGCTGACCCACATGTCTGTCCGGCAGCCAATTGTCGGGCTGCATACCGGCAGAGGACAGATGGACATATAAGAATTATGGGCTTTTTAGGGAGGTGATGCGTGGGGGAGCCTGTGTATTGCGTCCAGAAGCAAACCAACACCAATAAGCTGGGGAATGGGTGTTGGTCCTCTTCTGACCACATTCAATCAGGCTGGGGGGGCATCCAGAATGATGTAGCTTCCCTCCCCCACACATCACCTTCCCAGTAATTTTACCTGTCCTTCAATCCTAGGCCAGGATTGCAGCCCCGCGATTGGCTGCTGGTGGTTCTTTTGGTGACTGGAACCAAGGACGCAACGCTGACCCACATGTCTGTCCGGCAGCCAATTGTCGGGCTGCATACCGGCAGAGGACAGATGGACATATAAGAATTATGGGCTTTTTAGGGAGGTGATGCGTGGGGGAGCCTGTGTATTGCGTCCAGAAGCAAACCAACATCAATAAGCTGGCAAATTTAATAAAAATGGGTGTTGATCATACCTGATCGCAGGGCAGGGCACCCACAAACAGAATGGTACATACCCTCCCCCGCAGATACCGCATACCCTGCCTGCAAATCCTACCTCCTCCTTGCTGCTTCAGCCAGACTGACACCATAATTGGCCACCAGCGGACACGTCCTCTCATTGGTAGAAAGCCCAGAACCAATTGTGGGGCCCATAAGAGCGGTATCCTATATTGAACCTCTGGTGAGTTATGTTGGGGTCATCGACAATCAGGATGTCACCCCATGCATCAGCAAATTATGGCAGCAGCAGTTACTGGACACTAGCATATACAACTCCCCCCAGACCACAATGTAAGGTAAAATTATAGGTGGCTCAGACTTAAAGGGAAAGTCTACTTTGGATAGCATTTTTTATGCTTAAACTGGAACAGCCATCTAAATAAGTTTGCTCCATCTGGATTGCGCACCCGTGCTATCCAGATTGCAGCCAAAACAGCACTGCTCACCTCTTTATTTTTCTGTATGTAATGGGGCCCCTGGAAGATGGGATGCTGGCAAAGCGGAAGCCAGAAAAAAGGAAGCACCACTATTCTCCCGAGCGAGGGGCGTCCTCTCAGAGGCTCTGAAAGCGCTCCCTGCATATGCCCAGTTGGGAAAGGCCTGGCTCCCTTCAAACTGTACATGCACAGGAAGTGTTTTCTGAGCCTCTGCCCGCACTGCTCACTAAGCAGGATAGGGGCACTTCCGGCTTTCCGGCATCGCATCCTCAAGGGTCCATCATTCTATTCTAGACTGAAAAAAAGAAAATAAAGAGGAAAGCACTGTTATTTTGGTTGCAATCTGGATAGCACGTGTGCGCAATCCAGATGCAGCAAACGTATTTAGAGGGCTGTTCTGGTTTAATCATTCTTATGTTAGCAAATTTGTGTTTTATGAAATCAGTTTTAACTACCTAGAATCTGTTGCTATTGACAACCGTACACCAAGTCTGTACACAGAGATCTGCTCTGGCTGGGGCTATTCACATGCTCAGAAGCATGCTGCTTCTATAAAACACACATTTGACACACAAAAATATACAAAAAAAGCCATCAAAAGTGGACCTTCCCTTTAGAAAGGAACACTGGAGGCCCTGGAGTTTAAAAGACTCCAGGGCCTCCCGAGTTCCAGTCCTTGGGGCATCCCGAATTGGAATGCCCCGTTGTGTGAGACCCACCAAGGACCCCCCGGAACACTCACCCTCTCCTTGAGCCCTCACGGTGTCTGTGAGTTCCAGATGCATCCCTGCTCACCCATAGCGGTGTGTGCGCCCGTGCCAGACCTTCCTGAATAGGTTGCACGGTCACGCCACGGCTGCCAGGTGGGCGGGGGATGTGGCTGGCAGAGCTGCTTGGCTCTCTTTGTCGTCGCTTGGCTGCTTAGATACCCAGGCTGCTTAGCCGTCCTTGGCGCCGAAGCGAGCCGCTCAGCCAATCAGCGCACTCGCTCTCGCCCGAGTCTGCATCCTAGGAGCAGAAGGTGAGTGAAACAGGGCAACCTGGGGGGGTACACACAGCGGGCATCCAAATTCGGGAACAACACATGGGAAAGTCAAATTCATGTGTGTTGTTCCTCTTTAAGTACAGGCACTTGAGGTTGGGCATCTTCATGTATCAGAATCAATTTTTTTCTTTCATTTAAGCCGTTCCTATTTTGTGTAATTAAAACAAATAACTGTAAGGACTAATTATATGTTCTGTAATTAAATAAACAATTTTGCTGTTTATTTGCCATTTTGTAGTTTGTGGGCGAGTCTTGGCATTACAAAGGTAACGCAGTGTTAGACATAATAATATAAATAATTTGACTCTAGGCTGCCTCCAAGCCCATTTGTTTATTATTACTATTTTTTTATATGTTCCAATGATGATCTAGATATATTTATAGCAGTGCAGTAAAAGACATTTATTAAGGGTTTTTTGTGCCACAATTACAGATCCTAATAGGGGTTCTCCTCTGGAAAGCCATTTTTTGGAAATAGTTTTTTTCATGCAAGGGCTGTAAGCCACAGAGAGGCAGCCTACCCTAGGATGCCTCTTCTCATTGTGGCCAAGATGGAAGATGGGACAAACCTCTCTTGCTTCCTCAGTTGCTTCAGCTTCATTCAAACTCAAAAGTAGCTTGGTATGATGCTGTGTACATGGCAATAAATGATTTTGTATCACTGTCCTGTTTTACAGGATCAGCATTTAATGACACCCCGATGCCCAGTAAAGTAATGTGCACATCCTTGGGACATGCTTGTTCACCATCAGCATGGGTTGGTGAACCAGCAAAGAATAGGGTTTGTAGATTAAGCTCAACATCAAGAGCAGTCTAATACATAGGGGAAGCCAGGTGGTAGTGTGGAGAGTGGGAGTGAGCTTAGATACCTTATGACTTGTTTTGATCATTGTGTATGTTGTTAAGAAGTAAATCTTTAATAATCTTAATTTGTTTCTTTTTGTAGAATGCGTCATAAATAGCCAGGAATGGACTCTCAGCCGCACGGTTCCTGAAATCAGAGTGGTAAGTTGTTTTATAACTGTTATATATGGCTCTATCTCAACTTTTGTATACCCCCCTAAGGGTACAGTATATATAAGGGCCTACTAAATGGACTACATGGTCTCCTTCTGCCATCATTTCGGAGTGTATTCTCTATCAGGTGACTACGTCAGGTGACAGGGAATACACTCCGAAATAGAGAATTGAGATTCGCCTAAAACACAGAAGCTGGAGAGACAAAATCACAAACAGTAGAGAAAGGGGAGAAATATTTAGTTGTTGTTGCTTATTTCTCCTTATTTTTAAGTGTCGTGTTTTATTGGGGATATCCTGATTCCAGTGTTGTTTTTCCAAATCCTTAGCCCCAGATGTTCTCCTTACCCTTCCCTCCCTGCCCTGTTTTGCATATTAGTGCTTAAGAATTGTGCTACTAATGTTTTTTTTTATATTTTCTCTTCATTTTTGGGGCCCACTGTCCACCTTTTTGTTTATATTATCAAATATTTTGAGATTTGTCAACTTGTGACAACTTTTAGCCATTTTTCTTTCTCACCAAAACCTCAAAAAAGGGAAAAATTAGGCTTGCAGGGGGATGGACCCAAAGGGTTTTTATTTGTAATGTATTTTTTTACTGTGGTAAACAGGGACATTTGTTAAATTAGGCCCCCTCATTGAGGGATGTATATGACATAGGGTGTAACAGTTAAAACAATAGAAACACTTTAAATAGGCAAACAAAGGATTTATTGCTGCAGATCTGCATGTTACACCTCAAAGAGGGACAAATGAGAACAACGAGGGACAGCAGGACATGGACCCAAAAAGAGGGACAGTGCCGCCAAATCAGGGACACTTGGGAGGTATGTACACCAGTTCACAAGGTATTGGGAGCTGGAGTAACCGTGCTCGACATTCGGGAGAACCCAAATGCTGAATACTGAGGACTTCCCGGTCAGTGGGCTCTGGCTCATCAGTAGTGAGTAGGGGAGTTTCTCTGACGGTCTGCCTCTGTCAGCACACAGACACACTATATCTGAGCTGGGAGCTTTCTTGTGACCAGAACATCCAGCCACAGAGAGATTTTATCTGTTTCCTCACAGAATGCTAGAAGGAGATTAAATCTTTTACTAGCTGGCTGGGCTGATCAAAGGAAAGATCTCAGGTTGGTAGAAGTGTTTGTGCCTGGGTGATTCAATCTCCCCACACAAAGCAGGATGTCCGTGTGGAGACAGCAGTAAACTTTGTTTTTCTAAATAAAAAGCCAGACCAAACTGGGAGAGATACATGACACAAACACTGAATCAACAGCTGGTTGGGTGTGAGAGGTGGCATGGTCAAGGTTGCCCAGAAACATAATGATCTCTGCACACTGTCTGGTAACTCAGAGTCACCTCTCAGCCCGCCATCCTTCTTCTTCTGTCTTCTCAAGGCTGAAATCAAGGCTGATATTGTTTTGGGGTGCCCTGCTGTGTGAAACTCCCAGATTGCCCCTAAAATAACTAATCACTTCCTAGTCCAATGGCACACGTGTGGGCTCTTGTCAAATCAGAGCCATTTTCTGGGACTGTCATTTGGCAAACGGCTCTGATTGTTTTCCAGTGCCAGACGCTGGCTTTCCCCCAGGGCTTTCTGAACCAGGATGACCCCTTGTGTGAAACCCCCCAGGACACCCATAACAACTCACCTTTCCCCAGTCCAACAGTGCATATGCAGGTTTTCATCCAATCACAGTAATTTACCTTTTAGGAAACCACTCTGATTTTTTACAATGTGGCAGCTGAATGGCTGGGGGGGGAGCATGCGCACGGTGCATGGATACAGAGCACGTGGCAGCGTGTGCTCCCACGCGAGCCATTCCGCTATTAGGGTTACACGGGATGCGCCAGCGCATGCTCCCCATTGAATACAACTGGATCCATTTGCCAAATAACATAGTCAAGGTAAAGGCAAAGAGCTCTGATTGGATGACAGCCCAAGCATGAACCGCTGGACCGAGGAGAGGTGAGCTTTATTGGGCCTTCTGGGGAGTCCAAATGGGTTGCCTGGGGTGGGGGGGGGGGGGGGTGGAACAAAGATGGAACAAATCCTGGGAAAGTCAAATGTAAGCTTTATTTTTTGTTAAGCTTATTAGATAAAGTTAAAAAGCTGGATTCCTGAGAGAAGTAGGTGGTTGAAACTTCAAACCCCTATAACCTTTCTTTCGAATAATTTCTATTGATAATAATGGATAACAAAAACATGATGAGACACAAATAACACAAAAAGGGGGGTGTAAAAGTGCTAATATACATTTTTAGGGATTAAATAATATAATATAACTACCGTAATATTTATCGAAGGCAAATACTCTTTATACAGTATAATTAATCCAAAAGCTAAATTTATTACAAGCTCCTCATAGCGCCACTTGAGCATCTACCGAGAGGCGCGCCTCAGCCTCAACGTCGACCACAGGCAGACGGTGTTCGGCGCTGAAGGAGATGTGGCGCTGTACCTTTGCTTGATCTTTTTCAATGGAGATGGCAACAGGTGGCACTTCACCACTCCATGCTGTATTTAACATGTAAAACCATAGCGCCAGCGCTGGTTCTCTAAAACCATGACTCTCAGGCATTCAGCGCCAAGTGTAGTAATGTGCTGCAGGTCCAGCTCACCAAGTGTGATAAAACATAACATTTAATGTAACATTTTAAAATATAGCATGAGGTAGGATTAAGGGGTGAGGTAACCCCGAAACGCGTTACCTTTGAATGGGGAGCCCAGGATATTCACTCCACACAGGTCATGCTATATTTTAAAATGTTACATTAAATGTTATGTTTTATCACACTTGGTGAGCTGGACCTGCAGCACATTACTACAATTGGGACTTACAGAGGTCTGTCCGTGCTCCCAGGTGAAATATCTCAGGGGATTTCTGAGCTGTCTATCTTCTTGGGACTATTCAGCGCCAAGTGCAATACAGAAAAAGGCATTTTAAATGGATGGCAGCACAGTGACGTGGAGGCTGATTCACTACTAATGGCAGGTATCGGCAGATGAGCGTCTGTATAGCTGCGCTTAGAGCGACCGCTAGTAGATGCTGTAAGCGGGTAACGGGCGCTGTAACATAGGAACTTGGTCGCTGTAGTAACCTGGCCGGCATTGATAAATGTGATGTGTTTTGGGCGCTCTAACACCAGTACAGTGCTGCAGCGAGCGAAAGGTAGCGCCAGCTCAGTGCGACCGGCACTTGGCGCTCCACACCATACGTCACCATCAAAAAAGTACACAGAGCGCCGGCGCTCATAAATCTGGGCGCTGTAGCTCAGAGCGCCACATGCTGTGTGATCAAAGTCTGTTTTTGAACACCTGTAACAAAGTGAAAACACATGAGATGACATTGTTTGGGGGCACTGAGACAATAACACTTTTTTTCTACATAAAAATATTAAAAGTCAAAAAAGGTTCTAAAAGTGTTTGCTTGCAGCCAGGAGAGGTCACACAATGATTTGAGCAAAAAAAATAAAAATTGCCAAACACACTATTTATACACAACTAATGAAACCCCATTGAAATGTATGGGAGAGCGCTACAGAGCTACAGAGTGACAGGTACTACATGGTGCTCTGGAACCTAAAGCTCCGGTGCTATAAGCTGTGCCGCCTGGATTTATACATGTGACGCTACATGGCGCTGTTAGAGGCGCTCACCAGATTCGCTTGTGAGCGCCTCACATGTGGTTTTGCGTACAGCACTCGGCGTTCACCAGACGCTGCCTGCCGCTACGAGGCACTACCTGGCGCTATCTCTTCTTAAATAATTCCCAAAGCAAAAACACACGGAATGACTTTGGGAACATACAAATTACATGACAAATGATTGGCAGGCATGAAAAAGCAATTTAGTCTCAGGTAACCTAAGTACAGTAATTACAAAATTCGGAACAGGCCAGGGATCCCATGTCACCTGATTAAGAACAAAACAATTAAAAAACACTAACCAGAAGTCACCAAAATAACTGGAATGGCTAATGAAGTATATGGGAGAACGACACTGAGCTCTTGATGTGTTGTGGCGCTATAGGGAATACAATGCTGGCACTGACCAAACATCCGGCGCTAAACATTTTTTTGCATCATAAATATGACTTGCTGATGGTGCTGAAGAAAAATACCTGCTGCTATGTATCACTACGTGGTGCTAGCATTTCTTAAATAAGGCCCCAACTGTTATGAGACAAAAGATGTACATTTTTCATTCAATATTTTCCCGGAGATCCTGTTAATTATTTCCTGAAATTCCAGACTGGAGAGGAAAAAAATGGATTTTCACTATCCTCAGTGTTCCTCCTGCCTTGGGCACCTTGATTTTGGATGCACTGCTGTGTCTATCCCTCAGTATCGTCTGTAAACCTGGCTCGTGCAACGTTTAGCTTTTGCTATGCTGCTCTGAGCTCAGAAGCTCCAGCAATTTAGAAATGTTGTGAATATATGCCTCACATATAGGTACAGTGGGGGATGCCCTATTGGACCACCGGTGAAATGAGTTTACAGAACATCCCGGATGTTTCACACATCAGCCATCCCATGCCCACAATGACCATAGTCATGCAGACTCTAGGCCACTGATAGCTCCTCCTTAGGCCACATACAGTACTCACAATAGATTGTCTTGTATAAATAAATCAATAAAATCAATGAAGAGGTTAATAGGGCTCATTTAGATGTATTCAGTTTATATATTTTTCTATCCAGTAGTGCCTCCTATAGGTCAGGGGTTAATGTTAGATCAAACCATGGTGTTGATAGACTTAGACTTGTTATTTTTTCAAACTACTGTACAATTAAAGATTGTTCTACTCATGCTATGGTTAGTACATTTAAAATGGTCAGCATTCTTCTTTAATGTTTAACAGATGAGGAAAACATAGCTGCCTGTAACCATATGTATATACTTTTTACAACAGGGCATTTTGGGAAATGTCAAGAGTGCAAAATCTTCCTTGGTTCACCGGTTTGTGACTGGATCCTACCTGCCATTAGAGGCCCCTGAAAGTAAGTCTTATGCTTGTCTATATACATAAGTAACACAGCATTAAAATGAAAACAATACCATATCTGGCAATGAAGACTAAAGAAAGGGTACACTAGTACAATTGCTCATTCAATATTTAGAGTACACTGATCTCTGACGTTCTTTAAAAAAAGAGAGAATGCCTATCCCCCCCACCCCAGCCTCCAAAACTCACATACAGAGTGTGCGTGGATCCCCCTTGCCATGGGAAACGTACCTCTCCCGCACAACCAGATCCCCTAGCCCCAAAGAATTTCATGGCAGGTGAAGAAGTGTGCAGGCTTACCCTGTGTCTCCAACTTCCAGTGCCACACAGTTTTTTTTCCATTTTTCATTCTCTGCCTGCCTCACAAAAGCATTTTATGAATAATGTCTGCATGATATGTACACCATATTAGCTTTGGGTTAACCATCCCTAAAAGAGTAAAAAAAAACATTACCACATACAAGGAAGATCTGGAACTCTGGATCTGAAACTTTGTCTAGAATTTCATGTTTGGACCGAACACCAAACTCCAACACGGACTTTTGGCTAAAGCCCATGTTCGGTTTTGAGAACTAACAAAGTTCACTACCAACCCGAACTATATGTCTTGGGTTTACTCAACACTAATAATAACATGATCATTCATATATATATATATTAGGAAATATACAAACATCCTTACTTACTCATAATAGGGGGTGATTTACAAACCGCTTTGTGGCATTCTGTGGGTAGAAGCCACAATTACTGACCAAAATATGGCATGTTCTCCAGGCAATAATCATAATTACACCAGACCAACAGCCTGGAGCACTTAGAAGAGAAATCTCCCCAAACTCACTTCCCCATCTGCACGCATGATTCTGAAGCATTGTCAGCACTTACATTTGCTCCTGCATCCACTCATAGCTGAAACCCAGCACCAGCACCTCAGCCATGCTGCTGTCTGGATTCAACTAGAATAGACGACACTCTTTGACTGATGGGGGGGGGGGGGGCGGGATGATGCGCAACTCATCAGGGAGCGCCGTTCTCTGAAACCAGGAGGTTGCAGAGCGTCGGATCGGCCTGGGGAGCTAAACAGGAGTGAAGGTGAGTGTTTGTTTTTTTTTTTTGCCTTTAGCAACCCTTTAATGTTGCTTTAAGCTAAGTTATTGATAACTTGATAACAGCATCCCCCCATGGCAGACTGTGTAAATGTTGTTCGTGTGTGTGTTTTTAAATGGGCATTTTAACGTTATTTGTTATGGAATCATGATATTTCAATAAACTCTATATGAACTTTAATCAGTGAGTGTCATTATAAGTCTCTGGCTAGGGCTTTTGTTTGGGGCTTTGGACATCCCCATTTGTGTATTTAATTGGTTAGAATTAGCCCCCACCAGAGCAAGGCACCACAGTTATTAGGTATTGGTTGGTGCCATCCCATTCCCTTTTCTTTTAGAATTAAACTGCCTTAATAGTTTAGTTAATAGTTTAGATAGTTGGATTAATATTCTGGCAAAAGGAGACAGGTAAAACTTCATGCTTCTACTTCTGTCTAATTCACTGACACCAGACACGCCATGATCAGCACTAGCAAAGGTCATTGTGGTAAAGAAATATAACTAGACCCCCTGACCTGTCGGACGCTGAGCCACTTCTAGTAATACATGTGACGCTACATGGCGCTCACCAGATTCACTTTCTTAAATGTGGTTTCCCATACAGTGCCCAGAGTTCACCCGATGCTACTTGCCGCTAGGTAGCATTACCTGACGCTAGCCGTTCTTAAATAACCCCCTTAGTTTTCTTCACACCAAAATGCACGTGTTTTGGTGGGTTGACACATTTTCCTGCATTTTTATATAACTCAGTGAATAGTGAAAAACGCTCACAAAATGCAGCCTACTAGGCTTTTCAGAATATATTACAATGGATCTGGTGTGAGCTGTACCTGTACTTTGTTGCCAAATAAACATATGGCAGCCGGAGCAGCTTTAGTGTTTAGTTTGTTTGCTGCAGGTCTCACATAACAGGATATTTGTATATTTTGGATGGCAATCCATTGTTAAATGTTTAAGCTACATTTTCAGGCAAATAAATAAAAAGCTATACTCACCTTTTCTCCCACTCAGACCATTGCTCCTAGTCCGGGCCAGCAGCGCAGCACTGCTCTCTCATTGGGCTTCTCTTCCTGTCTCCCTCCGATGTGGCGACTCCCCCACCATCAGTGAAGATGAGCTACCACGTCCCTTCCATTACATAGCTCATCGTGACTGATGGTGGGGGGCGCCACATCGGAGGGAGACAGGAAGAGAAGCCCGATGAGGGACATGAATTCAGCCATTCAGGTTGTGCTGCTGTCCCGGACTAGGAGCGATTGTCTGTGTAGGAGAAAAGGTGAGTATAGCTTTTTTTTATTTGCCTGAAAATTGTCTTTAAGTTAAAGTGGAGCAAAACCCAGGGCGGTAGTAATCTTTAAGATTCCAAGGCAGGCTACTGGCTTTTCCCAGATCGGGATGCCCCGCTGTGTGAAATCCAAAGGTTTGCTTTAACTAGTTTAGTGGACTTCCATGCCTGTATCTATCGGATCTCGGGGGCTGTAGCAATTACTTCTCTGGACTTTAAAACTTAGATTTAGCTGTTACCCAAGGCTGGACTTGGGCATATTATAGCAAAATGTTGTCCAACTCAGCTTGCTCCTCCCTGCCTCAGGCTTCCTCCACACCAATCTGCCTGCTCCCCCTACCAAAGACTAGACTTTCCCACAGACACTCAATCTGTTCCCCCCTTCCCATTATCCCCCAAAGTGGCACAACTCAGGCTACTTCATGCTACCCCAGCCTCTCTCCTCATCATCAACCTGCTCCCCGATGCCCCAGCCTCCCTCACCACCACCTGCCTGCTCCCCAGACTCTCTCCCCGTTACCCCAGCCTCTCTCCCTGCCAACAAAGCCTCCATCCCCACAATCAGCCTCCCTCCCCGCTACCCCAGCCTCCCTCCCCGCCATCAGCCTTCCTCCTTGATGCCCCAGCCTCCCTCCCCAACACCAGCCTCTTCCTGGGGCCATGGGGATAGTTCCCTGGAGTGGGACTGAGGGACAGGCAGTGCTGGGGGTCATCGATGCCTGCAGCCCGCCCTGCAAGCCAACTGAAGCCATGCTCGCTGTCAGGGATGCACGCCTGTTGCAGGGTCTTTTTAGGCCATGTGGTGCCCTACATGGTACCTGTGGGATGTGGGTGTTGACAGATGCTCTTCATCTTCCTTACAGATATATTCCATTGGCACAATTACAGTAAAGTCTCCACTCAGCAACAGCAATATCCCGCCTGATTCCCTACAAACTGGCACAACATGTTCTACAGGTACCTGGGCCTTGGCTTCCTCCTCAGGTTCCAGTGACTGCCATCTGGCCTACTCTAGGCTTCAAGTTACAGAGTTCACTGACTACTTCCTCTCAAGCTCAATACCTTCTTTTTTCCACTCTAACAAGGATTAATTACAGTCATAAGTGGCTCCTAATTTATATAACATCTGATCACTTGCCAACAATGTCATTCTTGCAATCTTGGCATGGCTGGCACATATCCTGCCCTGTGAGAAATCTTCTAGGCTCTGCTAGAACCTAGGCACACTACTTAGCTAAATAAAGCATGTTTGTTCCTATGTATAACTATAGTGACGTTTAAATGCATAACCTATGTATAACTTAGTAAGTTTAAATGCAGATGCCCATGACGCAATGCAAGTTTAGCCACCTGATGATAGTACTGAGGTAGGGGGTCCCCATTTGTTTTACTTGTCATAATAGCATTCTTGCAAGAAAGGCTATTTTCATACCAACCTGCACGTGTTGCAGTGTGTTGTGTTTCCATGCATCATTTAGCAAAATGCTGACGTAAACAAGCTCTCTGGGACATAATCGTGAACCCTAAATATTGATACTCGCCTCAAAATGTGCAGAAATGAAGCAGGTTAGGCCAGCCCTAAGTCTAAAATTGTTATTTAAAAACGAGTATGAGTGGTGATCAGGGCTGGATTAAGTATGGCGAGGCCCCTGGGCATAAAATCTGGCAGAGGCCCCTAATTTAGTATTTTCTTTCTTTAAAGTAATTAGTCCAGTACATTGCAAACCACCGATTGTTGGGCCCCTCTGCCAGGATGCCACCTGCCATCTGTTACTCACGCTGTGCTGATCTGGGGAATCCCTAGCTGCCGCACCTATTTTTTCCTACCTCTGTTGGACTCGCCACTTGTCCTCAGCAAACCAAGCTACCAGCATTTTTGTTCCACATTCCTTGCACCCTAGAAAAGCCCTTGCCTGGGCCAGATGGCCCCCTGTGACAGTTAATGCCATCTGGGACCATCTTGCTGCTGTGTAGTGGAAGCTGCTCTCGAGGATGTAAGCAAGAGTCCCTTCCTACCTTTACTGCAAGTCTGATATTTACTGCTTTTCTGATCTCCTCCCCCCCGATGACCACAATGAACAAGTGATGTAATCCTTTGAAATAGCAAACGATGGAGACCCAGGGGTGCATGCCCCTTTGCCTGTACCTAAGAGGATCGGGGGAGCGAGTGCCAGAGGCCATTGCTAGGCTTGGTCCATTCTATTGGTCATGGCTGTAATGCCTACCAGTGCAAGAAAATCCAGTTTTCTTTATGATCAAGATCTTGCACTGTCTAGTTCAATTATTTCTCCATTTCCATATGAACCACCTACTCACTCGCTTTTCTGTGTCCTTTATATGCTGTTGCCTAAAGTGGCATGAAGCTTTGTTTACTGTTAGCAGGAAAAAAGCACGCATTCTCAAAAACATAAAAGAGCATCTCTTGCTCTGAACCGTAAAAGGAATTCTAAATGTAAATGAATTACATCTGTGTTAGTTCTCAGCATGAAACACACCTTCTGCACTTTCTGCATAGATTCTAAGAAAAGGTCTTGTGCTCCTTAGTGCAGTGCATGTGTACTTTATTTTCCAGTATGTCTGTAGTCCTTTGTCTTTTCTTTCTGTTTTATGGTGCTCAAGTAGTTCTGGCGACAAAATCCAGTAGTACAAAGAAAAGATTGACCAACAATGTTTGGTAAAAATATAGTAGAATGTGTCAGGGCCACAAACAGGTGTATCTATAAGAAATGTGACCTGTGTGGCTTGGAAACACTGGGAAAACATTCTCAAAATTAATCCGACTTTTGTAGAGAGAGCCATGGAACTATCATTTTACTACTTTATCTGGGCCTTTGAACAACCTGCGCTGTGCCATTTGTTACAGTTCCTTCTTAAGGGCGATTTTCCTGTAAAAATGCAAAATAAAACTTGAGACCTAAAAAGTTCAGGATATCAGTCCTCCATCTTGGCATTGATGTCCTATTCAGGGCTAGGTGCCTTGCTGAAGAGCACTTCAGTCATGTTTCATGGTTAGGAATGGAACCTGCAATAGATGAAGTTACTTGGAGGATTAACTCTCAATGTCAATTAAAGACTTCTCATGAGTGTTTTGCTTAGGCTACAAACTGACGTATACTGTATGTGCATTTAGCTTGTAGCATACACCAGTAGACAATTCTAGATAAGCTAAATTTATTTACAACATCTTTTCAGGTTTTGGTTTGGACAATCCTTACTTAATTAAGGTCAGTGAGTTAGTAAAATGCAGACAGTACACATCTAGAAAAGCAATACAGCCAGACCAGAGACAGGAGCATCACATACACAGCATTGAAGCAATTTTGTACAGCGTTATACAACATATGGCGTTGTATGGGATTAGCAACCCAGAGCAGCTATACTTCCTTCTTATTTCTGCTGCTTACCAGTATCAGATTCACCAGCTGAATTAACTCTGGAATAAGGATAAGTGCACTGATTTACATATTCATTAATTTCCCTAAAAATTATATAATATGCATTGTGGACCTGTACTACAGGCTGTTTTCTGGTTTAAGGATTCAGGATTACCCGAATCCTGAAATTGTTTGCAAATGCAGCTGAACTGGACTGAAGTGAGTACCTTTCGAGCAACGCTACTTATAACTAGTGATAAGCCAGAGCAGGGGCAATCAACTTTAAAAACCATCTGGCTAGATAGTCCCAAGTACAAAAATACATAAAACAAACAAGGAAAAAACAACTCGCTTCTTGGCATCTTCCTCCGGCTGGACGGCCTCTTCTCTTCAGGTCCATGGGGTTGGGTGCTCCATTCTGGTCCGATGGGTCCAGGCGTTGTGAGGATGGGGAGTGGCTTTTGCAGCAACCCCACCGGTATCTGTAGTAAAAGGGGACACAGGCACCACTCCTCCTTCCATGGCGCCCCACTATGTTAATGTTGGACCTCCGGACAGGGAAGCTTTTATACCACAAAGGAGGAGCCTCTGTGGAATATTCCATGTGACTAATGTCACTGGAGGAGAGGAACATGGAGAGATAGCTGCCTCCATGTCCATCCCTTCCAGCAGGACAGCTGCAATAGCCACTCCCCTTCATCACAACACGAGCACCTGCCGGACATAAAGAGAGGACGCTGCCTGGTGGGGTACAGAAGAAGGAGGACACCAAGAGGTGAGGTTTTTTTGTGTATTCTGGCCTAGGGTTTGGAAAAATTAAGTGAAAGGAACTCACATGTTTCTCCATTGATTAGAGGTAGGAAATTTAAGTAAACATTGGGATGCCCCGCTGTGGGAAACCCCCCCAGGGCACCAGTAATAACTCACCTTTCCCGGTCCAATGGCGCATGCGGGTGCTCTCATCCAATCAGATCTATTTGCCCTGCAGATAGACTGGGACAGGAGCGTGCACGCATCACATGGGGATGCAGCATCACATGCTTCCCATTTACAGTCCTTTGGCAAATCAAATAGTCAAGACAAAGGGTTGGTTGGACTGAAGAGAGGTGAGTTTTGCTGGGTGTACTGGGGGGGTTTCACACAGTAGGGCAACCCAATTCAGGACTGTCAAATTCCTGGGTTTTGTTCCACTTTAATATAAGTGACTGTGTGGCAATGAAACCATTTCAACTACTAAAAAGGCTGTCAGACTTGTCAACTGTTTTAGATAATGGTTTAAATAAAGCATAATTATGACAAGAAGTCACTTGGCATTGATTTTATAATATATAAAGTAAAGTAAAGTAGTTTTAACTTAAAGGCTGGGCTGTCAAAAAATAATGGTGCAGTAATAATAAAATAGAAATAAATATGCTGAATAGCAAGAAGAATGGTTACTAAAACACCCTGTATAAAAAAAACCCAGACAGGCTTTTTCTTTTTTTTACTGGAAAGAAGAAGAATCCGAGTTGGCGGGTTAAGAATGAACCATTCTGCTTTTACAGGGGAGATTCTAAGGGCCTGTTACCTGAGTCAGCCTGTGCTGGAATAAGAGCTATTGCAATCCTTTTGATGTGTATAAATGCCTTTTTCTATCACACAATACACAGAGCAGATATTTAGCATAATTAAACCAGACCCACACCTGTTTTTTCTTTAACGGGTCCAGCAGACAGCTAAACGAACAAGCTCAGAGGGGCATCCAGAATGCTGGAGCCCCCCCCCCCCCCACCGCACATTACCGCCCAGAACACCGGTAATCCTCACCTTCACTACGAGCCAGCACCGGGAAAGGAGTCCCGTCATTGGCTGCCAGCACACATGTGGGCCATGGTCCTGTCCTTGGCTTGGAACGACCCGCCTCCGTGACTGCCCACCAGCCAATTGTGGGACTCCTTTCCTGGTGCTGGCTTGTAGTAAAGGTGGGGATTATGGGCGTTTTGGGGGGTTATTTGCGGGGGGGGGGGGCATCCAGAATGCTGGAGTCCCCCCTCCCCCGCAAATAACCCCCCAGAACGCCCAGAAAGCTTGTTTTGACTAGCTGTCTGAGGGACCAACACCTGGTAAAGAAAAAACGAGGGTTGGTCCTGTTTAATGCTACTGTTCCACAAAGGCTGGCTTGGGAGACAGGCATTTGAATGGAGCAGATCACCCATATCAAAATGGAACAGTACGCTCAAAACCCCCCTGGATTTTATTCCTTTCAGGAGAAGGAAACCACAAGCTTGGCAGGATTTGGTTTTATTATTTGGGGTGCATAAATATCGCCTGCTGTCACTATCCAGAATTTTTATGCAGATTTATTTTTTAATACTGCGTGATTTTGTGATACAGCTCTTTTAAGCTGCTAAATACATAATAGCTTCAAAGCTTTCAATAGCATTGTTTTTAGTTTTAGGTCTTTCAAAATGTAAATACATTAGCATAAACTAATGTTTTTAATTTGACTGTCTTCTGTATTATGAATCCATTAGAGTATAATTGAGCAAATTGTTCAAATGGAAAATAGCGAAGTAGATTGTGTATGTAATAAAACCTAATCATGGTATCTCAGCACACACAATAAAATCACCCTGTAATCCAGGGATGCACAACCTTTTGTGGTCTAGGGGCCACATAGTCTTACCCCATCAAGGGGCCGCAATAAAATGGATGCAGCAAAAGGGCAAAGAAAAAAACAGTTTATTTCAAGAAAGCTGTAACCCTTAACTGGACCTTCCGCATCATTTGAAGGAGGACAAAACCCACCAGCGGCCAGCCTGGAATTCCAGGGCTTTTTCCTGATTCAGGATGCCCCACTGCGCGAAACCCTTCAGGGCGCCCATAAAAACTCACCTTTCCTGCTCCAACGGTGCATGTACGGGCTCTCATCCAATCAGAGGTCTAGATTGTTTACAATGGGCATCACGTGCTGCCTCATCCCTCGCAACATGCGCATGCACCCGCTTCAGCCATTCAGATAAGCTGAAGCGGCAGCACGCACAAGACCAGGGATACGGGGGGTGGGCAGCGCATGCTCCCCATTCATTTCAATTAGAGACCTTTGCCGAATGACTTAGTCAAGGCAAAAGGCTCTGATTGGAGTTTTACTGGGCTTTCTAGGGGGTTTCACACCACGGGGCATGCCAATTCCTGATGCCCCTGGGACACGGAACAAAACCTTTGTATGTCAAATCCCCATTTTTTCTGCTTTAATGAAAAGCCCAAACCCTTAAAAAAAACTATTACCTAGCATATAAATTAATATATGTTACATTTTTGGTTGCTTACTTATTATTCTTTTCCCTTTACTGGGCTGCTACTCAGGAACTCCAGGATACGGCCCCGCCATCTTGCCTCAGAAGCTACTCCTTGTTGCTTCCCAGTATCTTGTGCTGAGGAGAGGAGAGGGGGACATGTGCAGGGGGGTTATAGTTGTGCTCTATGGTCAGAAAAAAAGTCAGCAATCCCAGAATGCAGAGCGGCATAGTCAGTAGACACTTCCTTTCTGCAGACAGCCTGTGACCCCACTGGCCGCCATCTTTGATTTTTAAAGGCTCAAGAAAACCACTAGGTCGCATGATTTTTAATGTGGGCAATCTGTATGTACAGGGTGGAGGGAACATATAAGATAGGCTTTTATTGGATCATTGACTTATTTCTTGCTGCAGATCATTTTACTGTAAATCTGGCAATTTCTTTACTGTAATGGTGAACTAAGTATACATCTATCATTTCCCTAGCCAGACTAGATATATTGCATAATACCAATCTTGCACTGTGCATTCTCCACTGCCCACTGGGACTCCCGACGTCAGTCCTGATACTCTGTGCAGCCTCCTTAGTATTGGTAAGCACTCTATCTGGCTTCTGATTGGCAGAGCCCAGACCAGTTGACATTAATGATAATAACAGTACACTTTCTGGTGCTTTATGGAGGTTGCACAAGGCTGCTGGGGAGAAACTTACTGATGATGAGGCCTTTTTTGTATTGTGCTTTGAGAAAATAGACAATGAATTCAACATTAAGATATTGGAGTACATACATGTATATTAATAATTAAATAGCCTATTATTTTAAAAAGCGGTCAAGGGACTTGAAGATAAGTGGGCCCTATTTGTTATCCCTACCCCCTTATCAAGGAACTGGAAGACAAAAGGACAATGAGCTCCCCTTGCTTTTTACCCAAGGCCAAAATTTCCCAGTCCTCCAATGTCCACGTACAATTGGTCACTTGGAGTCTATTTTTGATAAATTATATTTTTTATCCACCTCCAGTCTGGTGCTCCTACAGTGGGCTAGGTTCACTGAATGTTAAGGCAAACCTTTGGAAGGTATTTGCCAACTCACAAGTGATATTTGTCAACTCTTAGTCGACAAATAGTTGACAGATAAGGGGGTCCTATTTGGTTCCTCTACCCCCTCCTCAAGGAACTGGAAGGCAAGGGAAATAAGCTCTCCCTTTTTTTCTTAGGACAATAGTTCCCAGTCCTTCCATGTCCACATACAATTGCCCACTTGATATATTATTTGGCCCCCTTCAGTCTGGTGCTCTTACAGTGGGCTTTGTTCACTAAAATTTAGGCAAAGTTCAGAAGATATTTGCCAACTCATATTGTAAGTGTTATTTGTTAATTATTATCTCTATAATCTCTATAAAATCCCATGTGAAGGCAAATCTAATTTCTGTTAGCAAAAATCTACTGTGCATTTAGGAGGGATTCAAGTCCATTATCTTAAGTGAAGCCTCTCAGTACTATAATGTAAATGTATAGGTTTGGGGCAGATCTGAGGCAGCTGAAGACAGGGCAGGCTTTGATGTATTGTAAATTTTGCAAGCTTTAATGGCTTTTGCCTTGGCAGTCATGTGCCTGTCGTTGAATCTTCAATATGTGCTCTGATGTGACAGGAACAGCACAAGTGAGCAACCTAATTAACTTAAATCCTTTCCCTAGTGACTCCATATTCTGCTAACAGAAGCAGGTTTAATGTGTGTTGAACACTGTTCAAAGTTAATCAAGTGAAAAAGAACATAGACACTTTTCTTATACATGAGTTCCACTGTAATGTTCAGTGCTTAACCTTTATTATGTGCATGTTTATGTACTGTCGTTTTATAACAGTACTCTTAATAGTTTTTAGACATAACATGATTTCACCATTTTACACTACATTGCCTATGCAGAAAAGAGATCTCATGTTGTTAAGATTTGTAGGGCATTTAGTCACTACAAATTTTAAAATCTAGTATGTCATGCTGATATATGTTTTAGAAATACGTTATACCGAATTCAATCAAGGAAAGGGATAGATGATGCTGTGGTAACTATTGCAGCTTTGAAGCCTAGACATCATTTTATTCTGGATAGAATGAAAAAGCATTGCAGTCACTTAAATGTGCTCTAAGGCCTTGATGCAATAGAAAAAATGTTAAAGAATGAAAGCCTGACTTTGTTGTAAAAAAAAAAAAAAAACTGCACTTTATCCCAGCTGATGTGATTCAGCAATGCTTTTTTTTTTGTGTATTTTTTGCACTTATTAGACCGCATTACTGCATAAAATATGCAAAAAAGCAAAACGTGCACCAGTAAAACTCACAAACACATGTGATTCAGAGGTGTTTTGAAAAAAAATGTGAACCCTCACAGTGCCAAGCTTGCCAAAGAACACGGCATACAAATATTACATGCTTTCATACATTTAATGTCGACAATTGCATATAGGCAGCAAAAATTGCCCCACATTACATTCTCTTAAACAATATGCATACTGTGCTGAATTGGCTGACTAGGTTCCTTTTGTGCACATGTGAATTGGTGAACACATGTGAAATATGTTAAAATATGATTTTAAATTAATATTTGCTGCACATTAATCTCAAATATTTCTATTAGAGATTAATATTATAAATATCGCAAATACTAATAATCATATCAGCCCAGCGGTCACTAATTTGTTACAAACCAATGGTCGCTGAGGCTGTCCTCATACATCCAGTGAAATATCCTAAGAAGAAACAATCTATTGTGTGAGAAATTATCCACCATACACGGGGAGGCCGATTCATTAATAGCGCCAGGTAGCGACAGATGAGCGCCAGTAGCGTGATTTTCACAGCGCCAGCTAGTATTCGCTGTGCTTGGCCGGGGTTTGCTTGTTGACAGCGTACTCAGTCGGTGTGCGGTAATGTTGAATACGGGGTTAGGGGTCGATGTTTCACAGGTTCTGCGTTGTATGGGTGCGCCTGACAGCGAATGGCCAGACCGAACGGCTTGCTGCAGATTCATTAACAAATCACGCTCAAAAATTTCTCGCGCTGTGAATTCCTTGTTTAAACCCCAGAGCGCTGGCGGCGATGTGTGTAAAGTAGTTTTTAACCCCCAAACAACCATTTTTTTTAATGTAAAAATTATACAAGTTTTTCTAAACATTTTGTAATATGAATACATTAATATCAGACCTGTAATCTCAATTCTGCACAAATTTTTTTTTTTTTTTTTTCATAAAAAAAAAAATCTAACATTGCCGTAGTGGTCACAGAATTTTTGACAGTTAAAAAAAAAACAAAAAACATAAACTCGATTAATTATGAATATTTAAAGATTGCTCCATTGAAATGCATTGGAGCGCGCCAGGGAGTGACAGGTCATACCTGTCGCTGTGATGGGATTAGCAGCGACGCTGTACGTTGCAGTCGGCTACATGATGAATCCCACGCTAGCTGACGCTCTCGCCGGCGCTAGCCTCATTTAGCGTGATAAATGCGTCATTGTGACCGCCGCCGGGCGTACTTGATTCGGTAGCCGCCGCTCGTCAGACACTACCTGGCGCTAGCCCTTGATAAATAAGGCCGACAGTAAGATGTATAAATTAAAATGGGCTTAATTTACCAGCACAGTAAGTAACCTTCACTAACCCAGTATGTTCATGAAGTTTCCCCAGATAAGCCATAGATGTTACAGGCAGTTGTTACATAAATGACATGTTAAGATAAAGTAAGTTTACAGTAAAATAAATGTTATAATGGTGAGAGAGAAAGAGACAAGAGTTACTTAGCACTTAGCCATGGTTGTTTCAGGCTCTGGGTCCATTCATTGACTAACTTGTCCTGCACCCAGCTTCCTAATCTATTGAACACTAGGGGGAGTGGCCAGCATTCCTCGCCTCATGGGTTTGTCTGCCATGATCTGCCCACAACCGGCCTCTGTGAGATTACATACATATTTTATAAAGGGTATAACTCCCACAATATGCATGTTGTCATATTGTAACCAAGAAATTCATGATCCCCATTCATTTCTTATTAAATGAACCTAAACATCAAATACATATACAGCATCTGATACTATGTGGATTATCAGTCTGGACAATATATGTAGGCCATGTTTGATATCAAATTAAAGGTCTTATAGTAGTACATAAGACTCTCTCATTAATATAGTCATAACTGACATATTGCAAGAATTACGCTGCTCTTTCACAAATAATATCCAATAGGCATGTCTAATGTGTATTTGAGTGTCATAGTCTGAGGATCTAATTAGGAATTCAAGGATTCCTTTTTCAATGGGAAATGTGAACACACCCCTGCTATTGAGGTAGCTGTTTGGCAGTTAGGTGTGAATACGTGAATATAGGTGTCTATTGTCATGGTCTGTTTACTATAGACATGGCAGGATTTCAGGCCCACACCCTATTTGAGTGTTAGGAATTCAGGTGAACAATCATACAAAGCACATTAGGTAGATGTCACATTAGGTAGATGTCACTTTCTGTTAGGAGATAGACATCTCTGTGGGTGTCATAGGGGCTTATAAGTGAAGACCGTCAGGATAAAATGTGGGTTTTCTGCTATAGTAACACCCCTCTGTTTTCCATGACACCAAACTGAAGATTCAGTCACCCCACACTAAGGTCACAGGTTAAAAAAAGACTAGTTGAGTTGAGACTAGGTAAAGAGGCATTACATTTGGCTGCTTTCTGCTTAATTCATGCTGGCAGGGTCTTTATCTTTCATTCACCAGCACTTTGCATTCCCCATAGAACTTGCTCCCTTCTACAGACACATTTTTCAAAGTCCCCAAAATGAACTGACTTCTATAGGACCACACACATTAAAAATGCATGAATGAGTCATCATCTGATACAGGCAGGGTCGTAAGTATAGATGTTACAGATGTAGCAACCGCACTGGGGCCATGAGGTCAGGGGGCCCCATCATTGTTCCTTCCCCGACCATATTTGTCAGATATGTGCCATCATGGCAGTATGTAGAGAAAATAAGCACCATTTGTCTCTGAATTTAGTAGTCTAGATGTATCCAATTAAAGTGGACCAAAACTTGGGACTTTGCTCCTGGTGCATCCCGTTTTGGGAAAACTCCCTGGATCCCCAGGAAAACTTACCTGACCTGACCGCCAACCCAAAGGTGCATGCTCTAGTAGGCCCTTGTGACTGAAAAATGGCTAGGGGCTGAATGGAGCTGAATGCAGTCCAGCGAAGCCAAGTGCAGCTTAGTGTACCCATCCCCACTAGCCTCTAGCAGCGGGAGTACCCACGCTGCCCAGCCAAAAATGCCTTAAGGTATAGCTTAGTGTGCAGTTGGATCAGGGATCAGGTAGGTTTTACTGGGGATTCAGGGGTTCCCCACAGCAGAGCATCCCAAATCAGGATGCCCCGGGAGAGGGAATCAGATGACCCTGGAGTCTTATAGACTGCAGGGCTGCCCGAGGTAGATCCATGTAAACAGACAGGAAAAATGATACTGAATGAGGCATGATGGGCCCCAATATTGCTTATACCAGGACCTGCTCACGTTTAGTTATGACATTGGCTACAGGTGATAGTAATTTCCAGTGTCTGGGTGAGATGTGGTGGTGACACCCAACATCTCCGGACACAAAGAATTTAAGTCCACCAGGAATTTTCTCTATCCCCATGGACTTCCCCAATGGATCTTAGACCAGGAGCATGGCAAATTAGTAGGCAAGGTAGGCATTCAGCTAGATCTATTGGTCAGGAAAATCCGTTATATCTGTTGCTTGTTTGCATTCACTAAAACTCATTAGCCTAATCAGTGGCACCTATTTATAACAGTAAGGGTTGGGAGGCAACTAAGTGGGTTTAAGTCTTCAAACTTCACTGTCAAAGCTGAACACAGTAGCTGCCACAAACCTGGCAATGGGATCTGTCTGCCAGCCTCTTCTGCTTTTCCCCATGCAGCGGCACACAATAAAGGATGTCATCTTTTCTAACGCCTCCGTTAGGAGCTGTCCCCTCAGCTTAGTGCTGAAGTCTCTGAGTGCTCACATGGATTCACTGTACAACCATGTGGAGCTGAAGGAAGGCTTGCTTAGATCACACAAATGAAGATCTATAAATAAGAATGATTTTGATCGTCTTTTGAACCTTTTATGTACTTTTATTTTAAATAATGTTTTTTTTTAATGTATAATAAACTGTTAAAAATTGCCCCCAAAGACAAAAGATAACATAATATTTCTATACACATAACAATATACGTGGATCAGAGGAAACGATTCCTTCCTATTGTTACCATATATCACCCTGTTTTTGTCAGTCACAGTACATGCAGGTGTAAAGTACACAGGCACTGAACTGCATTACAGTACTTCATAAATGGAAAGCAACACAACATAAGCTGCATATATCATAAATATCACCAAGCTTCAACCATTCAACTACATGCAGCACACCAATACTGATATCCCTCGGGTTCATTTTTTTTTTCTAATAAAAAAGAAACCTATAGGCAATGCAAGAGTTAGGATCATCACAGGCTATAACAAGAGTTGCTTGAATACTCCTCTGGTCTGTTTTTTAGGAGTATGGACGATATTTTGGGAATATTTTGGTTCTGCCTCCAAACCTGAATACCATTCAATTCTATATAGGGCAGGAAGTTTGGATATTGTGTTTTATTAAAAGCAGCTAATGGTCCTCAAAGACCTTCAAATGTCTAAGGAAACATCATGCTAATTAAAACAAATGCATTTTGGAAAAAGATTTTTTCTGAATTTGTAAAAACAAATTCTCTGTTGCGGTGGTGGATCTGGGTGCACAGCAGGACAGGGTGGTGAGAGTTACACGTTTTTGCTGCTGTAGAGATTACTGCTCCCATAACATTCAATGGATATGAAACACGGCATGTTATTTCACCTATTTTCTCTATAGCAGGAGATCAAACATTTACTTATTTTCTTTATCTGCCAATACATAATATGCCTACTTCTGTGTCCTGTATATATGCATTGTGTTTTCAGTCGATGCTGCTGCATTTTTGTATGTATATGTGTTGTATAAGTTATTTTGTGTTCTGTGGGTACAGGAGTGTGCCATTCTGGCGCAGTCAAGGACAGGTCACCTTTTACTGTGCAGAGCCTGTACATTGGCACACAGTAGCTATATTACAAAGTTGCAGAGGGTGCTGTGCTCGATGTATTATGCTGCCTGGGTTTCATGATGCAGTGTACCTATCTTTTTATTATCTGGCTCACAGTGGCCATCCCTATGTGCTTAAAGGAGGAAAAAATGGGCCAATCATAAAAATCCATATAAATATGCTGCATGGCAGGAGGAGGGGTCACGTATACACCCGGCATCAAGAAATATACAGCCAGGCTTGTTTCTTTCTTTTAATGGATGGAAGAGAAAATCAGGGGGGGGGGGCAGGGGGGCCCTGTCCCCCCTGATACACTCAAGCCAGTCACTCCTGAATTGTATTACTACCAGAAGAAAACCATAAGCTTGGCAAGAGTTTTATTCAGTTTGCACGTATAAGTGATCCCTTCTCTCATTAGACAATATGTTTGTTTGGATTTTTAATATTACAAAATTTCAGGATACACCTCCTTTAATGCAGCAGCTCGGGGTGGTATACATAAGCTGTATAGTGAATAAGGCTATAAAATAATACCTTTTACCCAGGATGCAGAATTTGCCTTCAAGAATACATCATGGTTTATCTGAACACTAACAGATGATCCCCTACCTGTCAGTGGCGTTTGAAATGGACCAAGGCCAGAGCCACAGAAAAATGTCCGCCTCTTCCCATGTGTGAGGACACTCCTAGTGCCAGCATATACTTTGGCTTCCTGCCCGGCAATCCAGCATTAGCTTGTAGGAGCACCAAGAAGGGAGGAGAGGGCACCTGTGTCACCCCCCTACTACATATGCCAGCAGGGGGGTTGCAATCGAATCTCCCTGCCAGCAGCAGACCTGCGCCTGGAGGAGTAGGGAGCCCCCAGCTCGGTAGACCTGTAGAAAGGATGCCGGCCGGGAGCACAAATGGAGGAAGATGTGGAGATTGGGAGTTCTTTTTGAATTTCAAACTTTTTCGTTCTTTTTTAACAGTTTATGAACTGGTGATGGACCCAAGAGACCATTATCCCAGTTCACACGTTGTGGTGTCTAATCTATTGTGTATTTGGTACTACTGAATGGAAACTATGGGGACTACTCAGCCAGAGAGTTTCTGAATTGCTGTGGCTCATCACTAGTCCACCCCCACCCCAGGATAAATTGACAACAGATAAGAAAATATCAGCAGTAAATGTCCAACAGTTGTATCTTTTACTGCCAACCATTGAAACTCTCATAGCTCTAACAGGTTGCACCTGGGGGAGGTAAAATGCTTCAGCAGCCTTATCTGAAGAATGTTAATTGGTTTGAACCATGCTAAAACCTACTTACTTGATGGATAGATAGACACACTTAATTTATCCCTTTAAATTGTAAAATGTCTGAGCTAAAATACTGATTAAATAGCATTTGTAGTTTAAGTGCAAAATCAAAAAATACAAATGATACTTATTTTCGGGTGTAGTTCTTAAAGAGGAACAACACCTGAGATTTACATCCTCCATGGAATTGTTCACCTCCAGTGAGAAATCCTGATTTGTGATATCCCGCTGTGTGTATCCCTGGGGATTATTTCTATTATTGTTATTTTTTATTTATAAAGCGCCATCATCTTCCATGGCGATGTACAATTTAAAATAGGGTAAAGCAACTAACTTACAATACAAGCACAAATATACAGCCATAGTGAAATACAATTGGAGAGAGGGCTGTGCCTTACGATCTAGAGCAGGGGTGTAAAAATGCAAATACGACTATTCAAATGTATGGTCCCAGGACAGACTCAGAACTATTATGTCTAGGACAGCCATAGAATTATTTTACCCAGGACAGCCATAGAATTATTTTACCCAGGACAGCCATAGGGTTTTTTGCCCAGGACAGCCATAGAATTATTTTGCCCAGGACAGCCATAGAATTATTTTACCCAGGACAGCCATAGAATTATTTTACCCAGGACAGCCATAGAATTATTTTACCCAGGACAGCCATAGAATTATTTTACCCAGGACAGCCATAGAATTATTTTACCCAGGACAGCCGTAGAATTATTTAACCCAGGACAGCCATAGGGTTTTTTGCACAGGACAGCCATAGAATTATTTTGCCCAGGAAAGCCATAGGGTTTTTTGCACAGGACAGCCATAGAATTATTTTGCCCAGGACAGCCATAGAATTATTTTGCCCAGGACAGACATAGAATTAGTTTACCCAGGACAACCATAGAATTATTTTACCCAGGACAGCCATAGAATTATTTTACCCAGGACAGCCATAGAATTATTTTGCCCAGAACAGATGCAGATTTATTTTGCACAGGATAGATGCAAATTTATTTTGCACAGTACAGATGCATTTGCTGAATTACGATGCATATACCAGACCAGCCCTACAATCATTTTTTCCCACCCTATCTGGCAATGTCTGGCAATAACCACTACAGCAGATGTTGAATGGGTTAGGTCCCCCCCCCCCTTGTGTGAGAAGAGCTGGTTTCATATATACACAGAATAGTTAAAGACATTACTCTCCCAGGATGTTAAAAAGGTGTACAAAATTATTAGGCCATTATTAGGCAACACACCCAGGGGCAGAACTGGAGGAAGTACTGATCGTGAAATGCCATGTACCAGCGCAGCACCACACACATGCAGGAAGATGTGCTACTGGTGTCAGAAATCTAGGAGTAAGAAGGCCGGCTAAAAGGGGTGCCACCCATCTGCTGCCATCTGGCATCTGTCAGCGGGCCACATAAATGAGATCTAGAGGATAAGGGGTTGAGACGAAAGGTAGGTGAGAAGTATTATATACTTAGGGCTTTATTCATCAAGGGATAGTGACAGGTAGTGCCTTGTAAGCGACAGGTAACAGCAGGAGAACGCCATCTGCGGCACGCAATACCACAATAATGAAGGCAATTCTGGTGAGCGATTCATCATCACAGACGGCTCAGCGGATCCCGGCACCGCTCTGGCTTTCAGAGCGCCTGGTATTACCTGTCGCTCTTCCATACATTTCAATGGACATTACTTTTCTTCTCTTTAAACAGGGTTTTCTTTTAATATTTTTTTTGTTTTGTATCAAATCATTGTGTGACCTGGCCTATTTAATTGAAAACTTTTTTGAATTTTTATTTTTTTATGCAGAAATGTCATTACAGGTCTGGTATTAAAGTGTTACAATGTAATAACAATGTAATTCCATATGTTTTGCATTGTTACTAGTGGATATGTGTTTAAAAATTTACTTTAATCACACAGCTTCTGGCGCTCTGGGTTACAGCAACACAATTTTGAATGCCGGCACTGTGTGAGGCTGTTTTTTTGATGAATATGGTTTGAGTCGCTCCCATATAGTGCTGTACTGGTGTTATAGCGACTCACACATCAAATGCATCAATGTCGGCAATGTTACTACAGCGACTGAGGCGCTCTGTAATAGTGACCACTAGTGGTCGCTCTTAGTGCCGCTGTACAGACGCTCATCTGCCGTTACCTGGCACTAGTAATGAATCAGCCTGCCAGTATGATGGCAAGTGCTTCAGGCTGTCTTTTGTTTGGGCCAAGTGATATGCTTATCTGAATATGTGGATTTCGAGGGCACCCTTAAAGCCTTGGAGAGTGGAAAATTGTATAGAGGAGGGCATTCCAGAGTAGCGGGGCTGATAGCCATAGAAAGTCACCTATCCGGCGAACCCACAACACATGCCCTTTTTGCACAAGAGGTTACCTTTCTTTACCTTTTATGGGAGTTACACATGTTTTTTTCTAATAAAATACTTTAAGCATAGGGAAATAATTAAAAACTATATCTTATTTGTTAACAGGAGACTCATGCTATTTAAAATTTTACATTTTCCTCGGGGCATTGCAAGATCTAAAATAGACCTCCAGTTAAGAAAAGCTTACCAAAGCTTACCCCTCACCTCACCACAAGGACCTCCTTATTTGGCATGCTCAGCCATGTTTACAGTGACATCAAGCACAAAATCAGACAGAACTGCTTCGCTGGGTCTAGTCTCACATTCTAGTCTAGTAACACACATGACAACCAGTGGCCACAGGGTTCACCAGGCTGGCATGTACATGATGTGTGCATGCCCACTAGGCAAATGTGATTGGTCACCGGAGGTCACTCACGTTAGGCACCAAAGTGGCACCAGTGAGTAATTTTTCCCGGAATTAGGCTTTATTTTAAAGTTTTCCTGGCAGGGTATCCTACATCAAGATACCCTGGGTTAGGTGATCAGACCTCCAGTAATTTTTGGCTGGAGATCTGCTTTAAGATGGGGTACACTTGTTGCTGTTTGTATAGTTTTGTTCTGTGTAACAACTTTTTTTATTTTCTTTCGCATATAGCTGTTGGCCATTTTGGGCTGACAACAAAAATTGGTGCAGAATACTTAAATACATAAAAATACATCTAAACTGGAAAAAAACAAACTGACCTGCATCTTCAAACTTTGCACAGTTATTTTAAGTAATTTTTTTAAAAGAAACAAATGAATCTCTCTACATCTTCTGAAGCGAATCCCACAAATCTGCTGGCCTGTAGTCATCCGCATCTTTCCTCCCTACTCTTTGCCTTCTTTTCTCTTTAGTTGCTGTGGTTACTGAACAGTGTACAAGCTGTGACAACATCCTTTCCTTAGTCTCTAGTTTCAGTTGCCATGGAGACTGGGAAGTCCTCTGAAGTTGGGAGGTACCCAACCATGTTGCATGACACAAAGAAATGAAGTCTATACACGCAGGAAGGAATGCAACTGCCAGGTGCTATTTAATATAGGCTGCTTAGATTTTTTCATTATTTAAAAAAGAAAAACTATTCCTACAAGACACAATTTGAATAATACATAATCTAACATTAATGTGAAATTAAATTGATGAAGATTTATAAATGGGCTTTGGTCCAGCCTTTACTGTGACTCCAATGCCTACCTTTTAGTGATAAGCAGAATGGATGAGCTATGCTCCGCTATAGCGCTGCAACACAACAGCATTATCCAATGCACATATGAAAACTACTAAGACAATTACTTTTGTAATAATCCATTATTAAGAACATCTAAAAATCAATAATTATCCCTTCCAACCCATGGCCCTCCCCACAGTGTGTCAGTGGAAAGTGGTGTAGACCTAGAGGCTGATTCATCATTAGCGGCAGGTAGCGACAGATGAGCGTCTGTAGCAGGCATTTTCAGAGTGCCCGCTAGTAGTCGCAGTGCTCGCCCGTGGGTCGCTACTTTATAGCGACTCAGTCGCTGTTCAGTAATGTTGAATACATTGTGAGGAGTCGCTATTTGATCAGTACAGCGCTGTATGGGAGCGCATGTTAGCGACTGCTCATTGCGACCGGCTCACACCATATTCAGCAAAAAAACAGCCTCACAAATCCCTGGCGCTGAAAAATACTTGTTTGAAGCCCAGAGCGCAGGATGCGGTGAGTTTAAAGTGTGTTTTCAAGCATCTATCAACTAGTAACAAAGCGAAAACATATGGAATTACATTGTAACAACATTGTAACATGAACACTTTAATGGCAGACCTGTAATGTCATTTCTGAGGAAATATATAAAAAATGAAAAAAAAAATGAAAAAACTGCTATTTCAATGCCAGAAGAGGTCAAATAATTATTTGTGATTTTTTTGAAAAACAAAACAAAAAAAAAAACAGTTTAAAGAGAAGAAAAGGATCGTCCATTGAAATGTATGGGAGAGCGCCAGGTAGCGAGAGGTCATACCTGGCGCTGTGTAAGGCTGAACGCCGGTGCTGTTCGCTGAGGCTGGGAAAATGATGAATCAGACGCTACATGGCGCTATCCCAGTCGCTAAACAGATTCTGCTTGATAAATGTGTAATTGAGTGCCGTGTCAGGCGTTCACCAGTCGCTACCTCTCATTAACCAGCCACTACCTGACGCTATCCCTTAAATAAGGGCCCTAGTCTAATTATTTGACCATACATAATAATAATTTCAACACCAGTGACCAGGAAAGAAGTGTAATTTATCAATTTATACAACTAGTGCAATAACTTATCTGATACCTAAATAATATACAAATAAAGATCTATAGCCACCTGTTGTACCCACAAACTAAGAAAAAAATAAATTAATCAAATCCCAATTAAAAGACCCATAATTATACCACTGACCAGATCAAGAGGAGGTAGAAAGTCAAGCTGGACCCCCATTTGTTCCACTGCACCCAGACAATGCTTCTTCAGGGGAAATGGAATGACCTGTGCACATAATGCCCCATTTATACCTCTAAATACCACCCATTATGTCTCACCTGGGATGCCAGCAACATTACATGCTCAACATTATCCGCTGCTCCCACCATGGAGAAAATGTAAAAAACACTGTTCACTACACATGCTCCGCCCACCCCCCCACACACACCCCAAGTTAATGATCAGACTGTCAGACCTGCACCTGGTACACTGAAGGGAGTAGGCTTCTTTCACATAAACAACCCTCTCTGCTTAATATATAACTACTCAGTCACAAGAGACCCTCTTCCAAACCAAGTAAATAAGTCTCTAGCCATAATATGTCCCCTCCATCAAAATATATACTGTACCTCAATATTTAATAGGGAAAGCTTTTTGTGCTCTGTACAGGGCTCACTTCTCTCATCTTGCTGAGCAGACTTGGAGGCCGATTCAGTAATAGTGCCAGGTAGCGACAGATGAGCGCCAGTAGCGTGATTTTCACAGCGCCCGCTAGTATTCGCTGTGCTTGGCCGTTGTTCGGTTGTTGACAGCGACTCAGTCGGTGTGCAGTAATGTTGAATACGGGGTTAGGAGTCGCTGTTTGACAGGTTCCGCGCTGTATGGGAGCGCCTGACAGCGAATGGTCATAGCGAACGGCTCCCAGCATATTCATTAACAAATCACGCTCAAAAAATTCTCGCGCTGTGAAAAGCTTGTTTAAACCCCAGAGCGCTGGCGACGATGGCTTAAAAGTAGTTTTTAACCCCCAAACATCCATATTTTTTGATTAAAAAATTAAACACGTTTTTCTAAACATTTTGTAATATGAATACATTAATATCAGACCTATAATATCAATTCTGCACAAATTTTTTTTTTTAATTTTTTTTCCTTAAAAAAAATATCTAACATTGCCGAAGTGGTCACAGAATTTTTGACATTTAAAAAAACAAAAAAAAAAAAAACAAACATTAATAACAATTAAATATGAAGATTTAAAGATTGCTCCATTGAAATACATTGGAGAGCGCCAGGTAGCGAGAGGTCATACCTGGCGCTGTGATGGGATTAGCAGCGGCGCTGTTCGCTGCAGTCCACTACATGATGAATCCCGCGCTAGCTGACGCTCTCGCCGGCGCTAGCCTCATTTAGCGTGATAAATACGTGACTGTGTCCGCCACCTGGCGTTCTGGAGTCGGTAGCCGCCGATAGCTGGCGATACCTGGCGCTAGTGAGACACTACCTGGCGCTATCCCTTGATAAATAAGGCCTTCTGTGTACGGTTCCATAAAACACATATTTTCTAATATAAGAAAAAGGGGTTTAAATAATCTCAGCAACCTGAGGACATCCCTTTGGCACAATAAAATATATAGAGGCTTATTCATTACTAATACCAGGCATCGGAAGGTGAACGTCTGTATAGCGGCGCTTAGAGCGACAACTAGTAGACCCTCATGTGTGGGTTTCGGGCATTCTAGTAACCTGGACTGAATTGATGAATGTGATGTATGTTGGGTGTTCTAACACCAGTACAGCACTGCAGGGAGCGAAAGGTAGCGCCAGCTCAGTGCGATTGACTCTCAACGACACCATATTCAACATAAAAGACTCACAGAGCATAGGCGCTCTGGATCTGGTCGCTATAGCATAGAGCGGCATATGCTGTGTGATTAAAGTATGTTTTTGAACACATATCCACCAGTAACAAAGCGAAAACACATGGAATGACATTGTTGTAACATTGCGAGATTAACACTTTAGTGCCAGACCTGTAAATATAATTCTGCATAAAAAAAAAACAAAAAATCTAAAATTTTCAAAAATGACTTTTTCTAGGCCCAGAGAGGTCACACAATTATTTGAGAGAAAATAAAAAAAACAAAAAAAAACCCTGTTTAAACAGAAGAAAATGAACGTCCATTGAAATGTATGGGAGAGCAACAGGTAGCGACAGGTAATGAAGAGACCTGCGCTGTACACTGAGCCACCTGTAATGATGAATCGACGCTACATGGCGCTGTTACCAGATTCGCTTTCAGAAATGTGGTTTTGCCGCTACGAGGCACTACCTGCTGCTATCCCTTGATGAATAAACCCCCCAGTTTCAAAGATTCCTTGGAACATGGAAAGTAGACTTACCGTTTAAAGGCTTCATTGTGAGAAATCAAATATAGAGCATTTATTGGTACTTCATAAGTTAGCAAATATGTTATGTGAATACAATTCTAATGACCCGTAATGAACTTACTTACGCTTTGCTATTACATATTAGTATGGAACTATAAGCGAGTATTTGTTCTCTGTCAATAATATCTAGGAAACCAGCACCGTTAAATCTACCTATTAACAATGATTTTAGATCTTGCTCTTTCTGTGTCATGTATTATTTTATTTTTCTACAGATGACCAGTTCAAGAAGGAGATTAGTGTTGAAGGGCAAAGCTACCTCCTGCTGATCAGAGAAGAAGCGGGGGCACCAGATGCCAAGGTAATTGCTGCTTGAGATGTGCTGCATGATGGACCACCTACTGGCTATTGCTCTGGCAGCAGAATATTTCAGCTGTACCATAAAATACACACAATATTAATGCTTTCTGCTGCCTGGCTTGTCATACAGCCTGATTCAGAGCCTGCTCGTGAATGCTTGTTTTTTTGGCGAACTGATCTTGGAATCCGGGAAATAGCAAACGCTTATATCATTCACAGCCGCGTTCCGAGAAAAGTTTGTTCATGCGCAAGTGGGCGTATTTGCTTTGCGTACACATACGGTTTAGCCGAGCATTTGCGGTATTTGCAGCCAAAGTACTTTCAGAAGCTGAGTTTTTACCTGTTTTTGGATGTAACTTGCTGTGGAGCCCATTGTTCTCGGCGTGCCGCGTCCTTGCGTGGCTTTCCGGTGCACGCCTTTTTTTGTTGTAACCAGCTATTTTAATGTGCTTCCCGCCATCACCCACCACTCTACCCATGGTAGTCTGCAAGTCCTTGCACATACTTACCTTTCTTCCCCTGCTTGCATCTAGGGCATCCCATGTAGACTGCATGTCTTTGCACATACTTACCTTCCTTCCCCCTGCTGGCATCTAGGGCATCCCAAGTAGTCTGCATGTCCTTGCACATACTTACTTTTCTTCCCCCTGCTGGCATCTTGGGTATCCCATGTAGTCTGCAAGTCCTTGCACGTACTTACCTTCCTTCCCCCTGCTGGCATCTAGAGCATTTCATGTGGTCTGCAAGTCCTTGCACATACTTACCTTCCTTCCCCCTGCTGGCATCTAGAGCATTTCATGTGGTCTGCATGTTCTTGCACATACTTACCTTCCTTCCCCCTGCTGGCATCTAGGGCATCCCATGTAGTCTGCATGTCCTTGCACATACTTACCTTCCTTCCCCCTGCTGGCATCTAGAGCATCTCATGTGGTCTGCATGTCCTTGCACATACTTACCTTCCTTCCCCCTGCTGGCATCTAGAGCATCTCATGTGGTCTGCATGTTCTTGCACATACTTACGTTGGTACCTTGGTTGCCATGTCGTCTGCTTCTACCCACTGTTACTTACCTCCTACTTCAGTCACCTTCTATTTTGGTGTAGTTTTACACCGTTGTTTGTATTGTTTCCATTGGCTTTACACGCCATCATGCAGCATATAACTTTAAAACTATTGTTTTATTAAAAACCGTTTTTATTAAAACTTATTTGTATAAAAAAAATATAACTATTGATTTTTTGCTAAAATGTATTCTTGGACCAACATGGTACCTGCAAAGAGAAAAAAATATAAATTAGCACTTGTTTTTCCACATGTTTGCCTGTACATGCACACATATTTTTACATACTTACCCAAACTGGTTGACACTTTTAGGGGGGTCGCCCTCCTTCACAGCGCCATCCCTTCTTAAGGGTCTGTAAAGGTAAAGAACCTGAGTTAGTATTTATGGGCCTGGGTTGTCTGTGTAATGCTTGGGTAATATTCTGCTTCACTGGCTTGACACCCACCTGAGTTTTGAGCCGCGTCTCAGGTAGCCTCATCGCCACTCACCCTCACTCACCCTCTGATGAATCTGTAGGGACAGAGAAGCACAATGCCCAGCAGTTAGCATACATGTTATTAGACTTTACATGCAGCACAAACTGTGTGTTTTTTTGGGTATTGGCCTACCGGAGTGTGCATGAGCTGTGGGTGACTCCAAGTCCAACACACTCTTCAGTGGGCTCCATGGCTGGTGGTGGTGCTGCCTCAGAGGAGGAAGAAGACATTGGCAGGGTTCGGGTCTGTCTTACACCCACACCCTGTCTTCTGGGCCCCACTGGTCAGACGCCTCGCCTTTGGGTGGGCTTGATCCGCAGCCAGAACTCCCCAGCTACAAAAGAAAATATAAAAAAGAAAATCTAATTTTATAAAACATGTTACTCATTACCCTGATTACCCATCTTCCCTGTTGTACATCCACTTCCCTGGGAAGTTCTGGCAGTAGAGCCTCCACACCCAGGGCCACTTTTCCGTCCGACCAGTGCTGCATTATTTGGATGAAGGTGTAAGGCGACGTCCCCCCGCCACTTACATGGGCCGCCACTTACTCTGCTAACATCCTCTTTTCATGTGTGTTCGGCTTGAATTCATATTGTTGCCCCATTAAAGTCTGCAACAACAAACAGATGTGCATTGTTGACTTATGTCCTGTGTTTAGGTCAACTTTAGCTCCACGCCCCTGCCCCTTTATGTAAATTTTTGGGACACTGCAACCACCCAAGCCTCTAGTGTATACCAATACTAACTAATCCTGCTCTCCCATCCCACAATGGTAGGGGATTGCAAGTGCAGACACACTTAGGCCAAAAGGTGTGCCTACCTCTCCACTCCACTACTACTGTTGGATAGGGCTCACTGACTGCAGTGCCAGCTCTCCCATCCCACATTAGTAGCAGACTGCAAGCACATGCATGCACGTAAGTGGAGAAAAACATAACATTCAAGAAAAGAAGAGTCCTCCAAATGCTGGTGAATGCTTTGACCTGCACGGCTCTGGTTGCCAGCATACTGATGTCCAGGAATCTCTGGAGCAGAAGCAGAGGTTGTCTCCTCCAAATATGCCACCAGCCTCTCACTTAAGGCAAAGTTATGCAGGCTGATGCACGCCATGATCATTTTCACAACCTTCTCTGGATTGTATTGAAGGGCGCCCCTTGTGTGGTCTAGATAGCAAAATCTGGCCTTCAAAAGCCTGAAAGCATGCTCAACTACAGCCCAAGTGCGGTGGTGGACCCCATTATAAGCCTTCTGGCCAGGTGTCTGGGGCCTTAAGAAGGGGGTCAGGAGCCAGGGCAGCAATAGATAACCTTGGACTAAGCATTTCTAACTGGAACAGTGAGACGGGGGACATTCAAAGAGAGGCATGAGCACAGTCAAAGTGATGGAAGGCAGGGAGACCAAATGGCTAACACAAGAAACTTGGACCAATTATGAAAAGGGGGTACATAACAGAAAAGAAAAACACATCACAAATGCAACATAAACAATAAACAGGCAGATCCACTCCAGCAATAAACAGCCTAACCTGCAAGCCAACCTCCAGTCAGCTCGCCACTCTCAAAACGTGTGTATAAACCGGAACGCCTCAAGATAAATGCACCAAGGAGCCAGGGAAGCCGGCCAAAACACTGAAAAAGCAAAGATCCGGCTCCATGACGCATTGGACGTTAAGAGAGTAGCCCATCTTGCGGTTTCTGAAAAGGAGCCACATATAAAAAAGGGTCACTAGCCTGGCAACAACAAATGGACAGCAAAGTAAAACAAGGGCCAAATGGGGCACAGGGAAGCTGTTTGGGGGGAGGGGAAGCTAAGAAATCCTCAAGAAAGGAAAATGGGCTACAAAGAGGAGCTATGTGGACCTAAACATATCGAAACCTATACTCGTGAGCCACTCGGGGAACCAGGACCACATGTGTACTGTTGATGGTGCCCATGATACTTTGCATATTCAGAATGTTGAAAAAACCCAACCTCACCGCATTCCAGGCTGCCATGCTGTCATGTAAAGAGATGTATTTCTCCTGCAGGACAGCCATGCGATGGAGGATTTTAGTCAGGGCGTGGCTTAGCGAAGGCTGGGAAATGCCAGCTGACAGTGCCCCTAGCCTCTGGAAGGAGCCATTCACCAAAAATTGAAGACAGCCAACCAATTTGGTCATATCTCTAATTGCATGACCCTTTCTTGTGACGGGGCCAACTATGGGCACAACTCTGAGAGATGTTGGGGAAGCACCCAGAGTGCTTCCCCTCTGAGGGTTAGGCGTGCTCCTGCTCCCAGTCCTTCAAATAGGCTGAGCATGGGAGCTCACCACAGACTGCAGGGAGACCATACCCGTGAATATGGTGTGTTACCTCAGAAAGGTCTGTGTGGCGGTTCCCGGGGGGGGGGGGGGGTTTACACTGAAATAGGGACGTCCCAGGGGTTGTAAGTTGCCCGTCTGTATTTTAGGTGATTTTTTAGACCCCTCACCGCCACAGAAAATTGGAGTCTAAAAGTCCAGGTATCCCTAGGCGCGCTCCCCCGCCCATTTATTAGGATAGTCCACATGCAGGGTGGCGTGCCCTCCACAGGGAAACCCGGGATGTGGCTGGCGCAGCTCCCTATGCCGATAGTGAATCTAAAACAACGACTTTATGTCCCATATTAGTATACCCGGCATAAAGCACTGTTTGGATAAGTGCATGCACCATGGGAAAAGGTGACTGCAGTGGGTTTCAAACAACAGGCCTTTAGGATGCCCATAGGGCAAGGATAGTGAAAATGCTGGTGATTGGTCCACTTTAAAGTGGAACAAATCCTGCAATGCCCCGTGAACCCACCCCCTTCCTTTCAGAGACCAGAGCAAAGAGACAGCGTGGGGGTGACACCACAGCAGGTTAACTGGCCAGGAAATCCCTTTAAAAGGAACAACATTAATTTGTGAATGTTGTTCCTCTTTAACTGTATGGACATCTAAGATCAGGATGCCCCAATGATGGTGGTCAATAGGAATTTAAAGTACTAGTATTATTTTCCTAGATTATTGGTATGGATGAGGATGTTTTAAACCTGATCTAGTATTTCCCAGTGACAGATTGCCTATTGATTTGGCCTTTTTGCATTCTGCTTCTCAGTTTTCTAACTGGGTGGATGGCGTCATCTTTGTGTTCAGTCTGGAGAATGAGGCAAGTTTTCAGGACATCTTTCAGTATTATGCTCTTCTGGCCAACTATCGCAGTGTGTCTGATGTTGCTGTGGCACTGGTGGGCACTCAAGGTAAACATTTTTACATTTTATTTGTGCTGTGAGTATGTTTCTTTTAATATAGCATTATTGTCCCTTTGTTGTTATTTTATTGCTGATAGTTTAATAATTTTATATTGATTGTTCACTTTGGTGGGGCGGGATAGTCAACATTTTCATAAGCAAAATTGATAAAACTAAAATCTTAGTAAAACTTTATTTGACTGATTCTATATATTTTATTTGACTGATTCTATATATTTTTGAAATCTCAGGATATATATATATATATATATATATATATATATATATATATATATATACGGTATATATATATATATATATATATATATATATATATATATACTTATTATTCACTGTTTATACTAATATATACTTGAGCTAACTCATGAGAGATCTTCTGCCTATAAAAATATATCTCACTTGATTTTCATCAAGTGCTACTTTACATTTTCTAAATGCCTGGAGTATGGGTACATATGGGATGTCAATCACCTAAAATGGTGTTAAAATGCACAATACAACCATTTAAACTTCATGAAAACGTACTTAGATAGTTTTGATCACCCTTTAGGTCTGTTTTGTATTTATCATGAAATCCAGGCTTGGGTTAGGTATACATGGCAGCAGATCTGGTTGGGTACATATCAGCCTGCAGCCTTGCCAAGTACCACCTGATATGACCTCAAAGACCACTGGTTGGGAACCCCTGCTTTATGCAAGTTTTTTTTTTATTCACAGGATTTTTTGTTAATTTACGTATACTTGTTATCTCACTTTTCTATTATCTTTTTAACTCTTAGGAGTATAGAAACATCATCTTTGAGTTAAAAAGATACTGTATGTGAGTAGTTCAGATTCAGAAAGGTTGAGGGACTTTTGGCACATCAAGCTCATTGACATGCTTATTTTAAGGGACAGAACAGGCAATTACAATAATGAGCTCATCTGAAGCCTGTCACATTTGCTTCTCCTCCATTTTTTGTAGGACACCTTAGATGCTGTAGCAGGTCTGGAAAGTTTCAATTTCATTCCTTACATAATTTGTATCAGGATTGTATAATAATACATTGTCCAACAATGTCTTGTCCAACAATGTCTATAGCCAGGATTACATGAAAATCCTATATGTTGCTAGAGATATGACTTCACCTCTCTGTTTTTCTTTTCAGATAAAATCAGCTCGAACAACCCGAGGGTGATTGAAGATGTGCGGGCTAGAGGCCTGTGCAATGACATGAAGCGTTGTATGTACTATGAGACGTGTGCCACCTATGGGTTAAACGTGGATCGAGTGTTCAGTGAAGGTAAGACCCAAGTGTCACTGGACAGGAACTCAATCTGTGTTTTTCCAACATAGCAAGGCTGTACACAAGCTACAAGAATAATTCTCCCTACTCCCTTAAAGTTCTTATGTTTTCTTGAAAAAGAACAAAGAATTGCAAGGGATTTGTGTTCCTTACACTGATCACAAGTGATCAAAAGTGCAATGAAATCAACTGATTTAAATAAAATGCCAACGTAAGCAAAGCAAGTACTGAATCCACCCCTTTCAGTTAGTATTTAGTAGATATACCTAGAGTTTCTCATTTACAGAAATTCATTTAAACGGGAACAAAATCCGCCCCTAGAGTCTAAAAGACTAGGAGCACTAGGAGAAAGCTCTGCATAGGGGCAGGTCCTGGGGAACCCCCCCCCCCCCGGTTGGCGTATAAACACAGGTGACCGCACACTGTGGCAGAGGGGCCTCTCAGTTGCACACAGAGCCGGCATACTGCAGACATTCAGTGTGAGTTCCTGGGATGAGGTACTGTGTGTGAAGTGGCAAGACCGGGGGAAGGGGGGTCACATCATGGGGTATCCTGATTTGGAATAAGGTTGATCTGAGAGCAGGTCAGTGAAGGGGGGATCTGATTATCTTTAATAGAGCCTCTCCATTCTCTATACACTAAATAGTTCACAGGGATTTATCAAACAAACTAAATAGTCTTAAAGCAGAACTTTAGTCAGCTATGACCCCCGCCCTGCCACCCTACCCTGGTGCTGAGGCAGGACCGAGGGATTACAAAGAAAAAAGCCCTTACCTTCTCCAGGCACCAGCGCCACCATCTTGGATGAAAAGCCCAGAGACGCATGCCCTGGCTCCATGCATAGTCCCGCACACATGGACCCGGGGGGATGCAGCTTTGTGTTTTTTCCTGTGTTGGCCGTGGGAGACCGGGAGGACAGCGCGGGCCCCTGGATAAGGTATGGGTGTTTTTTTTTCTTTGTAACCCCCCACTGTCCTGCCTCAGTGCAAGGGTAGGATGGCAGGACAGGAGGGGGATTATAGTTGACTGAAGTTTGTATTAAGAATATAGATAGCCTCTCCAATTATTGATGGATTACCCTCTAAATCTAACACCATAAGCTACACCAACTGGTAGACTCTCAGAAACCCCTACCTTTCTAGTTGAGAGTTCACTGGCATATAAATGACACCAGGACAAGAAAAAGTAGACACATAACATCCTGTGGGAACAGAGAAATCCCGAGTGAGATGGAGAGCGCATGATATCTTCTTGAATTGGCCCCCTAAACTTGGAATCTTGAGATGATAAAAATAAATGGTATTCAGCCTACTGTATATAGTGATTGCATCAACATGACAGGGTGAAAGATGGAGAGTTACAGAGTTGCAAAAAACATAAGGTGCGTAGAGGGCTGAGATCTCCTAGTGGTCTTGTATTTACCAGTTAACCTACTGTAACAGTCTTCAATTATTACACTGTGGAGCCTATAGGTTGGCTGATTTTAGATGTCCTGGTCCCACCTATGTACTATAAATATAGTAATAGTTTTGTGATTATTATTATTTTATGGTTGCTGATAAAATGTGGCAAGCTCTCCACCACATGTGGGAGAGCTCATCACCTTATGTTGCCTGCGTGAAACATATTTTTGCACTTAAAGGAGCACTATCACGAAATTGTGCAATATTAAAAATCCGTATAAACACTTTAACTAATAAGGGGAGGGGTCACTTATACACACCAACTGAATAAAACTCCCGCCAATCTTGTGGTTTTCTTCCCTTGGTAGGAATAAAATCCCCGGTTTACAGGTTTAGTCTATGAGGGGTGACAGAGTCTGTCACCCGAGATGTCCTCTTCCTTCCATTAAAATAAAAAAAAACAAGCTTGGCTGGATATTTCTCGATACCCGGTGTATAAGTGACCCCTCCCCCCTTCACCCAGCATATTTATATGGAATTTTATCATTGGGCCATTTTTCCGCGATAGTGCTCCTTTAACCCTTTCAGTGCCAAGCACGTAGATTCTACGTGCTCGCTTCCACTCCACTTAAGTGCCAAGCACGTAGAATCTACGTGCCTGACTTTCCCCCCTGCTAGTTAAAAAAATAAAAAATACTCACCTGACCCCTCGTTGGATCCGGCCGGATCTCCTCTTTAATTTGGTGCCATCCGATCCCCCGTGGGAATACCCCCGGAATACCCCCCCCCCCCCCCCCGCTTCGGCAGCAGCTGCTAACTGTAAAAAAAAAACAAAAAAATTAAAAATGACATTTACTTACCTGAGGCCGTGCTGTCTCCCGACGGGTGTCCTCTTCACTGGGGGGGCCTCCGATCGCCCCCCCAGCCTCTTCCGTGGCAAGGAGAGGGTAGAAATTGCCCTCCCCCCACTTCCTGGAACGGGTCTGCTAGCCCCACCCCCTGGGGGCAGGGCCGGGCGACATCATTGTGATGTCAGCAGCAGCCCTCTTAATGCCGACACAGAGAATCAGTCTGCTCGAGTGCCTGGAGGAGAGCAGATGGGAAGGAGGAGAGGGCTGAGATCGCCCCCCCCTCCCCAGGCTCTCTCTTCCAAACACCCGAGCAGACTGTCATCGCAGATCGCCGGGGGACACAGGATCGGAGGTGAGTAAAGTAAAAAATTGATTCTTCCTTTTTATTCTTTTTTAGGGAAACTTTGTGCAACCAAAGAATACATTGAGGGATTACTTCCAGAAAACTAAGCCCACATAAACAAGCTTGGTGCGCCTAGAAAGCTTGAGGTGTGTACTTCCAGAGAATATAGTTTGTGGGGGGTATTTAAAATGTAAATGGTTGTTTTTCTGGAAAAACTGCAAGGTGCGCATAGCGCATAGCGCAGTTGTATTTTATCTGAAAATCTCCTAAAGCTCTGTTTCAGTTTGGGGGAGTCTCCTGAGCAGGAAAGGGTGTCTATCAATACATATGTGGTACCGCTGTGACTGGGAGAAAATAGGGTTTCGCACGCAATAAAATTTTATTGACAAACATATTTTTTATTACAAAAAAACACTACAAATTGCAAAAAATAGATTTTTTTTTATTTTTTTTGCACATATTTCACCAAAAAGTATTGAGAATACACTAAAAAAAGGCCAAACAAGAGATTTCATGTTGAAGCCCAGACTCTTGAAAAAAACAATATATCATTTTCCTGGGAAATCCCTGGAAATCCTTTCAAAAACCACAGTTGAACATGTGTAGTGCAAAATAGTGAAACATGGTCTGGCAACAGAGGGCGACAAAAGCTGCAGGTAGGCTGGCAGCGAAAGGGTTAATTATGTTTCAGATGAAGAAATTATGGACCAACAAAGCTAGCTACACGGGCCAACACAATCTCCAGGGTTGTAACCACAGGGAGTGTAAGCGATGCTACAGTACCAGGGCCAAGAAGGTCAGGGGGGGCCCCATCATTGTTGCTCTTTTACCTTATTTATCATATTTGTGCTCACTTGGCATCATTTAGAGAAAGGAAGCACTATTTGTCTCTGTTGTTTCAGTCTTTAGTTGCCAAGCTGAATCCAAGTGAGTTAAAAGATAGTTTACTGTATGAGCCTTGAAAGGGCCCCAATTTCTGTTTTCACTAGAACTCAATTACATTTATCTATGCCACTGACAATCTCTCACACGAGATGTATTGTAGAGTTTATCACATTTTTTTGAATAACCACAATGTTGTGTAAAGTCCACCTGTAGGATAAAAAAACAGCTTATATACTGTACCTGAAGCCCCCCTCCCCTCCCAAACTTAAAGGAGCACTATCATGAATTTGTGGAATATTAAAAACCCATATAAACATGTTGGCTAATGAGAGGAGGGGTTACTTACACACCTGAACTGAATAAAACTCCCGCCAAGCTTGTGGTTTTCTTCTCCTGGCAGGAATAAAATGCAGGGGTGACATAACCTGTCACCTGATTTCCTCTTCCCTCCATTAATAAAAATAAAAAAAACATATAAGTGACCTCTCCTCTCACCATCCAACATATTTATATGGATTTTTATTATTGGACCATTTTTTCGCGATAGTGCTCCTTTATATCCTTGCAGTGCAGACTTATGAAATGCTGCAGGCTTCATTACTGACAGAGGGAAAGCCAAACTATTAGCTCTTCTCAGGATAGCCAGCGGAGTCCACAAATGGATATTAAAGACAGCTTTATTGAACACTGCAAATGCCAAGATAATGAAGTATCTAGACTTTCCATGTCTAAATGTACTTATGCATGGTAAGTCACTGTATATATATATATATATTATAAATAAGTAAGGCATGAAAGTCAGTTGAGCAAAATGTGTAAATACAGTTCACCATGTGATAATCATACACCCTCGCATGCACTTTTGCTATAATGAGAATTATGCCTTGTGATACACTGCAATTAATGGGTTTAAATGTTGGTTTATGTTCACAGTTGCTCAAAAGGTCTTAGCTCTGAAGAGACAGCAACAGCTCCTGTCATGCAAGTCATTACCCAGCTCCCCAAGTCACTCTGGCAGTTCTACACCATTGTCAGTACAGGTATTCAATTTTTTTTTAATTAATTTTTGGGAATATTATGATTATTTTGTAATAGGTAGGGACTTATATTGGATTGATTTTTTTGTTTTTTAAAAGCTGCCACTCACTAGTAACTGCATGAATCCTATATTCTGTATAAAGCCAGATAAATCTTAACTGGTATAAGGTCGGCCAAGCATGTAGATATGTAACGTCACCCTTCCCAGCAGTATATGGTGTTAACACTATTGTCAATCAAGAACAGATAACCAGGAAGAGCCGACTATGACGTGATATCAGCAGAGGAGCATAGCAGTAATTGGCTCTTGTATACCACCTTGAAGGCAATTAAAAAAAGAAATTCATCAGCAGGTCCATTGGTATTGAGGGACTTGTTAGATAATTCAGTCAAATCATTGGGACATGAACGGCTACGCTCAACATTGATTGCCAATGTTAGTGCATGTGATCAGTCAATAGCATTAGCAGATGCCATTAGCAGATGCCAGAAGCAAGGCTGTATTTAGGGTTCACTTTAGGCAATCTTCATACCAAAGCACACCCAAAATGTACTTAAAGTGAGTGCACCATATAACATCATGGACCAAAGCAGGGGATTGATGACAAAAGTATAAAGGTGGTTTGGCTTACATATTTCTATTGAAAATGGTACCTGTTTAGGAGGTACTGAATGGTTGCCACATACCCATGCACCCTCCCGACTTTGAATTTTTGGGCCTAGTGCAAGAAAGTATGTGACAGTACTCTCAACTGATTCAGAAAGGCATTTTTTTGTTTGTGCATTTTATGCCCTCATAATCTCACGCTAGTGCATAATATAGGCAAGGTTCTCCTGAAGAATTCTTATGGTATCAGTGGTCTGGCTATTGTTTTGTTACAGTTTTTTGTAACATGCGGGGGCATAACAATTCTTTTTTGTTACAATAAAAACTTAAGAGCATCTGAAAAATCTTCACCCTTCTAAAAAAAAAAAAAAAATACATGATGCAGCATGATGTGCCAAGTTTAACGGAGGGCTCAGTAGCCAAATTGCTGCCCCCCTGGTCTTAGTAATTAACAGCCCTTATGCCCTTCAGCACAAGTCTGGTGTTGAACAATGGACTTTAATCACCCCCTGACCATTTAGAATTCGGCTAATGGGGGTAATGAGGCCCTTTGAACAGGTATAGAGGTCCATTTGATGATGCCCACAGTGGTGTCTATTGCAGTCACCTCACCAGTATCTGGATTGAAGGGGGACACAGGTCCCCTCTTCTCTTGTCTAGGGTAATGAAGTTGGGAAAGCAAAGCTTTTGTATTACCAACTCCCCCATGTGACTCTTATGTCATTGAAGGGTGGGGGCATGGGCCTCCCCCCTTCATGCCTCTCCCTTCCAGTGTCATAGATGGTCATATGAGGGGAATGCACCAAGGCTCAATCTCTATAGTATAAATGCTTCTCATCCCAGCTGCTGGCATTTCTCCTGGCTGAAAGCCAAGATGGAAGTGGGGGTACCTTAGTTCCCCAGTTCAAGAGATTACAGTGGGGCATCTTTATTAGACACTGGCATTGAAGATCCCAGTGCTGGAGCAGGAGGAAGTATCCAACCCGGCGGAACAAGAAGAGGACTCCTTCTGGTGGAGGACATAAGGAAAGAAGACATAGATCGGTAAGTACTGTTTTATTTAGAGTATTAAATATTTATTTGGTTGTCACGTCTTATTTTTTACTACTGCTTTCCAGGGAACTCCTATATCAGTAAAAAAAAAAAGGCTCTTACAGCCCCCAAAAAGTCACAACATGCATGCTGTCATTCATTGGATGCAATAGTAAAAATTAAAAGCTCACATGAGAGACACTAAAATTCATGTCTGACATCTTGCATAGGTGTTTGGGTGTTATTTTTAAGTTACTCTGACACCCAAACAATTCTCCTATTGCAAGTGGAGACGAGAGTTCTAAATGACACTCTCGCCCCCTGCTGAATCAAGCCTTATATTACCAACATGAGTCAGGCTCATCAACTCCATGTATTTTCATCCTAGATATTTTTTTAGAGTAACTTTATGGAGACAGTGGTGGGATACAAATTAAACGTCCACATTCAATCCTAGGATAGAATAAATCACAGAGCTTGATTTGTTCTTGAGCTTGTTTTTCTATCCTAGGTTTGAACGTGGACTTTAATTTAATAGTGCTGCTTTTTACCAGACTCTATGTCACAGAGTAGCTTCTATATGAGAAGGGAATTTTGAGATTGAAGTTTTTGAATTCATAGAGCACGGAATCATCAACTTTAATTGTTCACAAACTGTAAAGTTTTGTCCTGAATTGAAAGTATCATTAATTTATGTGCAGACTAGCAATGGAGGACCAGGAAATGACTACTCATCTTCATTGCCATCTACACCGAACATCAGCCACAGGGAACTGCGCAGTGAGGTGTCTATCGCAGTCAGCACACCAGGATCACTTCACCGTGGTGCTAAACGTCGCACAAGCCTTTTTCCAGTAAGTTTAAAACTTTTAAAGGTTTATACACCAGATCAGTATTGATATGTATTAGGCAGTGTCCAAGTCTTTGTATCTCACTGTGGCCAATAAGCACAAGGGGTTGGGGGGCATCTTGGAGGCAGCAGTTCCCTTGTGAATGAAGACTTGATGGTGGGGAAATCAATATCAGGACACGTTTTGACAAATTGGAATAAGAACAATTAAGGGAGGTAAGTTACATATTCTTTTACTTTTTACTTTGTGCATGGACAGACCTTTTGAGAGACAGACACACAGCTAGCCTAACCTTTTAACATTTTTCATATTATATAGTTGCAGTGTCCTATATGATATCTGAAGGTAAACTGAGGTCAGTTTGGAGTTCCTAAGGGAGATTTAAATGGGCAGAAAAACAAAACAAAAAAAGGGCCTTATTCATGAAGGGATAGCGTCAGGTAGTGCCCTGTAAATGAGAGGTAGCAACAGGTAGCGACAGGTGAACGCCGGACACGGCACGCAATTACACATTTATCAAGCAGAATCTGTTGAGCGACTTGGATAACGCCATGTAGCATCCGATTTATCATTTTCCCAGCCTTAGCGAACAGCGCCGGCGTTCAGACTTGCAGAACGCCAGTTATGACCTGTCGCTCTCCCATACATTTCAATGGACGTTCATTTATTTCTTTTTAAACAGGGTTTTTGTTTTTTTGTTTTGTTTTTTTAAAATCTCAAATAATGTTGTGACCTCTTCTGCCATAGAAAAAGCCATATTTTCAATTATTTTTCATGTTTTATATATTTATGCAGAATTGACATTACAGGTCTGGCATTAATGTGTTCATGTCACAATGTTATAACAATGTAATTCCATATGTTTTCGCTTTGTTACTGGTGGATACATGCTAAAAACATACTATAATCAAACAGCCTCCGGCGCTCTGGGATTCAGAGAAGCATTTTTGAGCGCCGGAGTTGTGTGAGGCTGTTTTTTTGATGAATATGTTGTGAGTCGGTCGCACTGACCAGTCACTAACATGCGCTCCCATACAGCGCTGTACTGGTCAAATAGCGACTCCTCACAATGTATTCATCATTGCTGCACAACCAGTCGCTAACATGCGCTCCTATACAGTGCTGTACTGGTAAAATAACGACTCCTCACAATGTATTCATCATTGCTGCACAGCGACTGAGTCGCTATGAACTAGCGACCCACGGCCGAGCACAGCGATTCATGGGCCTCCAGCATCACTTCCAGCACTGCTCCACCTCTGCATGCGCACCAGTTATAATGGAAAGGCTGCCGTCAGGCCTAAAAAGCCAGGAGGGAGCGGACAGCAGGAGGCGCAATTCCTATCATTCATGATTCATTATGGGGCATTCAAATCTGTAAAAAAACCCTGATGGAAGGCGAGCCCCTGCATGTACCATGGGATCACTGCATCGAGGTCAGGGCAAACAGGCACATTCACTCTGTGAAGCATACCAAAACCTGGAGGGGGGGGGGGGGGTGAAAATCCTAGCATTTGGTTCACTTTAATATGCAATATTTGAAAATAAAGCTTAAATGCAATCCTTATTCAATCATTATTTTAAAGACCTATTTTAAGAAAGTGTATTGATAGTGCCAAAGCTCTTCTGCCAGTACTACGAGTGTCCTCACTCATGGGAGCAGTGGCCATCTTTCTGTGACCCTGACTGGAGATATTTTTCAAGCTGGCAGGGATGGAATGAGGAACCAGATTGTAGGGCTGAGGTCAGTTACTTACAGCCGCTTCCAGCTGCCACTCTGCTCTCCTCCTACCATCACAAGTTTGGTTTCCCATTGATTTCAATGGGAACCAGGGTTTGGATTTGGCAAGTTCGGCCATTCAAACCAAGATTTTGATCAAAGTTTGGCCTAACTTGCCAAACCTGGATCTAGGTTTGCTCATCTATATTTATTGAATCAGGGCCCAAGTCATGTAGAGCTGAAAATCAACAGATTACAAGACCTGTTTTTACCACTATTAGGTATTTTCAGAAATTATGTTCTTCACTTTAGATAAAAGTTCCGTTTCATCTCTTTGCTGCTTCTGTTAAATTCATATGCAATTGCATTGTTATCCTATCCGGTAAATCACAGCCCCATGTAAAGGAATGCTGCTATAATACTGAGAAGGAAAATGATGCTGTCTGTCTTGTGTTTGGTGTTGTCAGTAGAGATATAAAAAAAAACAAAAAAACATTTTGTGCTTTGCAGACCAGAAGAGGTAGTGACATGGAAAAGAGGAGTTTTGACAGTCGTGGTGATCCCATCAGTGGCGGAAGAGCTCTGCCAATTAAACAGGTAAATATACCCCTCCAAAAGACTCTTTTGTACATGCCACACTGGATCAAGTACCTACAATGCCAAACTGTAGATAAGGATGATAGATAACTTTGATACATAGAGAGTGATGTTTAATAAAATGTGAACAATTATATTGTTAAGCCTACAGGGGTGTTATATTCTAATTTGGGGAAGATCTCTCTGTTTGGAAGATTTCCGCACTTTACTGTATGTAGAGGACTTGTTCATCTCTGCATCAGGTCAAGCCAGCTTTATCCATAGTGATGCGCTTCAGATCTGCTCTGAAGCTAGATTCGACCTGGATCTTGCTGTTTCAGTCCCCATCTTGGACACCAGATTTTCTGGCATGCCACACCAATGCTGCCAGGTAACATGCTGTCCATCACTACCCTGTGAACTGATATAAGGGTTGCTTGGACTCCATACCAGTTCACAAACAGTTAAAAATAAAGAAAAATTCAGTTTTGGAAAAAAAAATAAGAACTCGAAAGTCACCATTTTTCCTTCATGTGTCCTCCACCGAGTGGAATGATATCTACAGGGCAGCCAGGTCGGGGGCTCCTTCTTGGTCTAGCGGGCTGTAATCTTCTTGATGCTATTGCAGTCCTCTGCCGACATCTGTAGTCTGGATGGAGGATGAGACTCCATCAATGACTCACTTGAGGGGAGGGACATGGAGGGAGATTCTCTGAAAAATCCCCCTCCATGTTTCCTCCTCTCTAGTGACATAAATAGTCAATAACACTGTATTTTTTAATTGTTTGTGAACTGGTAAGGGGTCCAAGGGAGATGCTGTTCCCTGTTGCCAACCAGCACCACATCTGACCATGTCTTGCGCCTCTGTCCCCTGCTGCTAAGCATTGCTATCAAGGTTAGCTAGCTCTACAACTGCTACTTACTGACAACCTGGTTAAAGTGGACCAACACCCACGGGTGATCGGCACCCGGGAATCTATAAGATTCCCGGGCCGATCACCTCCCTCCCCGCGGGACATCCGAGATTGGGAAGTCCCGCGGGGTGAAACCCCCCCAAAACCCCCAAACCCCTCTAGGCGTGCGCGCGCCAGCGCAGGCCGCCAGTGAATGGCCGGCGCGGGCGCGCGCGCGTCAAGAGGGACGCGCGGGAGGCGGCGGCGGAGGAGCCGCTTGTCCGCGGCTGTCAAATCCCTTGTCCGTCGGCGCTGGGAGAGGTGAGTTTTTAGGGTGATCGGGGGGGTTTCACACAGCGGGGCACCCTGATCGGGGGTGCCCCACCGAAGTGGACCAAGACCCAGGATAGTCAAAATCCTGGGTGTTGGTCCACTTTAAGACCTGCTTGTGCCTTCTCCATGGTCATAGACTCAGAATCATGGTATTTAGTCCTCACTATACACTGTTTCTGTTTTTGGTATGGCATTACAGTTGGGCTGATGGGAAAAAGCTCCACAGCTGATAAGTACAAAATAAGTTTAAAGTAAGTATAAAATAGGTACTAAAAAGGCAGCTGAATTAATGCAGTAGGTTGAATGGCACCTACAAAGGTAGTAAGATGGGGGCCCAGTTTTGTTCTTGATCCAGGGCCCCACATCTTTTACTTAAACGCTAGAGGGACAATGTACACAAGAGTTAATGTAAGCCTTGCTGTGCGCAGATTATTGTCCCCTCCGGTTCACGCTCATTTCCAAGCATTTTATTAGCTAATGCACTACCGGCACAGTATTGCGGTAAATGACAAACACCCACTCAGCCTCTCGGGAGCGAACACCTTAATTGTTACAGTTCTTCTCAGCATAGCATTGCAAATGAAGGAGTATGCTAGAACGCAGTGGAGAGCTTTATTTTTTTCTTTTATGGAGAAGTGACCTGCTGCTTTTTGTAGGAAGAACTGCCGCAAGTAAAACCCACACACATTACCATTGAATCTTTCCATGAAGCCAGCGAAAGGCATTGTCTGCCAGGTCGCAATGTACTGATACTTCTTCTGAGCTGGAGAGGAAAGCAAGGTTTCTATGGGGGCGTGAGATGGCAAAAGCGTCAAGGAGAAGACAGGATATCTACTAAGTGCCTATTTATTTTAGGAAGCATCAAAGTAAAAAGGATAAAGTGTGACAGATAAAAGCTAATGGAATAGAGAACTTAAAAAAATCATAAGCTTAAAGTGGACCAACACCCAGTGGGGATCGGCCCGGGAATCTATAAGATTCCTGGGCCGATCAGATCCCTCCCCGCGGGGCATCCGAAATCAGGATGTCCCACGGGGTGAAACCCCCCAGGAAGCCCAGAAACCTTACCTTAACCCCATTCCAACGGCGCATGCGCGGGCCGCGCTTCCCTCTAGCAGGACGCACCCACGCCGGCCGTTTGTGATTGGTCGGCGCGGGCGTGCTCCCTGATAGAGGGAAGCGCGAGACGCGGCCTCCAGCGCTCAGAGCCGCTGTGGTTGGACGCCGCTTGTACGTGCATACCACAGCGGCTCTGAGCGCTCTGATTGGACGAGCGCCCGCGTGGGAGCGTGGTGAGGTGAGTGTTTCCGGGCGTTTTGGGGGGTTTCACACCCTGATCGGTGTGCCCCACCGAAGTGGACCAAAACCCAGGATAGTCAAAATCCTGGGTGTTGGTCCACTTTAAATATGCATAACGTTCAGAGGCACCTAACCCCCCCCCCCCCTGCTGCACCTGTACCTGCATTTAGCTATACTTACTTACTTACCAGTGGCTGGGTATCCACTAGCTATATAATGAAGTTAGTGCATACCTGTACAAGGACTTAACCATACTGTACTGTTTAGACTGTACTGAGCTTTACCACCACCTGGTGGAGTGGTAATTGCATTTTCTTGTAATCACTTTGATAACAGCCACAGATACTGCCTTAAAGCGAACCAAAACCGACATTTTTAACTAGCATCCCCTGAATTGCTTCCCCCATGGACAGTACCTTTTGCCAATTTTTAATGTTCCTGCTTCAATCAGATGCCAGATAATACCTCCTGTTTTAGCTGTAAAGCTCCGCCTCCTCCATTCATTGCCACTGTTGTTTGTGGCAATGATGTCATTGCCACACCCATGCAATGACTGATCGCCTGCCATCCTACAGAGAGAGAAAGCGTTAAAAAACAATGCTCCAGGTTGATTCAAAAAGCGAAAACATCAATTTCTATAGTTCTACACGCTAAGAAGTAAGTACCGGCAGTTCTTCACGTAATAAATTCCGCAATAAACCTGATTTATATATATTCCATTATTGCTATGAATTTCATTTTCTTGTTTAGCAACAAGGTCATTGCTAAGTGCATCTGTCAATAGGACCTAACAAGTGGTCCGAGCTGATATATTAACCTAGCACTTCACTTACTGGGCCTTTCACATGCTTAAAATGTTGTATTATAAAGCATCCATGTCTTAGGTAGTGCTAGGTATCTCAATGAGAGCCATGTCTTCACATGTACTCATTTACCAGCTTTATCAAGTGATGGGCTTCTGATCTGTACTGAAGCTAGATTCATCCAAGGATCTTGCCGTTTCAGTCTGATTCGCCTCATCCCCCAGATACCAGATCCAGGTCAAATTATCTGGCATGCCATGCGCCAATACTGGCAGGTGGCATGCCGGCCATCACTACCCTGTGAACTGGTACAGGAGTCCCTTGGCCACCTTACCAGTTCCCAAGCAGTTAAAAAAGAACTCCTATCTACCTATCTATCTTACATAACATGGACTGCCTGAAACACCTGAAATGCCTCACTCTTTGTTTTCTTTATGCCTTTTTTATTTTGCAGAGTTTCTTAATGAAACGCAGCGGTAATTCTTTGAACAAAGAGTGGAAAAAGAAATACGTTACACTGACAAGCAATGGAGTGTTGCTTTATCACCCCAGCATTAATGTACGTACATCAAATCTCTGAAAAGAAAACCATGATCCTTACAATAACTAAAGCTAATGATAAAATATATTTTGTTTAAAGATCTTTTAACCCTTTCATTGCTTTTTCCAGTTAAGGTAGCAACAATATGAGGGTGTGTTTTTTTTTAGAGCATGTCAATTTCCTCCCTGGATAATTTGTGGCACTACCATTAATTATTTCCTTATGTGGTATTTTGTGAGCCGTCTCTGGAGTTTTTTGTTTAAGTTTACTTTCATTCATTTGTAACTGTATTTAAGTCTATGTGGTTAAAGGGGAAATAATATTAATACCCCCTCCATTATATTACCTGATTTGGGATACGCCACTGCGGGAAGTGCAGGACAAATGAATGGGGATTCTGCGCAGCAGGTCTTGAAAGTATTAGCTGGCCCTAGAGTCCCAACCAAACATGTTTTGGTCCTCTTCAAACAGCACTCTGTATTTGTATAATCAGGAATATATATATATATATATATATATATCCATTATATATAATATCCACCCTGGAGTCTCATAGGGCAGTGGGGAAGCGCCCACCGGTGTGCTTGGGACTGCTTGTCAGGACTCGGCTAGACTTGTCTGGAGTCTTAGATGATCCTTAAACGAGTGGGCAGGAGCGGATTCAAGCACGCTGATTGGACAGGAGGTTGCGATTTCGCCGTAGGAACTGTGGAGGGGTGAGTTCCTTCAGGCGACCTAGGGGGTTTCATACAACATGGCATCCACGATCGAGGTGCCTCAGGGCCAAGGAAAGAAACCCATGATAGTCAAAATTCTGGGTTTTGGTCCACTTTAATGCCCCTGTTTTGAGTTTCATGTGCCAGCTGCCCTGTGTGAGGTACCCAGGATCCTACCATTTGTTTCTAGAGGCTATAAACTGCCATCTTGGATCCTTTCTGGCAGTACCATAGTTCTGTGAACATTTTATTTTCCAGTGTAATTTATATTTACCAAAGATCCTGAAAGTAATCTTGGAAAACAGCTGTTTAAGCCACTGTACTTGCAGAGACATAATGATCTGTGTGCCTGGCTGTTATCTGTGCCATCTCGCAATCATATCAGATTACATGCTAGTAACTGCGGAGAGCGATAACAAGCCTGACACCATTTCTCAGCAGTATCTCCTGCTGTTCATCACTGGATCATTTTTATATTATCCCAGTAAGTATATCAAGATAAAAAAACATTCAAGAATACAGACACAGTAATGGAAGACATCTTTTCAATATTCAGAGGTTATTTAGGTATGTGTGCAGAGCAGTATTTAGGGTTCATGCTGCCCTAGACACTTTTAGTGCTCACGCCCCCCCATTTACCACGGTATGCATTCTTACCTGAAAAGTACTCACCCATTGTACACCTGCAGTCCTTTTTCTAGCTAGATGACTATTCATGCAGACCTAGTTGCTGTGGCCTCCGTGCTGTGGCTGTTGCAGTGATTTATTTTTGGGGGGGGGGGGGGGGCATAGTTAGTTCTTGTATGCTTGTGCGCATATGGGAATTCTTCCTCCATATTTAACCCATCCATTCAGTGAGTGTACCCATGCCCGGAGCACTGGCACACAAGATCCCACCAGGGCAGTGGAAGATGGGTCCGGGCTTCTGCTGACATTAGGCATGAACAAGGGAGTATATTTTAAAGGTATGCAAATTGGAAGAATTGGAAAAAGAGGAGGAGAATTTTTTTTTTTCATGGAGTGCAAGACTGCTTCAATTTGGGATGCGGTTGGCAGACTGGTGAGGGAAGGTGAAAGTAAATGGGCCTAGTATCAGACTGGCTTGAAGGGGGTATGGATACCTGTGGTTCTGGTTTAAAGCAGAACTACACTCAAAAAATCTAATTGTTGTTCCGCAGCACTACTTCACAGCGTGGCAGAAGGACCCGCTGCGGATCATGCGCCATTAAAATAAGAAACCGGGTGGCAGGATACTCACTACTTCCGGGCCTCTTTTTTTGGCAGCTGCTACACAGCCTATCATAATCGTGGGCAGTGCTGATAGACATCTCGTGGTGACACTCTCAAGTGACCTAGAGAAGCCTATCAGCGCAGCCAGTGGGTGAGCCTATCAGCACTGGCTGCGATTCTGCCCGGAAGTGGAGAGTTTCCCAGCACCCGGTTTTTTATTTTAATGTCTGCAGCCCAGGTCATGCTGCCCTGCTGCCAAGTAGTACTGTGAAATAAAAAAATTTTTGACTGTAGTCCCGCTTTTAAGAGTAACAACCCTCCAGAAATGTCATTATCGTGGTGATTGTTCATCTCAAGAGGCCATCCCGATTTTAAAAGCCCTGCTGTACGATTCCCCCTGGAACGCGTCAAATTATTACTTTGCTGGCGATCCCCTGGTGCTTGTGCAGGCTCTCCTCCAATCAGCAGCTAGTGCTGACATTTCCCCTCCCGCTGTGCACACCTACTCCAAATGCCTGCTGCCGATGCACACGTCAGCTGGGGAAAGTCAGTGTTGCCGTTGTGGCACGCATACTGTATGTGCAGCAGGATCACTGGCGAGGTGAGTATACTACGCAATTCAGGGGATTTCACCCAGTGGGGCATCTCAAATTGGGATGCCCCAGGGGGTCTAAAACACTATAGGGCTAGCAAAAGAGGCCTTTGTTCATCTTTAAAGATGACCAACAGCCAAAAAAGCCTTTTGGTGAGGAAGGGGGGGGCATCTTGTTTTGGGATAACTGCATCTTCCCTACCTGCAGACACACACACACACACACACACACGCTGCAAGGAAGAAGGAAGGTAAGTTGCTTCTGCTGGCCCAGCAACTCACACATGGAGGGGGATATCACTTCCCGCGAGATTGTTCGCAGCTGCGTGAAGCTGGGACTGCACCTAAAGTGGACCTATCAGTGATTTGGCCAACCGTGAAATCTTTTAGACAGGAGAAGATGATTAACTACCCCCAGGGCATCCCTATTTAGCTGGTGCTATACCCCATTGATCGTCCACAAAAGTCACCTCTCGCTAGTCCTACGGGGCATGGGGTCTCATCCTTAGAACCACTGAGTAGTGCTCCAGACCGCAGGGACACCAGTAATGCATTCACTCTTCTATATGCCAAGCCCTGTTTCCAAACAGAACTGTATTTATTAATGTACATGAGATACAGCATTGATTGGACAAGTGTCTGCACATGCACCCTGGGAGAACCGAAAAGGTGAATTTTGAGGACAATCTGGGGGGTTTCACATAGCGTGGCCAAATTAGGATGCCCTAGAAAAACGGACCAACCACCATAATAATGAAATCGTTTGTATTAGTGATTTCCTTTGGCACAAAACACAACATGCAGTTGCACCCCTGACATGTGAAACAGCCCATAGGCTCTAGGCATAATTTCAATGCTCTGCAATTGCCTGCAAACACCCCCCTGTTGTGTCTGGGCCCCATAACCTAGAGCCTCGTCCAATACGGCTCTACTACCTAAGGAGGGCTCTGAAAACAATGGTGGGGTCAGCATGCCATATGATTGGAGACAGCTGAATTGCTGATTATATTGTCAAGTTTGCGTGTTCTTCCATCCCTGCCCTACAAGGTTCACCTGTCTCCTCTCCTTGCTGCTCAGTTGATCTATGGCACATCTGACCATGTCTTGTGCCCAGCCCTGTGCCTGAACCATTTAAACCCATGACTACGGCTGCTCTACTGATACCAGCTGTTGTCTCAGGTTGGATCCCAGCCATATTTCCTGTGGCCATCACCTGGGGTCCTGGTGACCAGCCATCATGGCCTAGGTGGCAGTTCTAGAACAGCCTGATCCACAGAGGCTGCTGTACCACACTGACATCTCTGCTTACTACACTTTGGTGGTATCAAATCTCAGTTAGGGTACATGGCTTATAGGCTGTATTGGTAGTGACTCTCTTGACCCATTTATGAGGCTTATATAATGTATAGACATGTGTGCCATTGCAATTAAACAATTCTTAATGATAGAGCTCCTTTAACATTGCTTTTGTTGAAAAGATCAAATTGTATCTGGCTGTCTACAATAATCCCAAACCCTCTGGGTTCTGGTTACTATAACCTCCCACAGCTGGTAATACTGCTAACTATGATGAGGCACAATCTCCCCAATATCAGTGCCTTAAACTAACCTAAACCATCATGTGCAAGAAAGGGTTCTGGTTCACAGGGACATTAAAGTATCCTAACCCCCTGCCTCCTGATTCCATCAATGTACCCTGCATTAGAGAGGTACTTAGAGGGCATGGTTAAAGGCATGTGGAACACATAATATAATATCCTTTTTTTGTTTTCAATTGATTACCTGTGGCGGTGCACTGATCTTGAAAGGGGATTTTTTAGTTAGAATTACATTTAAAACAAACCTCCAGTCAAAAAAAGAAAGTTTAGTAAACTGCTTACCCTCTTATGATAGTGGCATAAGCAGTTTGAAAGGTTTTAACGCCATGCAGATGTTGTGAAATGGCATAAATATTGTTCACTCTTGAATAACATTGCGCCCTTGAATAACATGGCACCATCTTGCCACACACCTGATAGTCCTGCTTACACATGAGAAATAGGGGTGGTGCTTAGCCAGCAGCAATTCACACCAAATTGACAAAGATATATGTCTCAGAAACAAGGAGAAGCTTGTCTGTCATTTTTCACACAGGCAGACACTGAATAAACAGCTAATGTAGCAAGAGAAATCTGTGTGAGGGGAGCTGTTACAATGTATCTCTACGGCTGTGGCGGCTGCAAAAGCACTCGATGATGATGTCATTACAGCTGAAGGCTTACTACTTCTTGCTAGAAACAAGAGATGTTTGCACAAACTATGAGGCTATTTTGACTGAGGGACTCGGTTTTTCAGAAGCAGATATCTCATGTGTGTGGCAAGATGGCCACTGCCATGCATGTTTAAAGGGACTCTGTAGGCAAAGTGCATACACTCATTCAGCAGCTCACCTCATCATGGCTGTGCTCTCCCTCCCCGGTCAGAGCACAGATGCTTCTGAAAGTAGAAACAAAGCAAAGAGTAGTTGCACCCCCCTGCATTCATTTGCCTTAGATCACTAATAATAGCGGTCTATTAAGTTGGTGGGGATAAGTTGGTGGTCTAAAGCTCCGCATCATCAGACTGTGGACACTGGGAGAGAGGTAGAACAACCAGGATGATGAGAATGCCTAATCTTATAGACCCCGCCCATTATGTTAATTAGTATGTGGCATCACAGAGCCAAGGGCCATACCCAAATATTTCAGTAGATATATCGTAAGGTGAAAATGTAACCATTTATATTGTGTCCATTTCTTCTTCAATTTAAAAATGGAAAACAGTTTAAGATGTGTGTAACAATCGCCTTTGCCGGCTATATCCCTTTAACAGTGCAGAATCTGCCTGCTATTCCAAACATCTGCATGGGTTTAATCCTTCTCAATAAGTTTATGTCACTCATTGTCAGAGTGGGGCTTTAGGGGAGCAATTTACTAAGCCTTTATTTTTTAAACTGGAGGTGCGCATTAAGTTCCTAACTAAAGAACTATGAATGGCCATTTATAGCAGACAATGCTTATACGTTCAAAGCCTTGGAAGCAGTAGAAACCCAAAGAAGCTTGAAAAAGACAGTATTGGTTAGATTCAAAATATTATTTAAAAATAACAACATTGACCACCATATGGTATATTTTATGATTCTGCCCCATGTCTATACAGGACTACCTTCACAACAGTCATGGAAAAGAGATTGTGCTTTTGAGGACTACAGTGAAAGTGCCCGGAAAAAGACCTCCTAGAGCTATCTCTGCTTGTGGGCCATCTGCCAGCATTAATGGTTTATTAAAAGATGTCAGCAGCCCTACATTAACAGATACACCGATTAACAAGCCTCAAACAACAAGTAAGTTTTGTATAAAAAAAAAAATAACGTCAGAAAATATTATTTTTCTGAAAAAAAACTGTAGATGCTTGAAACAAACTTCCAGCAGAGGTGGTGGCAAAGTTCACAGTAAGGTAATTTAAACATGCCTGGGATAAGCATACATCTATCCTAAGATAAAGAGAATATATATGCATCAGAACAGACAATATGAACAGTGTGGTTTTTCCTTCAACTTATTATGCTTCTACAGTAAGAAAATAAAAATGTTGGTTTACAGTTAGTACATTGTGGATTCTGTAGGCCTAAATGGACTATGGCATGTGAACGGCTCAGCGGCTTGTTAGCATCTCTGAAGTCCCTGGTGTTAGGATAATTGATAATGCCTCACCACTCATACAGCATGACCCTCTGTGTCAATGAGAGATGTGGGTGTATCACATCCCATCAGCAAGAAAGACTACTACTACTAAAACTACACAACTTAACACAAGTTGTAGACAGATGTATATGCCTCCACCCATCATTTCTGTATCCCACTCATTAATGGTTACTTGATCATCTAGCTGGTCAGATAAGGGGTAAAAAAAAGCCGGCAAAACTCTATGAAAACCAGATTATATCCCTAAGCCCTATCTCTAGGTTGTTATCACATTCTCCACTGTCTTTACAAATACATTTATTAATACATTTAAATGCTGCCACTACCAGCCTGAGGCACCCGGGAGTCACATATGGGAGCAGCAGAGGCATCCATGGGAGCTGAGAGGGCGATGACAGCTGGCCCCATGGCACTTCACCCTGCCCTACCTTGAGTACTGAACCAAGAGGCGACCATACTAACCAGCGGAGGAGAGGAGGGATAGTTACCATTGGTTTGTCAGTACGGGGCGGGGATACATTTTTAGAAAAATTACTCACTACTTATGTCTTATATAAGATATCAAGGTGTTGAAAAGGCCAGAAATACAGAGCAAAACATGTTCACCTGTCCAAGTGTTCTTAGATAATCTTAGATAATCAGGCGCACTAGGCCAGCCTGTGTCAGTGCATGTTTGTCTACATTATATAAATGGTAGGTAATGGCACACACTATTTAATCTCATATGGTAATAGGATAATAGGGTGCAAAAAATCCTGAGGTGTCTCGTCAAAAACACCTCAATAGACCAAATAGTAGAAGAATGGATTAATGCACACCACACACAAATTATAAGTTGCAATTAAAAGATATATTGTGTATAATACATATACAAAATCAAGTTCCAGCAAAATAGCATAAAGGATACAGTGTATAGGTTCAACAACTGCTAGGTATATCCAGTCTCCAGGATCGTAGACCACCTTGAATAAAGTAATATTAGTAAGTATACTTAGTGCTATAAATGATTAGAAGACTATGTGAACTATAGGTAATTACCCAGCTATCCTATGAGGGGTTACTAGATCAGTCCTGAGGAGTGTTGCTTTAATACAGCTGACCAGCAACAGGTTAAGGAAAATATGGCATAAGCAAACAGATATCTGTACCTAAATGTTCTGGTCAGAGTATATATGTAATCATAGTGACATCCTTCCAGAAAAACGAGATAATCACATACAGTCAACATACAATGTATTATAATCATGATGTGCATCAAAGTATTAGCAATCAACAAGACATGAAAATCGTTACCAATGTGGTGTGAAACGTGATCGCACAATATGCCCGTGTTTCGAGGCCCTTGGCCCCTTTCTCAATGCTGCGATAGAGTAAATGTGAAAAGAACCTGTATATATGTAAGCAGCGTCCTCCCTGGCCGGCCAGTGTGGCGCTTCCGGGTGCGCTGGTCGAGCTCATGCCGGTAACGATTTTTGATGTTTGTTGACTGCTAATACTATGATGCACGTCATGATTATAATACACTGTATGTTGACTGTATGTGCTTATCTCGCATTTCTGGAATGATGTCACTATGATTATTATTATTATTATTGTTTATTTATATAGCGCCATCAACTTCCGTAGCGCTTTACAAGTTAAGAATACAGACAAGGTAAAACATATAGTACAGAGAACAATAAAAAATTAGATGTCACAGGTTAAAACCAAGTGTTGTGAGCACAGGAGACAATAGGGAGGAGTGCCCTGCCCTTGCGAGCTTACAGACTAAAGGATGGGGGTGGAGACAAAGGGGGTGGGGTCACAAGTGGTAGAGCTTGAGTATGGCTGCATGTGCCATTGAAGGTTATAGTAGTTGCTTAAGCCAGGTCATATGCTTGTCTGAAGAAGTGAGTTTTGAGGGCGCTTTTAAAGGCTTGGAGTGATGGAGAGTGGCGGATCGAGCGGGGGAGTGCATTCCAGAGAAGTGGGGAGGCACGGGAGAAGTCTTGAAGGCGGGAGTGCGAGGAAGTAACCAAGGAAGAGGACAGGAGAATGTCAGAGGCAGAGCCGAGGTTGCGCTTGGGTTGGTAACGCTGGATCAGAGATGAAATGTAGGAAGGGGCCTGGTTAGAGAGCTTTGTAGGTTAGCACTAGAAGTTTGAACTGAACTCTATGGGAGACAGGTAACCAGTGGAGGGATTCACAGAGGGGAGTAGCACTGGAGAAGCGAGAGGAGAGATGGATGAGGCGAGCAGCAGAGTTTAGGATAGATTGGAGGGGAGCCAGTCTGTTTGTTGGCAAACCACAAAGGAGGGTGTTGCAGTAGTCCAGTCGGGATATGACCAGGGCATGTATTAGCATTTTAGTGGTGACAGGTGAGAGGAAGGGACGGATGCGAGATATATTTTTGAGTTGGAGGCGACAGGAGGTGGTCAGGGAGTGAATGTGAGGTCTGAAGGAGAGAGAGGAGTCCAGAATGACACCCAGGCATCGAGCTTGAGGAGTTGCAGTTATTGTAAGATTATTTACAGAGATTGTGGTGTTAGAGAGGGGAGGGGAGTGGGATGGGGGGAAATTGACCAGTTCAGTTTTGTCCATGTTCAGTTTAAGAGAGCGAGATGTCATGAAGGAAGAGATGGCTGTTAGACAGTCAGGAAGGCGAGAGAGGAGAGAAGAGAGATTCGGGCCAGAGAGGTAGATCTGAGTGTCATCTGCATAAAAGTGATATTGGAAGCCTAGCGAGGTTATTAGTTGTCCTAGACCAGAAGTGTATATTGAAAAAAGTAGGGGTCCTAGGACTGAGCCTTGTGGTACCCCTACAGACAGAGGCCGGGGAGAGGAAATGGTGTTTGAGGTAGATACACTAAATGTGCGGTTAGAGAGATAGGAGGAGAGCCAAGAGAGTGCGAGACCTTGGATTCCAAGAGAAGAAAGAATATTGAGGAGCAGAGCATGGTCGACAGTGTCAAAAGCAGATGATAAGTCGAGAAGAATGAGAGCAGAGTAGTGGCCTTTGGATTTGGCTGTTAGTAGATCATTGGTGACTTTGGTGAGGGCCGTTTCGGTAGAGTGACATGAGCGGAAACCAGATTGGAGGGGATCTAGGAGGGAGTTTGTAGACAGATAGTTGGTAAGTTCTGTATGGACATGCTGTTCAAGAAGCTTTGATGAGAAAGGAAGCAGAGAGATTGGGCGGTAACTGGGGAGGGCAGAGGGGACCAGGGAGGGTTTTTTGATGAGTGGAGTTATAACAGCATGCTTATAGGCGGAGGGAAAGGTACCAGTGGAGAGGGAGAGGTTGAATACAGATGTTAGGGCTGGAATGACAGATGGAGACAGTTGAGGGATAAGGTGGGATGGAATGGGATCAAGGGAGCAGGTGGTCAGGTGAGCCTTTGAGACCAGGGAGGAGACCCCTTGAGCAGTTAACACTCTGAAATGAGTTAATGAGTGGGGCAAGGGGGATGTTGGTAGGAGAGAGGTGTTCTGGGGGGTGAAGCCACTTCGAATCGTGTCGATTTTGTCTTTGAAGTATGTGGCAAATTGCTCAGCCGTTAGCTGTGAGGATGGAGGAGGTGGCGGTGGGCGGAGAAGGGAGTTGAAAGTGTTAAATAGCTGTTTTGGATTCCGGGCCTGTGCCGATATGAGTGATGTGAAATATTCCTGTTTGGCAGATGAAAGGGCAGTCCTGAGTTCCTGAAGGGCTTTCTTGTATAACAGGAAGTCCTCCTTGGTTTTGGATTTCCTCCAATGCCGTTCAGCAACTCGAGAATGCCGTTTCAATGTTGCAGTGTTAGTGTTAAGCCATGGTTGTCTTTTTTTGGCCTGAGGGCGACTGTAGTTAAGGGGAGCAACAGAGTCAAGGGCAGCAGTTAGTGTGTTGTGGTAGTATGAAGCGGCAGCTTCTACATTGGTAAATGAGGGCAGGGTGTGAAGGGGATGTAAAGCATCGGAGAGAGATTGAAGGTCTAGGTTTCTGAGGTTCCTGCGAAGTATTGCAGGTTTGTGTGCAGGCGGGGCAGTATTAAGGGAAGTGAGTGTTAGTGTTGGTAAGTTGTGATCAGAGAGGGGAAGTGGGGATGAGGAAAGACTGGATACAGAGCAGAGGTAAGTAAAGAGCAGGTCAAGCGTGTGTCCATCTTTATGGGTGGAGCTGGTAGACCATTGTTTGAGGCCAAAGGAGGAGGTTAGGGATAATAGTTTGGTGGTTGCAGGGTTGTTGGTGTCAACGGGTATGTTGAAGTCCCCCATGATTATAGCTGGGATGTCAGAGGACAGGAAGTGGAGAAGCCAAGTTGAGAAGTGGTCCAGAAAGAGAGTGGCAGGTCCAGGAGGGCGATAGATGATGGCAATATTTAGGTGACAGGGAGAGTAGAGACGGACACAGTGAACTTCAAAAGAAGGGAAGGAAAGGGAGGGTAGAGCAGGGATTGGGTTAAATGAGCAGTATTCAGACAGAAGGATGCCAAGCCTCCACCCTGTTTGTTGGTTGATCTTGGGGTGTGGCTGAACTGTAAGCCCCCATAGGAGAGGGCAGCGGGTGAGGCTGTATCAGAGGGAGTGAGCCAGGTTTCAGTGAAGGCCATGAAAGTGAAGAGGTTGGTAGTGAAGAGGTCGTGGATGTATGCCAGTTTGTTGCACACTGAACGTGCATTCCACAGTGCACAGGTGACAACGGGGGGAGTGCGTGGGGAGGGGGTGATTGTTAAGAGGTTGGCTAGGTTCCGTGTGTTTGTTGGCTTGCTACCATGCTGAAGGCTAGTCTGTGATGAGTTGTGGGGTGTGGAGGAGCGGGGAGGCGAAGGAAATGGACCTGGGTTTTCAGCAATATCACCAGCAGCAAGTAGGAGCAGAGAAAGGGAGAGGAGGTGACTGTGGGATTTGAAAGTGGCAGAGCGTGTTTTGCGGGTGCATGGAGAAAGGGAGAAAGATTTAGCCAGTGAGATAAATTCATGTGAGCAAAGGTAGGGGGATGAGAGCAGTGATGGAGAGATATAGAGACACTTACCAGGTGCAGGCGGAGGCTGGGAGTTCAGGAATTTTAGAGTCAGAGGAAGCAGGACTGTGAAATACCAGAGGAGCATTGTTGGGGATGAGTTGTTCAGTCAAGCAGAGTCTGGTGCCTGTTCCCTTCTGGTCATTTCGGGCTCAATTCGGGCCTAATTCTTTGTTGGACTTAAAAAATCCTGGACTTGATAAATTTCAGGACAGCAGCCCAGGCTGACATGCAGCCATTCCTCACAAAGATATACCACTTGTGAGAGGCCTTGATTAGCTCAGTCAAACAGCTGGGGGGTGGGTGGTACTAGGGCAATAAAGTTGCTTAGCTGGGGTTATCAGGAGGGGAAGCTAGGGGGTCACAAAACAAACAGTATTTATGTGAACAGAGTCATTGCATAGACAAAAGCAGTGATGGGTGACAACCTTGTTGCAATACATATGGGAAATACAGAGATGAGCATACACAGATACAGTGTCATTATACATGAAAAAGGGAAAGTAACCAGTCATTAGCAGCAGATAAGTCCGTGTTCCCAGAGGACATACCCTAATGTGGACCCAAATTGGCTGGCAGTGAAAGGGTTAACGGGTGGTAGATGTGTCCGTGTTCCCAGAGGACATACCCTAATGTGGACCCAAATTGGCTGGCAGTGAAAGGGTTAACGGGCGGTAGATGTGTCCGTGTTCCCAGAGGACATACCTGTAGATGAAAGAAAGGGATCGTCAGTAGCAGCATGGAGAAGATGATGAGCAGAGAAGTTCAGGATGCAATGATGTCAGTTCGGGCCATATATTGCATATATACTCTGACCAGAACATTTATGTACAGATAGCTGTTTGCTTATGCCATATTTTCCTTAACCTGTTGCTGGTCAGTTTTATTAAAGCAACACTCCACAGGACCAATCTAGTAAGTGGCACTGACACATACATCAGGGACTCACAGAGGCATAGTACACGTACAAACAAAAATAAATTAGAGAGTGTGCAGCTCTCTAAAGAGCCTCTGGATGGCAGCACAACCCAACCAAAAATTCAAATACAATTTAATTTTCCAAAGTGCAAGTGCTTATCAAATATCACCATATACAATCTAAATAAAAGGGGATAAAAGTACCATATATTGTAACAAATAAGATTAAAAATCAACAGTGCAAGGTGAAACAAACAGCAGAGTACTCAGCTTTAAACTATGAGAGCGGCTAATCCTCTCAATGGCAAGAAATCATAAAAGCCCATGTGTTCTGTGGTACCTAAACTACTGCATCAGGGAAATAATATGCTACTTTTATCCCCTCTTATTTAGGTTGTACATGGGGATGTTTGATTAGCACTTGCACTTTTGAAAATGAAATTGTAGCACCGTATTCTATTGCAGCACCTTTTCTATTGTTGCAGACCCCAGCTTTACTATGTCTCCTCCAGTGTTATACTCGGGTCATTGTTTTTATGAGTACATATAGTCTTGCCTTCTGAGTGAAGTATTTAATACATTTATTTAATTTTGCCATATGATTGGTTAATGTGAATTTTTGGTTGGGTTGTGCTGCCATCTTGAGGCTCTTTGGAGAGCTGCACAATCTCTCATTTCTTTTTCTATAGATACATACATGGGGCTCTTGTGTTTAAATTTAGAAAAAGACCTGTCATGGCAGTAATGCAAGATTTGCTGAATATGGAACCCCTGTCCAATTTCACTTCCTACTTGACACATCCTGGTGTTCCATAACTTCTTTCCATCCTGGAGTTCCATAACTACTGCACATCCTGGCATTCCATCATAACACAAACTATATGAGCACATGAACATAACATACATCTTAAAAAGCTAGCAACGCTGTACCCGTTTTTTGAACGTACTCTTTACATCTTAAATGATACAATATTTTCTTAAAATTTCTTGCACCCTATGGGTTTTGCAACTAAGCAGTTCTACAAGTCTACAATGATGCGGAAATTTCTTTTACAAATTTGTGAATAACAGAACTCAAATGTGTATTCTTTTAAATGTTATTATGGTGCAAGGATAGAGAGACATTTTAGAGAGGCCCTGTAGGACTGTTCCGTAGACTTTATTGGAAGGTTATCAGCATAGGAAAATATGTGGTAAGTATCTTAATCTCTCTTTCAATGCCGAGCCTTCCACATTGCCAGTTTGCACTACTTCTACCTTTCGAGAAAAAGAGATGGTCCTGAAGCTGATGCGAATACATTTGCTTGTGGCTTACTTTGAAAAACATCTTGAGTATGTCTGTAAAAATAGTAATGTGGGATCTTCCCCAGTTGTTTAATTTAATAGTAATTGTTCATAGTCACAGTGTATTTAATAAAGATGTAATGCTTTCCATAATAGAAAGCAGCTCTACTGGGGATGTGATCTCCAGCCCGTCCAGCAACAAGGATCCTCCCCCTTCACCATTAAGCGACAAAAAGAAGAATAAAAAGAAAAAGAATATGACGCCCTCAAAAACAGAAGGCTCATCAGGACAAGCTGATGGTAAGCTTTTTATCATCATGTAACGTAACGGCAAGTCATTTATTCATAGAAAGCAACATAGAAAGAAGTTAAAATATTAAATTACCTTGGGCCCTTATTATTTATTTTATTCAATCACTTTATTGTCTACAGGTATACACAGTGCATACATAAATATACATTTATATTAGCAGTTATTTTTGGAGAGAGGTGAAGTTGAAGGACAAGGGGAAATAATTAAAGACTCATGATCTTGTGATCGAGTTGAGCTTTATCATTTCTGGTCGCACCCACATAGAGGTACAAGACAATAAGGGATGTAGTTAGAACAGATGATTTCCAAAAAGGGGTCTATCTTGTTCGGATGCCCTAGGACCAGATAGTCCCCAGTATTTTGCATTCAGTCATTCCGAATGCCAATTTCAATTACTCCTGCTCCCAGCACCTTATCATATGCTACTAATATAGGGTTCCCTTGTACCCCTTACCAGTTAAAAAACTCAGCTTTTGGCCTCCTCATGTCCCCTGTCAAGCAGCTGCCTCTTTTCAGGTCCGCTTGACCGGGGCCTTCTGGGACTTCCTCCTGGTCTGGCAGGCACTGATCTGCTGTTGCACCTACTCCGTAAACTGGAGGTTGGTGGGGTATTTGCAAAAATGCAGAGCTGAAATTCACAAATAGCATTCTGGCATCTCCATGATTTTCTGTATGCCTCACAACAAACCTTAGGGCCGGGTTAACAGTGTCCTGTGTTGCTTTGTGGGAAAACCTAGGAGGGGCAACACTGGTTAGGTGCCACACTTTTCACCTTTGGCACAAATGGTTCATCCTGGCCAACTGTCTTTGAAAATCAGATGGTTGCCTTGACCTTGACTCAAGTTCACTTCATGCTAATACTTAAAAAGCGCTGAGCCCTAGTGAGATAGCTGGCAGAGTAAACTGATGCCCCAATGGAATCCTTATTTGCTGGATCACATATGCCTCTTAAGACCCCCCCCCCCCCTTTAGGAGAGTACCTAATGTCGAGGTAAAAGTGCTCTAATGCTCCCACCACCACCACTAGTAAACACCACAATTAGGAGACCCCTGTGTTTTTGGCAGAGCTCTGTCCCATTGGGGACATGGAAACAGGTGCACGCTGCAGTGCTCCAACCCCCCTATTGTTAGAGGGGTACAGCCATTGAAGAAAGCTCCATCAGAAAAAGAAAAGTATCTTTCAATTGCAGGGCTTACCAACAGGAAAGGGAGGGGTCTTTTAGTGTGTCATGGACCATGACCCTCCCTAGCACAAAGTTGCTATGGGCAAGGTTGGTCCACTTTAAGTAAAAGATACTAGCTATTTAAGTTGCTGCCAGGGATAACAAAGGTAAACCATTCTCCAGATCAATTTGAACATGAACAATCAGATCCTATTGTAGATATATGGCCATATTTATCCCAGATTAATACAACATTTGGGTGCCAATAAAACAGGACAGCTGATGTCTATGACAGCTGCATAGGTGTGTTTGGATTGTGATGTTCCTTTGAATTAGAGATGACTAATTTATGAAACCAGAGATTTTGATGTAGAATATTGAAATCCCTAACCATTTTGTTTCAGAGTTATTGTCATATAAATAATAGTGCTAAAAATGTTCAAAAATGATGGTCCATCTTTAATAACTTGCATCCTGTGCATGAGCAGCCATTGTGCAGCTATATGTCCCATTCCACACTAGCTTCTCTTTATAGTAATGCTCGCCTTGTGCCTGATTTCCTCCTACCCTGTAGCTTTAATTCTGTCATTTTCTTCTTTCCTTCTGTCCTTTTATTCTTTCTGCTTTGCTTTCCGGGAACACCTTCCAGCCAAGCGCAAAATGTGGAAATTAAAAACATTTGGTAGTTTAAGAAATATTTATAAAACAGGTAAAGAGCGTGCATAAGCTATATCTTTGTTTCATTTCACTATTCTGATGAACTGAATCATTTGATTTAGGACAATATACTATATGGTTAAAAGTGACATTGTGCCAAAAATGGGATGTGGAAACTGATTGCTGATAAGAAAAGAAGGCCCTGTGGCTTGTATCAGCCTGCAACTGGCCTAGATTTTTAAAAGGAACTGTGAGGAAAAATGCATCACTATTGAAGCAAACTCTGTTTAAATTTGATTGTTTGGCATTCTCAACTGTTCCACTTTCCCTTTCACAAGTCTTGATAAAACTGAGCCTCTTGAGCTTTTGGTGAAAAGCTGCTAGGTCATCACCAGGGGTGTAGCTATAGAGGGTGCAACTGCCCAGGGGCCCAGAAGGTCAGGGGGACCCAGCATTGATACCCCTCCACCTTATTTATCATATGTGTGCTCACATCATTTAGAGAAAGGGAGCACCATTTGCTCTGCTTTTTCAGTCTTTAGTTGTCTAGCTTCATCCAATTGAGTTTAACAACAGCCTTGATCGGGTCCCATTTAGTATTTGCACCAGGGCCCTTTTACAATTAGTTATGCCACTGGTCATCATCCTGTTGCAGCCTCAGATTCCTATCTTTGAACTTTGGTTACATGGCCAGGAGAGAGACAAGCAGTGTCAATCCAGCAAAGTGAGAGTTGGGACACTGGCTGTTGCTGGAGCTGGTCAGTAAATGTTTACATGGGCATGATGCAGAGGCTAATTTTGGTTTGGGCTGTTCTGAAAAAATCTGCCACAATTGTGCTTTTAGGATAATAAGACACTTTTACAACTGGATGCTGTAGAAAAATGCTACAGAATAGTGCTTTATAGTGGGTTTCCCATGGTTAGTGACATCATCATCCAATCACAGTAGTAGCAGCTAGCAGCCAGACCAAAGCCGAGTAAACTTGTGACGTGACCGATCTGCTGCTATTGAAGAGCTGGGACCGGGTAAGTTTTTTTTTCAGTTTTTCTGTCAGCAGCAATACATTCTCCAATCTGTAGGAATAAAACAAGACAACTGGACTGGCTGTTTTATTTTCATCATCTGAAACTGAGAATGCCAGTCGAATGACTGGCGAAAGTCTTCAAGAAAATAAAACAGCAAGTTCATTTGTCTTGATTTATTCCTACAAATATACCAAGATCTGGATGAATGATAACCACAGACATCTACAATAGGAGGCATAAAACACTGTCCACCACCACCCAGAGCTCCATGCCCAATTTTGGGCCTCTTTGGGATCCTTGAAGAAGACCAAAACCCTGCTGGGAGGGTGCTAGAGTCTAAAAGACACTAGACCTGTCTGATTCCCTTAGGTAAAACCTTACTTTACCTAATAATTAGCTTGAACCCCATAGCCCGCCCACAATCCGGGTCTCAGGCATAAAGCATTCAGGCCTCTGTTAGGCCATGTTTATGCCCAACGGGTTTGCTGCAATCACTATTTGCAATACAGTGGACCACAATCACAAGTTTTGAATCCCTGTCTATGTCAGTCTATGGGCTCTTCACACCAGTGTGTTGCGCTTAGAAAAGTGTCTGCTTGCAGCATTTTTGAATCAAGTCACAACTGCCATCCCTGTGTGAAGAGTGTTTGCGGTGCCCCGTATCCCAGTTTAGGATTGTAGCAAACTAGTTATGGTCACTTTCAGCAATGGCTGCTTCCGACCACAAAGTAGAATAGATAGTGTGGTTAAATGGCCTTGTATCGGTCCTTTCTATAATAAAACAGTCAAAGTAATTAGCAGGGATGTCCAGAGACTCTTGGCCATAATGCATTAACAAGTACAGCAATGTCTATAAAATGTGGCTACATTTATAATGAAAAGGAATAAACAGGGTTATAAACAGAAAAAAAAGCAATCATTACTCTATGTAGTCTCTGTTGTCTTTCTTAAAACCAGTCGTTGTGCCTTCCCATCATTCATATTCTCAGTAAACCATTTTCTCAAGGGTAGCATGCTTGTTGCATTTATGAATGAGTAATATATGCATCTTTTTCATAGAGATTATATAAAAAGTTGATGCTGTTGCTATTTTGTTCCTTTAGCATTATGCCCAACTCCAGCTAAAACCTTTTCAGTTACAGAGTGGCATAGGGTTGAAACCATTTGTGTATTCAATTTAATCTTTGTGAACCCCCCGAAATAGGCTGATCTAATTTCACTTCTAATTTAGTCATGGAGACGGGAGCAATCTGCTGAGCTGATTGAGGGACGAGCTGAAAAAGAGAATGTCATGGACTGAACCTGTTAGCCATTTCTGCTTCAATGTAAAAACGGAAAATAGTTTAGGACAGTGCCAAATGTAGCCAGACGCAATGGTGTAACAATTACCTTTGCTGCAGTAGCACTTTAATGTTTTACACAAATTACGTAATCAATGCAATCTATTGCCAGGATGAAGTATGTTATGATTAAAGTCATACAGCAGGCAAAAAAAACCCCCAAAAGGGTACTCAACTTTTGTCCCGTGCAGCTGATCGGTGCTAGTCCGGTGATCAGCAACTCATTGACCACTGGATCCAAGCCTGTGCCACAGTCGCCTCGGGCCTTTGACTTCATTCACCGGAACTTTCGTGCAGGGCCATGCCTCCCGCCATCAGTCACAGGGGTGCAGGCACGCCCTCTCCGCTACAATGTGTAGAACAACTGTTTGGGGAAGTTGGTGCACTCTTACAGATACAATTCCAGCGGGTGCCAGGACAGCGGTGGCGCTGCTTTAAATCCAAATGAACCAAGAAGACCGGCACTCCAAGTAGTGATGCAAAAATACAGTATTCAGTCAGCGGGTGTTCTGTAAAATGTACAGATGCCAAGTTCAATGAAAATAACAAAGGTAGTGCAGAAACAACTTACCTACACCCGTCGGGGCTCCCGACACGAGGGACCTCCGTCACCGCCAACCGCCGGTCACAGTGTCAACGATCGGTGGTTTCCCCGTCTGTCGGAGGGACGGGGAGCGCTGACAGCCAGATGGCGATGCTCGTCCGGCAACTGATGACGCAGCAGCAGCCGCGATCCTATTGGATCGAAGCCGCCACTGCTGTCACCAGTCCGTGAGACAGACGGCACACGCTCAGATGCCACAGACCCCGGGCTGGAGAGCTGCAGCATTCTGGGGAGCGCCCCACGGATCTGTCAGCACTCCCTATGGGCGATGTGATTCAAAAAGACTCATGGGTGCCCACTGCTATACTCATAATCACCACAAGTACACATACTATTACAGAGTTACAAGCAATAAAAAATAATAAAAGTGAGGACTCGGATCATAACAGGGATAACAGGGGACGAGAGGGGAAAAGAATGAGGGGGAGCAGGATAGAAATAAAGTGAAAAGAAGGGGAGACTGAGATGGCATTGAAGAGGAGGGGACGTGTAAGGCCTTGGCACACTACCTCTATTGCAATTAATGGTGAGAGCACGCCTGGGAATGATGACGAGTCGCAAGCCAGGCATGCCATAAATGCTGACCCCATGTTCAGACCTCTGGATGGCGTGGGCTGTGGCACGGGCTCGAATGCAGCAATCAGGTTAGTGGGAATAGGACCGGTACCCCCAATGGCGGGGGACAATATGTATGTACCGTTTTGTTGTTTTTTTGCCTGCTAAATCACTTTAAAGCCTGACTAGAGGTGTGAAGTTTTGGTTTGAGTTGGGCCTTGGAATTCACATACTATACATTTGATAAAAACTATAGAGAGACATGTCATAGTGCCTAATGATGTTTATTTTTTCCTGTAGAAGAGAACTTCGAATTCATCATTGTATCAAGTACTGGGCAGACATGGCATTTTGAGACTGGCAGTTTTGAGGAAAGAGATTCCTGGGTACAAGCTATTGAAAGTCAGATTCTGGCAAGTCTTCAAGGCTGTGAAAGCAGTAAAAATAAGGTATGGCTTGCTCATGGAATAAAAATGGTATGCAATAGTTTAAAGGGACACTCCAGTCATTGGAAATAATCTGAAGCCTGTCCCATGTGTCGATTTTTTCTTCAGTGCATCTGCTGTAGCAGGGCTACAAAGTTTGTCCCTTCTTTCCATTTTTCCATGTTGTTGCATGCCCACTTCTGCCCCTAAGCGATTACATAGTGAATGTGCTCAGCAAGTGTGACCACTTATGATGGAACCCCTTCCAATAGCTCTATTCTACATACTGTACATCCAAGGGAGAAGGTACAATAAGGGGCTCAGTTCCTTTGTTTAAAAATGAAGTATTTATTACCTTAGATAGGCAGCTGCACGCACACAATTGGGAGGGGGGGGGTTGGTTGGCTTCAGGGTGCTCAGTACTTTATTTTGGCAACATGGCAACAGACGCGTCATTGTGTTAGGAGTATTTTGGAAGCTATAATTTGAGTTTCTCAACTGCGGTGCTAAAGTACTTTCCTGCTTCTAGAGATAGTACAGGAATAACAGAGGCAATCCCATCAGTCTGTAGTAGGCCGCTTCCTTAGCTCTGTGCGTAACTAGAGTTAATGAACCAGTCCCGTGGGTCCATCCTTAAAGGCACTGTGAATCCAACAGCAATAAGGCACCCATGTCCCAACGACCCTGAATCTATAAGATTCCAAGGACGCTGGATTCCCTCCCCCCGGGGGAACCAAAATTGGGATGCCCCGCTGTGTGAAACCCCCCAGGTGGCCCGGAAACACACATTCATTCCTGGTCCAACTGCACATGCGTGAACAGCGGCTGCATCCACGCTATCTCTTCTTCTAGCAGGGCGCCTGCCCGCGTAAGGCCTATTTGAATGGCCGGCGTGAGCACGCTCCCTGTTAGAGGGTAGCGGGGAATGCGGCCGCCAGTGCTCGTATTAGAAGAGTTCCTGGAAGATGGGGCTCGAGTGGATCCAAACCTGCTGAAGGACCAGAACCCAAGATAGTCAGAATGGTTGGTCCACTTTAAGCAAAAAAAGTGGCTTTGATTAAAAATACATAAAGCATTTACATATATTTAGCGATTTTGAGATCTTTGAAATTGCTGTTTTCGTGGAGGGATTGGATGAGGTTGGTATGTGTCTGACGAGGGACTTTCACATCCACATAATCCATGTAAATATGCCAGATAGCAAAGCCGAGCATAGCATAACCAAAGTGTTGCACACCCTCTCCAATGCAATGTAATGGGTATGACCAAGACACTCTGACTGATGCTGGGCAGGGTGATTATCCCAATTTGTCAGTGAATGGAGAACTGGATTAGAACAGAACAGCTATAGGGAAAAGGTGAGTAAGACTTTTATTTGCGTTTTGCACATCTGTTAGAGCCATATAAAGGTTCAGAGTGTTTATTACATCAAACATTTTTGATATTTCGAATCTGAGGATTTACTGCTGAAATTGGTAATGGTATATGATATATAAAGCATCTTGTATCTTGTTTCAGGCACGCCTAGACAGTCAAAGTGAAGCTGTAGCCATTCAGGCCATCCGCAATGGAAAAGGGAATAACTTCTGTGTAGACTGCAATGCAGCAAGTATGTGTGATACGGTGAACATTGACTATTTCAATGAGTACTTAAATTGCAAGTATGGCAACTGCTGAGGTGAGGGAGCGGACTCATTCTTACAAATGCTCTCTCCGGTTTACAAATTGATGTACGTTACCAATAGCAACAGATTGCAGATACGGAAAACTACTTCCATAAAACACACATTTTCTGACATAAGAAAAAAAAGTTAAACCATACTTAATCAGATCACCTTGAGGACATAATTTTGGCAAACAAAAGTATTCACTTTCGAAAATTCCATCGAAAGTGGATTTTCTCTTTAACACTCTAAAGTGGACCAGATTTGCAGAAAAAGTTGTATGGAAAAAAATCCTGCATGCTACATTTCCAACTCAACAACTCAAAAGCAGCTCCTCAGTATGACAATGCAAAGCAAACATAAGCAAAACGCAAGTAAAATGCAATGCAGCACAACGCAGCACAGTGCAAAAGTGCATATGTGTGTTTCTGTCAGTCCCCCCCCCCCCCATCCTGTTGGATGGAGCTCCAATAGGGGACCTAATGCTCAACATAATGAAAAATAATGAAATGAAATAATTTACAGAGCAATGACCATCAATACTTTACTATCTAGAGTATTTCATTCAAGTGTGTAGTTGCACAAGCTGGTGCGCCATCAGGCAGAGATCTGAGGTTTGGGAAACAAAAGATTCTACATAGAGCATATCGGAATTATTTGTTGACATACATGCTGAGAGTGGCTGCTGTTCACTGAAATATCAATGTATGGGAGGTCTACCTCAAATCACTGGGACCAACTATACACATTACTGTTAAGCCCAAAGCCTATTGTCATAGATTTCTCAGTGGAGAAATCCTCTTTTTAAGAGTGACCAGAAATTTGAGAGCTGCCGACAGAGACAGAGAGACTATGAATATGCAGCAAACTGTGTTTAATTGTGACAACCAGTGAACAACACACACATCAAACAGGCTGCTGTACATATATACTGTACATGTGGAGTCAGAGTGCATACATACAAGATACAGGTTCAGATTCAGAAGTCCAAAGATAGGGTCCAGGTAGACAGTTCAGAAGACAGATTTAATGCTGATCCACTGAGGCCATGTGTGGATCAGCTTATATAGGCCAGGTAATGTCACAGGCGCAAGCTGATTTCCAGGAACTCTGCAGAACAGCGCCATCTGCTGGTCACGCTGCATACAGCAGAGAAAAGTCCCAGAAGGGAGCAGCTTATAGCTAAGGAGGAACTCCAGGCATTACACCTATTGGTAGTAGTGCTCCATAAAGTATTTGATCGTCCACATGTACATGTAACAACAACAAATTATGTTTTTTATTATTTCACTTTGTGTCTCCTAGATCCCACCTGGGCAAGCTTAAATCTGGGTGCCCTGATCTGCATTGAATGCTCAGGAATTCATCGAAATCTTGGAACACATTTGTCTCGAGTTCGCTCTTTGGATCTTGATGACTGGCCCCTAGAGCTTACTCTTGTCCTTACGTCCATCGGCAATGAAATGGCCAACAGCATCTGGGAGATGTCAACCCAAGGGCGAACCAAGCCAAGTCCAGATGCCTCCAGGTAATTTTGTTGCTATTTTATTAAAAATATCTACATCATTATACAGATGATAAAACAAGAGTCATTTTAATCTCAATTGTCGATTTGCAACTCCGGCCTCTTTTTTTTTAGTTTGACAAAGCCGACCAGAACTTGTGTAGTAGCCTTTGTGCTTTCTGTCTTCCTATTGGGGTTATTTAGATTAAATTTCTATTTTGGCAGTGGATACGGAAAGTAATGTAAGGTATAACATATAATGCATGTACTAAAGGTCTTGACAAGTGGAATATATGGGGCTCCTGTGCCACTGTGTCTTTTTTGGTGTATGGATTTTTGTTTTGTCAATGCAGATGAAAATAGAATGCTGTATTTACAGCCATGTAACAACTTTAACTGGGTCCAGCATCTTAACTTTTCACTAAAGTATCATGTATTATATTTTTGGTGATAATTTGCCCACCGCTACCACCAAGCATTCCCACCAATTAAACCAGCATTGTCAGCCAAAAAAGCTGGATTACTCATTCTGACACCTGTTGTATATTTTTTTACTCATCCCATTCATGGGATCCTGTTTCTAATGATCAAACACAAGGTCCATCGAAGAGAAAAATTGAGTGATAGGATTTGATTTGGAATAATTTTATTGCTTTTTTCATTATTTTCCTTTTACTCATTTGGGCCCTAGGCACAATACCTTTTGGTACATGATGGTTTAACCCTTTCAGTGCCAGCCTACCCAGAGATGTTGTCACCTTCTGTTGCTAGACCATTTTCACTATTTTGCACTATACATGTTCAACTGTGATTTTTGAAGGGTTTTTTAGGAGTTCCCAGGAAAATGATATATTGTTTTTTTCAGCAGAGCAGGCAAAATATGTGCAAAAAAATAAATGCCCCGGGCTCTTCTGTCTCCCCCCCAAGTAATGGGGGGCTGGGGGATAATGGCAAGTCACCCACTATCCGCAAGTGACTTACCAGCCCCCTAAGCCTTGGTATATGGGTCTCCTGGATCCCTAACAAGTTCACAGAGGGCTTATGTAAAAATAAACACACTGACACCAGAGAAACAAAATGACATTTATTAACATTTTTTTCTCTACTCACCTCCAATCCTGTGTCCCACGCCGATGACTGATGCCGGGGAGGGGGGGGGTTCAGGGGATCAGAGCCCCCTGCCCTAAGCATGTGCTCAGCGCTGGATCCAGGCCGGAGCCTGAGCTTGTTTTTTTTTTTTTTTTTTTTACATTAGTAGGAGAAAATGGCAACTACATAGTTTCTACTTGCTTGGCACTTACCGGCAGGAGAAACAAACATGTAGAAACTACATGTTTGGAACTTAAAGGGTTAAAACAAATTCAGCAGTTGGGGATATGTACCACATATGGTGGTTATGTCCCAGAATTAGCACTTTCTATAGTCAACTTTGTGTTTCATTTAAAAAAAACAACTTCTCTCTCAATCCCAAAGTATCCCTTCCTAGCAAAAGATAAATTCTTCAAATCCCTAATCCCCTTCATTCTTCAGAACTGCTATAGCATTATATGGAACGAAACCCACAAGTATAGGGGAACCGCCAGTTAGAAAAATAGATTAGATTAGAATAAGTGAGAAACTGGTTAGTATTGTACCTCACAAGGCAAGTGTAGAATCCTTGGTAACTTTATCAAAATATAATGGCATGATGACATCCAAAGCCATGTGGGTACAAGAAGTCCCCCCTAGCCCACCGCTCCATTTGCCTTATTTCAGCACTCATCTTTCTTCATTTTATACAGAACATCACTTTTTCTTTTTTGTTCTATGTTGTGCTTTAGGTGATGAATGTTTCTGTTCCTTTACTATGAGGCCGATTCATTAATAGCGCCAGGTAGCGACAGATGAGCGCCAGTAGCGTGATTTTCTCAGCGCCAGCTAGTATTCGCTGTGCTTGGCCGGGGTTTGCTTGTTGACAGCGACTCAGTCGTTGTGCGGTAATGTTGAATACGGCCTGGGGGGTCGCTGTTTCACAGGTTCAGCGTTGTATGGGTGCGCCTGACAACGAATGGCCAGAGCGAACAGCTTGCTGCAGATTCATTAACAAATCACGCTCCGAATTTTTTCGCGCTGTGAATTCCTTGTTTAAACCCCAGAGCGCTGGCGGCGATGGATTTAAAATAGTTTTTAACCCCCAAACAACCATATTTTTTGTTTGAAAAATTATACAAGTTTTTATAAACATTTTGTAATATGAATACATTAATATCAGACCTGTAATATCAATTCTGCACAAAATCTTTTTTTTTTATTTTTACCTTAAAAAAAAATCCTGACATTGCAGAAGTGGTCACAGAATTTTTGACATAAAAAAAAAAAAAAAAAAAAACATTAATAGCAATTAATTATGATTAATTAAAGATTGCTCCATTGAAATGCATTGAACATCGCCAGGGAGCGACAGGTCAGACCTGGCGCTGTGATGGGATTAGCAGCGGCGCTGTTCGTTGCAGTCGGCTACATGATGAATCCCGCGGTAGCTGTTGCTCTCGCCGGCGCTAGCCTCATTTAGCTTGATAAATGCGTCATTGTGGCCGACGCCGGGCGTACTTGAGTCGGTATGTTTTTAACGGAAAGAGGAATGTTGCACATCATAGAACATATATGCCTTGATATTGCTTTGCCCCATTTTTATTGTAATAACTTAACCTTTCACTACTTGTCTATATCCAAGTTTTTGTACTTTAATAAAAATCTATTGAATGTAAAACAAATGCAGCTATTTACTGTTATCTCAAGAAACAAAAATTATAGTCCCTGTTTTATTTATTTTTTTTATTTGTAGGGAGGAAAGGGAATCATGGATCCGAGCAAAGTATGAACAGCGCTTATTTTTGGCTCCATTAAAAAATCCAGAAGTTCCAATTGTGAAACAGCTCTTCAAAGCCGTACAAGAAAAAGACCTTGCCAGCGTCTTACTTCTACTTGCACACAGTAACAAGCAACAGATCAACTGCTTCACCGGGGACAGGGACAGACGCAGTGCTCTTCATGTGGCTTGTGAGCAGGGATACATTGTAATCACACAACTTCTTGTCTGGGTAAGATGTTGCATGATACTGAACATTCTCATGTTTCCTTTACTAGTTATTGTTTCCTCATTTGTTCACACTTGTGAAATCAATGTGTTTTGTGGCAATCCTAATGTCCCCAACCTGCCCATAACCATCCTATGAAATCTGAGCCCCCAATGTTCTTCCCTGCTGGTTAACAGGTGTGCTTCAAGGTCAAAGTCATAGAATTGCAAGGGCAGATCGTGGAATGGATATGGCCACTCTCCAATTTCCTGAAGCTTTAGCATTGTAGCAAGGGGGGGGGTTTGGTCCCATGATGCTGAGGCTACATCAGTAAGGGAAGAACATGGGCTGGGGTTTCTTGGCTGGGGGTACAATTGAGCTTAGTACTGTGGCCATAGGGAGAGACTATGGAGGCAAGTAATAAATAAGGGTGTTAGAAGTAGCCCGCAGCCGGTCCCAAACCAGACAGTCCCAAGCCAGTTATGCTCACCAGGAATTCTTCCAGGTCTGGCCAGTCTATGAGCAGTCTTTCCATGTACAAGGGTTATTAGACAGCAAAAAAAGTGGTCTATGAATTTCTAGTTCATTGAAGCAGAGATATGTCTGTCCCTAAGGGGTCAAAGAAACATGTATTGTTTACCTCTTATAGCAAATGCCCTATTGGCTCCTATGGCTCCAATGCACTCATTAGAAGCATCTTTCTTACTACATGGCATGTTTTAATATTTTTTAGAACAATTTTAGAAATCAGAAAAAAGACTTTCACAAGCCACAATGTGCCAATGCAAAATGTGCCTAAAATAGATCCAAAATAAAAGTAAGCATATCTAGTACAATATAGAAATGCGAGTAAACCCCAAAGAATGTGCAAAATTGCAGATTGAGTCCAGTCAGAATGCCCCCATAGTGGAGGGGTGAGCAAACCTTGGGTGATGTTTGCTTGGACATTTGCTTTAAGCCTAGTGGAAAAAGGTTTAGAGAATTGGGTGTATTGGTGATAGCTGTCAAAATTTATGATAGCTATCAGAAGACATGTGGTTTAAGTATTATAGTAATATAAGCTTAAAATGCATCATCTAAAATAGGCTACCACATTTATTCTATAAAACTGAAGAGTCAGATGAGGCACTGAAATATGAACACATTTTTATAGTATAGGCCTGAGAAACCAAGGACCTGAAGCATCAAAAAGATTATGGGCCTCATCTACGACGTGCACCGTTTAGCATTATTTAACTGGCATATTTCCCATGAACGCTGGCATCTATTTATATCTGGGCACTGCTGTTTGTACTGAACGGTGCTGCAAGTCACAACGCCCAATGTTAAATAAGCAGCTTGGATAGGAGCACTAGATATAGTACTGGCTGTCCTGTGTCAGCGTCTGTTAGACCCGAATGCCGATTATAACAGTGCCAGCGAGCACCACTGTGTACAATCGTCTTTTTGGTACTGCACACCGTTTTTATTTTTTGTCATGCATAAAATATTGGCAATTTAACCAGTGCTGGTCAGCACTTCATCATTACAGCTAAAGGATGGTATTGTTGGGGACAACGGGAACAGATTTTACAGTGGGTTTTAGTTGTTGCTCCTAACAAAACATTGGTAAGGTAAAAAATAGGGATAATATATTTTACAAGAAGAAAATAAAATTATATTTGGTGGCAAGTCACAATGCAAGTTCTGTACAAATAAATGTGTGTATATTATTTATAAATATAAACCACTTCAATTCAGTTCTCATTGTGATCTATGGGATCTTAACCTATAGCACAACTCTAAATTGGCCAGCAACAAGAGCGCCAGGCACTGCAAACTCTATGGCACTGGTGATAAATTAGACGCAGAGGGACGCATCGGCGCTGCCTGTCTTTTGTTTGTTAAATCGCACACTGAGTCCCGCTGAGGCAAAATATTGGTGCGGACGTTTGATAAATCACGTTCTAAGTAATCCTCACTAAATGTCACTAACATGCTTAAAAAATACCTTTTAATGATCTCTTTGAATGACAAATTTCCCCTTTTTTCAGTATGGCATTGATGTGAAGTCCAAGGACCTCAACAGTCATACTGCCCTCTTCTATGCTAGAAAAGCTGGAAGTCAAGAGTGTGTGGACATACTCCTACAGCATGGATGCCCAAACGAGCCCTCAAGTTCCATGAGTACCCCAATCCTAAGAAGAAAAAGCAGTTGTTCCAGCATAATAAGAACTGATTCGCGGACTGCTCTTGTATAGCCAGTCATACTGGCATGAAGAAAGCTAGCTTCAAGTAAGTGAAGCTAGCGAAATGCTTGTCTGGTTGCTCTTCCGTGCCAATGTGTAATTTGGTGTACTTCAAAAAAAAAAAAAAAGAAAGAAAAAACAAGAAATAATTTGTACATAGCGATGTAATATGTATATTTTGGAGTAAGCATTTGAGGTCATGCCAGCTACCTTAATAATGTTTTCAGCATTTTGCCCTTTTCACTGTAATCCAGCATAGTGGTATTGAATGCCTTAATTCTTTCATTAGTGAAGGAACTGAATTAAAGATTATCCCTTTCTGTCAATGTTTACAGAAGAAAAATATCACTCCCATACATACAGCCCCGTTTTCTGTTACAGCTACATCCAGTGGTCAAGCTGGAAGGGTAGAAAGTTAAACAATTACTGCTGAATTCCTAGAATGTATTAGAATATATCAGTTACAAGAGCAGGATCTTGTATCATAACCCAGGAGAAAGGACATGTTATGCTTATGTAAAATGAAGTGTTACATTTTTTTTTCACTATGCCCTTACCAAACAAATAATAAGAACCGATACAGGTTTTAAGGTTTTACTAAAACAGTGAAAGCATTGAGCAGATTATTTATTATACTGTAAAGGAAAAACTTTACTTTTCTTTATGACAGCTCACTTGAGCCAACGGGGGTCTGCCTTACTGAAATCCAGCACATTTCCCCAAAAATTATGGTATACATTTATTTTGTCTGCTTTAACATTGTTGGCCTTAAAGAATAAAGAACTATAATAATAATAGTTTATTGGACGAAACCTAAAAAATAGGGTCTTGTATAAAAACAGTAGTTTACACTTGACAATGCAAAAAGCAAGAATGTCCATTATTTCTGGATGTGTGCACCACTCCTGTACTATTGACTACCAAAAACTATATATATGTATAGTAATAAAGTAATAAGCACAATAATGTATTTGGAAGTATTTAGTTGAGTATATCACATACAAATTCCATTTGTTATTTGCACCCAAAATCATTAGTTCAATGAGTGTAAACTCTAACCTGGGCATTGATGTTCTCCAACACCATTGTCCATATTGATTATTCAATGCTCAATCCCTGAGTAATTCAGGTCCAGTTTGTAAGTTTAAAAAATATGTAGCTGTAATAAATTGTAATTCTTGATTATTCAAATTATGTGAAATACATAGTGTGATATAATTGACCTCTAATCTGCCAATGTATTGTTGAATTGGTCACTTTAAGTTTCAAAATAATTATAGTTGCAAATAACACATAGATTTGGTATGTCTTTTAACCAGGGCTGTAAAGTCAGAGCTAGTTTTGGCTGGAGTCAGATTCGGAGTTGGAAGTAGAGAGGTTCCGACTCCAAAATGTACATTTCATAGAAAGTTTAGAAAAATTAAACATAAATGTATTCTATGTTCTATCTAAAGCACTTGTTTAAAAATATCAGTTATAGGCAACAGCAGCCGCTGAGAAATATGTTATCCAATCTCCCCTGTTTCTTTTACTAGGTATTTTTACGCTGCCCCAAGGCCCCTAGTTACAATGCCTAAAACTTACAGGATCCAGATCCAGTGTTCCCCTGCAGCTCCACAGTGCATTATCAACATCTTCATACCTGCCGGTGGGGGCAAACCAGCGATTCCTTGTAGCCTCTATTGAGTCTTGTTTATGCCCCCACTTGCCTACTCCATTCATTGCTATCCTTCATTGTTATGAATGGAGTAGGAGTTTAGTAAAGCCATCTTGATGGATGCCGTGGTGATGGAGGTCGCTCATTGTTCCTCATCGGTAATTATGAAGATGCCAGGGACAAAAAGTGAGTTTATACTTTATGTTACTGTCTGGACAGAAACTTAAGTTACTTTTATTACTTTTTTAATGGGGATAAAAAGCCAGATGTTGCCATTTTACTATGTTTGTTATTACTAATTATTGGCAATTTATGAAAAAGTCAGAGATGGAGTCAGCGTTGGAGTTGAAGCATGATAAAATAGCAGAGTTGAAGTCGGGGCTTTGACTTACTGGCTCCACAGCCTTGGGTATAACACATTATAATTAACAATGAATGTTGTATTTATAATTAAAAAAAACACACGCACAGAGACAATGGTTGTTATGCGAGGCTGGCACAATAAAACACCCGAGGCCAAATATAGCCAAATGACTCAAAATTTAATAATTACATCCAATATGGCACATGACACATTGTTAAAAATAGCACACTGAAACCTGTACACACATTAAAAAAGCAATTGCTATTAAAAAACAGGGGCCCCCACCAGGACTAGCCTGGATTCCGCACCTCCTTATACTCACGCCACACTCACATACACACACCGGCCGGCGTCCCTCAATGGGACTAAGTCCACATAAATGGGGCTATGGCTTGTGGCTCAAAGGGCAGTCAGGGGGATATGTTGTTGACAAATCTTCAAAGTAGCCTACTGGCTATTTCCTTCTGAGGTGCCTAAAGCACCCACAGCGTGGGGCTAGCCCAATCCAATCACAATAGATGAAGCCAAATGAAGCCCGCAGGCACTCACGTGTCCAGCTAGGTAGACGAGACATGGAGAGCTGCGCACGAACAGAGGCAGAAATCTGGGCTAAAAAAATCCGCCTGTAACAGGCATGCTGGAGACCCTCCTCATAGATCATGCAGCCTTTGCCATCCTCCTTTGATATCGCTGCTGCCTCTGTCTCCGCTGGGTCATGCCCCATGTGGGTCTATGAAGATGGATACACAACAAACTCTCCTTTCCTGTGCTCGCCTTCCCTCGCATTCGGGCGTGGTGTGGTGACGTAAGTGCGGGGGGCGTGGCTAGGGGAGGGGCCGTCACCGACGCATGTTTCACTCCCCATTGGGAGTTTCATCAGGGTGAAAAAAAAAATGTATTTATAATTATCATTTTCATACCTATATATGTTATGGTTTATCAATATTACAGGAGTGCACACATTTAGAAGTAATGGGCCATTCTTTCCTTTTGTCAACTGTAAACTATTTTATATTCATAGGCATCATAGGCCTACTCCTGGATGAGCACATTTGACAATGATGATTCATTTCTAGTCTTGGGGAAAGTTCTTTCCCAGGCAACCTTTTAAAAATAAGTGTACTGTAGGTTGTCTGTTGGGGAAAATGGGCATTTAGGTTCCTTTGGTTAACTTATAAAGATTCCAGGTAGATCTGGTCTAATCTGAAACCTCTTGTACAGAGCCCAAGGCAAAGATTGACATGTGACTATTGCTTAATGGATCCAGTGGAGATTTCAAAAACATATACTCTGTCAGAAACAGTACAGTACTTTGGTATATTTTTGTATTTTTAGTGGCAAGAGTGCTGATAGTTTTTGATGCATTTATCTATTTTGTTTTAATTGAATGGAAGAGAGCTGAGTAGTAGTTAGGAGAGGCTGATCATATTTTGCATATGTGTATTTTGTGTACATATCTAGATAAAACTATTTGTATGGTATATGTATATATTGTGGCTATTACATGACAGCTTATGTGCTGCTCGCCTATGGGCCAGTAGTGCTTCTCAATACTTTAGTTTCCTTTCAGCTCTCTTCTGTTTAGTGTCTTTCTATTTACCCCAGTTTTAGCTCACACCTGCATACAGCTCACAGGTTGCTCATGTAACTAAACATAAGTTAATTTTACTTTACTACCATTTTACTTTTGTAACATGCACTATTAAGTAACTTCTATGGCCCTATTATGTATCTCACAAATGTAGATTTTTCTTACATTATTTACATTGATCCAACAGTTTAGTATTTTCTATAGCCCTTCCACCACCCACCGCAAAAACGTTCACATGTGAATACCCTGCATATGAAAATACAATAACGTTCAGCAAAATAATGCTTGTCACTTGAGCGCCGCCGCTAACCTGTTTTCATACAGTCTGATTGGACAAAGTTGATGGGGAAGATATAGGAAAATGACAAAGGTAGCCATAGCAATTTATTACTGAAGGTGGAACAAGTAACTCGCACATTGCCAGGGGCAGACTAGCCACAAGCAGGGCCGGGAGAATTCCTAGTGGGCTGAACTGATTTGAAGCTGTTGGGTATAATATACAGCCCACCTCATATGGAGCCTGTGCTGTAATTCCCCCACTTCTATCGGTGTACTGCTGCTTCAAAAACCTCCTCTACTCCCTGACTTATGAGTCTGCCTTACAGCCCTTCCCCCAATCCTCAGCCTCGCTGGACACCCCCACTAAGACAGGGTGGTAGCTCGGACCCCCGATAAGTCTTGCCTGGCCTGTCTGACTCAACCTCTGTATTGTTCATCCTTTAACAACTGGTTGGAGAATCAATAAATTTAAGAGGGAGACATGCACAGCGGGACAATTCAACACATGACAACACATTATGTTTTTTTTTGAAGGAAGGATGTATCTTTTAAAGACCAAGGAGAGCTTTAGCTTGCCCCTCCCTTCGTGAGAAACATAATTTTCACATAACACAAAATAATGTTATCTCGCAGTTGGCATTAGGGTGTTAGGGAGTTACTTATCTTAACCTTGGATGCATGGAATGCTCTCGCTGTACCAAGCCTTAGAATCATACATATACCACGAAGCTTAAGGTAAAACTAAAAGTCTATATATATTAAAGCAGCAAGATGGCTGATATGATGTCAAAGAAAGAGAGAGAAAGAGAATTAACCCTTCAGATACCGCAACCCATGTTCTGCCTCAGCAATGCTATAGCCTCGGCATAATGTCGGGAAAGGGCTGTACTATCCACTGCCACAAAATCTGGCCCTACAGTACCTAACCATCATTTCCATTGCTGTTCAGAATCTTTCGCTCCATTGCTATAACCTCAGCTGTGAAGCTCACTGGTTGTCAGGCTGAGAATCACACCTCAGGGCAGGTACCATGGGCTGGCCAAGATCCAGTAAAATCCTTGGCTGATTCTTAACCCCTAGCCTGCCCCTTGCTCCAATTTTCCCCCAACCCTACTGCGGACATTGATAGCTTCCTCAGACTATAGAGTAGCAAAATGTGGGGGCACATAGAGGCCAGGACACCCTTCACTACACAGAACAAATGCCAGAACTGACATATGAATTAAGTGTACAGTGATTTCCAGTCTCTCCAAACAGCTCTCTCTCTCTAGTCAGATTACATAACAGGCACATCTAAACTGTCATCAGTCATCTTAATATTTTAACAAACTCAAAATGAAGAATCTGGTTTCCCCATACTAGAATCCTTTAGCAAAGCAATATTCCAGCTTTCACCAATAACCCAAACTGATAGATTCTTGGAATATGTTCCCCGTACTGTTTTGATCCCTGGACCAATCCTGGGAACTGCCAATAATCAAGTAACCACTTTCCACCTTTTAATAGATTTAGCTGGGTCCTGATCTTCTGCATTGAACATTGATTGAGCTGGAACTTCCGGGTTAAAAAATATAACGCCACCTAGAAATGTGTACATTGTCTCCACTTTCAGTTTTTTTACATGAATTCAGTAAGGAAAGATTACAGCTTTAACCCGACTTAAAAAATGGTGTGCTTTGAAAATGTCTCCATAGAAATCTGAAAAAGAATCGGAATAATCAGCACTTCAAGAAACACTCATATTGACCCTCAAGCCTTCAAACCAGTGGGTGCTTTGCGCTCGAATGTATGTGCAAAAAAGAGTGTTGTTTTTTAATGCATTCCAGTTTCTATGTAAGGTTTTTTAAAAGATATATAGTCTTTATGAATTGACAGCTAACGCCCAGAGGCAGAGTAGTGACATTTGTTTTGCCGTGCCCGTGAACATGATTAACGGTATTTTTTGTGACTTTAATAGAATTTTAGGGCATTGGTTGGATGTTTTTTTCATTTTGCTCGCAGTATGGCAGCTTTACATTGCAATTTTTACAGGATGTAGATATTGTTTTGTCCGAGGCAGTAAAACGTGTTTTGGAAGTGGGACTGAAGAAAATGTATTGAAGAGCTTTCTTTTTATTCTTATTGACAGCCTTATTCTAAGCATTATATTACTTTGCTTCATACACTTTTTGTAATATAATTTGCATTCAAGAAAAGTCTGGTGATTCATATGCTGGAAACAGACCAATTATCTTACATACATTTGTAAAGTACAAATTAAGATGGGTAATTTTGGTGCTTAAAGTGGAACAAAACCCTAGCAGCATGGCCCTGAATGCTAAAAGATTTCAAGGCTGGCTCCCAGATCGGGATGCCCTGCTGTGTAACCCCTCCCCCCAACATGCATGAAATTCACCTGCTTGCAGTTGCCGATGTAAACTACGGTGGCTGTATCCCCACATGTTTGGGCTGTGTGCACGCTCCCTTGCCCAACCATTCAGATACGCTGGGGGCGGGACCATGCATGTTGCAGGGGATGCTGCCTCTCTAGGTCCTTTTGCCGAAACTGCATATGAACAGATCCGCTACATATGCACGGCAAACTGTTGCTTGGAAAAGGGCCATAGGACTGCAGAAAGGTGTGTTTGTACATACGCTCTGGGGGTTTCACACAATGGGGAATCCCAGTACGGGATGTCCCCAGGGGCATAGAGCAAAACCCGGGATACTCAAAATTGCGGGTTTTGTTCCGCTTTAAAGCAATCGTAATAATCATATTTGTGCTGGGCCCATAGGGCTCTGGTTATACCCTTTGTGGGTTGGGAAAGATAATTGATTATTAAACCAAAATCAGGTATATTTTCACTGTTGTATGTAATGTGTAATGCCCCCAGTTGGTTGCTGGCCTTTACCTCCAATCCAAATGAAGGTCAGACAGACAAAGGCCAGCAACAGAGCAGCGCATACATTGTGCTAGAGAATACACTATAATCTAGCACACCCCACCACTTTCAGTTATTTTATTATTATATAAACATTGCTAATTCCAATACTATTTTTAACATTTAACAGGAAGCTGAATGCAGTCTTGATTAAGCTTTTGCTGTACATGGCACATGCCCACTACCTAAACATATATTACTGCCTCTGTATGCTGTCAAAAATGTAAAAAAATAAAAAAAACAAGCAAAACATAAAAATAATTTTAAAAAATACTTGGAAAAGGCAGAACTATGGTATAATTATACGAGTTTGCTGATTTCTTCACTTTCCAGTTGTACCTGTGACATATGTAGGAGCTGTGATTGTGAGTTCTTGAGCCCATTTTATATGACGATCACGTGACATAGACTTATAAACTGCCTGTAGAAAACCAACACTGTCCATTTGTAATTCACTTGAAGAAAATGGAGACGCATCATGTTGGACTCCATAACATGGCTGTGGTAGAACAATTGTGCTCAGATATGTATAAACCAGAAGAGCAATAACATTTATGGCATACACAAAACTGCTCCATATGGAAGACAAAAATACACCATTGTATTCCTGTGAACAGATTGCAGTCTAATTCACTGTCTGGAGGCATAAAACTTTCCCATGAATGCCCCATTGCAGCCAAAGATTTTTTTTGACCTATTACTGGTTGAAACCAATTGGGGGATAATCTGAGCCACATTGAAGCTGATATGGCCTACTTTTGTCCACTAGGGGGAGCACTATCAGTAAGAAACCACGCTACACGCTACGGAAACTGAACGACAAATTTGAAGAGCCTTATCAGAACTAAGGAGTCTAATGTTTGCTTTGCACTGCATATAGATTACAATATTTATGTCTAAATTGCACACTGACCCCTTATGTTCACTGTGACAACCTAGAATATTGAGATTTATGTTTTATTTCAATGAGATGAATTGGTTGCCCCTTGAGTCTTCAAAGTAAATATGCACAAAAATAGGGTGGATCTAGGCGTGTGGGAATCTTCAGTAGTTATTATTATTATTATTATTTATTTATGAAGCGCCATCATCTTCCAGTTTCCGGTTTTGATGTGGTTTTGCAAAGGTTATTGTCTAGGAACAGAAACATGAAAGTGCCTAGGCCCAGATTTTTTTGGGTCAGCCACAATAGTGTACCCTGGCTGTCCTCCCATCCGCTTTTTTGCGTTTAATATAATATCCTTCTGCAGCCTTCTACCCTTATGGACCAAGAAACCTTAGTCTACAACTCCACCTCACATTCTCTGTTGCAGAGAAGTAGCTAGGCTTTCTGGCACCCGGGGCAAAGATTCAAAATGGCGCCCCTACCAGGCCCACAATTCGGTGCCCCCCCCTGACCTGCTGCACCCAAGATAAGTGCCCCCCTCTCCTCCCTAGCTCTGTTGACCCTAAGACTAATAAGCAGAATTGCAGTGGATTCCCCCAACCCACAGATAAATTAAGAAGTGTAAGCAGCCCAACTCCAAATATTAATTGGAAAAGTGTGAGCAGCCTCTCACACCACAAATATTAATAGGCAGAGTGGGTGGGGGTTTCGCCAATATTTGGCAGTGTTATATGGGAAGGGGTTAAATTTAGTGCAGGAGAGAATCATGCTGACTTACCTGTGCTATTACAGCAGAAATTGCCGCAGCCTTCGTCGTCCTTGTGTTTCAGGGGTGTGACACAAGTCTATCATGATGCTACACATGGAGGTAAGTCAGCCACTTCTCTGCCTGTCCATACCCGCCTGTGTGGCGGTTAATTATTATAACTTTATTACTGGGAAGTGGAGGATTTCTGGTGCCTATTCTGTGTAAACTGCTAGAGGGGCACCTTATGTGATCACACATTCCCAAGGTTTGTCCTGTATACTGCAGCTATCGTGGGGGCATAGGCAGGGCCAGATTAAACGTGGTGAGGGCTCCTGGACATAAAATCTGGTGGGGCCCCCATACTGTTATTTTTCTTGTAAAGTGGATGTCCAGTCATAACACAACACCTTGTCCTTGTTCTGTCTCCCTCCCCTGGTGGTTGGAGGTTACAACAAGAAAGATTCCTTAACTCGTTAGGGAGCCAGTGCTGTGACCGGAGCATGAGTGGCGGCCGCAGGGATCTGAATCTTCCACTCCGTGCGTGCTCCTGCCGGCCTATTCATGTGAACATTCAAGGGGGGCATCTTGCTATAGCCCATGGGTATTGGCAATTTCACCTGGTGCCCTGTGTAAGCACTGCTATTGCAATGATTTGCTATATTTTTGGCACTAGTGGTGGAGGCCCTCTGGCTATATCAAGTGGTGGAGGCCCCTGGGTGTGAGCTCCTGAGGCCCTGCTTATAACTCGTCCCTGGGCATAGGTGTTGTGCACATTGCAGAAGCCATAACCTACTGAAAGTTGATGACCAGGATCACAGATATATTCAGTTGACTTTTTTGTATGTTCATTAATTGTGCTTCTGAATTTTGGGGAAGAAAATCAATGCTGAGTATGAAGCAAGTCACCCAGCCAGTGAGCTGCTTTAGCCCTTTTTCTTGCCTCCAGTGTGACATGGATGGGTACTAGTTACAATGCAAACGGTTTTTGGAACTTCGGCCAGCGCAAGTCATATCTTTCAGTGAGCAGTTTAATGTACAATGTTGGTTTTCAAAACTACTGTGCCAATGAAAATCTCAATGAAATGATTAAAAAAATAGTGTCTGTGTTTTCTTCCCATGATTATTTTGCAAAGACAAAAATGATGTAATATAAGATTTATAAAATAAAGTGTCATACGTTTTATTGCATTCTAGTGTGGTTCATTTCTTTACAGTTCATTATTCTGAAAGCAAGGAATACATTGCAATGCTGGCTGTACACAGCACAAGTCGAACGTTCAATGTACATGGGTGTGGGCAACACCCACTAATACTACAAAGTTTTGGAAACATCAGTTTGTATGGTGTATGGCTGACATAAATCACTTTGCTTTATAAAGATTATACATTTGATTGATTTTACATTTACTAATTGGTGTCATTAAAGCGGAACAAGCCGCTGGCTTTACCCCAAGGCATCTCGAAACGGGATGCTCCGCTGTGTGAAACCCCCCAGTTCGCCCATGAACACTCACCTTTCTCTGCTCCAACGGCACACGCACAGGTTCTCTTCCAATGAGAGCCATCTGCTATGTCATTCAGCCGGCAGCTCTTATTGTTTTCAATGGGGAGCACGTGCTGCCGCATCACTGCGAACTACACATATCTCCCCATGCCCAGTCTTGATCCCATGTAGCCCTGTGAAATGCAGTACCCCCTTTCAGAGCCATTTGATGCATCTTTGTTGCCAGAGACAAAGAACAGTATGCAGTGGACACTGAAGGAGCTGGACAGGAGTGCGCTCTCAGCTTTGGACCTGATAGCTCTCAAACAAGACCCCTGCAGTCTGCGGGACTGCAATAGATGGAGTCTGAGAGGTTAGGGATGTCTGTTTGTGTCCTAATCATACAGGGATTTCTTTCTTACTTTTGTGCAGCTATCTTGGTACTCCCTTATCCTAATCATCACCTGTGAGCTGCCACCTGTACTGTAGCTACAATTCTGGAAGGCAGAGGGTGACGCAGCCTGCATCTGTTGCCCCCCCCTCCCCTCGCCTGATGATGAATGAGATGATGAGATGATGATGAATGAGCATAGGGGCTGGTAAATGACTAGGGGTCTCTGGTGCTCTGCTTAGATATGACTGTGTTGCCTCCCGGACCAACACCAGTATTATAAAATTTGCTGATAAGACTAGAATCTTCGGAATGACCACAGGAGATGATGAGACAGCATATAGAGGAGAGATGGCCTCATTACAAAAGCAGTCCATAGATGTTCACCTTTAGTAGAAATTCCTCTTATGAGTATGGTCACTGGGCTCTGGCCGCTTTCTGCCAAGCCTGGGGTGGTACAGAAAGTTCCACAAAAGTAAAAAAAGTAAAAAAATAAGCAGGCGAAACACAAATTTTTGCTATTATGGGGGTAATTTAATAAAGGCCAAGGCCACATAGTGCCAGGTAGTGCCAGATGAGTGTCAGGTCCCAGTGGGTGTATGTATGTATGTAAGGTGTATGTATCAAGTCAAATATCCACAGTGCCTGTGATAGTGCCAGTTAGAGTTCTCATCTATCATCAGCACCAGCGATGGGATGACTTTCCTACAGCGCCAGATAAAACCAGGCACTCACCCTGCACTATGCGGCTTTATCCCATACATTCCAATGGGCTGGAATGGTTATAATTATTTTGCCAATAATTTCTGGGGCCGGTGCATGTGCCATGGGATCCCTGGGCTGTTTGGGATCATTTTTTAGGCATTTTAAGCACTTTCGTATTGCACTTGAAACTTGTGATTTGGCCTGTAATAAGGCTGTGTAATGTCTTACAAATTTCCCTTTTGCTTTCCCTTAAAAAAAAATAATATATATATTCCCTGAAAAAACGGGATTAAAATAGGTGTTGTCGCCCTGTAATCTCCTTTACATAGCGCCAATGCAAGTTTTTTTAAATTAATCAGCTGGGTTTCCAGCGCTCCCAGCTGGCACTCTGGGTCGCTAGCGCATTGCCTTTTACAAAGCTACCTTCAGACGCCTTAGCAGTGTGTCCGCCGAAAGAGTCTCAGAAGACATGTTCTTCTAGTTCCTGCAAGAAGAATAAGTAAATTACCCTCAAAGTGTATTAAAGTGATCAGCAAGTGAAAACTCATACATTAAAAAGTTGGTTAAAAGCAGTAGGACTTCACAAAGATGGGTATACATATAAAACTCAAGTGAAATAACTATGAGCTCCAATAGAGGTCACCCTCTCTCTTGATTTATAACAAAAACGAAAGAGATACAATGATATATCAAGCTCATATGACCACATGTAAATATTGAACAGCCAAGATCTGTGCCAAGAGTGAAAACCAGTTTCTAGCAAGCTAGTTTTGCAGCAACAACAGTCTGTAGCAAGGACAATATTGTAGTAAGGATTAAATTATAGCATTAATGTTTTTTGGCTAAAAGTAGATCAGATCTATAGCATCAATTGCAAAAAAACACAAAGCTTTAGTCGGTGAATCAAAGTTTGATTGATGGAGTTTTTCTGAGACGAAGGACTCTATACACGTTGAGCTAATTATTTATTGTGTAGCGCAGTATTTCAATCTAAAAGATGCTGATTGATTCCCTCCCCCAGTGTGCGCTGCTGACTATATCTCGCAGGCATTTGTGAGGGTAGTGGGGGATGCGCAGTCCGCATGCTCGGCTGTAGCCGAGTCTTACACGAGATGACTTGAGCAGATCCAATTGCCGGTGCTTTGCCAGTTTACGTGCGTGCACGGCAGTTACTAACATGCAATAGCCAGCTTCACCGTATTTACGTCGACAGGGCGGCTGTCGGCTTTTTAATAGCAAACGTCTTAGCTTTTCGCCAGCTTTTACTGGCGCATCATATAGGACACAATACAAGTGACCAGCAAATGTGTGCAAAAGTTGCAAGGTCCCCAAAGAGCACTTTAGCCTCATATGCAGCGGGCGGAACATCTCCTACACCTTGCACACAGATACAAATACATATGTCCCCTATTTTTTGAGGATTCAATAAACTTTATTAATATAGCTTCCAGAAGGCCACCACAGCTCCTGAAAGCACTGCAATGCTATCCAAAGTCGTAAACTATTAGACTTTCTACCCAAAACTAGAGAAAACCAACTAAAACATCAGCACTATGCTGTGCAAACTGGTGAATCCGTGGATATTGTGCCTGCAGGTGGTTAACAGGTAAGGTAGGTGAATGCCGAGCTAATACACAGGAAAACGCCAGCGAATCTCGGAAGGGCTTTGCGTTAGTCGGCACACCAGGACAGCACTGGTGTGCACAGTACTGAGTACCGGCTAGGGTGCCAAAGTCAATGTTTTCCGACTCTGCAAGGTGGATGTTTATCAGGGCATGTTTGCAGTCTACTGTGTTATTTGCATTGCTCCTATGCAGGAAACCTTTTTTGCCAGGCCTAGGCACGGCGATTAGAGGGAGAGGGGTACTTTACATCTGCATTGAACTATGCAGAACACTTGTTTGCCAGGCCTCAGCATGACAATTAGGAGGGGGGGGGGGGCACTATACATCTGCATTGCACTATATATCTTCATATTAGAGGGTGGCACTATACATCTGCATTGCACTATATATCTTCATATTAGAGGGTGGCACTATACATCTGCATATTAGAGGGGGACACTATACATTTGCATTGCACTATTCATCTGCATATTAGAGGGGGCACTATACATCTGCACTGCACTATTCATCTGCATATTAGAGGGGGGCACTATACATCTGCACTGCACTATTCATCTGCATATTAGAGGGGGCACTATACATCTGCACTGCACTATTCATCTGCATATTAGAGGGGGGCACTATACATCTGCATTGCACTATTCATCTGCATATTAGAGGGGGCACTGTACATCTGCACTGCACTATTCATCTGCATATTAGAGGGGGGCACTATACATCTGCATTGCACTATTCATCTGCATATTAGAGGGGAGCACTATACATTTGCATTGCACTATTCATCTGCATATTAGAGGGGGACACTATTCATCTGCATATTAGAGGGGAGCACTATACATTTGCATTGCACTATTCATCTGCATATTAGAGGGGGACACTATACATCTGCATATTAGAGGGGGACACTATACATCTGCATTGCACTATTCATCTGCATATTAGAGGGGAGCACTATACATCTGCATTGCACTATTCATCTGCATATTAGAGGGGGGCACTATACATCTGCATTGCACTATTCATCTGCATATTACAGGGGGGCACTATACATCTGCATTGCACTATTCATCTGCATATTAGAGGGGGGCACTATTCATCTGCATATTAGAGGGGAGCACTATACATCTGCATTGCACTATTCATCTGCATATTACAGGGGAGCACTATACATCTGCATTGCACTATTCATCTGCATATTAGAGGGGGCACTATACATCTGCATTGCACTATTCATCTGCATATTACAGGGGAGCACTATACATCTGCATTGCACTATTCATCTGCATATTAGAGGTCGGCACTATACATCTGCATTGCACTATTCATCTGCATATTAGAGGGGGGCACTATACATCTGCATTGCACTATTCATCTGCATATTAGAGGGGGGCACTATACATCTGCATTGCACTATTCATCTGCATATTAGAGGGGGGCACTATACATCTGCATTGCACTATTCATCTGCATATTAGAGGTCGGCACTATACATCTGCATTGCACTATTCATCTGCATATTAGAGGGGGGCACTATACATCTGCATTGCACTATTCATCTGCATATTAGAGGTCGGCACTATACATCTGCATTGCACTATTCATCTGCATATTAGAGGGGGGCACTATACATCTGCATTGCACTATTCATCTGCATATTACAGGGGAGCACTATACATCTGCATTGCACTATTCATCTGCATATTAGAGGGGGGCACTATACATCTGCATTGCACTATTCATCTGCAAATTAGAGGGGGGCACTATACATCTGCATTGCACTATTCATCTGCATATTAGAGGGGAACACTATACATCTGCATTGCACTATTCATCTGCATATTAGAGGGGGGCACTATACATCTGCATTGCACTATTCATCTGCATATTAGAGGGGGGCACTATACATCTGCATTGCACTATACATCTACATATTAGAGGGGGGCACTATACATCTGCATTGCACTATTCATCTGCATATTACAGGGGAGCACCATACATCTGCATTGCACTATTCATCTGCATATTAGAGGGGAGCACTATACATCTGCATTGCACTATTCATCTGCATATTAGAGGGGGGCACTATACATTTGCATTGCACTATTCATCTGCATATTAGAGGGGGGCACTATACATCTGCATTGCACTATTCATCTGCATATTAGAGGGGGGCACTATACATCTGCATTGCATTATTCATCTGCATATTAGAGGGGAGCACTATACATTTGCATTGCACTATTCATCTGCATATTAGAGGGGGACACTATACATCTGCATATTAGAGGGGGACACTATACATTTGCATTGCACTATTCATCTGCATATTAGAGGGGAGCACTATACATTTGCATTGCACCATTCATCTGCATATTAGAGGGGGCACTATACATCTGCACTGCACTATTCATCTGCATATTAGAGGGGAGCACTATACATTTGCATTGCACTATTCATCTGCATATTAGAGGGGGACACTATACATCTGCATATTAGAGGGGGACACTATACATTTGCATTGCACTATTCATCTGCATATTAGAGGGGAGCACTATACATCTGCACTGCACTATTCATCTGCATATTAGAGGGGAGCACTATACATTTGCATTGCACTATTCATCTGCATATTAGAGGGGGCACTATACATCTGCACTGCACTATTCATCTGCATATTAGAGGGGAGCACTATACATTTGCATTGCACTATTCATCTGCATATTAGAGGGGGACACTATACATCTGCATATTAGAGGGGGACACTATACATCTGCATTGCACTATTCATCTGCATATTAGAGGGGGGCACTATACATTTGCATTGCACCATTCATCTGCATATTAGAGGGGGGCACTATACATCTGCATTGCACTATTCATCTGCATATTAGAGGGGGGCACTATACATCTGCATTGCACTATTCATCTGCATATTAGAGGGGGGCACTATACATCTGCATTGCACTATTCATCTGCATATTAGAGGGGAGCACTATACATTTGCATTGCACTATTCATCTGCATATTAGAGGGGGGCACTATACATTTGCATTGCACCATTCATCTGCATATTAGAGGGGAGCACTATACATTTGCATTGCACCATTCATCTGCATATTAGAGGGGGCACTATACATCTGCATTGCACTATTCATCTGCATATTAGAGGGGGGCACTATACATCTGCATTGCACTATTCATCTGCATATTAGAGGGGAGCACTATACATTTGCATTGCACCATTCATCTGCATATTAGAGGGGGCACTATACATCTGCATTGCACTATTCATCTGCATATTAGAGGGGGGCACTATACATCTGCATTGCACTATTCATCTGCATATTAGAGGGGAGCACTATACATCTGCACTGCACTATTCATCTGCATATTAGAGGGGGGGCACTATACATCTGCATTGCACTATTCATCTGCATATTAGAGGGGGGCACTATACATCTGCATTGCACTATTCATCTGCATATTAGAGGGGAGCACTATACATTTGCATTGCACTATTCATCTGCATATTAGAGGGGGGCACTATACATCTGCATTGCATTATTCATCTGCATATTAGAGGGGAGCACTATACATCTGCATTGCACTATTCATCTGCATATTACAGGGGAGCACTATACATCTGCATTGCACTATTCATCTGCATATTAGAGGGGGGGCACTATACATTTGCATTGCACTATTCATCTGCATATTAGAGGGGAGCACTATACATTTGCATTGCACTATTCATCTGCATATTAGAGGGGGGCACTATACATCTGCATTGCACTATTCATCTGCATATTAGAGCGGGACACTATTCATCTGCATATTAGAGGGGGACACTATTCATCTGCATATTAGAGGGGGGCACTATACATCTGCATTGCACTATTCATCTGCATATTAGAGGTCGGCACTATACATCTGCATTGCACTATTCATCTGCATATTAGAGGGGGGCACTATACATCTGCATATTAGAGGGGGACACTATTCATCTGCATATTAGAGGGGGGCACGATACATTAGCATTGCACTATTCATCTGCATATTAGAGGGGAGCACGATACATTTGCATTGCACTATTCATCTGCATATTAGAGGGGGACACTATTCATCTGCATATTAGAGGGGGACACTATTCATCTGCATATTAGAGGGGGGCACTATACATCTGCATTGCACTATTCATCTGCATATTAGAGGGGGACACTATTCATCTGCATATTAGAGGGGAGCACTATACATCTGCATTGCACTATTCATCTGCATATTAGAGGTCGGCACTATACATCTGCATTGCACTATTCATCTGCATATTAGAGGTCGGCACTATACATCTGCATTGCACTATTCATCTGCATATTAGAGGTCGGCACTATACATCTGCATTGCACTATTCATCTGCATATTAGAGGGGGGCACTATACATCTGCATTGCACTATTCATCTGCATATTAGAGGGGGGCACTATACATCTGCATTGCACTATTCATCTGCATATTCAAGGGGAGCACTATACATCTGCATTGCACTATTCATCTGCATATTAGAGGGGAGCACTATACATCTGCATTGCACTATTCATCTGCATATTAGAGGGGGGCACTATACATCTGCATTGCACTATTCATCTGCATATTAGAGGGGGGCACTATACATCTGCATTGCACTATTCACCTGCATATTAGAGGGGGGCACTATACATCTGCATTGCACTATTCATCTGCATATTAGAGGGGGGCACTATACATCTGCATTGCACTATTCATCTGCATATTAGAGGTCGGCACTATACATCTTCATTGCACAATTCATCTGCATATTAGAGGGGGGCACTATACATCTGCATTGCACTATTCATCTGCATATTAGAGGTCGGCACTATACATCTGCATTGCACAATTCATCTGCATATTAGAGGGGGGCACTATACATCTGCATTGCACTATTCATCTGCATATTAGAGGGGGGCACTATACATCTGCATTGCACTATTCACCTGCATATTAGAGGGGGGCACTATACATCTGCATTGCACTATTCATCTGCATATTAGAGGGGGGCACTATACATCTGCATTGCACTATTCATCTGCATATTAGAGGTCGGCACTATACATCTTCATTGCACAATTCATCTGCATATTAGAGGGGGGCACTATACATCTGCATTGCACTATTCATCTGCATATTAGAGGTCGGCACTATACATCTGCATTGCACAATTCATCTGCATATTAGAGGGGGGCACTATACATCTGCATTGCACTATTCATCTGCATATTAGAGGGGGGCACTATACATCTGCATTGCACTATTCATCTGCATATTAGAGGGGGGTACTATACATCTGCATTGCACTATACATCTGCATATTATAGGGGAGCAGTATACATCTGCATTGCACTATACATCTGCATATTAGAGGGGGGCACTATACATCTGCATTGCACTATTCATCTGCATATTAGAGGGGGGCACAATACATCTGCATTGCACTATACATCTGCATATTAGAGGTCGGCACTATACATCTGCATTGCACTATTCATCTGCATATTAGAGGGGGGCACTATACATCTGCATATTAGAGGGGGGCACTATACATCTGCATTGCACTATTCATCTGCATATTAGAGGGGGGCACTATACATCTGCATTGCACAATTCATCTGCATATTAGAGGGGGGCACTATTCATCTGCATATTAGAGGGGAGCACTATACATCTGCATTGCACAATTCATCTGCATATTAGAGTGGAGCACTATACATCTGCATTGCACTATTCATCTGCATATTAGAGGTCGGCAGTATACATCTGCATTGCACAGTTCATCTGCATATTAGAGGGGGGCACTATACATCTGCATTGCACTATTCATCTGCATATTAGAGGGGAGCACTATACATCTGCATTGCACTATTCATCTGCATATTAGAGGGGGGTTCTATACATCTGCATTGCACTATTCATCTGCATATTAGAGTGGAGCACTATACATCTGCATTGCACTATACATCTGCATATTAGAGGTCGGCACTATACATCTGCATTGCACAATTCATCTGCATATTAGAGGGGGTTTCTATACATCTGCATTGCACTATTCATCTGCATATTAGAGGTCGGCACTATACATCTGCATTGCACAATTCATCTGCATATTAGAGGGGGTTTCTATACATCTGCATTGCACTATTCATCTGCATATTAGAGGGGGGCACTATACATCTGCATTGCACTATTCATCTGCATATTAGAGGGGAGCACTATACATCTGCATTGCACTATTCATCTGCATATTAGAGGGGAGCACTATACATCTGCATTGCACTATTCATCTGCATATTAGAGTGGAGCACTATACATCTGCATTGCACTATTCATCTGCATATTGGAGGGGGGCACTATACATCTGCATTGCACTATACATCTGCATATTAGAGGTCGGCACTATACATCTGCATTGCACAATTCATCTGCATATTAGAGGGGGGCACTATACATCTGCATTGCACTATACATCTGCATATTAGAGTTCGGCACTATACATCTGCATTGCACTATACATCTGCATATTAGAGGGGAGCACTATACATCTGCATTGCACTATTCATCTGCATATTAGAGTGGAGCACTATACATCTGCATTGCACTATACATCTGCATATTAGAGGGGGGCACTATACATCTGCATTGCACTATTCATCTGCATATTAGAGGGGGGCACTATACATCTGCATTGCACTATTCATCTGCATATTAGAGGGGGGTACTATACATCTGCATTGCACTATACATCTGCATATTAGAGGTCGGCACTATACATCTGCATTGCACTATACATCTGCATATTAGAGGGGGGCACTATACATCTGCATTGCACTATACATCTGCATATTAGAGGTCGGCACTATACATCTGCATTGCACTATTCATCTGCATATTAGAGGGGAGCACTATACATCTGCATTGCACTATACATCTGCATATTAGAGGGGAGCACTATACATCTGCATTGCACTATACATCTGCATATTAGAGGGGGGCACTATACATCTGCATTGCACTATACATCTGCATTGCACTATTCATCTGCATATTAGAGTGGAGCACTATACATCTGCATTGCACTATACATCTGCATATTAGAGGGGGGCACTATACATCTGCATTGCACTATACATCTGCATATTAGAGGTCGGCACTATACATCTGCATTGCACTATTCATCTGCATATTAGAGGGGAGCACTATACATCTGCATTGCACTATTCATCTGCATATTAGAGGGGGGTTCTATACATCTGCATTGCACTATTCATCTGCATATTAGAGTGGAGCACTATACATCTGCATTGCACTATTCATCTGCATATTAGAGGGGGCACTATACATCTGCATTGCACTATTCATCCGCATATTAGAGGGGGGTTCTATACATCTGCATTGCACTATTCATCTGCATATTAGAGTGGAGCACTATACATCTGCATTGCACAATTCATCTGCATATTAGAGGGGAGCACTATACATCTGCATTGCACTATACATCTGCATATTAGAGGTCGGCACTATACATCTGCATTGCACAATTCATCTGCATATTAGAGGGGGTTTCTATACATCTGCATTGCACTATACATCTGCATATTAGAGGGGGCACTATACATCTGCATTGCACTATACATCTGCATATTAGAGGTCGGCACTATACATCTGCATTGCACAATTCATCTGCATATTAGAGGGGGTTTCTATACATCTGCATTGCACTATACATCTGCATATTAGAGGGGGCACTATACATCTGCATTGCACTATTCATCTGCATATTAGAGTGGGGTACTATACATTTGCATTGCACTATGCAGAACACTTGTTTGCCAGACCTAGGCATGACAATCAGAGGGGGGGGGGGCACTATACATCTGCATTGCACTATACATCTGAATTGCACTACACATTTGCATTGCACTATGCAGAATACTTATTTGCCAGACCCAGACCATTAGAGAGAGAGTGGGCATACATCTCCACCACTATGTGAAGCTACCCAAATACACATATAGCTTACCCAAATGTATGTGAAGGGGCTGAACGTGTCACACTCCATCACCTACATTGTAGTATTTTGAGCTTCCTGCCTAAATAACTTTGGTATGTCTAGCTTTGTTGTGATCACAACCATTGGTCACATGTGTAATGTAACATTCCCATTTGTGCCCCCCCAGTTGACCACACCAGCACCACAAACCAAGTATGACCACGCCAGCACCACAAACCAAAAGCAAGATGTCCCGGAGGCATCTGGTATGAATTAGAGCAAATTTGGAGACAGTGGTTTGAAAAGGTTCTACCCGATCACTGTATACAGTCTTTATGACTCATAATTTCCACAGAAGGTGTGCACTTGTTTATTGATTGAAAAATCCCATTTTCTATGTTCTTGTCTAATACCTTTGTTTGCTGATCCCATTTAGACAAGTGTCCCCAATGTTTGGGGCCAGAGAAGTCCTTCAACGTCCCTTTGTGGATCCGGACGAAGACAAGGGAGGACCTTCTACCTCCAGAGCAGCACCTGCACCCAGGACCCCATGTGTCGATTTGCTCCAGGATGTTGTGGTTTAGCCGGTGGAATCACCCTCTCCATCGAGCGAAGGGATGGAGCTGGAGCCAACACCAGTGCTCTCACTAAGCTAGTTGTCCCAAACATGCCCCACAATGTAATTTGTTTTCTATGTAAGTAGCACCAATTGTTGTTTTGTTTTGGGTTATAGAATCTCTAATCCTGGTGGAAATCCTGATTCAGATTTTCAATGTAAAGTGTGCACTAAAATGGTTGAGCATCAACCATTTTAGAGTTTACTTGCTGTCCTGTTTTTCATTATCCCATTTACCAGCATCACCAAATGTTTAGCACAAGAGAGGTCTTTCAACATTCCTTTGTGAAACAGGAGAAGGATGGGGATGATGAGGGAGGACCTTCTATCTCTATGGCACCATGTGCACCCCCCACTCCGTGCATAGATTTGCCCAAGGATGTTGGTGTACTTGTGTTGGAAACCCCCTCTCCAGAATTGGCAGCTGCAGCGCCTGTGGACACAGAAAGGCAAGAGATCCCCATCCGGCACATCTCCTTTATCTTTTCAAGTATCCAGCTTCAGTGTCCTCACCGGGTTAGTCATTTAAGACATGCACCACAATCTAATCCGTGCTTAGTCATGGAATAAGCTTGTGTTAGTCCACTTTTTAGAGCCCATATGACTGGAAGTGTTCGTAAATGTGTTCAAGTGATAACCATCTTTTCTTGCTTTTAATTCCCCCCAGCTTTGCTGAATGCCCTTGTGGATACAGTCCTATTTTTGGGGAGTTACAGCAATTTAACATATTCTGGGGGTTATAGACTCGCCAAGCCAAATGGTGCCCCCACCAGCCCAGCCAATCAGAACACCTTCTTATGGTAAGTACAGCGTGGTTTAAATTTTGAAACTGCTCTTTCACCAAGCATTGTGAATGTTACTGCCTCCCTGTGCTTTTAAAGACACAAGCACATAATACCGGCAATTTTACATTTATTTTTTTCTCATTCCTTCTTTTCCTATTTGCTACTTTTTTGTTCCTTTTTTCTTCCTTGCTGTTTCATTTTTTTCTTTCTTTCTGTTATACCCTGTTTTATTTTTATGTAATGGTCATTCTTTCTTTTTCTGTCATTCCTGCTTTTCTTTCTTTCCCATTCCTTCTTTCTGTCATTCCTTATATTATTTATTTGTGTCATGTTTTCTTCCTTATTTATTTGTCATGTATTTATTTCTTTAATTTTTTCTTCCTCTTTCATTTCTTTTTATGTCATTTCTTCTTTTCTGCCATTCTATTTTTGTTTATTTATTTCCTTCTCATTCCTTCTTTCGACAATTCCTTCTTTCTGTCATCCCTTCTTTTCCTTCTTTCTGTCATTCCTTCTTTCTTTTTTTCACCTGGCACCTGTTGGTCTGAGGTCTTTGGTGAAAATCTACAAAAGCAGACATTCCCTTTAAGACGGAGCAGCACATTGGGCACTCGGCTTTACTGACATGTGGGTCACAACAGAAAGTCGCAGAAGCTTTGTAACCCAAGAGCCAACATAAACCTGAAGCCGGCCCTGAGCTCATGCATACGTCATGTTGCGCGTGCATGCATAATTTTAATGCGCATAAGGGGCATCTTTTTTTTTTAATATTCTTTATTTAGTACGTTTCCAACGATACAAAGCATGGGGTACAGAACACAAAAAGGGACTGGGGGTACAGAACGGTTGATAAGCAAACAAAGCACATAAAGGAAAAAAACATGGGATAATTCAGGATGAAGGGTCCAGAGCGCTCTCCGTAGTGGGGGGGTATGATGCTGTCAGTGCTCGACCTGGATTGAGTGTGTAGGGGGGGGGGCCCCAGAGAGAGAGTCAAGGGCGAAAGGGGAGGGGGGGAGAAAAACAGGGGGGGAAGGGGAAGGGAGGGGATATGGGGCATCTATGAGGGCCTAGTTGTGTTGCATCCAGTTGTCCATTGAGTGCATCCGGTTTGGTCCCGCCCCGGGCATTACCCACTGACATGCTCCCGAAATTCCGCCGATTCTTGGAAGGTCAGCCATGGCAGCCACGTGGACCTAAATTGCTCATCTCTCTCGCGTAGTGAGAGGGTCATGTCCTCCATCTCTCTAATTATTTGTACTTCATTGAACCAATCTTTTATCGCCGGGGCCTTCTTTTGCTTCCATAACCGGGGTATGACCTGTTTGGCCGCATTCAACAAGTGGACTACAAGCGTTTTTTTATATTTCCCCACTGATTGTTCCGTTTGGTGCAATAGTATCGGGGCCGGGTCATGTTGGATCTGCGTGCCTGTGATTTGCGTGATCAAAGAGATAACCTCTCCCCAGTATACCTGAACTTTTGGGCAATGCCAGAAGATGTGTATTAGTGTTCCTCTCCCCGCCCCGCACCTCCAGCAAAGTGGGTCTACTTCTGGGAACATTTTGTTTAGTCTGTCCGGGGTATAGTACCACCTAGTTAGTAATTTGTAATTAGAGTCGCTATCCGCACCCCCCACTTCTCTGTGATGGGTCTACCCAGTTCCTCTGCCCATTCTCTCCAAAATGGCGGCGCACACAGAGCATAGGCAGGATTCTGACTGTGCCTGAGTGACTCGCGCACCCTGCCAGTATTTATGCACAAAACAAATTAGCAACACAGAAAAGGACAGGGGCAGATGTCTTTGACACCTGTATGCTTACTTCTGTGACTTTGCGATATTTGGGGAGTGAGATTATGATGTGCTGCTGTTCTTTTATCTGATATTTTGCATGTGAGGTGATTGTGATTTTGTGCAAAAATGTGTACTGGGTGTTGTTTAGCAAGTTAGAAGATTGAGCTTGTGTTTGTGTGGAATAGCTATAAATAGAATGTCTGGAATTGCTTTGAACGAATTTTTATTGTTTATACATATCATACAAATATTTATTTTCCAAATTAAACTAGGCCCATAGCCGCCTCAACCAGCTTCTACTGTCAGCATTTTCATACTGCCATAAGCATTGTTAGGGCGAGAGATGCACGCCCATCTAGCAGCACTTCACTTACCTTCATGGCTGCATCCAGCCGTCATCCATTTTGCAGCACTTCCCTCATGGCTGCTCCCTTCCCCCCACGCTTCCTTCTCGCATGCTCAGGTGAGCGCACGTCTCCGTCCACTAGAGGGCGAGCGCACTGGATTCCTGAGATTTAAAGGGCCTGTACAGCACTGATTGGTGCTTGGTCATCCAAGCCTGCATCCACTTCTCCTATTTAAAGAGGCACTTCCTTCCTTCAGTGCCGGATCTTGGTCTCTCCATGCTTGTTGAAAGTCAGACATTCTTGGATTGCTCACCCGTGTACCGACCTCTGCCTGTCCCCGACTCTGAACCTTTGCTGCCTGCCCCGACCTCGGCTACTCACCTTTACCCCGAACCTGTGCTGCCAGCCCCGATCTCTGCCTGTACTTACTACGCCTTTTGCCTGCCACTTGTGTACCTCGCTGAACCTCAGCTGACTGTGGGACTGGGCCGCTGTTGGGGGGTAGCGACCTGGGGGTCACTCGTTGCACAAGACCAACCTGCCTTGCGGTGGGCTCTGGTGAATACCGGTGGCCCCTTAGACTCCTCTCCCCTGACACGGTACCCGCCATCGGTCCCACAGTTAAAGCGGATCCACACCAGAGTCCGCTCCACCCAGTCCGTGACAAGCATAGCTATTGCTAAAACTATTATCCAATTTACACCTATCTTCATAAGTCATAAGTCTAAGAGACCTAGAACATAACACTGTAACAAGAAAAGAAGATGGAAAAAAACACAACCAAAAGAGGGGAACAACACCCATATAGCGTCACCTTCCTGCTTTCTGTCTAATTTAGCATTCAAAATTTTCTAATTTATCATTATCCATTATATCCTTCTCTTTACTTCAGCATTTTTAATATCTTTCTCTTTCTAAGATGATGCAATCTTGCTGCTAGCATAAAAGAAATGAGCTGCCAAAATGATCTTACTTTAGGGCATAGCCACCAAATATGTCACACGTCCCCTTTAATGTTGCATCCTCTGAAATAGTCTAAAGATGCCCCTGTTACATAGTTACATAGTTAATAGGGTTGAAATAAGACATATGTCCATCAAGTTCAACCAAGGATGTTGGGATAGGGGAAGTTATTTTTTATTTTATTTTTTTACTGATATTTACTGATACAGCTAATAGTAACTGTTAATGTTATTTTCTCCTAAATAAGCATCTAATCCTTTTTTGAAGCTGTCAGCGGTGGATGCTGTAACAAGCTTCTGTGGGAGGCTATTCCATAGATTTATAGTTCTTATGGTAAAGAATGATTGTCGCCTTCGGAGACTGAATTTCTTTTTTTCCAGTTGAAGGGAGTGCCCCCTTGATTTTAGAGAGGATTTTACTTGAAATAGTGTTTCCCCCCATATTTTTTGTATTGGCCATTTATATATTTATACATTAAGTTAATTATTTCCCCCCTCAGTCGTCTCCTCTCAAGGCTAAACAGATTTAATTCTCATAAGCTTTCCTCATAACTAAGATCTATCATTCCTCTTATTAGTTTGGTGGCTCTCCTTTGCACCATTTCCATAGTCAGAGAGTCCTTTCTGTGAATGGGTGCTCAGAACTGGAAACCATATTCCAGGTGAGGGCGCACCAGTGCCTTGTAAAGAGGCAAAATTATATCTCTACCCTGTGATTCCAGGCCTATTTTAATGCAGCTGCTTGACATTGCATGTTGTTATTTAGCCTGTGGCCTTCAGGTTTTTAGACCCCAAGTGTATGACTTTACATTTCTCCACAATGAACTTAATTTGCCAAGTGGATGTCCAGATGCTCAATTGTCCAAGTCAGCCTGAAGCTTGTGAACATCTTCCATAGACTGCACTGTGCTACATATCTTTGTGTCATCTGCAAAAATAGAGACAGTGCTTTTAATTCCATCTTCTATGTCATTTATAAACAAGTTGAATAAAAATGGGCCCAGCACTGAAACCTGGGGTACACCGCTTCCATTCACCACCGGTAACCATTCAGAGTAAGTATTAACCTCAACTCTCTGCACACGATCCTTCAGCCAGTTTTCTATCCAGTTACAAACTGTATTTTGTAATCCTAAAGATCTCAATTTCCCCAATAAGCATCTATGAGGGACAGTGTCAAATGCTTTTGCAAAATCCAGAAAAACTATTTCCACAGCCACCCCTCTGTCCAGACTTCTACTCACCTCCTCATAGAAGCCAATCAGGTTAGTCTGGCAGCTTCTGTCCTTAGTAAAATTGTGCTTGTCATTCTTGCAGGAGCCAAATGGATCTTTAGGATAGCTTCAACTAGATTTGTGTAAATGTGTAATTCAGAGCCAAGTGAGAATACTCACTCCCTTTTCATTCATTCAACTCATTTATTCAATTCATTTATTCCAAAAACTTAAGATTCGAAGCCATCTAAATTCCTCCTTTGCTGGCATGTGATATCGATCTCTCAGCTGTTCTATAGTAATCAAAATCAGTTTTTACCATAGAATTGTGCGATGCTATTAAGTCCCTGTCCTCTCCACCATTCGTATCCCCCCTCCCAAAAGTATGCCCCAGGATCAGGCCCCTGTCTTGATTGATTTTTTTCAACACGATAGAGTGGGGCACATCTCCCTTCCATCCTTCCTCCGGGGTTAGCCCCCATTGTTGTAATCGTGCTTGTTATTGCTTCTTGTTCCATCATTACCCATACTGGAATGTTTTCCCCCTGAATTCTGGTGGCATAGGCAGCACGACTGCTAATTCTGCTTTTCTTTCCCCACCAGATAACCCCAAGAATTAATTTCTGCAACTCATCTAGCTGTTTTTTCTCGATCCTAATCAGTAAGGCCCAAAAATAGGAGCAAGTCCAATTTTATCACTGAAAGCCTTCCTAGCCACACAAATGGCTGCATCTCCCAGATTGAAATATTTTCTTGCAATTTTGTATATAAAGGCATAAAATTCAGTTTCACCTCTTTCCCCTGGTCTGATACTAACTTAACACTTAAATATGTTATCACTTCCAAGGCCGTTCAAACTTATACCTAGTTTTCAATAGTTTCAATGCTTCTGTGTCTAGGTTCAAATTGAGTGCAGACGACTTAGTGTCATTCACCCGTAAGCCCAATATACTCTCAAAGCTTTTTAATATCCGGCTCGGTGATGAATAGCAACAAGCCGTCTGCAAAGAATGCACATTTATGCTCTCTCAGTCTGCACATTACCCCCTTGAAATCAGCACTATGACAGAGATACTCCGCCAGAGGTTCTATATCCATAGGGAACAAGGCAGGTGATAGAGAACAACCTTGCCCTGTTCCTCTGGCTATAGAAATCTCCCATGTGCTTTTACCTCCCACTGAGTCAAAAGCTGTGGTATCTGAGTATATGCCCCAGATCATAGTTCTGAAGCCTATCACCTTCAATGCCCTCTGAAGATAGTAGTGAGGGGATCGAATGCTTTTTGTGAGTCTACTGATAGCAAAATTCCTGTTTGCTTCATCTTTGCTTCATCCCAACTCTTTTGGAGAAGTACAATAAAGTCATAAGCTCCTCGAACTTGATCAGGTACTTTGTGTCCTGGGACAAATTCCACCTGGAGTTCAACATGGAGGCCAGAATCGCTGTCATCAGTTTTCTATCTGTATTGATCAGAGATTGGCTGGGCCATGGGGGATCTTTATATCAGTGATAGCTTCCCGGACTTCCTAAGGTAAGTACTCCTCTTCCATCTTCTCCCTGTATGTCACCAGGATTTGTTTTAATCCAATATGCCTCCAACCAAGAGTCCATCTCTGACACATTCACTTCCTCTGGGCCTGCATAGATGTTTATGTAAAAATTCCCTAGATACCACTTCTGGGTCCTGGGTAAGAACCCCATCCAGCTTCTTTATTTTTGGGATGTTTCTAACCCTTGGTATAGGGCATCATGTAAACCTATTTCCTGGTTTATTATCAGTGGAATAAAACCTAGCCTGGCTCCATTGTAAATCTTTCTCTGCTTTAGTAGAGAATTTTTATCTGGGATAGAAAGTCCCTATTTGGGTGGAATTTATGACCTTTCACTAGCTGGTTCCTTTCCCTATTCTTCCATTCCAATTCCAGTTCTGCATGCTTATTCTGGTGGGTGGCTATTTCAATTAGTCTTCCTCTCACTGGGGCCTTATGGGCTAATGGATGTATAGTCCACCTTGTTCATTTCAAAATTTTCTTCCATTGTTTCAGTTAATTATTTCACTGAAATAATTTAATCTCCGGATATTCAATCAAGGCTTAGTCCATAGATCCTGTAGTGCTAGTACCACCGTTGCATGATCTGACCAAGCTATCTCCGTAATCCTGCATCTCTTAGAAATAACTATCAGTCCAGAAGAGATAAATATGTGGTCAATATGAGAATATGTGAAATGAGTGTGGGAGAAATATGTTTATTCTCTATTACCTTGGGTTTTTTTTTTGCGCCATATATCAATCAGGTCATGTGCCACCATTAAAGTGGCTAAAATGTACTAGCATTAGAGGGAGCTCTTTACCTTCTATTAAGGGGGCTGTCTTATTTAGTGTGGCATGTAGGGCAAGATTAGTGTCTCCACCCCAGATGAGTGCTTTTTTCTAGCTTTGGAGCTAGGGTCCCAAAGAGTCTCTGAAGGAATCTTTTATGACCCTTGTTGGGAGCATAGTAGCAGGCCAGGCAAATCAATGCCTCACCTATTTTACCCTTTACTAATCGATATATCGACTATCCTCAACTGACTCCATATCTATCAGGGAAAAGGAGCCTACTCCCCATTTTTTCTGGGAGGCTGAAGAAGGAAGAATATTGTGAACTTATTATATAACAATTTCAAGGGAGATTCCTTCCAAAAATGTGTTTCCTGTAGAAACAATATATCTGCACCCCATGCTAAGTAAGTGCGAGAGGCCTTGTTCCTTTTTATTGGGGAGTTCAATCCCTGAACATAATGTGAAATTATGCTATATGGGAGGTAATTACTTTTAGGGGACGCCATTAGGGCTCGTTGTTGATTCTCAAGGCTGTTCCTCAACAGAGCTCCTACCCTCAAAACAAACAATACTTAACAAAAAATAAAACACTGGCCAAATAACATTCATTCTATCCAGAAGTACATCATGCTCATGTAAGTAATGTATAGCAGATGACCTATATCCTTTGGCCCCTGCTATGGTCTTACACTAATCTAACATATTGACATATGACCCCCGGTATAGGGAAAGTTTCAAGTTTACCACCACTCTCGACCTTCCCCATGTGCGACTGTGGATTTCTTGAAGAGATCTGGAATTGATTATGGCAATCTGCCTTCATAGTGTCTTTTCTGCTATCCAGGCCATTGGTGAGGATGCAAAAGATCATGTCTGTCCCAGAGAATGTGTTGAGAGAATATTTATGGTTCAAACTGATCTAAATCTGATGAATGATGAGCAGATCCATACGAGACTCAGATTGAACCATACATCAACAAATCCAGCCAAAAATCAATCCCAACACTGCTCGAAAATATACAGTGCGGGGCATGGTTAGACTCTTGGCCACATTGTACATCCTTGGGAGAGGGATTTTTCAAACATTCTCAGGTCTGATTACAGGCATAAGCCAGCCAACTGTGTTGTGCATCCTCATGCAACTTATATTAGCTATCTATGACTTATTGCCCCAGTATATATGCTTCCCTACAACTAGGACAGAGGTTAATGCTATAAAATCGTCTTTCTACCACCAGACTGGTCTCCCTAATTTGCTAGGTTTTTCAGATGGCACACACTGTATTGCAGCCACCCCGAAGGCAGGAGCATATTTACAGGAACCGGAAAAAATTCCACTCCATGAACGTAATGTTGGTGTGTGATCACCAGCAAAAAATCAGGAGTGTCAAATTGGATTTCCCAGGCTGTGCTAATTGAACTGGAAAGGAAAAAAACATGAGAAAATGTGTTTACTCCCTAAAAAACATGTTAAAAATATACTCACAGTGCTAAATCAACTCTAATGAAGGATGGCATCCCTGATGACAAATGACCATTTTTGCAGGCCACCTGAAAACAAGAAGGGCTGCTGGGCTTCCTGTTACTGTGCATTGTCAGTTATGTCTGGTGAATCCAGGCAGCAGCATAGCTGAGATGCTGGGAGAGGAAGCTCCAAAATGGCTGCTATCACTAGAAAATTGGTAAGGAGGCTTTGAGTGGATGGAGGAGCAAATGTAAGTGCTGACACTGCTTTAGTATCATGCGTGCAGATGGGGCGAGTGGGTTTGGGGGAGTTTTTTTTCCAACTGTTGCAGGCTGTTTGTCCGGACTGAATAAAGTAGTTGGTCATGGACACTGCGGGACTTGATCTTGAGGGAGACAAAAGATGAGTAGGTGTTTTTTTGTTCTTTTCCTTTAAGTGGTTGACAAAGAAAATTAGCCTCTTTATTTGGATTTCTTAACGCAACCTTCTTTACATGACACACACACCCAGCCTAAATCTACTACATTTGCTCTCTAATCTGTAATGAAATTATAGTCAGCCTTCGGTCTACTGAGGAATCTGCATACATCCAATAGTAAGCTGATGTTTATTTAGTGTGACCGATGAGATTGTATGGATATATTCACATGTTGCACACAATCACACGAATGCTTGCACAATACATTTGCGTTACAATGGGAGAGCTAAAAAAATATTTTTTATTCCCTCTACTGCCACTTAGCAATAAGAAAATATACTAACATTTTTGTATAGCTCTGACATATTTTACAATGATGTACGTTATGTAGGCTGTACCATTAGTCACCCTCCCAGAGAAGCTTGCACTCATTCTTCTGCACTGTTATAGATTATGTAGAGCTTTGGATTCCGGTCAATTTGGCTGCAATGGCATGTGGTAGGAAATCACCTACCTTTATTGGAATACCCTGAGCAATAAAATCAGAAGCCAGAGAGTAATGCTCAGATGCGAAAGGTGCCCCCCCATAGGATACAGGCATAAAACCTATTGGGCGTTTGCATCTAGGACCAGCCTATGGGGAATGCAAGGTGTGCCATCACATGGGGCGCCATGATCGGGGGGGGGGGGGCACCGTACAGCTGTGTTAATGTCTATTGGAGTTGCTGGGGGTGCACGGTTTGTTGGGTCAGAAGAAAGGGGTGTCATGCTCACATCTGTTCTGCCCTTTAAAGTGGACCAAACCGGCTAATTCCCTATCACCTGAGCCATCCCAAATGTGAGATGTTAAACCCTCTGGGGTCGCCAGGCATACCCACATTTCAAGCAATTCCATGGCACATATGTAGGCTTTTATCCAATCAGCACTCTATGCTGTATTGTTGCAGGGCATAGAACTATTTTTGTTGAAAGAGCCCGTCAGGGCAGTGGGAACAGTCGGCAACCCCGGTTTCCTCCAGCACAGCAGCTCATCAGCTGGAAAATCCTGGGATGTGGTCTGTGCATGCACTATGTGATGTACTTGTGAGGTAAGCATATCAGCAATCCGGGGTGGTTTCACATAGAGGGACATCCCACATTGGGATGCTCCAGGGATATGGAATCAGCAGGCTTCAGAGTTTTTTAGACTTCAGAGTTGGCAAAAACGGGTTTTAGTCCACTTCAAAGCAGGCCAACAGTCATAAATAGCTGCTGGTCCCATCACCCGTAGCATCATACCCTAATTCTGCGTTACTTCCCCACCATCTGCCAGTTCAAAGCACAGAAGTGTGTTGGGGGTGCAATCCTATAGTCTTATAGTCTATAGTCCATCCTAAGGTCGGCCCTGCTTGCATCAACTTTTGGCAACACAATCCTCTCATATGTGTGACTGTGTTTGGTTTGTCCTGATGCAGTAAGCACTATTCTTGTGTGAGAGATTAGAATAGGGAAGTAGAACTTGCAATCTAGACACATAGCTAAACAGGTAAATTAGCTATAGAGAGATTGGTAGATTTACAGAAAGACAGATAGAGATTCAACAGATACAGTATAGATAGATTTTAGAAGGAGAAGGGTTTTGTTCAAAACAAGGGTTTTGTTCTTGAAAAAAGGTAAAAAAAAAATTAGCAGTTAGAAAACCGAAGTTGTACCATGTCTGCAGGCGTATTCAACAAATAAATCTTTTGTGTACTTTTAGGGTGGTGTCTAACAAAATGTTTGGGGCTTTCTCCATTACAACCATAGAAAGAGGCTATGGAAGAGTGGATGAAACAGCATGGATCAGCTATAACCACCGCTTGTTCCTCCTGTTCCTGTAAGCACAAATCATCCAGTTGACAGAGGGTCCAGACCAGAGAGCTTCTTCTTCACTCAGCGCCAAATGTCCCAGAAATTCTGGAGCCATAAAAATTACTTTTCTGGTACTCCACGTCTTGAGAGTTGAAAGTAGAATCCAAACTAACAGAAGAAGGCCTAGTCACCCCATGTACAGATTCCCTTTGTGGTCAGTAATTCTGAGGCCATGTCTAAAATGGGAGATGGGGAGATGGGTGTCCAAAAAAGCAGGTCTCAACTTCATGACCATCAGCTAGCAACCAGATCAAGCCTACCTCATCTTTCAGTGGAAGTATGTAGGGACAGCTGGGATGGCCAGCGCCAGGTCTACTCAAAGGATCCCTGTAATCTGATCATCTTTTGAGACCTTACACAATGGTCACCGCTTTAAAAGATGCAAGAATCTAAACATGCCGGACACCATTTGCATTAACGATCACAGCCACAACTCTATGACCTGAAGATACCACCATTGCAGCAGTCGGGCTAAGAGAAAGCTGCAGCACAACGCCCTCCTGGAATCGGGGGCAAGGTGTCCAAAAACCAAAGGATCTAAACTTTACGGCCATCAGCTAGCAACCAGATAAGGTCTTCCTCAAATTTCACTGCTAGTATATAGAGGCAGCTGGAAGTCCATTGCCAGGTCTACTTAAAGGATCCCTGGTCATTTTTTGAGACCTCACACAATTATGACTAAGGACCAGATGACGTCCGAAACGAGTTAGACCTTACTATCTAGGATTGCTGTCGGGGTCCGGTATGTGTTTTTAAGGCTGTTTGGATTGGATATATTTTTTTTAAACTTTTATTTTTAGGAGTGCTGATCTCTAAATTGCTTTTCTGCCTCACACAATAGTACACCTGAGAAAAGATGCAAGAATCTAAATATGCTGGGAACCATGTGCATGGACAACCACATGAACCGCCACCACTCTATTACCTGGAGATACCACCTGGCACAAATCACATCCTTGTATGCCTGTCTGGGAATTGTTTTTAGAAAAGTAGAGCTTGGCAAGAGCCTTGACTTTGCATTCTTTTAACAATAAATGTATAAATATATTTTAGTAACAATGGCATGTCTGCTATGTCCTACTGCCTCTAGTATGGAGAGCCCTGTAATAGCCATTATCATATTAGACTTTAATGGGCCTTGGCTTTAGAAGTATCAGAATACAGAATAGTTTGCCATGTTTATCTAAAGTGCTCTCAGACTAAATACAGATATCTTCACTTTATTATTATTATTATTAGATGTAATAATAATACATTTATTGTATAAAGCTGGAATAGATATCAGCACTGTAGAGAGCACATTGAATATATATTAAGATACATAATTAGATATTAAAGCAAAAGTCCAGTCAAAATGAACCCCCTCCCCCCACTGCCCTGCCACCCCTTCTTTGCGCTGAGGCAGGAAGGGGGGTTACAAAGAAAAAAACCCTTACCTTACCCGCGGTCCTGCGTCAATTTCCAGTTTCTGTTCAGCCGCTGCACACAAAGACACAGAGTGGTATCCCCAGGCTTTGAGCGTGTGCTTGCTACCCATTCACTTTAGTATTTGTGATATATATATATATACTATTAACCGCTAATAGACATAATAGAGATTAATGTGCAGCAAATCTTATTAAATTACATTTTTACTTTTACAGTGACATTTATTCTCCATGTGAAAAGACTTGATTGTGACGTCTTAACAACATGGGCTTCTTTTTGAGAGACATTAAGGGAAATAGGCATAAAGAGTGTAGAATAGAACTGTTTATTTTTCAGCTACATGAGATTCAAGAATATATTTTTGTGGAAGATGTGGATATTGCTAATTCTAGGAGACTTAATTGTTGCCTGTAATTTAAATTATCAACACAATGCAGGACCAGGAAAAATAACATTGATAGAGTGAGTATGGCCAAATATGTCCCCTTATGTCACCTTTGCATTGTAGGTGACATAAGGGGCTATATTTGGCAGTAAAATGTGCTTGGTGGGCAGCACAAGTTGTCAACAGTGAAAGTAGACAGTGTTACTGCAGAAAACAAAATGCTATTGTCCTGCAGAGGCAACTTTAAATGGAAGGTAGATCACCACAGGGTCAACAAAAAGGTGGGAAAATGGGCAACAAGGAGTAAAACAGGAAACAAGAAGAGGGCATAGTGGGCAGCAAGTATTGGACAGAAAATAGAAGCAGCAGGCTGCAGAAGGAGGAGGGCAGAGTGGGCAGAATGAAAGGGGTGGAAAGAAGGAATTACAGGAAATGAGCACAGTGGCCATCAGGAGTTGAAGGAAAATGGACAGCAAACCAATGAAGCTGACTCTGGTGGCCCACCCTATAGTAACATGGAAATATTATTGGTCTATTTTTAGGGCTCGATCCCACAAATGTTACGTCAACCATGCATGTGTGTGCGCGCACTTGGGATGTCACAATTAAGTTATCAATATCGTAACAGTGACACATTTACTATTACAATAACTAAGAGTACTGCAGTTCCTATCATGATGAGTGGATAAGCTGTGCTCTCCTGCAGTAAAGCAGTGACATATTGACTGTGGAATCAATACATATTTCACTCCAACAATTACAATATTTATAAAATCAAATCCTAATTTTCCATCCACTGATATCTATGTCATGATCTATTGGCATCTTACTGCTGGGCCCCAAAACACAGAGATTAGGCAGATCCCCCTTCAATTTTGAATGGATCTGGGGATGGAAACCTCTGCAGAGACATCAGCTGCCTCTTATCGGGCAAATGTAAAAAGAAAAAAACATTAAACTCTCATATATATCGCTCCCGCGCTGCTGGCCGGGCCACCATAGCCACAGGAGGCCAGAAGATGCAGGAATGGCAGGCGGACAGGCAAGGTACCTGATCCCTGCTGTCTGCACTGTCCCCACCGCCGCCGCACTCAGAGCAAACATCCGACTCTGTGCAGCTGGTGGCCGTCACTTGACACAGGCCACGCCCACCTGTTGCACAGAGCCGGAGAAGAAGCAGCGATGGGGACATCGGGCAGGGATCAGTTACCCTACTTCTGGCCTCCTGTGGCCTGGCCAGCAACGTGGGAGCGATGTATATGTGAGTGTACATTTTTTTCTTTTGCCTATCGGAGAGTGGGAATGCCACACTGCCTATGGGAAAGGGGAATGCCACACTGCCTATGGGAAATGGGAATGCCACACTGCCTATATGGGGAATGGGAGGGAACATGACACACTGCCTATGGGAATGGGAGGGAGCATGACACACTGCCTATGGGAATGGGAGGGAGCATGACACACTGTCTATGGGAATGGGAGGGGTGCCACACTATGTTGTCCACTGTTGCACTGGGCACCAATGATCCAAAGCAGCGGTAATCAAGTACTTTTAGTCGAGGTCCATTTACCGTGGTCTGTGCCAGGTTGAAGGTCCAGGGGGAGGGTGTAGTTGAAATCTCTGAATAAGTTGAGAGCTTGGAATAAGAGAGATTGATGGGAGCAGTGCTGGGAAAAAGAGGAGTGGATGTGGGAAAAGCTGGGAATGAGGAATAAATGGGGGAAGAACTGGGATTAAGAGGGATGAATAGGTGCAGTGCTGAGAATAAGAGGGTTGAATGGGGGTAGTGCTGGGAATAAAAAGGATGAATGGGGGCAGTGCTGGGAATAAGAGAGATGAATGGGGGCAGAGCTGGGAATAAGAGGGATGAATGGGGCAGATCTGTGAATAAGAGGGATGAATAGGGGCAGATCTGTGAATAAGAGGGATGAATGGGGGAAGATCTGTGAATAAGAGGGATGAATGGGGGCAGAGCTGGGAATAAGAGGGATGAATGGGGGCAGAGCTGGGAATAAGAGGGATAAATGGGGGCAGAACTGGGAATAAGAGGGATAAATGGGGCAGAGCTGGGAATAAGAGGGATGCATGGGGCAGAGCTGGGAATAAGAGGGATGAATGGGGGCAGAGCTGAGTATAAGAGGGATGGATGGGGCAGATCTGTGAATAAGAGGGATGAATGGGGCAGTACTGGGAATAAGAGGGATGGATGGGGGCAGAGCTGGGAATAAAAGGGATGAATGGGGGCAGATCTGTGAATAAGAGGGATGAATGGGGCAGTACTGGGAATAAGAGGGATGGATGGGGGCAGAGCTGGGAATAAAAGGGATGAATGGGGGCAGATCTGTGAATAAGAGGGATGAATGGGGCAGAGCTGGGAATAAGAGGGATGAATGGGGGCAGATCTGGGAATAAGTGGGATGGATGCGGCAGATCTGTGAATAAGAGGGATGAATGTGGCAGAGCTGGGTATAAGAGGGATGAATGGGCGCAGAGCTGGGTATAAGAGGGATGGATGGGGGCAGATCTGTGAATAAGAGGGATGAATGGGGCAGTACTGGGAATAAGAGGGATGAATGGTGCAGTGCTGGGAATAAGAGGGATGGATGGGGGCAGAGCTGGGAATAAAAGGGATGAATGGGGGCAGATCTGTGAATAAGAGGGATGAATGGGGGCAGATCTGGGAATAAGTGGGATGGATGGGGCAGATCTGTGAATAAGAGGGATGAATGTGGCAGAGCTGGGAATAAGAGGGATGAATAGGGGCAGATCTGGGAACAAGAGGGATGGATGGGGCAGAGCTGGGAGTAAGAAAAATGGATGGGGTAAGAGCTGGGAGGAGATGGATGGATAGTGGCAGAGCTGAGAGAATGGGGGATGGAAGTGGCAGAGCTAGAAATAACAGGGGATGGGTAGGGGCAGGACTGGGGGGCATCAGACAGGGACAGCTATTCCTCTTCGGCGGAACATCATGATTCGGATGCCCTGTCATGTAAAACCTCTGGAATTGCCGGTAATTTTTACCTGACCGTCAGTCCCACAGCACATGCACTGACTCTGGGCCATTCAGTGTGGATGTATCTTTATTCATGTTTTAGCAAACGCAGCCAGCAGACATAAATGAAGATACAACTGCACTAAGTGGTGGGGGGCCTGTGCATGTGCCATGGGACAGCTAGTAGATTGTGCAGAATCTGTGGGTTTCACACGACAGGGCAATCGATTGCCCAGCGAGGAGGAACAGCCAGCCCTGAAAATAAAGATGCTGCAGTGCAGGCTGGGACTTCTGGTCCCCCGGCTCTGAGATCAGGGTGTAGAGCAAGAGACAGAAAGTCAGAGAGAGAACAGGGACAAAAAAAAAAAAAGAGTGCATGGAAAAAAGAAAGTGTAAATAGAGACAGAAATAGAGGGAAAGACAGAGAGTGCAACCAGATGGAGAAAAAAGACAGAACCAGAATCAGTGAGAGGAGAGAGAACAAGAGGAAAGTCCAGGGAGTTAGACAGACTGAGAGACACAGAGTGACTGCACAAGTGACTGCAGAAAGAAAGGCAGGAAAAGAGACAGCAAGAGGAAGTCCATGGAGTTAGACAGACAGAGAGAGACACACAGAGAGTGACTGCAGAAAGAAAGGCAGGAAAAGAGACAGCAAGATGAAGTCCATGGAGTTAGGCAGACAGAGAGAGAGACACAGAGAGAGACTGCAGAAAGAAAGGCAGGAAAAGAGACAGCAAGATGAAGTCCATGGAGTTAGACAGACAGAGAGAGACACACAGAGAGTGACTGCAGAAAGAAAGGCAGGAAAAGAGACAACAAGATGAAGTCCATGGAGTTAGACGGACAGAGAGAGACACACAGAGAGTGACTGCAGAAAGAAAGACAAGAAAAGAGACAGCAAGATGAAGTCCAGGGAGTTAGACAGACAGAGAGAGACACAGAGAGTGACTGCAGAAATAAAAGCAGGAAAAGAGACAGCAAGATGACAACGAGACAGACAAAAGTTACCTGAGAACTCGCAGGATGTCACACAGCAGAGAGCTGCTTCCTTGCTGGCACACAAAGGGTGTCAGCAGTCACTCCAGCGATCTCCTCACAGGTCGGGGTCATGGAGAGAGCGGCAGGAGAGCTCCGGTGTGACAGTGGGGAAGGGAGGGGGAACAGACAGTACAGACATACAGCACCTGACACGGATTCTGACTGACACACGTGCTGCTCTCTGTAAACTGTGTGACGGAGGACAGGAAGTGTCTCTCCTCCCACACCTCCCTGGTGCCCCCCTTCGCCTGTCACTGCTTATAGAAGGCTGAACAGAGCATCGGGCGGCTCGGCAGGGGCGGGGCGCGATTGTGTACTGGCCATCTCCACTGAAAAAAAAATATTAACACCACTGCAGCTACTGCGGTTAGCCCACCCCTAGTCTCAAGCCCCGCTCTAGCTGTGCCTTACAGCAAATGCGGCCCTGCTTGCGCCCCTCCTTAAATCCAGCCCTGGCTGCGCCCGAGGCCAGTGCCTCATTCGCCTCATGGCTGCTACGGCTCTGTCTTTTAGGCGTCTAAAGGGTTGCCTTTCTCCCTGTGGTGTTGATGTGATTGAACCAAGTCTTGCATGAGGAATAAGGGTCGATTCTAAATGCAAAAGTTAATTTTTTTCGGATCGGTTTGGGTGGGTGTTAGTCATTTTTTCCCTTTTTTTGGCCATTTCGTATTCGCACGAACGTTCGGGCATAAACGTATATGTTCTTTCGATATTCGGCCGTCAATTGTATTATTTCCGTTAGTTATTGTATATTTCCCGTCCAAATCGTATTTTTTGCGATCAGTCCTAATTTTCCCGTTACTGACATGGGCTTGCGATCAATTCAGAGAGCTGATTGCCAAGTGTTTCTAAGCACATTTAAGGGTTGATTCCCGAAATCTTATCCGGCAGCTTTTTGGCCTCAGGAGTAGAATGGATAGGAGTGAGTTCGAGGAACATCAAGGTCTAATGCTTTTTGGCATTGATTTGATCCGGATGTCTGAGGGCAGATTGCCCCTGCGTCGTCACATGAACATCGATGGCATGAATGACATTGAGCTGTTCGAGCTGACCAGGCTTAATCGCGCTTCCCTCCATAAATTGTATAGTGAGCTGCGGCCATGTTTAGCCCGCACCACAAGAAAGGGGCAAGCAATTTCAGGTATGACCAAGATGCTTGGCTGCCTGCAATTTTTGGTGAACGGCTCGTTCCAGAGGCTGGGTGCCCTCTCTGTGGGGTTTTCCCAGCCTACGCTGAGCCGCGCACTATCCAAATTTTTGGAAGGCATGGCTGCCATAACTCAGAAATATATTTATTTCCCTGATGATATGGTAGCCAGAAACGCCATTAAGCTTGGTTTTTTTAATATTGCCGACATGCCCAATGTAATTGGTGCAATTGATTGTACACATGTGGCCCTCGTTCCTCGTGCAGCCGACGAGTACATATACAGGTAGATATTTTTGGGTCTTTAATTTAAGAGTTGTTTAGCATAAACCATCCTATTATTGATTCCAATGTGTAATATTCCCTCTGATTATTCATCCATATGTTTCTTATTCCATTAGCTTACATATCCCTCTGTGCAATCTTCCCTTCTCATACTAATCCCTATGTAGATTGATCCCCTTATAGTTTTTATCCTCGGTTCAAGTTTGCCTCCTATTACTGATGACAATAGTGTTTCATTCCTCTTTATTTTTGTTGTTTGTTCGGCGTGTGTTTTTAATTTAGTAATGAGCTTAATGATCCCTGTGTTTACTTTACATGCTGATTACTGATCCCTTAGTTGAATGTATCCTTTTTTTGTGGTTTGTGTGTCTTTTTTGGCTTGTGCCCAACGTGTAATGGAACCTATTTTCATTTCCTGTTTTTTTGTTTTTGGGTGGTTATTGTCCATGGCTTTTTTTGGTTGTGTATTTGACCGTACAATTTTGATCTGTCATTTGTGTGCAGCCCAGTTTTTGCTGCCAAATGTGTTGTGCCCTTATCTGTTGACCCTTTTTTTTATGTTTTCTCTTTAGGAATCAGAAAATGGGACACTCCCTTAATGTCCAGGCAGTGGTTGGGCCTGACATGCGTTTTTTGAGTGTCCTTGCCGGCTACCCTAGCTCTTCTCACGATTCCTATATTCTTAGGCGATCTGGTTTGTATCGGCGATTTGAGGCTGGTGAATTTTCTGGTGCATGGCTGCTTGGTAAGTGTGTTTCATTTTTGGCACTTGCTCTTTTCTTTGACTTTTCTTTGACACAAGCGGGTGACAGTGGCGGACAACACAGTGCGGGTGACAGCGGCGGACAACACAGTGCGTCCGCCGCCGCCTCCCGCGCGCCCCTCTGACAGTGCGCGCGCCCGCCTAAAGGTGCGCGCGGGAGGCGGCGGCGCCCGCTGTCGCCGCCGATGAGGTGTTTTTTTTTGGGTTTTGGGGGGTCCCTCATCGCGGGACATCCCGATCTCGGATGTCCCGCGGTGAGGGAGGTGATCGGTCAGGGAATATTCTAGATTCCCGGGCCCATCACCACTGGGTGACGGTCCACTTTAATAATATATGGTTTTACTCTTGAACGTTTTCTTTATATCTGACCCCACATTTTTCAACTGTTGCAACATCTTTAATTATTCTTGCCCAAACAAACAAGCGGTTTCCTGACTTTGTCGTTGTATCTTTTTTGGCGATGTGTGTAACTCCCATGTTTCCAAATCTCTGCTCTACCAGATTGTGCCAAAGTTTAACCCAGTTTCTGGTCCATTTGTAATATTATTCTGTAAGTGACATACTCGTGTTTTGATGCATACAGTGCATTTTCATTGTTATTTGTGTGTGTCCCCTCAGCAGCATCATAATTGACACATTTCTGAGCCCTTAAATATACCCATATTTAATAGCACCCTTGACCTTGTGTTACCAGTCTATGTTGACTTAAAGCATATTATGTTTCTTTTCACCACATCTCTTCCCCTAATTATTTGGATAATGTGTCCTGTTAATTTTTATTTTAATGTATTTTTGGTTTAAAGGAAATTAGCTTTGTTTTCTGACTTTCATTGCTTAATTGTATTTTCTCTTTCTCTTCTTAAGGGGACTCAGGTTACCCTCTTCTACCTTGGCTCATGACGCCTGTGTTGCGGCCCCAGGATGCCGCTCAAGAAGCCTACAACCGTGCGCACCGCAAAACCAGGGCTGTGGTCGAGAGGGCCTTTGGCCTTTTGAAGACCCGTTTTAGGTGTTTGGACCATACCGGGGGCGCCCTTCAATATGACACTAAGAAGGTTATTGACATTTTAATGGCGTGTGCAGTTCTGCATAATTTTGCCCTCCAAGAACGTGTCCCCCGATATGTTGATGTTCTGCCCTCTACACCCATTGAAGAGGAAGCAGAGAATTATGTGGGCACAACCAGTGAATCTGGACAATCTGTGCGTGCCAATTTGATTGTGCAGCATTTTTCATAAATCACATTATTTGTTTTTTGCCTTTTTTTTTTTTTTTTGGTTGCCTTTGTTGTCAATTGTGTGCCATTAAATGTTCATTTGTATGCCTTGAAATAGTTCTACTGTGGTTCCTAATGTTTCCTTTGCTTTTAATTCACCTTGTAAACCATGTTAACGTATACTGTGTTTGTTTTAGTCAAAGGTGAGGTACAATGTTATTTGTAAACCAAACAAGTTTTTGGAATGTTTGTAAAAATTTCTTTTAGTCTGACCACAAAAAGCATAACAAAATGTTTAACAACAAATTAGACAAGTCAGCATTCAATTGTGCTTATAAACAATTCAAGACAGGGTTTGTATCCCTAAAAAAAAAAACATCTACACCTGGAACTCTGTGGCACACCCAAACAAGGACAGCCAGTCCCATGCCCATCCCAGTCCAGTCATTAATAGTGCCTGTGGCCATGGCTAATTTGGCCTGCCCATAATGTCACCCAAACATGTCTGCAAACCGGAGGAGTCCAAAAACCCCAAATAAATCTAAAGCCATAAGTGGCCCATGTTAAAGGCCACCTACACTCACCATTCCAATATGGCATTGGCTACTGGCCTAACTCCCAAATCTAATGAGCTATATGTGAGCAAATCCTTAACACAACCTGCAGCTCAAACCCAAATAGGATGTTTGAAAAACTCAAACGCCAAGTAAATACAGTGGGGGGAAATCGAAAAGATGTGTCACACAATCAAGGAGAGGTTACCTTAATAAGGTGGATACCCATAAAACCCGGGTGGAGAGCCATGTGGCTGGGAGCTACCCTGGGCGAGGGTTGCATTGGTAATCTGCAACTGTTCCAAAATGTTTCTCTGCATATTGAGCAATTCACCCATGGATGCCTGGCTTGCATTAGTTGCATTGACCATGTTGCTGTTGTGGGTCCTAAGCTCACTCAGCATGGCCTGTAAGGTAGCATTGAGGGTGTCCATCTGGGCATGCCTTTCCTCATGCAGATGTTGATGTCGTTCCTCAAATGCTCTCCTCTCCTGGTGCCATAAATCAACCAGGGCATTCTGCCTCCCCAGGGTAATTCTGCGGCGCAAGGGAGTGCGCCGCACAATTACCCTGGCTCTTGGGTGTGCCCTGCCTCGTGGTCTGGGGCCCTCAACAGCAACAGGCATACTTTGCAATTCCTCAACAGCAGAGGGAAGCCTGGGGACTGTAGCCTCAGTCTCAGCATGCTGTGCCCCATATGCATGCTCAATGGATGCAGGTTCACTCTGCTGCTGCGGAATTGACATTTTGGGACAGTTGCAGATTCTGACCCAGGGGGAGGTCTTCGGATGGGCCCAGCATGGTTCCATCTTCCTCCATGTCCTGGATCTCTTCCATGAGTGTGTGGGTCTATAGGGACAGAAAAATCACAACACAACAAATAAGTTTGGGTTCTTCATTTAATCCAAAACATTTTAAAACATGCTTCTTCACTTTGTTTCAGTTAATAAACACAATGAACTTACAAGAAAACTCGGATCTGGACTCCGATGCTGTACAGAAGTCAAAGGCATATTCAAACTGGGGGGGGGGGGGGGGGGGAGTCCACACTTGCTGTGGTCTAATGCTGGCCTAAAGAAGAGACAAGGGAAACCAGGTAAACACACACGTAAGCAATGTTTTCTTTAGCAAAGTAAAACAAATACATTTGTTAATATTAATTAATTCTACAGCAACGTGCAAAATTATTGCATTACCCTCAGTTGGAGATCTGTGCAATGGATTGGTTTAACTGCTAAGTGACCTCAGTTCCAAGTTAGGAAGTGGACACAGTCAGCATCCAACTAGCATTGACCACAAATCGAGTTGCCCTAACATTCTTTAGTTCAGATCTGTTTTGGCCTCTTATTTGTATCTTTGGCGTCAAACACAACTCACACACCCAATGTCCCACACATCCCTATTGATGTGTGTTTTGTGTTTGAGTCTACATTTATGACTTGGCTTAATTTAAATCGTGCTTCCAAGCATAATTTTTGATCATGAAGAATTAAACTAATGTATCTGTCAAAATCTGTTTGGCCAAAATGTACACAAATATGACACAACCATGCACATTAGCGCTAGCAAAAACAAGCCACAGCAGAGGGGCATAGCGTCAACTTTTACCTTTATAAAGTTAATTAAGCAAGCCACAAGGGAAACATGCATATGAAGGTTACTCACCTTCTCTACGGGTCGGTGAGTCTGTGTCCCTTAGGGCTGCATGGCCACCTACCGCGAATGGATGGAGAAGGCCCAGCACCATTTCCTCAGCAGGTGTGAACTCCAATTTTGTGGGATACCCCCCTCCAGTTTTCATGCTGTAAATGAAAAGTTGGATATTAAAATTTAAAAATTAGCATACATCCTAACAATGACATTTTAATAGATCATATATTTACCTATAATTATGCCTTTTGATTTCTTTTTGGCGTACAGCATATTTCAGATCCGAGATTTTCCGTTGGATTTGGCCCACATCTTTCTTCTCTTCCCCTGCTGCATTTACTTGGCGTTTGAGTTCTTCCAACATTTCCATTTTTCGCTGCTTGGTTGTGAATTTGGATTTGCTCCCATATAGCTCATCATAGACTAATGTTAGGCCACTAGCCAATGCCATATTTTGCCTATGGGAGAAACGCCCACACAACTGTCCGCGACGCAATGTGCGGCCAGCTGTTTGGGTTTGGGGCTCCTCCATGTGTGCAGACACATGTGGGGACATTATGGACTCGTGGTGGGTTGGGGAATGCATAGATTGGTGGCTTACCAATGACTGGGGTTGTGCGCCTGGATGGGCTGCGGGCCCTGGTGCTGGCCCGTGCTGGGGTTGTGCGCCTGGATGGGCTGCGGGCCCTGGGGCTGGGCCGTGCTGGGGTTCTGCGCCTGGCTGGGCTGCGGGCCCTGGGGCTGGGCTGTGCTGGGGTTGTGCGCCTGGATGGGCTGCGGGCCCTGGGGCTGGGCCGTGCTGGGGTTCTGTGCCTGGCTGGGCTGCGGGCCCTGATGCTGTCCCGTGCTGGGGTTCTGCGCCTGGATGGGCTGCGGATCCTTGGGCTGGCCCGTGCTGGGGTTCTGCGCCTGGATGGGCTGCGGCTCCTTGGGCTGGCCTGTGCTGTCGTTCTGCGCCTGGATGGGCTGCGGCTCCTTGGACTGGCCCGTGCTGGCGTTCTGCGCCTGGATGGGCTGCGGCTCCTTGGGCTGGCCCGTGCTGGCGTTCTGCGCCTGGATGGGCTGCGGCTCCTTGGGCTGGCCCGTGCTGGGGTTCTGCGCCTGGATGGGCTGCGGCTCCTTGGGCTGGCCCGTGCTGGCGTTCTGCGCCTGGATGGGCTGCGGCTCCTTGGGCTGGCCCGTGCTGGGGTTCTGCGCCTGGATGGGCTGCGGCTCCTTGGGCTGGCCCGTGCTGGGGTTCTGCGCCTGGATGGGCTGCGGCTCCTTGTGCTGGCCCGTGCTGGGGTTCTGCGCCTGGATGGCCTGCGGCTCCTTGGGCTGGCCCATGCTGGGGTTCTGCGCCTGGATGGGCTGCGGGTCCTTTTAGTTGTTTTGGGGGCCGCAGGGGCACGTGCCTTTGTGGCCCTTTTTTTGGAGCTTGCGGGTACAGTGTCCCTTGGTGGTGCAGAGCTGCTAATAGCCTTGCCTGGCCGACCCTTCTTTGCTCCTTGTTTGGACCTGGTTTTGAGTCCCTCAGCGGCCTGGCTTGCCTTGGTGCATTTAGCAGGGATCTTTTTGGGAGCCATTTTCGTGCAAAAGACAAAGAGAAATGAGGTTTGGGTGCAGGGACCTTTTATTAAGGCGCCCAGCGTCTGACGCCTATGCGCTCGCCTACGCGATCGTACGGACGTACGTTCGTGCGGAACCAGGAAACCGCTGGGGTTTGACTTATCTGCTGCCTTGAAGAAGCATAAAGATGGCGCCCACTATCTTCACCCGTCAACAAGAAGAGATCATCATGCTGGTAAGTGCCTTTCTCTGCCTTTTAAGCAAATACTAAATGATGGACTACATGTTAAGGATGCGCTTGGAACAAGTTTGGATGATGTTAATGTTTCACAAATACATTCTAAAGCAAAGGCACGCCACACACGTGCCAAACAACTCTTAAGGCCAAAGCAAATATTGACTTTGACTCTAAATGTGTGTGTTAATGCCATTAACTTTTCTAATTCTGCTTTAACACATATGCCTAGGTGTGTTAAACTAAATGCTGTGTTTACATTATGTTTTGCAGACCATGCTTGCGCGCAGGTATGACTTCGTGCCCAATTATTTTGAAAAACGAGCCATCGCCCTGGAGATCATCGCCGAAATCCAGCGTGTCACCTGCACCACCTTCACCCACACGCAGATCATGCAGCATTGGTCGGACCTCAAACGGCTGCACATGGGCCGGGTGTGGAGGTTTTGCGGGATCCATTTCCCAAGTAAGTACATAGCGATTGCATGGTATATGTTAAAAAGTCATAAGTTAGGCCTTTATTTATAATGACATTTCTGCCTTAGTGTTGGAAATGGATTCCTGCATTCGCCGCACCCGGAGGCGCAGAGGCCGACCAGTGCTGCATGAATCTGCAGCTGGTAGTGAAGGTGGTGGGTCTCCAGGGCGACGGACCTACCCCTCCTCTGTTGGTTCATCAGACCAGCCCCTGGACCTTACAACAGAGGAGCGGCGGAACCGCATGGGCACGGAGTCATACCCTGCCATGCATGCGGAAGCCTCTGGTATGTCACTCTTCATGTATATGCACAAATATATACATGCAAGATCAGACAATAATTAGTCCTTTATTCTGTATTTCTAGATGCTTCGGGAGCGGGTGAGGTAGTGGGAGAGGAGGCAGCAGAGATGCTTGAAGATGACCCTGGCGAAGGTGAGTGATGTCAGCCAGAGTGGGACCCAGATATTTGTGGAATAGTGACTCAGACCATAAAACTAACCCTATTTCCCATGTTTCTCCAGGGTCTTCTTCACACCAGAGCCAGGACATCCTGTTGGCCCCAACCAGCCATCTGTCGGCCACCAACCAAGTAAGTAGCCATGCCATTATTGTGACTTCTGTGTTAGTTGCCAATAACACACAGATAAAAAAAGGCGTAGCCAATGGGTAGTTAACACTTTCCTGTGTGCACTTCCTTAGCTTAAAGCGGACCTTCACTCTGAATAAGAGCCTAGCTTATATGTTTCCCACACCCTGTACATACCGATTTCTCACATACACAATAATCCGACCTGTGTTAGGCTTCTGAGTGCAAATGGCGGCGCACGTATCCCAATATTCAGGAACAGAGTTGCAGCACAGTGGTGGAAAGAATAATAATTTAGGTTCTAAAAATTTAACACTAAAAAATATGATATGGGGGCAAATCATTTGGAAATAGTTGTTGCTTTCCAGTAAATCATGTCGAAGGTCTGGGTTAAGCACTTAGAATAGTTACCTGTGCTAAATTCCTTACCTTAATTACTATGAAGAATGACATATGTGATGGATTCCGCTGGATTTGACTAACAAACAATCAATCCGCAGCCTACAAACCGGTCTGGTACTACTATTTATGTTTAATTCTCTATTGGTAACAGGGACCCCACCGCAAACAGTGGAAGAAAAGAAAAAAAGGATCCTTGAGTTGGTGGCCGAGCTGCAGGCCATACAGGCGACGTTGGGGCCAACTGAAGAAGATGATTAGTGCCCTTGGTCCTGGCTCCAGATTGTAAATAGTTTTTAACATTTTTAGTACATTTTAAAAATTTTAATCGGCCAAAAATTTTTAAAAATATATATATATTGTTAAAAAAATAAATATTTTTACATTCTAAAATGACTCATTTCTATTTATACAACAGATAGTTAACACCGCGCTAGTCTTCAATAATGTAAGCTCAACGTGCTGATAAAAGTCCTTCCTCTTTATCCACTTTAGAAACACATATAAATGCACAGAGCTCGAATCGTGAAAGTCAGGTGCAGTCCAATACACAAAAAGCCCTCCACCAGGTGTGAATCTCACACTCTTACCCTGATGGTCTAATAGACAAAAGATTGTTAAGAAACCGTTCTTAAGTCTTCACAGGGCAAGGTCCAGGTAAACAGATGATTCCAATCTCTCATACAGCCAAATGTCCATAGGTCACATGAAAGAGAATGGAAAAATAGTGCAATACGTTCCAAAGTATCAAACGGTGTTTAATCAAAATGCACTCACAGAATAAAATATATAAAATAGCGTTGGAAAAATACAGGGTACTCAGCAATTCTCACCGCCGCTTCCCCGCTCCGATATTGCCAATCTTTATGTCCGCCTGCTAGTGACAGGGTAAAGATCCAATCTGATCCAGTCCAATCCGGTAAGTAATACAACCAAGCGATCCTTGGTGATCACAGTGGTGTTGTTAATTACAAGGGGTGTAGAAAATACCATTTTGTGATTACTCACCTGTAAAATGGGTATTATAAGTATGTCACACACCCTGCTTCACAATAGTCATTACACTTGGGTTATACCGACCTGTAGAGGGCGATCTTGCAGAGATGTCATGAAAAAAAAAGGGAGCCCCTCCCGGTCCATAAATACGTGGGACCTCCCACTCATTCCCCAGTATTAAGACAGCAGTAAAGGGACCAGGAAGAGCCAAAACAACCAGTAACAGTAAAAAAGGTTCACCATAGAAAGGATCCAGAATACCAAAGGGCGGGGTGAAGCGGGGTGTGTGACATACTTATAATACCCATTTTACAGGTGAGTAATCGCAAAATGGTATTATTATTATAGTATGTCACACACCCCACTTCAGAATAGTCATTACACTTGGGACATCCAATAGCAGTGTCCATAAAGGGCGGGGATCCAAAACAAGGCAATAATGCACAAACTTAAACCATTGCAGCTTGCAGAACTTTGCGGCCAAAAACAGCATCCGCTGAGGCCCGCACATCAACCTTGTAAAACTTGGAAAAAGTGTGAACGGAAGACCAAGTAGCAGCCTTACAAACTTGCTCAACGGAGGCTTGATGTTGGAAAGCCCAGGACGCCCCAACAGCATGAGTAGAATGAACACGAAAAGGGGGAATCTTCCCCTTGGCAGAATAGGCCCCAGCAATGGCCTGGCGAATCCATTTACTAATGGAAGACTTGGCGGGAGCCAAACCTTTCCTAGGCCCGGAGGGCACCACGAAAAGGGCGTCAGTCTTATGAAATGAAGAGGTAGCCACCAAATAGTACTTCACACAGCGAACCACATCCAGAGAATGCAAGACCCTCTCCTTGTCATTGCTGGGCTTAGGACACAAGGAGGGTAGAACAATGTCCTGATTAAGATGAAAGGCAGAAACCACCTTAGGAAGGAAATCTGGCTTGAAGCGGAAAACAACCTTGTCCTGATGCCTCTCAAAGTACGGGGCCTTAATGGACAAAGCCGCCAACTCCGATACACACCGAACGGAAGTGATAGCAACCAAAAACGCAACCTTCTGAGTAAGCGTAGAAAGAGCAATATCCTGCAAAGGTTCAAAAGGAGGACCCTGAAAAGCAGAAAGAACCAAATTCAAATCCCAAACTGGGAGCAAAGGCTTCCTAGGAGGCCGCACATGCGTAACCCCCTGGAAAAAGGTCTTAACCAGAGGATGAAGAGCAAAAGACCTTTGAAAGAAAACCTCCAGGGCAGAAACGTGCCCTTTCAAGCTGCAAACCCAAGTCCAGACCATGTTGCAGAAATTCCAAAACCCTAGGGATAGAAAACACCCTGCAAGGCAAGGCCCGGACCTCACACCAATCAATATAAAACCTCCAAATCCTATAGTAGATGGCAGAGGAAGACCTCTTTCCAGCCCTAACCAGAGTCTGAATAACAGCATCAGAAAGACCTTCCTCCTTCAAGATGGAGATTTCAGCAGCCACGCCGTCAAAGCCAGCGTTGGTAATTTGGGGTAGAGTAGTTGATCCTGAGTGAGCAGATCCGGCAGAAGGGGCAGATCAAACTGATCCGCTGCCAACCATACCACGTCTGCGAACCAAACCTGTCTTGGCCATCTTGGAGCCACCAAGATTGCTGACGCACCCTCTAGGGCCAGCTTGCGCACCACCTTGCCCACCATGGGAAATGGAGGGAACAGGTACAGAAACCCCAGATCCCTCCAGTTCAGAGACATTGCATCCACTGCCAGAGCCAGCGGATCCCGCGAGAGAGACACAAATGCCGGAGGCTTGTGATTGTGACGAGAGGCAAAGAGGTCCACCTCCGGAGTCCCCCACCGGTGGCAAAGTGACCGAAACACCTTGGGGCTGAGAGACCATTCCCACCGGCGAGATGAGCACCTGCTCAGAGAGTCCGCCTCCATGTTCTCCACTCCCGGAATATACACCGCCGAGATGCATGAGACATTGCTCTCTGCCCAAGCCAGGATCAAGGACACTTCCCTGAGGGCACGCCTGCTGCGAGTCCCTCCCTGGTGATTGATGTAGGTGACCACCGTCCGATTGTCCGACCGAACTTGAACCGGCAAACCCTGTAATTGATGAGTCAAGTGAACCAGAACCAACCTGATGGCTCTCAGCTCCAGAACATTGATGGGATCGTGAGCCTCCTGAGGCCCCCACAGTCCCTGAAACTGAAGATCCTTCCAAACCCCCCCCAACCTGACAGGCTGGCATCCGCGGTGACCGTCTCCCAACAAGGGGTCAGAAAGGATCTGTCCCTCATCAGATTGCTTGGTTCCAGCCAGCACCGAAGAGAATGCCGAACCCGGGGGGACATCAGAAAAGACTGATCCAATGACAGCGGAGACCTGTCCCAGGCCGCCAAGAGATGGAGCTGGAGCGTCCTTGTGTGAAACTGAGCAAAGGGAACTGCCTCGAAAGAAGCCACCATCAATCCCACCAGTCTCATCCCCAGCCGGATAGACGGACGAGGGATGGACAGAAGAAGCTGAGTCAATTCCTGAATCAAAAGAACCTTGGGCCGGGGAAGGAACACCCTGGACTGAGAAGTATCCAGAGACATTCCCAGGAACGACACCACCCTGGACGGAGAGAGGAAGGACTTGGGATAGTTGATCACCCAGCCGAATCTCTCCAGAGTGGATACCACAGTCCTGGTATCTAGCTCTGCCTGGCTGAGAGAGGATGCCATAATGAGAAGATCGTCCCGATAAGGCACAATGTGGATACCCTAGGCTCTGAGGAGGGCCATCACCCCCGCCAGCACCTTGGTGAAAACCCTTGGAGCCAAGGTAAGGCCAAACGGAAGAGCCACAAACTGAAAATACCGATCTTCCACCACAAACCTGAGAAATCTCTGATGTGCCGGCAAGATTGGAACATGCAGATAAGCATCCTTGATGTCTATGGACGTCATGAAGTCCTCCTGACGAAGCGAATTTATGGCTGAACGCAGAGTTTCCATGCGGAACTTCCTGGGACGGATAAACCTGTTGAAAAACTTCAGATCCAGGATGGGACGAACAGAGCCATCCTTCTTGGGCACCGTGAACAGATTGGAATAGTATCCCAGGCCCCTGTCCGAGGAAGGCACCGGGCAGATGACAGCCATGTCCAGGAGATCTTTTACTGCCGCCCGGAGCCCCTGCGCGGCCAGAGGATCCAAGGGCACCCGAGACCTGAAGAATCTGGGAGGAGGCCGGATCTCGAACTCCAGCTTGTAACCGGAAGACACCACTTCTCGAATCCATCTGTCCGAGACCTCCTGGTCCCAGACCTGGGAGAAGTGTCGTAGACGCCCCCCCATCCCGCAAGGGTGAGAGCGCCCCCTCATTGCTGAGCCGGCTTGGCAGCGGCTTGGAGCCCCAGCTGTGACCTGGACGGGAACGTCCTCTTCCCCTGTTCCAGGAATCTCCTCTGGAGGAGAAGACAGCCAATCCCAGTCCAGCTCTGGCCCCATGAAAGGAAGGGGTAAAGGAAGCCGCCCCCCGAAAGGGACGACGTTGCTTCTTTCGCTGAGGTACCCTACCTCCTTTTGCGACCGAATCCAATTTTTCTCCAAAGAGCCGCAAGCCCAGAAAGGGAAGAGCCGTAAGCGACTTTTTGGACACAAAATCAGCCGCCCACTGGCGCAACCAAACCGACCGCCGAATAGCCACCAGCAAGGCCGAAGTTCTACTACACATCACCATGGTGTCATCCAGGGCGGCTAGCACAAATGACAAAAACAATTCGCACCGCTTAAGGGCGGTGAACTCATCACTAGCTGGGTCAAGCCTGGAAGTAGACAACAGGTCCCTAACAACCGACCTAGAAGCCACTATTAAAAGCGCCAAAGCACAAACAGGCCGCAAAGCCGACCCGACACTGGCAAAACCGTGACAAGCCATCTGGTCAATGCGTTTGTCCTCAACATCCTTGAGAGTAGAACAGTCAGGAGAAGGCAAAACAGAGGTGCTAGACAACCCCAAAACAAGGGCGTCCACCTCGGGAGGGGACGACCAGCGCTTCACCGCATCCACCGGAAAGGGATATTTCTTATCTCAACCCGGAGGAACACCTGGAAGCCGAGTAGGTCTCTCCCATTCCTTAAGAATAATGCCATCGAAATGCTTTTGATTAGGGAATTCCAAGCGTGGCTTAGCCTCCTCAAAGAACTCCCCCTTCTGCGGAAGAGCCACTTCAGGAGGAGAAATTGCCAGAACCTCAAACATATAAGCCAGGACCTTAGGGGTATCCAAAGAATCTCCCTGACCCCGCTCGGCATCGGTGCCAACAAACTGCTGATCGTCAGAACCATCCGACTCCTCAAATAGCTCCCCTTCCTCTAGCGAGGGGTAATAAGACCAGTCCAGTGAATCAAACTCCTCAAAATCAGAAGCCGGCGTGGCTGGGGACAAGTGCTTTCTCTTAGCCGGGGCCTTTCTGGCAACAGTGCTAGAAAATAATTTTTCAAGATTGGCCAATCTGGCACACACCTCAGATTGCGACTCCCCACTCATGACAACATCACATGGGGTACGGATCAGGCGGGGAGGGGTAGGTGAAGGGACCGGCGGCGCAGAACCAGACGCATGGGATCTGGACTGCCGCGTAATAGTCTGCTGTGCACATGGTATGCAAAGGAAAACATCATCCCCTGTAAGGGATACCCCACACCGCAAACACTGCCGGGGTTGCCCCGAGGGGAGCCCGAGCCCGGTATCCTGGGAAGCCTCCATATGGTGATTTTATCGGTAGTCGCGATACCCAAGGGAATTACGCAATATAAGCGACCCGGGATGCCCCTTCTGTGTCCCGAGTGGGAGGATTTATAGGGAGTTCTTAAACTAAACCAGGGACCTTAGGACCAGGAGGACCCTTTAAGATCCAACAAGGGTCCGCCTGGCATAGAAAAAGGGGAACTGTCACACACGTATCACACAATGCTGTGCACATAACAGAAGGGCCAAGGCACACATACATATGAATAGAAAAATATATATATCAATCTCACGCTGACAAGCAGCATCACAGGCAATGAAGGAATGGAGCCCACTGGGCGCTTATGGTAATGGCGTCCTGCACGAGGCGAAGGGACTTGGCCGCAAGGATGAAGAAGGGCGGGCCGTGTACCGCGCGCTTTGCCCGACCCCGCCCCTCTCCCCTGACACAAGGCGGCTCCCGGCCAGTGACCGGGCTCCGCAGCGGCACCAGCAGCACGGGGGGGAGGAGGGGGCGGGCCGCAGGATCGCTCTCCCGGCCCGCCCCCCCCCCCGAAACCGCACCGGAGGAGAAGAAGCTCCCCCGAAGGCTGTCAGTAACAGCCGGCGGCGCCGCAACCCGCCGGCCCGGCCAGGGAATGCATCAAACTCGCGCACAACACACACACAACAAGTTGCACACAAGCATGTACTCTAAGGAAAAACTAAACTAAAAAGGGAATAAGCGCCCCCCCTAGCAATAGGGAACAATGGGTGACCGGGGAAGGGGGAATTAACACCACAAAGGTGTAAGGGCAAGGACAGGGCATCCCAACCGGGATCACCGACCCGGAATACCGCCTACCCCTTGGTATGGGGTCTCACGGTGGAGCATAGTTCCTAAAGCACCTTAAGGTGCCATCTACCTTTGCCCGGACCCGCAGCCTAGGCTGGGAGGCTCTTTATTAAAAAGGGGGATAACAGGAGGTCCAGGCAGAAATAGACCAAAAGAGGGGGGCCGGGCTGCAAGGAGGAGACATCCATCTTCTGACTTGCTCACCGTCTGCAGAGATGAAAGACTGGGGAATGAGTGGGAGGTCCCAGGTATTTATGGACCGGGAGGGGCTCCCTTTTTTTTTCATGACATCTCTACAAGATCGCCCTCTACAGGTCGGTATAACCCAAGTGTAATGACTATTCTGAAGCGGGGTGTGTGACATACTTAGAATATCATCTTTCCTGTGAATCACAAAAATCTCCGATCATCTCTTTTGCTGATGTTTAGTTGGAGGTGATTACCTTGGCATCAGTGTTCAAGGGACTTTATCTCCTCGATGTAGGTCTTCTCATTGTTGTCGGTGATCAGCCCCGCCACCACAGTGTTGTCAGCAAATTTGATCATTTCATGGAGCTCAAGGTGGTCACACAGTCTTATGCGTACAGAGAGTATAGAAATGGAATTAGTACTCAATCTTGGGGGGCATCTGTGCAAAGCATGAGAGGAATGCATACTTTGACAACTTGTGGTCTGTGTATCAGAAAATTTGTAAGGCCTAAGTGCTCCAGTTTGTTGTTGAGAATTGAAGGAATTACTGTAGTCCACAAACAATAGCCTGACGTAAGTCCAAAGAAATACACAGAGCTTGCAAAAATTCCAATTATGCAATAGCATGATCCCGCAGTGCATGCATTATCACAGAAAACAGTTCCCTCCACCAGTAGAAATCAACTCTTACCAGAAATGGCAAGAAATAGTGCCAAAAACCAACATAGACCAGAACTCTAAAGGCAATGTTGTAACTTGGACCATCCCTTTAAAAATCCGAAGAGCTGTCTTCAGCATAAAAGTTCTCGTGGGAGTTGCCTGTGTCTCAGAGCCGGTCTGCTCTTTGCACTGGGTTCTCCCCAGTCTCTTTTAGTAGTGAGCTTATTTGGGATTTAACTGTCCAGGTGTGATAGAATGCCCTCTGCAGGTATTTCAACATGTGAACTTTCTGCAGGTCTCTAAGTAGGTGTTGATGTCTTCACTAGATTTAGGTCTAATTGGTTGTACTCTGTTGGCTCTCATACCCCGGGTACTCTCCTTTGGCTTCTATCCTTCCACCTCCTATCTGGTTGGTATGCAAGCTTCACTTTCCAAAATCAATGAGCATTTAGACTGCCTGGATTCTAGATGGTAGACAATTATAAAACCTGCTTTCCTCCCAGATATGAATAGTTATTATTAAAGCGGGCCTTCACCCTAAATAAGAGCATATCTTATATGTTTACCCCCAAACTGTACATACAGATTAAAAATCATCCTACCTGCATCTATTGCTTTTTCTGAGACTTTAAACATCCAAGATGGCAGCCCATGGAGGTGCAGGCTGCCTGCAAACAGGAAGTGTCTTCTGACTTTGCTGCTCTATATTCTGGGATTGCTGTTCTTTTCCTGACCCCAGCTCTCCTCTGTCTGTGCAAAGCACAGATATATCCCAGCTCCCTGCACTTTTAACCCCTCTTCTCTCTTCAGTAAGTGATACTACTGAGCCAAGATGGTGGCATCCATATCCTAGAGTGCTGAACAGAGTTGACGCACAGTGGGGGAAAGAATAATAAGTAAGTGACTAAAAACATAAAATATATTCATTTTAGATGCTGGGGAATAATTTTTTAAGTGTTTGGGCTTTTAATTAAATGATGCTGATGGTCTGGTTTAAGCTTCTACACTTCTTTCCTAGTAGCACATGGTATTGCAGTTCTTGGAGTACTCAGACACATTGGTGGGCAAATGCTTATTAACTGTTTCCTAACTTCTCTCTTGGTGAATGATCCTCTAAGTATAATGCAAGTGCTTTAGGCTCTATAGGGAACTATCTATGTCACTTCTATGACTAAGGTCCTCGCTATGTTGAACATGCCACAATATGTACATAGAGGAAATGGTTACTGAAAGAGGAAGAAATGTGGCTCAACCTTTAATCACAGATTAATTACAATAGCAAACCTTGCAAACAATAGCAATATTACTATTAAATATTAAAAGAAAGTAATGGGACATAGTACTTACCAAACATTTTATTGTAATACATTTATATCTAAATTATACATTGTGTGCCCTTACATTGTGTTGTATTATGTTGCTCCAACAATGCGTAAGCATTTACTCTAACCCAGGTGAGAAGTTACAGTAATATTGCTGGATGCTTGTGGCGTTTTTTTTTGCTTCAGCTGACAGGTGAGGCTGGTATCGATATTGGTATCCATATGCCCTCAAGTGATAGGTAAAATATTCCAGGGTGTGCATTAATACTGAGTCCACATAGTGAAATGATATAGCCAGGTCTGAGCAGCACTGGGGGCCCTGAAAGAAAAGACAGTAATTCAAATCTATGTTATTGCTAAACATTATTATATACAGCTATATAATAGTCTACATACAGTATGTGAAAACTAATGTATATCTCCTCTCTCCGATTGTAGGGACAATCAGACTATGATTGTAGGGACGTGCAGGCTTGTCATTTTCAAGACTGCCAGTCTATGCACACACAACCCCAATCTTATAAAGTTATGGTGTTAATAAAATCTGACCCATAATACAGTTGTGTCCTGTCTTCAGGACAGACAGGTAGTATTTATGGTTAGAACACGCAGAGAATTGGGAACGGATTTCCCTGAACCTTTTTTTTTTCCCAAAGGCCTTGCTGTACATTTCACCTCTCAACAATGGATGAATTCATCTATAATAATCCACAGTGCCATAATCATTCTTGACACATGATCCGATGTTAAAAAGTTCATATATGGCAACAATACAAAATTACCACATTGGTATGTACATTCTGTGGCTATAAATATCCATGGCAGTGCAGTATGCAAGATGTCTGCAAGGTGACAACCATGTTTCATTTACAAATTTCGTCAGCAACTCAGCATGGATCTTTATCTTGACCTTTTCCCAAACTATGATGATAGAATTGTACAAAATATACAATATAGGCATACCAACCAGCTGTCCCTGATTTGAATCCATGCCCCCCTGTTCCTCGTTGTTCTAATTTGTCCCTCTGAGGTGTAACATGAAGATCTGCATCAATAAATGATTGATTTGCCTATTCAGAGTGTTTATATTGTTGTAAAGGATCCTATCTCCTAACTATCTCTCACTGAGGGGGCATGGCTTCATTTAACAATTGTCCCTCTTTCCCACCCTGAAAAGTTGGGGGATATGTATAGGTAGGGGTATAACATCATTTTAATGGTTATAAAATCTGCAGGCTAGTAACAAATTCACTTGCTCAGAAAATTAAGAAGCCATTGATTTGTGCATTCAAGATTTTGTTAAGTGAACCTCAAATCAAAAAAGACTATAGATCCCTTTTCACAACTGACCCGAGGGGATAATGCTTACATGTCAATATAATCAAAAATAGCATTTTTGTATCCACTACAAGGGAGGGGGATATTGGTGATGGGGGGGGGGGGGATTGGCCATTTTGGTTTTACATCACTGGTGGGTGTTGGTCTGCTTTAACTACAGTGATAGGGTGTGATAATAATTAACCGGTAGTCAGGTAAAGATGAAAAAGGAACAGGTGCATGCTCACTCACCTTAGTAATAGGATAGAAGGAGTATTTGTAATAATACTCATCTAAATTACTAGTTAAATGGTAATCTGGAGGATAATGATTGAACCTTTCTCTTTCTTTATCATCTCGAGTGTCAACAGCAGCAACTCCCATTGTTTCCATGCACTGTCCAAGTTCTAAGTCTTCCACAACAGATTTAAAACGGCATTTTCCATTATAAATCCCTTCTATAAAACGTTTTAGTGCCTCCTTCGTCAGTACATAACCGGCTCCGCCACTCATGTAGCCCTGTTTGACAAAAGGTTTGAAGCGCTTGCCAAAATAAACAGGCTGATTTGCTGAATAATTGGAGAGCATTAGACGGAGGTTCTCCATCACTACATAAGTGTCATCGTCACTTTTTAAAAACCAGTCGGCCTGATCTAAGTAGTGTTTATGTATATACTGGAAGGCCCTCATAGTCTTTAAGTAGAGATAGCTTCTTCCTTCTCTGACGCCCAAACCAATAGTGGGAAAACTTTCGCTTGAAGTGGAGCTCATAAATAAAGTAATATTACAGTGTCGAGCCCAAGAGTTCTTAACATGAATTGCTTTGGTCTTTAGGTTATAAGGCGAGGTCATAACCCAGCAAAGTACTCTGACTTTCTGTGCAAGTGATTCACTTATGCTACTGTCATCTGCAAAGAAAAGGTATACACACAAAAAGAGACATGTTTGTTATAACACTTAAATCACAGAATCATACATTTTTACATCAAGATACTCAGCCTGTTCCTCCAGTTATTATAGCTGAAGACATTTTTTCCATATTCTGGGAGCTTGTATGGGGTATTTAGGCCCTTGGATTCCTATAAATTGTATATTTTTGTGCCTAAAGAATGCCCTCAAGGTGCTGAGCTTACCAAGGTACACCAAGACGACAGTAGTGGGCCCTGTACACACAGAACACTTCTGCTATAGCAGCTGCTGGGATGAGGGAGCTCACTCAACCTTACACACGCTCAGCAGCAGTTTTCTGTGTGTGCAGGGCTCACTTATCTCTTCTTGTTAATCCTAGTGTAAAGACTTGGCGTACGGTTGCTAATAGAAATAGATTTCAGGTAGTGAAAACACACATTTGCCAACATAGGAACAAAAAACACTAGATAAGTGCAGCAACTTGATGACATCATTTTGGCAAACGATAATACACAATTTCAAAAACACAATCAAATCTGAATTGTTTTAGCACCATAGCAGTATTGTCTGACGTGTGATTTTTCATTAAAGAAACATCTGTAGGCTAAGTGTAAAATCAAATCATACTTACCTTACCTCTCACACAGCCGATCCCTCCTAGTTTGAAACTGCTGCTGCTAAATTCTAGTTCTAGCTCTGTTTTGAAGGAAAACTACCTTTTTGTCAGGTTTTTGGTGCTCTGCATTATTGTTTTGCTCTTCTGGAATGTAAAATATACCTGTGACCTGTGCCCCTATACCTGTGATTTACTTATCAGCATGCTGTTTACAGGTTTCTTATGGTCATATGAGTAAAATATTAACAGAGTAAAGCCTTAAGTATAGCTTCTCCCTACAAATCCCAATATCCTTCCACTTAAAAGGCTGAGACCCCCTCCCCCACACACAGCACAGCTTGGAAAAGCCATGCAGCAGTAATAAGACATCCACTCCCCAGGTGAAAACGCTGCCTTTAGCATGGTAGGTGACTTGCCAGACCCTTCTGTCCTGTGAACTGGTATAGGGGGGTCTGAAGACAACCCTTACCAGTTCACCAAGGGTTAAATGTAAAAAACGTAAAAAGGGTTAAAGCTGCATGTAAGGAAAGGTCTGAAGTACCCCTTACCAATTAACAAAGGTTACAAATGTTAAAAAAAAACACACATACAGAGAAATCCTTTATCTCCTCCCTCACTTCAATGTGGATTGCTTCTGTCCAGCCAGAAGTGATCGGTGGAAGATGGGTGCAGGGGCAAAGGATCGTGTCCAGTCCCCTCTGCACCCTGCCGATTACTCCGGCTTCTGCTCTCACTCCTGCTGCTGTGAGGGTCCTTTTAAACTGACTGGGTTGACGTCATCTAACTCGTCAGTATAAAAGCCCCCCCAACCCCCCCACGGCGAGCAAGATGTCAGAAGTTGCCACACGGGGCAGAGAATAGGTGTTCTCTGTATCACTGAATACTCCAGGGTGGGGGGATCAAAGGCCCATCGGGGAAAGAGGAGACCACCGCCGCTGTATCGCTGAAAGAGGTATTATTTTGAATGCTACAGCTGGGGAAAAATGCCAGCCCCATAGAACCTAGAGCACTTTAAGTCATTCTCCATACAAGAGTTATATTTTAAGTGTGTGCAGACTTTACAGGAAGCGTTGACAGTTGGGTTTAGCTTTTTGTCTTTATCTGTCATTTGTTCCCTTGCCAAGGTCTATGCATGCTGTGCATTGCGTGTACCCTGAACCACCCATACAATTTCCATGAGCATTTCAGTGCCCTCCTCTGTGCCTCAGTCTGTAAGCCTGCCTATATGCTAATAATAAAGGACATTTGACTTGGTAGCAGAACCAGTGGTGGCACCCACTGCTGGGGACTCGAGTGAACTCCAGTGAAACACGATCTGGGTTTTTTTTCTTTGGAACCCCCTCATCCTGCCTCAGCAACAGGGAGGATGGCAGTGGCGAGAAGTTACCTAGAGACTGGACTTACTGTCTAGGTATGTGTTAACATTCTCCCCCCTTATCCCCTTGTGGGAATAGTGTTACATTAGCCACTTCTAAAGCACCTTCTGGACTTGCTTCCTTTTCTGGAGCATGTAAGGGCATGCCACACCTTGGACGCCTTACTAGTGTACAGACTGTTAGAAACATGTTTTAACAAATCACTAAAAAAGGGAGCCTGGCATCAATGACAGCCGCAGTCAGCCGCACCGGACCATCTCAGCCTCCTGGACTAGGTGTGATCAAGCCTGCAGGCTGGCAGGTGTTTTTTGCAAGCCTGGATAGGAACTTTATTAATATTAAACATTATGTTTTCATTTTGTTATAACATACCAGCACTATGATATATATATATATATATATATATATATATATATATAATGTAATTACTTGAAAGCATTAGAACACAGTCAAAGCTCATCATTGCATAATAACTGACATAATCAAGTAGAGTTCATTGGCATTAGCTGGAAACTAAGGTTACACAGAAGTAGTCAGAGACCTGGTTTTGGCATTGGCTTCAATTCCCTGAATATCACAGGAGAGCTTTCCCAGCTGTCAGTATCCAGGAAAGTATTGATCAGGAGGAATGCTGTCACATAGCCAACAAGGTAACCAAAGATACATTTCTTCCACCTTGCCAGAGCAAGGCGCAGTTTCATGTTAAAATAATCTAAGATACAAGAAAACAAAGAGTTATTTTGGCTTTCAAACAAATAATAGAATTTTAAAAAACAAGGGTCTTTCTTTCCTGAAACGTGTCTTGAAAAAGTATTCCTATTCCTTCAACTTTTCTACACTTTTAAAAGTTACAGACACAGGCCTCGATTCAATAAAGGTAGAAAAAAATTCTCATGGTAGTAAAAAATTCAATTCATGAGAAAAAAGCTTGAGAATGTCACTGTTACTGAATCACCAGATAGGAAGACAATGAAAGTCAATGGCAGCTTTTACTACAGTGTAGAAAGAAGTAAACAGTTCTCTACTTTTCTTAGGAGTAAAAAAGTGCCATTGACTTTCATTGTTTTCTTAGCTAGTGATTCAACAACAGTGAAATTCTCAGGCATTTTTCTCATGAATTGAATCTTTTACTACCATGAGAATTTTTTCCTACCTTTATTGAATCGAGGCCACACTCTTTAATGTCACACTCTTTAATGTTTTTTTTTTTTAGATTTGATGTGATAAAGCAACACAAAGTAGCAAGCATTTGTGAAGTGTAAAGAAAATGATAAATGTTTTGTGAAATTCTTTATAAATAATAAACTGAAATGTGTGGCGGCCATATGTATTTAGTCCTCTGTACATATATGTTAATGTAGTTAATGAGAGCTTTTTCTTTCTACTCTAAAAATATATCTTTATGCACAACTTTGCAAAAGTCTTAGGCAGTTTATGGGAAAAAGGCTGTAAAGCAGGGATGGTTTCCCATAAAACAGAAGTATATACCGTATTTGCCGGCGTATAAGACGACTTTTTCCCCCTGTAAAACATGCCTCCAAGTGGGGGGTTGTCTTATACGCCGGGTGCACCTGGGTCACATACATATAAATGTACTTACCTTCACCAAGCTGGGCAGCACGATCGTCCTCCTCCTCCTGCAGAGCGATGTTCTTGCTCAGGCAGCACTAGTTGATCAGAGCAGGGAGAGACTGAGCAGGCCAGCAGGGCGAGCGCCGAGCAGATCAGCTTTCCTGCTCTCAGGCACTGTGTGGGCAGGCAGGGGGCTGGCTCCTGGCACGCACTCCTGACATCGCCCTCGCTGCTCTCCACTTTGAAGGGGACTCTTCAGCATCTGATCTGAGGTGTGATTTATTTAAGATTTATTAAAAAAAAAAAAAAGTTTCTATGGGGCATCCCCCAATGTAAAACCCCCAACTGCCCCTTTCCCAGACCCCACACATTACACACTATGCCATTAGATGGGACACATTCTAAACAACCCAGGCATGTCCCCAGCTATAGGCGAGCAGGGATGTGGCCGCAGTGTAATGTGGTGTGGACTCTGGGAAACGGGGTAATTGGGGGAGTTTACACAGGGGGTACCCCAAATTGGGGGAGTTTACACAGGGGGCACCCCAACTTGGGATGCCCTACTGGGTTTTGTTCCCTGCATCAGGGGCAGCAAAATGGAACGCCCCCTGTCTGAATCCCCCGTTTGGCCTTTTTCCCAGACTCCACATCACATTACACTGCGGCCACATCCCTGCTCGCCTTTAGTTGGGGCCTGTGCTGGTTATTCAGAATGCGTCCAATCTAAAGGCATAGTAGGGATGTGGCTGCAGTGTAATGTGGTTTGGGCTCTGGGAAAAGGGCCAGTTGGGGGGTTTCACACAGTAGAGGAAACCCAATTTGGCATGCCCCTGGAGTAGGGAACAAACCCACTGGGGCATTCCAATTCGGGATGCCCCACTGTAAAACCCTCCCTATTGGCCCATTCCCAGAGCCAACACCACATTACCCTGCAGCTGCATCCCTACTATGCCTTTAGCTGGGACGCATTCTGAATAGCCAGCACAGGCACGTCCCCAACTAAAGGTGAGCAGGGATGCAGCTGCAGTGTAATCTGATGTGCGCTCTGGGGAAAAAGGCCAGTCGGGGGTATTTCACACAGTGGGGCTTCCAAATTTGGGAGGCCCCACTGGGTTTTGTTCCCTACTTCAGGGGTATCCCAAATTGTGATCCTCCACTGTGTGAAACCCCCCATCTGGCCCTTTTCCCAGAGCCCAAACCACATTATACTGCAACTGCATCCCTACTATGCCTTTAGCTGGGATGCATTCTGAATAGCCAGTGTGGGCACATCCCAAACTAAAGGCGAGCAGGGATGCGGCTGCAGTGTAATCTGATGTTCTTTTACGTTTTATTCGGTGTGCGGAAGAGGGAGTAGTCTTATACGGCGAGTATATAACAAACTCTATATTTTGAGTGGAAATGTTGGTGGGTCGTCTTAGACGCCGGCAAATACGGTAAACAGAAATATTAATTTCATATATATATATATGTTGATATGGGGTTATTTAAAGTGGAACAAAACTCTGAATTTCCCGGGTTTTATTCGGCTCCCTGGCTCCCAACTGAGGATGCCAGAGTTCGCACAACTCTCCTTGGTCCAACGGTGCTTGTGTGGGATCTCAGCCAATGAGAGCCGTTTGCTATTTTTACACCTTTTTGCTCTCATTGACTATACTCGACCCAATCTGTGTGAATGAGAACAATGAGAGCCGCCTGCCGAATTAGGCGAATTCAGCGGGTGGGCTCTCATTGGACAAGAGCCGCACATGCACCCTTGGAGCAGGGAAAGGTGAGTGTGTACAGGTGCCCTGGTAGGGGGGGGGGGTTCAAACATTTGGGAAAGCCAGCGGTGAAAACTTTTAGATTCCAAGCCAGCCACTGGTGGGGTTTTGTCTGCTTTAAGTAATTTTCAGTATGAAGCATGGTGGGGCAATTTTATAGGTGAGCTATTTTTATTGAGGTAGATATCTTTAACCATATTTTTATCTGTTTTATATGTTGATGAATTCCCATGTACCAAATATGTTGTAGTGTCTCATTAATAGAGCCAATTCCACCCAATATTTATAAAAATACAAAGGATTTATAAAATCAACTGGGAGGGTTATTCAAATGATATTTAATTATTCTGGAAAGGCTTAGTTTGGAGAGACAGCTCTTCTCATTCAGCATTCAATAATGTAAAATAAAAATTTGCTTTCTTCAGGGGAAAGCAAAACTGATTATAAGGGCTGCTAAAGTGAAAAAGGAGGACAAAAATGGCCAAATCCATGAAGAGGGGAGATAAAACCTTTTTTCAATATATTGGTGTCAGAAAGAAGAAAAACAATGCAGTCTCAAAAATTAGAAATAGGGAAAATAATTATATTGACGGAGATAAGGCTGTGGCTGACCATCTGAATAGCTAGTTTTGTTCGGTATTTTCAGATAGTAGCAGGCATGACCATAGCACAGCATCCAGCTGGGAGGGCATAGCTCTTGAGTTTTTGGAGGCTGATGTCATAGCCGAGCTGGCACATTTAAAGGTAAGTAAGGCGATGGGTCCAGATGGAATCCACCCCAGTGTTCTAAGGGAACTCAGATCTGTGATTGCAGCCCCTCTGACTGATTTACTTTACCATTCCCTTTCAACCAGTGAGGTGTCAGATGATTGGAGAATGGCCAATGTCATACCAATCTAAAAGGAGGGGAGTAGAGAAGAAGCCAGTAATTACAGGCCAGTTAGTTTAACATCTATAGTGGTCAAATTAATGGAAACGCTCTAAAAAAAAGATGATTTCCCATCTAAAAATGAATGACCTGTTGGACCCAAAACAGCACGGCTTTACTGAGGGCAGATCATGTCAGACCAATCTTATTGGTTTCTTTGACAATGTCACTAAAGTGTTAGATGAAGGTGGTGCTGTGGATGTCGCCTATCTGGATTTTAGCAAAGCCTTTGACACTGTACCACATAAAGAGCTCATAGATAAGGTATTGAAGGTAGGACTCAATCCCTGGATAATTCAGTGGATTTCCAGTTGGTTGAAGGATCGGTATCAGAGTGTTGTTGTTAATGGTGTGCAATCTGAACAAAGGCGAGTTACTAGTGGTGTGCCGCAAGGCTCTGTCCTGGGCCCCATTATTTTTAATATGTTTGTAAGTGACATAGGAGAAGGCTTGGTAGGAAAAGTTTGCCTGTTTGCTGATGATACAAAGGCTAATAATAGGGTGGATATTCCTGGAGGTGTCTGCAACATGGAAAATGATTTAGCTTTACTGGATAGATGGTTAAAACTGTGCAAACTAGAGTTTAATGTCTCTAAATGTAAAATCGTGCACTTGGGTAGGATTCTCTTCTCTGAGTACCATATGGGCAGCACTGTGTTAGCCAGGACCTCGGAGGAGAGAGATTTAGGGGTACTGATTACTGATAGCTGCAAGATGAGTGGACAGTGTAGCCAGGCAGTGGGAAAAGCAAGCAGGATGCTCGGCTGCATAGCTCGAGGCATCACCAGTAGGAAGAGGGAGGTTGTGATGCCGCTGTATAGAGCCCTGGTAAGGCCACAGCTAGAATACTATGTGCAGTTCTGGAGACCTTACCTGCAAAAAGACATTATTCAAATAGGACGTGTCCAAAGGCGGGCAACAAAAATGGTAGAAGGAGAGACTTAAAGAAATTAATTTGTACAGTCTGGAGGAAAGAAGGGAGAGAGGGGACAACATGATTGAGAGTGAGACCTTTAAATATGTGAAAGGATTCAATAAGGTTCAGGAGGGAAGTGTTTTTAAGAAGAAACTTAATGATAGAACAAGGGTGCACAACCTGAAGCTAGTCGGGGGGAAGATCAGGAGCAATGTTAGTAAAATAATATTTTCTATTAGTATTAGATGCTTGGAGCAAACTTCCAGCAGAGGTAGTTGAAAAATCAACAGTCACTGAATTCAAACATGCCTGGGATAAGCACACATCTATCCTAAGATAAACATACAGTATATACATAAGGGCAGACTAGATGGAGCGTATGCTCTCCTTCTGCCGTCGCCCTTCTATGTTTCTATGATTTAAAAAGCAGAATTCCCTGCATATGCAATGGGACAGTTCAGCGGGTAATGTGCAAATTAATTGTGCTAAATATTTTATTTTAGGAGTTACGAAATAATAGCAGCCTATGGGAAATCCGAACACATTAAAAAGGAACCTCACCAAATGGGTTTAAATATCTCATAGGCAGCTGTTATTCTGTAACTTTTAAAATAACGTATCTACCCCATTACAAATAATTTGCACCTCAACTGTAGAACTGCCCCATTGCATATGCTGGGGATTATTTCCATACCATTCCCTCCATAGAAGGTTGTGTTTTCTCTTACACCAAGAAGGTGTGGGTTTATAGGCATGTGATCAGGAAATATTGTCCTTAATGTTTATTAGCATCTTGGAAAAGGCCTTGTTTCACAGGTGATATGATACCTCCTAGGAGTCATCAAACTATTATCGCCAGCCTTAAATTAAGTTTTATTTAGAGAGTGAACGCCGTCTTTATGATTTTTAATTTAGATGTTTCTGTCAGACGTGGTTAAAGGAGGTGTATTGCGAAATTGTGTAATATTAAACAGCATCTTCATCCTGAATAAGAGCACATCTTATATGTTTCCCCCACCCTGTCCATACAGATTGGCAACATTAAAAATCATCCTACCAGCACCTACTACATTATCGGAGCCTTTAAACATCCAAGATGGCGTCACCTCAAGCTGCCTGCAAACAGAGTGTGTCTTCTGACTATGCCGCTGTGCATTCTGGGATTGCTCTCCTTTTCCTGACCCCCAGCTCTGTTCTGTCTGTGCAAAGCACAGCTATAATCCGCCTCACCTATCCAACATGTGCAGAGTGGCTTGCTGTTACCCCCCCCAACCAATTACCCCCATCCCCACCCAATTACCCCCATAATCCTTTTTGGGCACTGGGCTGTGGAAGAGCATAGTGCCCACTGGCGTGGCATGGGAACACTAGTAGGAATGAAGGCCAGCTGTTCGACTTTGAGACTTGTTACCAGCTACAGTATGTGCGAGGGAATAAATAAAGGCCTTCACAGTTGGACCCAATTTTAGTCTGAATAGTATTACAGTAAGGAACAGTGCTTTAAGCAAGCATTTCTAGGAAGCCAATATTCACACACTATTTTTTAAAGAGTTTTTAACCTATACATTTTAAATGGTGCTTTCACGTGCAATATAGTTTTCTTTAATAAGATAAATGTTTATTCAAAATAATATTTATTCAAAATAAATGAGTCTTTAACGATCTTTTCTCAGTTTTCTTTTGTCATTTTTCCACTGTTTAAATAACAGACATTTCATGTTAAAGCCTTAACTCTGCTGCAAAAATAACCATGTCATTTTCCTGGAAATTCTTGCAAGAATCACAGTTAATCATGATGAAAAATGACCTGTCAACATAGGGTGACAAAACCCCAAGTAAACGTAAGTTAAAAGTACCTATGCATGTTGGATATTGTTCTGCTCGGGGACCTTGTGCTTTAAGATTTAGCTTGTTTTTTCTCCTTTGCATATTGATATTTTTCTGCATTTTTAGAAATTTTTTTATGGAAACCGTGTGCAACCAAAAAAATCTTCAAGGTATTACTTCCTGAAAGCTTAACATGTGTACTTTTAGAGAAAATATGATTAGTGGGGGGTATTTTGGTTGACAAAAGCGCAAGGTGCGCACTTTATCTGTAGAGCTGAAAGTAAAATTACCGTTACGCACATGTTTTACTTTGGGGTGTTTGGCAACTCTTCCCTTGACAGTACTTATGCATGTCGTTCTTTTCGGGGGACCTTGCTGTTTCAGATTTAACTTTTTTTTTGTTTACATATTTTTTTTTTTAAGAAAAATGTGGCCTTGATTCTGCTTTTTCATTCTTTTTTTAAGGAACCCTGTGCAGCCAAAGAATTAATTAAGGGATTGCTTCCAGAAAACTGCGCCCACATCAACAAACCTGGTACATCTAGAAAGCTTGAGGTGTGTACTTTCAGAGAATATATAGTTTGTGGGGGGGATTTTAAATGTAAAAGGTTGTTTTCCTTGAAAAACTGCAAGGTGCGCATATCAGTTGTATTTTATCTGAAAATGTACAGTTGTAACCAAAAGAAATGGAGCTTTTACACAGAAAATGATATTTTTGAAAACATTTTTATTACATAAAACCCCACAAATTGTAAAAAAATGATTTTCTAAAATTTTTTTGCACATATTTCACCCAAAAATATTAAGAATACACTAAACAAGGCTAAACAAGACATTTCATGTTAAAGTGGACCAACACCCAGGATTTTCACTATCCTGGGTGTTGGTCCACTTCCGTGGGGCAGCCCGATCGGGGGTGCTCCGCTGTGTGAAACCCCCCAGAAAGCCCCTAAAATCTTACCTTATTGGCGACGGACAAGCGACGGATAAGCCGCTGCCGCCGCTCACACGTCCCTCTTACAGGGCTAGAGGGATGCGCGGGAGGCGGTTGCTTATCCGTCGCTTGTCCGTCGCCGATAAGGTAAGTTTTTAGGGGCTTTCTGGGGGGTTTCACACAGCGGGGCATCCCGATTTCGGGCATCCTGATTCACACAGCGGGGAGGGAGCTGATCGGCCCGGGAAGGGGTGGGTGTCAGTCCACTTTAAACCCCAGATTCTGCTGAAAAAAGCAACATATAAAATTTTCCTGGGAAACCCCTTCAAAAATCACAGTTGAACATGTGCAGCACAAAATATTGAAAAATGATCTGGCAAAAAGGGTGACAAAATCTCCGAGCAGGCTGGCATCAAAAGGGTTAAACATCAAAGTAAGACTAATCAAACAGAAGTAATGATTAACTTGTTGCCAGACTTCTTCCAGAGAAGCAGAATCAGAGATTTTACAGAGATTTAGTGACAGCATATACTCAGCAGTTAAGCCTAATTTAAACATACTGACAATGGTTAGACATTTATTGCCGAGGTTATCACACAACACAAGGTACACAGGTACACGGACAGCAAAGGTAAGGCTAATTCAACACCGTGTTACTATAGGTAGTAACCAGAGCATACGAGATTTAAACAAACACATTTAAATGAATAGTTAGAGACACTGGCAGGTCTTTGTTTCTCAATCACAAAGAATTCAAGTTGGAAAGCTTTTACCGTGTCATTTTTTTCAGTAAAAATATATACATTTATATCTCAAAATTCCGTTGTATAACAGGCTTCCCTGAACTTTGTTGCCTCTGTATAAATAACACTCCTGCTTAGACCATACACTGTGTACTAGTGTCTCCTTCGATATCAAAAATAACTTCCAAATTATTATTACCCCAACATTAGGAACCCGCTAGGGTTCGACAAGTTCGGACAAATTTGCCACTAAAGTTTGGTTTAGACCCCCCAACTCGACCTGAACCTGAATCCCATTGAAGTAATTGGGAACCTGAATTTGGAGGGGACCCAAAATGTCTGTAAAATGGGGGTAGCAAGGGCTAGAGGGATGCATATCGAAGGGGAACACCAAGGCGATTGCCCTCCACAAAATGGGCTAGAGAAAGTACTCAAAACAATAACAGAGAACAAAAAAAGAACATACTGTAAATAAAAAAAGTTGAATATTATGGGAACCGGTGGCCAAATTCGGGAAGTAATATCAAAGCTATTTCCCCGCATAAAATTGAGTAGGCAAAGTACTCAAGATAATAACATACAGAACATTCTAAAAAATACATACAACAATACATTCAAAATATAAATAAAATTTATTTTTTCACAAGTGTCAGAGGCTAATTTGGGGGTAGCACCAGGGTGATTGCTCTGTACAAAATGGGCTACAGAAGGTACCCAAAATAATAACAGAAAACTAACAAATGTAGATCAGTAAGGGGGAGGTGAGTCCATTTCCAAAGGTAACTGCCCATTTCATTGCCCTTCCACAGACAGGACAGGTGGCTCACAGTTTGAGGGACAGCTAGGGACAAAGGAACCGCCTCATAGGTGATTTGCCAACCAGGTGAATTTCACTTTACATACTGTATGTTGGAGCAGCAGCAGCAGGAAATTGTAGAGTTCCAGCTCCAAAATACCTGGGTGAGTCAAAGTGCAGACCAACAGCATTCACCACCAATGAGTGGGCCTTCATGAGGGACATTTGTGCCATGCTGCTGTGCTTCCAATAAGTCACCAATATGGTCAGTGCTGATGAATGATGCCATCATCAGCCCTACCATCCCCGCCCTTCACCTGCAAAAAAAAAAAAAACACTTTAGTCCATGATGCAACCTGAAAGGCACAACTGGCAGAGGTCCCATCTGACACACTTGGCTCAGTGGCAGCACAAAGCAGAGGAGGAGGGGGATGTCGTCAAAGCAGGGGCACCACCACAGAAGGGAGGGTAAGCATGGCCAAAATATGGGACACGTTGTGCAATTCTTTGCCACATCCAGCACCATCGGGTATGGCACATAGTACCAGGAGGCAGACTTAGACTAGCACGGTGGATGAGTATCTGTTGACATGTCTCCATAATAAGCGATTGGTCCTCCATTGTTGATTTTCTCGGTAAGTTGCCCTGTATGCCTTGGAAGTGTTCAGAACGTGTGTTCAGCACCACAGAGGGTGTCATCACCGACAAGAGGATCCACCTATCCACAGCTACGGTGAGCATCCTTACATTTGTGAAGATAAACCAGATGTTGAAGTGTTGGCTACCTCCATCTCTTCCACCTACTTGGAAGAAAACACAAGGGCTGGTGGAAGGTACAGAATATTTTTCATGCACAATGAAACATCAACAGGTTAAGGGTGATCTGTATTCTCTCTAGTGTGGCAGCCTTGTTTCCCTTTAATACACAGATGAATAAATACTCCTTTTGGAAAGGTGGTAACACACTGATCGAGAGCTGATGCAGCACCTGCAGGTGTTTTAGCAAACATGATGAAGAAAAAGACCTCTCATAAGAAACATCGCAATAAAATGGAACCAAGCAAACCAATTTCTCTGCCTAGGAAAAACATTGTTGGCTGCAGGATACAGCATGGTTAGAAAGAAGGCAGTGGCCCAATAACACAATAGAAAGGATCTGTTTTAGATCAAGTACCAGTCAAACCTTCCCTCTACCTTATTAAGTATGATGGGTTTGATGGACTAAAACTCCAGATCGATGAAAGGTTGTCTGCTCTTAAAATACTTCCACACAGAGTTGCTTTATCCAGGATAAGCGATGCCCATTTGGCTGACACAATGATTGATAAAGCTGTGGAGCATATGGTTGAAGCAGAAGATGGTTCCAAAGATGAATGGCAAGAGATGGTTTTAGTCAGAGCACCAATCATGAACACATGGTTTTATATAACATATGAAAAAGACCCTGTTCTACGCATGTATCAGCTTTCAGACGAGCTCTTTGCATCATGACTCCAATGATTCGCCTCCAGCGCAAAGAGAGCTGGGAAAGGGTGCTGACAGCCTAGTTCGAAAGCATGTGGAATATGAAGAAGGGTCAAAAGGACTGGCATAGTAATTCATCAAGTGGAAGCCAAACCTTCAGTGGTACTTTATCAGTGTGATTTTGACTATGCCGGGTTTAATTTGGTGCCCCAGGGGCATCTCAAATTGGGGGGTCCCGCTATGTAAAACCTCTTAAAACTCTGCTTTCCCCGATCCTCTGGCTCATGGACGTGCTTTTATCCAATCAGAGCCGTTTGATGCGCATATGTAATGCTCAGCAAATGGCCCTGCTTACATGCAGAGTCTACCAGAATGGCTTTGGACGGGAGCACATTCGCATTGAAGATGCGGCAATGTGGCTGGCGAATGTTTACAAGCGAAGGCGAAGGAGGCGAAGGAGCCAAGAAGCAGATGAGGGTTGCTGCACCCTGGGGGGGGGGGGTCACACAGCGGGGCACCTCAATTTGGGATGTCCCGGGGGGAAGGCAAGTAGCTGGCCCTAGAATCATTTAGATTCCAGTCCCACACCTCAAGGGTTTTGTTCTGCTTTAACTCTGTAAACACAAGCCTTCCTCATATGAAAAATTCTGCACCTCACCTACTGTACTTAAGTTACATAGGTGCATGGGATTTTCTTAAAAAAACATTGAGTTACAAGGTACTTAAAAATGTAGCAGCTCCAAAAATCAGATAATACTAAAATCATTTAGATAACCCCATTCGTCTCATAAAACAAAACGACAATGGTATGGAGCAAATTAGCAGTTTGCTGAAACAAGTTACAGTAGACATATCTATAGGCCACACGTGTAGTATAGACATACAGTGCATGTCATTACACTCATTTAAAACCATTATCAGTGTATCTATTGTTGTACTTGTTGATATGTACTTTGGGGATATCAGAACAAAACAACATAAACATGAATGAAACAGGAATGCGAGCTGTAGCAAATATGAGTTTAGCTGAAAAATCAAACAGCGTTTATTATAGATAACATTTTCTTTAGCTATTGTCTAGCTTTCTAGACCATTTAAAGAGGAACATCAGACCTTTTCTGATGTTCCTCTCTAAACATCCCTCCCTCACTGCCTTTTGGAATGCAGCGTTATCTAAAACGCAGACATCCATCAGCATTCCTGGCCCCTTTGCACCCCTTAGCCATCGCTGAGTGAAGGCTGCAAGCCTTAGCTATACTTACCTTCACTGTCCCTCTACAAATGTCCTGTGCTGCTCTTCAAATCTCACTGTCATTGCAGCCTTCCCGCTGGAGTGCAATATGACAGGACAGGTAAGTTTCAAATTGTCTAATGTTATACTAGAGGGGCAGGGGGGCCGAGCAGGCAAGGTTTGGGTAGTTTATTAACTGCATACCTGCAATGTTCCTCTTTGACGTCCTGCAGAAGTCTCATGTAGTGGGTCGGGGGTCATACTGCTTTTTTTTGGTAAAGCAAGGTTTACTCTGGGTGTGCTTTGTGGTGTGAATTGCAGCCTACATCTTGGTGAGCTTTAGAGGTTTAATACACAAGAAAGCACAATTAGAAGCAAATTTTCCCAAAACACATGTACCTATTTAACGGAGTCCTGCAGAGTATGCAGCAAAAAGTACCTCACCCGTAAAAATGGCCTATCGCAGATACAGGTGATTTTTTGAGGAAATTCAAAACAAACATTTTATTTGCACTATATTTTATGTTAAATTTAAAAAGCTCACTACAATGCAGTTTGAAATTTACATTGCAAAGTACACACAGAGTACATTATCCTACCAAATAATCATCATGACCCCAATATAAATGAGACAGGAATAAAATCTCTAGCAGATATGAATTTAGCTGAAAAATTAAAGGGCATCTATTATGTGTGTGTGTGTGTGTGTGTGTGTGTGTGTGTGTGTGTGTGATCTAGGTCATACTAGGGTCGATTTAGCACCATGCGAACACTCATTTTTGTATATTTTCAGAAGTATTCTGAAAGTTGAAGACAACGTCAGAGAGTTCAGAGTGTCTTTTAACATTTTTGTTGCTGTTTTTTTTTGTTCTTACAGTACTCCTGGTAAAATCAGGAGTACAATTGTGCATGCTTTTTTTTTTCACTGAACCATGCAAATACCAGCATGATTTTCTTTAATTCAAAAATACCCCCCCCCCCCCCTTCCTGACCTAACCAGCCTAGGCACCAGACATAAGGCCCTGCCATTTAACTAGGCCCTACTTCCTTCAGTACAGGTCCATACTGATGGGCAACAGGCTCTTTCACACCAGGTGCCCCAAGCGAGGGTGCGGATAATTAGGTGGCGGTATTCTCATTTTACCTGGTAATCCCGGCAGTTGGCCCTTTGGTATGTGGTCCTCTGGTAGCAAGAAAAAAAACATAAAATTGTTTACTCAATATTAAAATAAGTCATTGAAGGGGAGGGGTATTGAGGGTGTTTCCCCCTCCCCTTCAGTGATTTATTTAATCACATGGGGGAAATGCGCAGAGGCTTCACTACTGAACTCTAAAAGCTACACTTCTTGACTTCTCGACAATATTACTTCTGGCTGGTCCGTTTTTTGTGAGAGAAATGATGAGGGGTTCAGGGGATGGACCCCCCGAATGGGCCTCTGAAGTGAATTGAAAAAAAAAACCCTTGCATGCAAGCTCACATCTTCTCTCAAATACAGAAAAAAAATCGTGTGGTTCTCTGAATCCCCTGACACCCAAATATTTTCACATATTAGTGGAGCAAAATGCTTTTCTCGAGTATTCTTGCATGGTGCTGAATTGAGCCTATGATCACACTGCATCTATCTACCTTTAGCCTAATGATGAATCTAATGATTAATTACTAAATTTAAGGATCTATTCACACCTCTCCGCTTGTGCTAGAGTCATTACTAGCACTACTAGGTATCGGCAGATGAACGTTTGTATAGCGGCGCTTAGAGCAACTGCTAATAGACGCTCGTGTGTGTGTATCGGCGCTGTAACAGAGCGCCTCAGTCACTCGAGTAACCTGGCCGGCATTGATGAATGACATGTATGTTGGGCATTGCAGCGAGCGAAAGGTAGCGCCAGCTCAGTGCGACTGACTCTCAGTGAATCACACTATACTTATCAAAAAACTACACACACACAGCGTCGGCGCTCTAAATCTGGTTGCTATAGCATAGAGCGCCAGATACTGTGTGATTAAAGTCTGTTTTTGAACACATATCCACCAGTAAAAAAGCAAAAACACGTGGAATGACATTGTTGTAACATTGTGACATTAATACTTTAATGCCAGACCTGTAATAACAATTTTGCATAAAAATATACAAAATCTAAAAAGTTTTCAAAAATGACTTTTTCTAGGCCAGGAGAGGTGACACAATTATTTGAGAGAAAAAATAAAAATAAAAAAATCCCTGTTTAAACAGAAGAAAAGGAACGTCCATTGAAATATATGGGAGAGTGAAAGGTAGTGACAGGTAATACCTGGCGCTCTGGAAGCTAGAGCACCGGCACTATACGCTGAGCCGCCTGTAATGATGAATTGTACACTACATGGCACTGTTAGAGTCACCTTATTCGCTTTCATAACTGTGCTGATAGCTGCCGCTACCCCCTTAGTCACAACGCAAGTAAAAATGCTCTCCATTATTTTTTATGGGACAGTTCATTTATACGCAGCGTACATATGTGAACTGGCCCATTAAGAATAATGGGAAGCTTTTTTTTTGCCTGTGTAGTGACTGCATTGCCCAACGCAGCGCAAGCGGAGAGGTGTAAATTGAGCCTAAATGTCTTCATTTTTAATGTTACACAAATATATTTTAGATTCCCCTCCCATTTTGTCTCCGCAGCTTAGCCTTTAGATTGTAAGCTCATAAGGGCACAGCTCTCTTTTATTTGAAATATTCACCTTGAACTCTGTAGCACCTCGGGTTGTGATACTATGGCCCTTATTTATGAAGGAATAGCGGCAGGTAGCGACTGGTGAGCGGCCAGTAATGACGGGCCCCCCCACGAGAACGCCGGCTCCCCACCACAATCACACATTTATCAAGCCAATCCTGCTTAGCGACTGAGATAGCGACATATAGCGACTCATTCATCATTATTCCAGCCTCAGCCCACAGCGCCAGCGTCCGACCTTGAACAGCGACAGGTATGACCTCTCGCTACCTGACGCTCTCCAATGCATTTCAATGGAACAATCTTTAAATATTCATAATTAATTGTTATTAATGTTTTTTTTTTTTTCATGTGAAAAATTCTGTGACCACTTCTGCCATTTTAAATAATTTTTTTAAGGGAAAAAAAAAAAATTGTACAGAATTGATATTACAGGTCTGATATTAATGTATTCATATTACTAAATTATTTAAAAAACTTTTTTTTTTTTGATTTCCAAAAATATGGTGGTTTGGGGTTAAAAAACTACTTTTAACACATCGCCTCCAGTGCTCTGGGGTTTAAACATGCATTTCACAGCGCTTGAATTTTTTAAAAGCGTGATTTTTGGATGAATATGGTGGAAGCTCTGACCAGTCGCTATCATGCGCACCCATACATCGCTGAACCTGTCAAATAGCGACTCGTCACCTTGTATTCAACATTACGCCACACCGGCTGAGTCGCTGTCAACAACCGAACAACAGCCAAGCACAGCGACTACTAGCGGGCGCTCTGAAAATACCGCTACAGTCGCTCAACTGTCGCTACATGTCGCTATTAATAAATCAGCCTCCCCATGTACTGTTCTACCCTGTCTGTAATCACTACTTTGTACAGCACTGCAGAAATAATGGAGCGTTAAATATAATTATAATAATACATTTTGTTCTAGTTGAATTGAACTGAACCAGCAAAATTCTGGTAGAATTCAACTTTAACTTGAATCTGAAAAGTGACTTTAATAGTAAGTACTTGCTGCTCATATACAATCAGGTGTAACACGTGCAAATTAACAGCATACAGTATTTGTGTTTCTTATCTACTACACCAATTTTGCTAATAATGTTTTTGTGTTTGCTAGTGTACACTAGTAAATTAGCGAACTAGTTTAGGGTAGTGAACAAGCACAGGCTGTGCCGCACCCTGACCGGGCTTTCTATATATATAAATATATATATACACTTGCAACACTGCCGACAGCTATGGGTGCAAAGGGTGAAGAAAGAAAACCAGCCCGAGCTGTTCCCCGGTGATTTCTTTACACTCTTGTCCCAAAAAACAAAAGAATTAAAAGAGTAATAAACACATATACAACACATACACCTTTACCTTCTCCTTGTGGGTTTATTATAAAAAGCTAAAAATTAATATATAATTATATATAATTATAATTAATCCTGAAAGGCCAAGCTGAACCATTCCTAAATGATTTTCCTGCATGTACAAATGCCATATAGCAGAATACAGTTGCACTAAAATACTAAACAAGACTCTTTTTAAATAGGGTTTATGCTAACAAAAAAAGAATTGTTCAGTGTAGAGCCAGAGAACATTATCTCCCGCCACTAAAATTGAGACATGAGAATGTCACTATCTGCCATACCTGTTTCTGGAAGTCGTACCTTAAGCTCAGAATCAAAATGGAGCAGGTCATCTCTCCAAGTCATAAATGAGTCTCATTCACCCTGCCTCCGCCCAGCTGTTTGTCTCTACAGGTAACATCCACGCCCTGAGTAAACTTGTTTCCTTAAACAGGAAGAGCAACATTTTCTCACAAAAGTAGTTTTGTTCCAAGCGCATCACGATGCCGATGCCTACTCGTGTAATTGACAGCATTAAATGGGAGAAATCTTTTCTTTCTCCTTGGTTCATTAATCAAATCAAGCGCTGTGCTTACCGGCAGCCAGATACCAGATAGTGGCCTGCAGAAAAATAGGTGTTGTTCCAGTTTAAGCATTTAAACGGCAAGCCCATAGAATCAAAGGTGTCCCTTCTCCTACAGTTAATGTGGACCAAAACCCAGGATTTTGACTATCCTGGGTTTTGGTCTTTGCCCCCTGGGCCCCTGATGTCCTGCTTTATGAAACTCCCCAGGTCGCCCGAGCTCACTCATCCTTCCTCGATCCTATGGCATATGTGCAGCCTCTCATCCTGTCAGCCTCTCATCCACCCGAGCGCGCTGGCAGCTGCATCCCCCGCTACCCTTTAACAGGGACCGTGCCCACACTGGCCATTCACAAATGCCTGGTGCGGGCATGCGCCCTGCTAAAAGGATAGCGGGGATACACCCGCTGCTCGCGCATGCACCATTGGAACGGGAAAGAAGGTGAGTTTCGGGCAACCTGGGGGGGGGGGTTTGACACAGCAGGGCATCCAGATTAAGGATGGAGATTAGGGGGGAGCAACTATGCCTGCCCTGGAGTCTCACAGGGTTTTGGTCCACTTTGCAGGCACCACATGCAAATACATTGCATGTGGGGACAGCCCACCCGATCCACACTTAAAACAAAATGGGTACACCAATATTCTGATCCTCTCCATCATGTATTGGGAATATGTAAGTATTTTACATATTTAATTCTTCTGATTCATTCTTTTTATGTTGAATCAATGTATCATTATAATTTATTAAAGTGGACCAAAACCTGGGTATTCCCAGTATTATTAGATAAATCTTGTATGTTTTTCATGAGATAATGTATCCGGTCCTGCTTACCTTTTGGATGTCACTGCCACCTGATGCGGCAACATTTGGCTGCTTCAGGGTCGATTCTCCCACCGCCGCTGGCATAGCCATCTCTAAATGACAGCATGGCTTTAGCCGTGCTCTTCAAAGTCCCATGGCTATTCAGCGCCTCCCCTTGCGTCCCATTCATAAGCACTGACAGGCGTGAGATCGAGGGGTTCGCGCAGTGCCTGATGGGATGCAAGATGGCGCTCCGCGTCAGTAGGTCGCCCATAATCCGAGGGACCCAGGAGATGGATGCCCTAGCGAGGTGAGTAAAAATTGCCCAAATGCAAAACTGAAGGGGGGCAGCAGTCCGGTGAGGTTTGGGGGATGTTTTCCTCTTTATTAGACAGTATAGTCAAGAATATTCTGCTTTATCAACTTATTCCTGTATGATAACATCGGCGTTGTATTATATAATTTGTTCTGTCTATGTAAAATATGGTAATCCTGATTGGCTCAGATGGTGCAGTTGTGAATAATTGTTTTTAATGCTGTAGAAAATAAATATACATCGTTTTAATATTAATTATTTTTCTATTCAGATACGTAATACAGCTTAACACCAAACGATTGTAACTTTCCAAGGACTCGTACCTATCTGTACAGGAATCAGTGTCAGACATGTGTCTTTATTTTTGTTAAATACATCTTGTTACACATGTCAGATATCATATGTACACAATCCACTTGGAAAACTGTGAACAGGTTAGTGTGAAATACATGAAGTACTGATTCAGTTCGAATCAAATGTATAGCTCAGCTCACACTATGGATATTGAAATCCTCAGAACTACTTGTAAATGTAAGTAACCCCCCAAAAACTATATTTTTGCCCTATAAGACGCACTATTATTCCCAAGGGGGTTGACTGTGCGTCTTATGTAGCGAATGTAAAACATATACTTACATGAACGCTGTCCCAGCATCGCCACCACCATCTCTTGGGCTGGTGCAGCTGAGGAAGAGGCTTATCCACCTCGAAACGGTCCCTCGAGTGATCCTATCCTTATACCACATTGCTACAAACAGAGTAAAAACCTTAAGCGCTTCATGACGATTTATATATGCTTGTTCTATACTGTCTGTGTTTTTAGCCTCTGATTGTGTCATAATTGTACTTTTCATTTTTTTAACATAGAGAAACAAATAGACTTTATCTATGTATTGTGATGTAATCACAAGCCCCTTTGAGGTCAAATGAGTGTTCATATGGTACATATTCGCATATGGTATATATTCCTTATATAAGGACACCCTGCATGCATTTTCATTGATATGCTATATAGGCTAAATGTAGTACCATCAATCACTGCTGACCACCATGGGGCAGTATAACACAGTTAGACTGATCTGCTATTCCCAATGTACTATAACTAGGAGTGCACAATACATACCGTATTTTTCGACCTATAAGTGGGGGGAAATGTCAGTGCATCTTATTTGACGAATGTAAAAAAAGAAAAAAGATATACTATACTACATCAACCTTGCCGCTGCCGCCCCCGGGATTCCAGCTGATGAAAGAGCGGCGGGTAGGGAGAGGGCAGGGTAACTAAAACCTGCTCACTTTCCCTGGTCCAGCCGCTGCTTGCTCTTTCATTAGCTGGCGTCCTGGGGGTGGCAGCACGAGGCTGATGAAGGAGCAGGGGATGGGGAGAGGGCAGGGTAAATAAATCCCGCCCACTGTCCCTGCTCCAGCCGCTGCTTGCTCTTTCATTAGCTGGCGTCCCGGGGGCGGCAGCGCAAGGCTGATGAAGGAGCGGTGGGCAGAGAGAGGGCAGGGTAACTAAATCCTGCCCACTGTCCCCGCTCCGGCCGCTGCTAGCACTGCCGTTTTTTCACGGGCCGGCGCATGCACACACCCGGTCCATGCAGCCGGGACGCAGGCCATGCCCACCGGCTGCAAGAATCGTTTGTGCACACGCCGGCCGACAAAATACCAGTGGTGCTAGCTGCAGCCGAAGCAGGGGCATGCCACACTGCCTATATAGGGAATGGAAGGGGGGAATGCCACACTGCCTATGGGAATGGGATGAGAAAATGCCACACTACCTATGGGATAGGGGGAATGCCACAATGGCTGTAATGGGGTGTTTTAGCACATTTGGTTTATAATATTTCTTTCTTTTTTTCCTCCTTCAAATCCTATGTGCGTCTTATAGGGAAAAATACGCCCTTTTGCTACTGTGATCCTGTACCAGTTTTTCCACTACTTTTTGTGGCCCCCCATCGGTTATTGTATATAAGGTTTACAAGCATATACAATGCAATATTTTAGTGTGCAAGCTCAGATTAATATAAGAATTAATGTTGATCGTGTATGACTGTACTATTTTTCTAGCATCAATATAAAATCATTTGGCATCTTATTTTTATTGTGGTGTGCATTACTTTATGGATACTATCATAAAGGACTCAGGACCCTATTACTTCCATTGGTTAATTGCAGGGTCCAAGTTTACTGAGGGAGCGAGGATCCGGTAAGAAAAAAACGTTTTGCTGGACTAGTATGTAAAAAGTGGTAAGTGTGAAAGTGTCTGTCTAGATTCCCGGACACAGTTCCTACCCTACCCAGCCCTGGCCTGGGTGGCCGAGGATGACTGACTGCTTAGTCAGTCCCTGTGCAGCAGTTGTCCCCAGATTCATTTGGGGTTCTAATTAACTGTGGGCACTGGGAAGATCTGCCACATTCACAGCTGACAGCAAGACTGGAAATGTTTTGCTCTTGCTTACAAAAAGGTAAAACAAATGCTCTTTATTCTGTGATTTCTATTGGGTAAGATTTATTTTGTGATTTATATGTGCACATTCTCATTTTTCCTGGTCAGAGTATATTTGTAGTAATAAGCAGATAAAATGATTTGAATTTTTCGGACTCACTCGGTTCCTGCTCCCTCTGCTCTGCTAATAAATTTTAAAATACCTAAACAACAATTTAACTACGAAAATGAATATGAATGGTAGTTTTCTCTCCTAAAGCATAAGTGAGTTTGCTTACCAGGCTCTGAATCGGCCTCAATGTCTTTGGAGAAGTCTGGAAGGGAACTGGTGTTGATGGCTGGGAAATTGTGTGTGGTTAGGGGTGTGGCATGGGCATTACTAGGGAGATGTGGCCTGTATACTTATTCTTACTTCCCATCTTCAAAGAATGGGGGTATGCTTCTCGTCAGGTGCTGCACCTATTTCAGACCACGCCTCTTCCAGGTCACACCTCCTGGCCCATACCGGAACCCCCCCCCCCCGCAGGTCAAAATCCTGGGTGTGCCACTGTAGAGACCTGGTATAATTGCATATAGCATTACAGTGGGACTAATGTAAGGAATAAAATCAAGAAAGAAAATATAGCGGCTCCAGCTGCCGCCAAGGGTCAACCCACTGCACCAAAACTCCTCCCAATCAAGTAGAAACTATTTCAAACCAGATAATCAATATTTATTGACAAAAAAAAATCCGAAGCATAACATCACATTAAAATCATCCATTCACAAACATACATATTTCATAGCAGGAGACCACCCCGGGCAAAGTGAAAACCCTCCCTTAAACATGATATAAACCAAAGTAAATGAATTATTCTATATAAAAATATATATAATTATATATTTTATGCATATGTATTATGTGTATCCAGCTACTGATTCTATTACAAAGTGCTGCAGTGCTAGTAAAATGCTTATGGTACAATGTGCAAACTGTACTATATGTTATAAAAACAATAAGTGTTGCCCTAGGGAATGGTGCCCCGCTGTCCCCCAAAGAGAGAAATAAACAGTCCACGCGTTCCGTGGCGACATACCTAGACACTTCCTCAGGATGTGAAGGAATAAAATAAGGTAGACCCCTGAAGCATATTAATAAATACACAATCACTCTATACCAGTGGTTCTCAACCTTTCTAATGCCGTGACCCCGCAATACAGTTCCTCATGTTGCGGTGACCCCAAACCAAAAAATAATTTTGGTGGCTACTTCAAAACTGTCATTTTGCTACAAACATAATTTAAACATAGTGATTAATCACAAAAACCATATTTAATTATATGTTGAGAAATATTTATTACCAATTCCAATAAATAACATTTCACCATGGCATAGCATGTGTCGGAAACTGTCATTTCTCTGCCTCTTATTGAAATTAATAGGAGGCTGCGGCGGATTGTGTGGTAACTCAAGATTCTCGGGAGCTCTCTTCTACAAAATCCGCCGCACTCACAATGAAATCAATAGGAGGTGGATTCAATGCCAGAAAGCGCTGATTTCAGCAGTTTCCTCATTCAGAATATAGGAAAATAGTGGGAGATATGGGAAATAATTATACATTGGGGAACAGTGTGAACTACATCTTATAGTCGTCTCTTATAGTATAAGACCGATCTAGTTCACACTGTGTAAATGTATGGTGCTTTGTGTAAGTGTAAGCTGCTTTGTGTACTGTGTAATGATTACACACAAAGCAGCTTACACTTACACAGTATTGTGTGTATGGTGTGTGTACTGTTTATTAACCTTTTTTACACCAGCAGGCTGTCTCACAGGCTCTCTTGCCTCTCCGCCTCCTAGGTTTCTGTCCTCCGGCGCTTGCTGTGTCCGCCCACTGATGATGTCAGCAAGCACCGGACACACGTAATGCGCTGCTATGGATTGTGGAGCATTCCCCCTGCCCCTTAGGCCCCGGACGGATGATGCAATCACGTCTGTGAATTGCGCGCAGGCATTCAGTTTGGGACGTGCATCCATTCCAGCTGAATAGCGCTGCTGCAGACGGTAGCGCGACTTCTTAGCGGCTAAAGCCATCGGAAATATGTATTTTTGTGCTTTAGTCGTTCGACCCCCGCCGGGGTCCCGACCCACAGGTTGAGAACCGCTGCTCTATACAATCAGTAACACATTTAGTGATGGCGAGGTCCTAGACCCAACATGGACTGAAGGCAATTCGATTTTGGAGGGAAGAGGTGGTGGCCACACAGCCCCAGGCAGCCAGCAGAAGTGGGAGAAGGATACAAACCCTCAGCAGTCAGCCTGTTGCCACTACTGCCCACCACACCTAGGAACTGAGCATGCCAAAACCGGCTCAAAGAATCTCCCCAGTGTTGCATTTTTTCAAGCAGTGCACAGATGACAAGACATGGGTCATTTGCACTCTGCTCCACTAGTCCCTAAAACAAGGGAAAAGTGTAAATAATCTCAGCAAACGTGCATAACCAGGCACCTGCAAACGAAACACGAGCTGCAGGGGGTGAAACACCAAAATAACATGCAAACACCTGAGGCTCCCTTTGCTGCTTTGGTTGTCTTAGCCTCTACCACCACCCCCCAAGACATGGCTACCTGTCTCTGCCAAAGAGAGGATGTGAGACCATCACCACCATCATTACCAAACCTGTTCACACCATCTCAGGGAAGTGTTCAGCATTTTATCCCCCAAACAATAGACAAAAAGTGGAAGTTTTTTTTTCTCATTTCAATATTGCTGACCTTGAGAAAAGAGCTGTAAGCCCTAAAATGTCGGCTGTATCGAGCTATCGCTACTCTGCTTGTCATTTGGGTATAACATTTAACTCTTTACTATGCTTATGCTGTGCTAGGTACTGGACTGCTTTCTTTAACTATCTACATGCTGGCACATGGATATTTATACCATCCGGTACAATACCTTGACTCTATCTATGTAACCAGCATCCTGTATATTTGTTCAGCTCTGGCATGGTTTATAAATATCAGCCATCCACAGGAGGACACTGGTGATTCCCCTAATAGAATTCATGGTAAACCTTTTACCAACACACAGAGATTTTTTGCATATGGATAGATGATATTGATTACATATTGTTCATTTTTCTAGTCACAAAGGGGCACCTTTGTCCTGAGGATCCACATTGAACTGAGATTGAAATAACTACTGTATCCTTTTCCAACCATTGTTATGATTATTTTATGTGTAGTGTATGAGACCTTTTAATACACTTCAATACACTTGATTTTGCAATTTAAATATTTTTGTGTCGTGTGCATCCTTCACTATTGTGTTTACTGAATATCGCTGACCTTTGAAATGCTGCCATTCTGGCTGGTGGAGACGGAAAGCTATAGATATTTTATGGCGCAGCGGTCCCACAATACATCATTCTCAGTCACCACTACTTTTTTGGCAGGCCACCCTGCCCTGAATCCACAGGTTGTGCATACAATTAGATGTGAACTGTGCAAATGCTATTAGTTGTAGGGTCAACATGACAACTGAAAAGTGGACAAGTGCGTATGGCCAGGAACATTGCATCTCTTCAAGGTAAGTACCTTTCCCCGGTCCAACGGGGTCTGTGCTGTTTTGCTGTGTTCTTGCCCAATGAGAGCCGTCTGCAGTGAGTATGTCATTCGGTAAATGGCTCTCATTGTTTTCAATGTCGCATGCTCCGCATGCCTGTTGGTGTGTGCACTCCTGCCCCAGCCATTCAGAAAGGCTGGGACAGGAGCATGCATGCCACCGCGGATGTGCCAGCACGTGCTTCTCATTGGAGTCAATGAGAGCTAGTTGTCGAATGATGTAAACATGGCAAATGGCTTTGATTGGCTGCGTGCCCGCGCGTGTGCCATAGTAATGAGAAAGAGGTGAGTTGCACTGGGCATTCTGAGGGGTTACACACAGCAGGGCCATCTCAAATCGGGATGCCCAAGTGGAACAGAACAAAACCCAGGAAAGTCATATTTACAGGTTTGCTCCGTCTTAAACCAGGCCAACAGACAAAAATGACAATTGGTCAGTTTAGCCACAGAGCAGTGGGGGGCATCCTGATTTAGGATGCCTCACCATTGATAGGGTTAAACAGTAAAGCTGTTAACCTGACTGCAATTAACATGAACACTTTTGAATAAACAAGCATCTGGTGATTTTCTGAAGAATGTCTATTATGTGTGAACACCACTTCTTCTCTTCAAGGTTTTAGCCTTCACAGCATTATTAGCCAAAATACAGCTTGTGACGCCATAACTCATATCATCCCAAGAAATGTTTTCATATTTTGTACTTGTCCCAGGTCATGACTTGGAGAATGTCAGACAAACAATAAAATTACAAGAAAAAGTCTGACACTCCCTATGGGGTGTATACTGAGAAAGGGGCGTGCCAGATGACCAATGAAAATGATTCAATGTATAAGCAATATGTTAGTAACGCCTACTTTGCTTGTAGTATATTAGCAGCTGGAAATAAACAAAAAGGGCACATTTGCTCCAGATGCCCTTTGAGTCTTTACTACACAGCGGTCTCTGTGTCTTATTCACTCTTAGAATGATTTGGACTCTGACAACAGAAGTAGAAGCTGTACCCACTTGGGGTACGGACCTAACATTCTTGGCACCCGAAAGAACAGGGACCCCCGCCCGGATTTCGCAAGAGATGCTTTGCTGATAGGACGGGACACAACCTCGGTGCCTCCAGAGAACAGCAGATCAAACCCTGCAGGTGAGAGAACATTTAATTTCTCTTATATTCTGCTCTTCTATGTGAGATACTGAGAGTCCTGTCTTGAGGTAAAGTTGGCTTATCCAGTCTCTGCGAAGGGGTTATTGAATAGAAACTTTTTAGAACTTCTGTTGTACAGATTGTATTGTGTTGCAACTTTGGACAGTCATTAGACGCCCCACCCCACTGGCGAGGGGAAACCCGCTATAACCCAGTGACGGTGAACGCAAGTGGTGACTGAAAGAAGTTAAAAGTCAAATCCTTATTCCCTTCTTGTGTGTTTGAATGAGCCACGTCAAGTTGGTATGAGATATTGTCGAGGGTATGCCGAACTGTTTCATGAAAGCGCCTTAACGGGGGTCATGATTCATGCTTAAATCCCGATATATCACATAAACCATTGTCTGGTTGACTGTATGAGCCTGGAATAACTCTATAAGTCCAGGACAAGTTTCGATTGAGTTAGATAGGAGAGAAAGAAGATTACAGAACAAAGACATGGAAAAGATGCAGCCAGACAATTTACTCATATATGGAGGGAATTTAAACTGACAACCCGTAGGAGTAAAATGTGGGGGAATTATAGATGCTTTTTAGGATCCACATAAGATTGGGTTAATATGAAATTATTTTAGAGACATCCCATGCTGTGTGACAGTGTATGGGTTAAAAAGCACGCAGGCTGGCAGGAACGGAATGTGTGTGTGGGAATAAACAGAACATAGATAACACGCGCTGCGCTGAGAGACATGCAGAGACATGCAGATTTTAACAGCACAAGAAATGGAGATAAATACACCGCCCTTACTAATTTCTGACCAACTTCATGCTAAACAGGGAATCATACATATTTTCACAATGAAACTTATCAAGAAGATTGTATGCAGACTTAAACCAGATAAGCCTTGGATGTGTGATTTTATTATCAGGATATTTTTTTTTAAAACAGCCACATTGAAACCATGAGATTTGTCTCAGGAACTATCCTTTCAGTGCCTGTCTGCCATCTCTTCTCACTTCGTGACACGGGCTGGAATAGCAACATTGATTTAAGAAATTGTTTTTTTTCAGCGTCCCAGTGGACGAGGAGACACATGCCATTATTTGCTTTTGTTTTAGGTCACATTTGCCCTAGGCTTATGTGTATTGGTAAATAGTAGTTTTTTTGTGTAATGATACAATAATCCTCCTCTTAAAGTCTGGACACCCAGCCATGGTTCCGTCCTACTGCAGACAGTTTTCTCCTCTGCAGTTTTGATTGGGAGGCCACCCTGTGGAACAAGATGGAGCATTTGAATTGTCTTTTTGTAAGTGATTATAAAGTGTCTAGAGAAAAGTTGTAATGGTGTCACGAAAAAGTTGAAATACCTGGGTTTTATGCTTTCCCAGGGACAAAGAGAAATAAGCTATAAGAGAATAGCTGCTGTCCTGGGTCTGCCCTGCCCACTTACCAAGAAGGACATGTTACCCTTCCTTGGTATGATTGGTTGCTGCTACCAGTGGATTCTAGATTGTTCATGTTATGACAGCATATTGAGAGCTGAAATGTATGTTGATAAACTTGACACCCTAAAACGGTTAAATGAAATGTGTAATGTGCAATGTTTTGTGTATTTGAGATATGATGATAGCCCCAGGGTTAGGTTTTCCCGATTATGGCAAGATGTCACTTAGTTGCCAGGATTTGTACAGCCGTGTGCAGGGCCCAGCATAAGAACATGGAGGTGCCCTGTTGTTTTTTTCCTCAAAGGTGGTCCCTGGGCAGGTACAGGGCAATGCCTGTGTGTCTCATAGCCCTGGCCTTGTGTGGAGTGATAGAAATGGCAGAAATCTTTACTTTTTGTGACATGATACAACTTTACTACTCATAATTAATTTTCCCTTCTTAAGGACATACACGCAAACAGCAGACATGCGAATGCCCAAGTTAACATCAGACATACTCCTCCCTGACCAGACTTTGACTGACTTACAAACATATGCTATTAACATATCCTGGTACAGAAGTCAGATTCAGAAGGGGGGAAGACACAGGATGAAAATTTTCTTGAATTTGAGGAATCAGATGACTGTCATGATTGTATAGAGTTAATGAATCATGGGCCTTCCCCATGTACATGACAACCCGTCTGTTTTAAGCTCTAGACAAATATCCCAGGAAACCCCTTTTTTTGCAGGTTTTGAGGGTTTACCTAAGGTTGTCAATTTGACTAACCCTCTCAAAGGGAAAATAGGTCCACACATGTTTGTTTCAAAATTTTTAATTCCGGAAACAGCTCCTATGTGTCTGCTGGGAGCGGACATTTTGGGAAATCTAAAAGCAAATATTAAGTATTCAGAGGATGGACTGGTCACCTTGTCTTTGCCGGACCACCCTGCTGAATTGGAAACTTGTATGAGAATACAAGCATATGAGGACTTATAAACAGAAAAACCCGGTAGAGATGCCAGAACTGGAAACTGTACTTACAGTGTCAACTGTAATCATGACATCCATGGGATATTATCCCAAGTTAACCCTAAACACAACACTTGTCTATGGCTCGCCAACTCAGGTCACAATGTACCCTGCTCTTGTCCCCTAATATAAAATTTAAGAGATGTTCAACTCTGAATCTTGCCACCTTACTTCCTATACAAAGGTTAGATTCAGAAGGGGGGAAAGAGATAGAAGAGGAAGAAAATTTTTTTTGATGACATTGAAGCCAGAGGATTCCTAACAGCAGCAGGAACTCCCATAAGACATGCAGAACTAGTTAAGGAAATTCTGACCAATCTGAATCAGGTCAAGGTAGCTGCACACACAAAAGGCACAAGCAAAGAGGCTCGGGGAAACGAAAAGGCTGATTTAGCAGCCAAACAAGCAGCTTTGATTCCTTTTAAGGGTGAAGAAATGAGAACTCTAAGAGAAGAACCGGTAAGTATGGATCGATTAAAGATCTTACAAAAACAGGCTACAAAGGAAGAGAAACAGAAATGGGAAAATTTGGGAGCAGCTGAGGAAGATGGGATGTGGAGGAAAGAGAACCGATTGTGCTTGCCTAGTTCTCTATTTCCTGAGGTAGCAGCCCTGACTCATCTCCCCACCCATTTGAGTGCTAACTCCATGGTAAGACTAGTCAATAACCATTGGATAGCACCTGGTTTCAGTGTAGCTGCACGAGGATATTGTGCGGCCTGTAGCATCTGTCTGTCCGAAAATCCAGGACAGGTTATTAAGACACCTAGTGAACACCAGCCAAAGTCCCTATATCCATTTCAAAGACTGCAAATTGACTACATACAGCTTCCCAAAAGTGGGCCCTTTGAATATGTGCTTGTGTGTATAGATCTGTTTTCAGGTTGGCCAGAAGCATACCCAGTGAAATTACAAAAGGCAATGAAGGAGTTAAATAAACCATGGCCTGATTGCCTGTCACTAGTCTTGTTCTCAATAAGGTACACCCCTACAGGGAAGACAGGGTTGTCTCCTTATGAGATATTGTTTGGAAATGCACCAAGAACAGGTTTATACTTCCCACAAAGTCTTGTATTAAAAGCAGACAGTTTGACTGATTATGTCATACAGTTACAGAAAATCTCACTAAACTGCACAAAAGTGTTTTTGATTCTCTTCCAGATCCTGAACAAATTACAGGAACTCACAGACTAAATCCAGGAGACTATGTCTATGTGAAAAAGCATTCAAGAAAACCACTTGAATCTCGCTTTGAAGGACCCTTCCAAGGACTACACCTACCTCGGTGAAATTAGAAGGGAAGTCTTCTTGGATACATGCTAGTCATTGTAAACTAGCTCTAACTAAATCAGAAACATGAAGGGTTATGTTTTATGCTTAATAGTAGCTTGGCAATTTATTAATTCTGCCCTCAGGGAAGTGATGAAAGACAATAGTTTTGCTAGAATGCACCTACAAGCAGCAAACCTTACAAACAGAACCAACTGTTGGGTGTGTAGTGCTAAATATAGACAATCAACTGGGGCTCCATGGGTAGCAATCCCACTGCAACCAGATGAATTTAGTGAAATTAACAAGGTAATAACTTCAGAGACTGTGACGGAGGAAAGGAAATCAAAACCCAGTTTCCTCATAGTGATTTCCGTCCCCCTGTCACCAGGTTTGTGTCTTAACATTTCTAAACCAGGTTCAAAAATACTAGGAAGGTCCAACTGTACAGCTGCCCACACCAATCTCACTATAGCGGGGGTATCCTTCCACAATGTAACCATAAATGGCACTGAGATAACAAAGTACAATGACACAAATAATGAAATGTTCAATGCTTCAATGAAGATGACATCATTGTTAACAGCAGTTTTTCAGAATTATTCAGTAATACTAAACAGTGGAATCTATTTCATATGTGGTAGAAGGGCATATGCGTGGATTCCCACAAATGGACAAGGTACGTGTTACATAGGGAAAGTAGTGCCAGGTATTAAAATATACAATGACACTGTGAAAGCAGAGATAGAGGCCACAGTACATCTTAGATTTAAAAGGAGTTTGTTCACTATTAGTGACATGTGGTGGGCTTTAATTCCGGAATGGACAGGATGGGGTATGGAGATGATGATCAGACTGAATAATTTCTCCACCTTGATAGATACAATGCTCAATGAAACAATGCAAGCGGTAAACCTAGGTAATCTAGAACTGAGACAAGTGAGAAAGATGGTATTGCAGAACCAGATGGCCTTAGATTATCTATTGGCCAGTCAAGGTGGGTATTGTACCTTTATCGGAGATGATTGTTGTACCTGGATAGATGATGATAGCGACGCGGTAGAGGCGCATGTAGAAAAAGTAAGAGAATTGCAAAATAGAGCAAGAGATATTGGAAAGGATGGGTGGAACCCTTTCCAAGGTATGAGTGGAATCTTTGGAAGTATTGGAAATTGGTTTTATGGAATACTGAAGTCTATTGGTATGTATTTACTGATGGGTCTTATGCTAATATTCATAGTTTATACTTCTATTAAGCTAGCATTATGCTTGGTAAATAAATTAGTAAAAGGAAAAAGCAGTAAAAGATATTATTAATGCCTAGATATCGGCTTGCTAACTCTAGTTTGTTTGCTTTACAGAAAATCCTGATTGGCACTCCATCTGATGATGAGGGACTCTTCCTGGAAAGGATGTGAATTCGAGGGGAATTTAGGGGATGGAGACAGCTTAGAAGATCTGAAACTCCCCCAGACAACTCGCCGGTTTGGGAAAGTACCTGAGGAAAGAATTCACTATCACCTTTCCTTGAGGACCCAGCCCAATTTTATTCAGATGAAGATGTCAAAGGGGGGAATTGATAGGGTTAAACAGTAAAGCTGTTAACCTGACTGCAATTAACATGAACACTTTTGAATAAACAAGCATCTGGTGATTTTCTGAAGAATGTCTATTATGTGTGAACACCACTTCTTCTCTTCAAGGTTTTAGCCTTCACAGCATTATTAGCCAAAATACAGCTTGTGACGCCATAACTCATATCATCCCAAAAAATGTTTTCATATTTTGTACTTGTCCCAGGTCATGACTTGGAGAATGTCAGACAAACAACAAAATTACAAGAAAAAGTCTGACACTCCCTATGGGGTGAATACTGAGAAAGGGGCGTGCCAGATGACCAATGAAAATGATTCAATGTATAAGCAATATGTTAGTAACGCCTACTTTGCTTGTAGTATATTAGCAGCTGGAAATAAACAAAAAGGGCACATTTGCTCCAGATGCCCTTTGAGTCTTTACTACACAGCGGTCTCTGTGTCTTATTCACTCTTAGAATGATTTGGACTCTGACAACAGAAGTAGAAGCTGTACCCACTTGGGGTACGGACCTAACACCATGTATACCTGCCTGCGAGTCAGAAACTATGCATATATACTCACCAACCTCTGCGCTCCCTTGCCAGTTCCCCATAACTACTGACAACTAATGGGGTTTGCCAGTCACACAGCAGGTTTTGATAGAACTGTCCTAAATGTAACTATAGATGGCATACCTCACATGTATACCTAGGGTTATTATGGCTAGATATCCCCAGCTGCCTATTTAAGTTCAATACAGAAGTGACCCCCGGCCCCAAAGTAGTTTTGTTTCGGACCTCAGATGATAAGGAGGACAGGATCTGGCAGCAGGGCTTGCTACAGTCTTCTGCAGGCCCTTGGGCGATTGAGTCTCAGTGGGCCCATGCGGTGTGGTATGACACTCCATACACGGTGATAAAGTTGCATATATGGTGAATATTGTCAAAGAAAAAGAAAAAAATAATAGAAAGAATACTAAAGAAACGAGGTCAGGGAATCCGAGGTCACATGTTCAACATTACAATGGATGTTCCGACAATGTAAGGTCAAATGTCAAATACACAATAAAGTTCAGCATACAAAATAATCACACCCACAGCTACGGCTATGACGGGCCATGTGAGCGAGCTCCAGGGACACTTAAATAGAGCTGGGTTGCAGGGGATTGGCTGGGGCAACTTAAGGTTCATTGGCCCAGCAACAAGCACAGGGCTGACTGGCCCATCAATAATCAAGGGCCTACTAGCAGAGGGCTGACTTGGCCCATCTGAATCCTCCGGTAGCCACTCAGCCTGCAACGCCACTGGAAGGCATAAGCTTGCGTATCCAGTCTGATGCAGGAGGGAAGCAAGTGCAACATCGCCGAGCCAGCGCACCGATCGAGGAAGCCGCTGGATAGTGAAGCTTTGTGACACTAATGCTGCTGCAGGTTTTGATAGAGTTGCCCTAAATTTAACAGCCAGAAGGATGGCATATCTCACATGTATACCCAGGGTTATTATATCCCCAGCTGCCCCTTTAGTTCAATATGGAAATTATATGAGAGTACGGTTACTAATTATATCATTACATTATGCTTCTCCTATGCTGTAATGCACTTCTTTCTGCTACAACCCCAGCAGGACAGCACTCACCGGTACCAGTTCCCTCCTCAGAGTTATAAATCCAGCAGTCAGGAAGCCAGTATCCTCAAAGCGAATGCGACACCATCGCCTTCAAGCCTCTTCAATTTTTTTTTTTTTTAATTGCAGCACTATCTATTATATGCACCACAAAGGGATAACGCATTGGGCCCAACTGCAGTCCAATCATGATTGTGTGATTTTTTGCCCAGTTGTAGTTGGCACAAAGAAATTCAGTAGGAAATGTGCTGCTTGATGCACCATCTCAGGCTCATCAAGTGTTAGACTGCATGGCAGTGATTCAGCAAAGTGATTACATACAAAGGGGAAAGGTGAATTGGAAGTTCTGCCCTTTTGCCGTTAGGACAGGAAGACATCCATTGAGGAGTAAACAGAGAAGGTGGATAAGCACCTTGTGACTGAACCATAGGATGAAGCAGGGGCGGGCTGGCCATAGGGCATACCGGGCAGATTCCCGGTAGGCCGGCACATGGGAAGGCCGCAGGTGGTGGCCGATGAGCAGAGCAGTGTAATGGGTGGAGGCCGCAATGCCCGCTGCCGCCGGCCCCGCTGTCACACACACAAACCCAGATTATCTGCGTGTAAACATTAGTGTGTGTGTGTGAGAGCAACGGCGGGCAGAGCGGCCTCCACCCATTACACTGCTCTGCGCATCGGCCGCTGTTAGAACGTTCGCTCCGCGCAGGCTCGGCATCAGCAATTACACTTACAGGACGGTGAAGCAGAGGAGCTGTCATAGATCTGAGTCATGTGACAGAGCAGGATATGTGTGCACGCTGCTGCCCCCTAGTGACAGCCTGTCCCAGGAGCTGGAGGTCAGTGGATGCTTCACACTAGGTTCTGCCATTTGTAACTCGGCTGCAGGGAAGTGCTGCTGCTTCTGCCACAAGGTAAAGGCTTCCCTTTGTGTGTCCTCCCTCCTGACAGCTTATTAAGGAAAGTTTAGATGTTCAACCCCCTTTTACAATACAAACAGTGTCCCATGTCCTGTCCATAGACTCGGTTGTGCAGAGCTCCATGTTGCCTGTCCCTGTGTTCTCAGGTCCTTCATATACTATATGTCTGCTAAATGGAGCCTTTCACAGCCCTGTAACAGGAGAGAGGCCGGGTGGCCAGTGTGACCAATGAGAAAACTTCTACAAAGCCACCTCACATCTGTGTCTCCAAATCTGATCTGCTCCTGATCTGTGTCTCCAAATCTGATCTGCCCCCGACTGATCTGTGTCCAAATCTGATCTGCTCCTGATCTGTGTCTCCAAATCTGATCTGCTCCTGATCTGTGTCTCCAAATCTGATCTGCTCCTGATCTGTGTCTCCAAATCTGATTTGCTCCTGATCTGTGTCTCCAAATCTGATCTGCTCCTGATCTGTGTCTCCAAATCTGATCTGCTCCTGATCTGTGTCTCCAAATCTGATCTGCTCCTGATCTGTGTGTCCAAATCTGATCTGCTCCTGATCTGTGTGTCCAAATCTGATCTGCTCCTGATCTGTGTCTCCAGATCTGATCTGATCCTGATCTGTGTCTTCGAATCTGATCTGCTCCTGATCTGTGTCTTCGAATCTGATCTGCTCCTGATCTGTGTCTTCGAATCTGATCTGCTCCTGATCTGTGTGTCCAAATCTGATCTGCTCCTGATCTGCGTGTCCAAATCTGATCTGCTCCTGATCTGTGTGTCCAAATCTGATCTGCTCCTGATCTGTGTCCAAATCTGATCTGCTCCTGATCTGTGTCTCCAAATCTGATCTGCTCCTGATCTGCGTCTCCAAATCTGATCTTCTCCTGATCTGTGTCCAAATCTGATCTGTGCCCGAATCTACTCTGCCACCAACTGATCTATTGTGCTGCTAACTGTTCTGTGCCCCAGCTTTATCCACTACTGACTCATCTGTGCCCAAATGCATACCTTCTAACTTTTTGGTGTGGGAAATAGGGACAGTTGTTAAATTAAGTCTTTAAAGTGGGATGCCCCTCTCTTTCTTTCTTATTTTTGTCCTCCTAAACCCTGGTAAACCATGGAACAAAATAAGGTTATATATATATATATCAGGGAATCACAGTTGATTTGGTCCAATCTAAAGGGCAGAAAAGTGGTCAGCATGGCGCCCCTTCCTCCTGACCCAACCAACCACACTCCGATCAATGCTCGTCAAAGAGAGATAACGGATAGGGTGGGGGGCATGAAGCGGCTAACCAGTTAACTGAGCGTGCAGGCGTAGGGGGGGGGGGTGAGCAGCGAACCAGTAACCTAAGTGGGTGGGAGATGGGAAGATTGCGGCGTTGAGTTTGCGGGCACAGCTGTGCAGCACCCCCCTCTGACTATAGCGTCCTGCAAGTGTTTCCTTTAACACTACTCCATACTGTAACTTTTTTAAATGAGGAACCACTCAGTCTGCTTTAGATTTGTGACACACTATTGACAGAAAAAATGAATGACTGAGAAAGTGATTGGACACCCAATAAAAATACCAAAAAGGTACTTACTTTTTGCACTGCACAGCAGACTGGTTCGGGACTAGAAACTCACTCTATCGAATCCCGCACCAGCCGAGCCTGAACTCCATTCACCAGTGCCCCTGTGTCCAGCTGGTGTCCCCCCACAGGAGCCCTACATTGTATAGGAAGTAAGAATTCATCTACTCATAATCCTTTCACGGAGATGAAAAGTAAAACCTAACTTTTAATGCTGAATCATAAAAACATTAGTCTGTGGAGGGTCAACATTAAAATTTAAGTTTTACTTTGCATTGTGCAAATGTATTATATGGAGCTAGATCCTTTCTTCCTATACATATGATTTTTGGCGCTGCAGTAGCCTTTCCATGCTCCTACCCTGTTGAATGGACATACTGAATACCATGAGGGTGAGATGTTAACACTTTTTCTACAGGAGCTCTACCACTCTCTCTCTCGATTTACAGTGGGGGGTGTCAGACCTCGGCACACCCCCTCCATTGCAATGAAAGGAGAGGGTGTGGCTGGGCTCCTATAACGGATTGCGGGGGGTGCAAGCCCGACTCACCATCAATTCTGTCCCGTTTCAGACCCCGTGATGGCACGGGATGCGTTAAATCGCCAGACTAGGACCAAACATCTGCGCTGGACAAAAGGTGAGTACGCACTTGTTGTTTTATTTTATTGTTTTATTGGGCGGTCAATCGCTTTAACCAGCTTTTGAAATGTTTGCCCTCTGGAAAATGTTACTAGTAGGTTCTAGGTAGCACAACAACAAATTAGTGACCACTAGTTGGGACTATTATCCCAGACCCACACAAGATTGCACAGCTAAAAACATGTAAGAAATAAAGAATTTCTTATAGCTTATGCCCTAGGATACATAAATACATTTAACATATAATTAAAAACAAAGAAACTGGGCTTCATAATCTCTCTGGCCCTATAAAAAATAATATATCTAAACACATCTAATAAATGAAGTGCTAAGATCAGAAATAAATGTATATCTAGTAGTGACCATGTTCCCAAAAACCATAGGGGTTGCAGAGATGCCCAGCGGCATGCCAACGCATTTCATGGTCAAACTCCTACAGGGTACTAGTAGTTATATAAATGAATTGTCAACCACAACAGACATAAACATTTAGACAAATGAATGAATGTGAAGTAAACCATTTCTTAATAGTCTGCCCCAAAGTATTAGTTAGGCACTAAGTAGTTAATTCAGTGGTGCTGGGTGCAGGTTACAAAACTATTAGCACTCACATACAAGAATGTGCTGACAGAAATAAACCATCTTTTATACTGGCCTCCCCTCAGAGCATCACAAACCATGTGTTAATTGATAAAACAATAAAAGTTGGCCCAAATATTACTTAAACCGAACCTACCTGCACCTACTGCCTTTTCTAAGCTATTAAACATCCAAGATGGCAGCCCATGGAGTCTCAGGCTGCCTGCAAACAGGAAGTTTTTCCTGACTGTGCCGCTCTGCATTCTGGGATTGCTGTCCTTTTCCTGACCCCAGCTCTTCTCTGTCTGTGCAAAGCACAGCTATAACATGTCCCCCCTGCACCTCCTCTTCTCAGTATGTGATGCTTCGGAGGCAAGATGGTGGCGCCCGTATCCTAGAGTCCTGAACAGAGTTTCAGCCCAGCAGGGGAAAGAATAATAAGTAAGCAACTAAAAAACAACAATTTTCCCCCCAAAATATTACAAATGGAGTAGCTATAAAATGTCTGGTGCCACAAGCAACTGGCACCCACTTACAGCAATGAATGAGTATTCATGGTGGATGCCCCTCTGAGTCTTTTTCCTTAGTAGGTGTCAACCTACAATTATTATTTCCTATACTAGACTTATTTTCAACATACCGTAGTTTGCTAGAATCACTGTACGCCAGACACTAAAAGTGTGATATTATTGGGTTTATCTCCAAATGACAAAGCAGTGAAAATAAAAAAAAACAGTAACACAGGTAAAATGGTGACCAAACATAATAATAAAATATATATATTATATTTATTAAAGTCATTGTCCAGACATGAAAATTAAAATTGCTGTACGCACATTTTATACCTCGCATAAGATCCTAGTCTGGCATTTTGTCATTCACCTCATACCTCGATCGTTGGTGGCCTGGGTGGCAGGATTCCTTTTTTGGATCAAATATTTTTATAATTCCATGGAAATACATTTATATTGTGCAGGGTGGAGATATAAAGCTACTAAAATACATGGCCTTTACATGCTGTGCCGCAAGCAATTTTCCAAGATGGAGAGAATTTTGGAAGGAAAAAAGAGAGAATGTGATAGAGAAATACGTGAAATACGTGAATGTGGAAAAGAATAGGAGACAGCAGGAAGTTGGAGAGAGAAATAAAGAATGAATGGAATAGAGACGGAGGTGTGTGTGTGTGTGTTCTCCTGCAGCACACTGTGTTGGCTGCAATGTACTGGGTGGAGGGGGTCTCAGGAAGACCCCACACTACAGTCACACAAAGCAGTGGCAGTTTCAGCCTCTGTCCCTTACCAGAACTCACATACAAGGCTGTATTTGGGATTCATGCTACCCAAGTGCTGGTGCCCCTTTTTGTTAAATAACATTGAGCAAGGTCAGCTCCAGTTCCATGCGGGCCTTTGATAAAGGCAAGGGGATCTGCACAATACCCTATAATCATTAAAGGTGCCACTCCCAAAGCTACATAAAGCTCACATCAAAAACACAGAATCATAGAGGGAGGCACTCAAAAAAAATTGTCAAAAAAATATATTTTATTCCATATCACTAAATTAATCACTACACAGTTAAAATCCCTTAAAAACACATAATGAGACAATACATTTAAGACAAACCAACATGGAAGTGTGTAGGCGATGGGGAGAGTACTGGCATGCACAAATATCAATCAGCATCTATATATAAAAACACATAAACACAAGTGATCTAACAGTGCAAATAACAATGTGCAAATCCTACCTATGATCCGGATCCTACATCAAACAACTGTAAAGTGCAAAGTGCAACCAATCAACAGACACAAATACAATATATAATCACAAATAAAACCTACATAATTACCCAATACCTAAATACCCTATAAGAAATATAAAAATGACCACAAAATACCTCACCAATATAGATGCTAGTATCAATCAACCATTAAATACCAAATACAGCGCAAAAATATATCCAACCAAAATATACTCAAGGTATCACAGGTATGCCAGTAAAGGGTCTCCCCACCGCCTACAGCACCAGGAGCCACGTGTTCCGTGGGTGTATCCCCCACTTCATCAGGCTACATGAATGCTGGCTGAGCAGAGCTTAAATACAGCACCTCCTCCCCCCACCCCCGCCCCCGCCCCCCAATTCAAAGTGGCCAATGTCTCACCTGTAAGCAGAATGAAATCCGGGTGAGAAAGTGGCATGCATGAGCACATAACAATGGCCTGCAGGTGTGTGTGCTTCCTCCCCATTCAAAGTGGCCAATGTCTCACCTGTCTCAAAGAGCACATCCGGGTGCGAGAATAGGGAGAGACATGTTTATAGCCAGCAGGGCGTGCACACCTAAGTCTCTCTCAGGGGCTAAGCCGCTAGTCAGCTGTATGCTGCTAAGTAAATAAACTCAGCACTCACTGATAAAGCAAATGACAGAAGACAGGGGAGAGAAGGCCAAGGAGGGAGGGGGAGAGAGAAAAGGGGAAAGAGGCGCTGCCCTCAAGTCTGTATCTGCTCATTTTACAAGTACATGCAAAAAACACACATATATAAACACAGTAATACATGACCATGAACAAGAATACAATGTTAACTGAAAACATATTGCATGACAAATATTATATTAAATCAAACAATAATATCTATTCACCATAGGTTACCGTAAGTTGTTTCTACCCACAACAATCAATAGGCAATTACATCGATTGAGGTGACCAAAACAAAATAAAGTGGAAGCAGATCCCAGAATTGAGCCCACACATGTGACAATTGGCCATGGATCAATTGCAACAATTTCAATAAATTAATAATTTTCAATGTACCAATCCCATGTGTGGGCAAAACTGATCCACAATCAATCATATATAACCTGTAAACAAATGATATAACAATACACAAAATAGAATACAGTAACCTAATAGCCACTGGATATAAACCCATAAGCGATCAAAAACAGCTACAATCGCCAACAAAAGGATTTCTGTCAACTAGAGATGAACATAAATCTATATACATCAATCCAATCAGGGCCCAGGCAATGACTAGTATTCCAACCATATACTGCAACAATCACTCCAAGTTTCCTCTGACCAGTCAGATCATGTGACAAGAAGGTGAAGAAGATGAGTATATCTGTATAGGCGATCCTCCAATGCGACCATCTTTACAACCCAAGATGCTAATTCGGGCCCTCTGAAAAAAAAAAAAAAAAACATTTATATAAACACAAAAAGATTATTTATAATAAAATAAAATATATATAGAAAAAAACAAACAAAAACACATACATCTACATGTGTACATGCATATGTGTCAATGTATGCACATACACACACATACAAATACATACATGCATATTAACAAAGTGACCCACAATGAGTCTAGGCAGACGGTAGCTATACTCTACTTACCTACCTGCATCAACAATCCAATATAAGTGAAAAGAACCCCTGTCATGTGTGCTAAAGCTTTATGCCCATACCTACTAACTCAATAAAACAAAACTAAGGCCCCCACCTCCAAACAGGAGGAGCTATACCAAAAAATAACAAACTCCTAACAATACACCACTGCAAATGAATGACAGAATACACAATTTATACGTGATGAAAACAAAAATACCCATAGAGTCAATGGTGAAAAAAAAAAAAAAAAAAAGGTTGTGTGGGGTCCACCCCATACTCAATATACAATATAGTCACCCCAAAAAGGGAGCAAGTGAAAAATCTTCATTTAAGCCAAATGGCGTACATGTATTGAGTCTAAACATCCCCTTGCTTTCCAATTGTCTCAATCTTCTTTTAATGTCACCACCTCTAATTGATAACTTGGCTCTCTCGATGGCACATACCTGCATGTTTCTAGTGTCACTTGAGTGTCTGTCCACCCAATATGTCACAAAAGCACTCAAGATCTTTATGTTGTCTCCCCAACATAAATTTCGGGGCATTCACAAGTAGTCAGTAGAGATGAGCGAACTTTTGAAAAATTCGATTCGACTGATTCGCCGAATTTTCCGACAAAAATCGTTTCGACCCGAATAAATTCGCGACGAATCGCTATTAAAAATGGCTATTTCTGAGCCTCCTAGAGCCTCAATAGGGTTGTAAACCATTCTGCCTTGCTGTAACACGCACAGGATGCGTGCTGGGTTAGTTAAATAATACTTTGAATAAATATCACATGCAGATCAGAGGCATCGCTAATAGAATCGCAGAGCGGCACAATTGCAGAGAGTTGAAGTGGCATCACTATGAGGGGCAGGAGCCCAAACATTGCTTTAAAGAGACACTAAAGTTGGCAGCAGCAGGAGCCCAAAAATTGGATGAATCACACCCTGGAGTTGCAAGCAGCAGCAGGAGCCCAAACATTGGCTGAAAGAGACACTGGGGTTGGCTTCAGGAGCCCAAAAATTGGATGAATCACACCCTGGAGTTGCAAGCAGCAGCAGGAGCCCAAAAATTGGATGAATCACACCCTGGAGTTGGCAGCAGCAGCAGCAGCAGGAGCCCAAAGATTACTTTATAGAGACACTGGAGTTGGCTTCAGGAGCCCAAAAATTGGATGAATCACACCCTGGAGTTGGCAGGAGTTGACAGCAGCAGGAGCCCAAATATTACTTTAAAGAGACCCTGAGGTTGGCTTCAGGAGCCCAAAAATTGGATGAATCACACCCTGGAGTTGGCAGCAGCAGGAGCCCAAATATTACTTTAAAGAGACACTGGAGTTGGCTTCAGGAGCCCAAAAATTGGATGAATCACACCCTGGAGTTGGCAGCAGCAGCAGCAGGAGCCCAAATATTACTTTAAAGAGACACTGGGGTTGGCTTCAGGAGCCCAAAAATTGGATGAATCACACCCTGGAGTTGGCGGCAGCAGCAGCAGGAGCCCAAATATACACTGGAGTTGGCTTCAGGAGCCCAAAAATTGGATGAATCACACCCTGGAGTTGGCAGAAGTTGGCAGCAGCAGCAGCAGGAGCCCAGACATTACTTTAAAGAGACACTGGGGTTGATTTCAGGAGCCCAAAAATTGGATGAATCACACCCTGGAGTTGGCAGCAGCAGGAGCCCAAATATTACTTTAAAGAGACACTGGGGTTGGCTTCAGGAGCCCAAAAATTGGATGATTCACACCCTGGAGTTGGCAGCAGCAGGAGCCCAAAAATTACTTTAAAGAGACACTGGGGTTGGCTTCAGGAGCCCAAAAATTGGATGATTCACACCCTGGAGTTGGCAGCAGCAGCAGCAGGAGCCCAAATATACACTGGAGTTGGCTTCAGGAGCCCAAAAATTGGATGAATCACACCCTGGAGTTGGCAGAAGTTTTCAGCAGCAGCAGCAGGAGCCCAAACATTACTTTAAAGAGACACTGGGGTTGGCTTCAGGAGCCCAAAAATTGGATGAATCACACCCTGGAGTTGGCAGAAGTTGGCAGCAGCAGCAGCAGGAGCCCAAACATTACTTTAAAGAGACACTGGGGTTGGCTTCAGGAGCCCAAAAATTGGATGATTCACACCCTGGAGTTGGCAGCAGCAGGAGCCCAAACATTACTTTAAAGAGACACTGGGGTTGGCTTCAGGAGCCCAAAAATTGGATGATTCACACCCTGGAGTTGGCAGCAGCAGCAGCAGGAGCCCAAATATACACTGGAGTTGGCTTCAGGAGCCCAAAAATTGGATGAATCACACCCTGGAGTTGGCAGAAGTTGGCAGCAGCAGCAGCAGGAGCCCAAACATTACTATAAAGAGACACTGGGGTTGGCTTCAGGAGCCCAAAAATTGGATGAATCACACCCTGGATTTGGCAGCAGCAGCAGCAGCAGGAGCCCAAAGATTACTTTATAGAGACACTGGAGTTGGCTTCAGGAGCCCAAAAATTGGATGAATCACACCCTGGAGTTGGCAGGAGTTGACAGCAGCAGCAGCAGGAGCCCAAATATTACTTTAAAGAGACCCTGGGGTTGGCTTCAGGAGCCCAAAAATTGGATGAATCACACCCTGGAGTTGGCAGAAGTTGGCAGCAGCAGCAGGAGCCCAAACATTACTTTAAAGAGACCCTGGGGTTGGCTTCAGGAGCCCAAAAATTGGATGAATCACACCCTGGAGTTGGCAGAAGTTGGCAGCAGCAGGAGCCCAAACATTACTTTAAAGAGACCCTGGGGTTGGCTTCAGGAGCCCAAAAATTGGATGAATCACACCCTGGAGTTGGCAGAAGTTGGCAGCAGCAGCAGCAGCAGGAGCCCAAACATTACTTTAAAGAGACCCTGGGGTTGGCTTCAGGAGCCCAAAAATTGGATGATTCACACCCTGGAGTTGGCAGCAGCAGCAGCAGGAGCCCAAATATACACTGGAGTTGGCTTCAGGAGCCCAAAAATTGGATGAATCACACCCTGGAGTTGGCAGCAGCAGCAGCAGGAGCCCAAACATTACTTTAAAGAGACCCTGGGGTTGGCTTCAGGAGCCCAAAAATTGGATGAATCACACCCTGGAGTTGGCAGCAGCAGGAGCCCAAATATTACTTTAAAGAGACACTGGGGTTGGCTTCAGGAGCCCAAAAATTGGATGAATCACACCCTGGAGTTGGCAGCAGCAGGAGCCCAAATATACACTGGAGTTGGCTTCAGGAGCCCAAAAATTGGATGAATCACACCCTGGAGTTGGCAGAAGTTGGCAGCAGCAGGAGCCCAAACATTACTTTAAAGAGACACTGGGGTTGGCTTCAGGAGCCCAAAAATTGGATGATTCACACCCTTGAGTTGGCAGCAGCAGCAGCAGCAGGAGCCCAAATTTACACTGGAGTTGGCTTCAGGAGCCCAAAAATTGGATGAATCACACCCTGGAGTTGGCAGAAGTTGGCAGCAGCAGCAGGAGCCCAAACATTACTTTAAAGAGACACTGGGGTTGGCTTCAGGAGCCCAAACATTGGATGAATCACACCCTGGAGTTGGCAGAAGTTGGCAGCAGCAGCAGCAGGAGCCCAAACATTACTTTAAAGAGACACTGGGGTTGGCTTCAGGAGCCCAAAAATTGGATGATTCACACCCTGGAGTTGTCAGCAGCAGGAGCCCAAACATTACTATAAAGAGACACTGGGGTTGGCTTCAGGAGCCCAAAAATTGGATGATTCACACCCCGGAGTTGGCAGCAGCAGCAGGAGCCCAAATATACACTGGTGTTGGCTTCAGGAGCCCAAAAATTGGATGAATCACACCCTGGAGTTGGCAGCAGCAACAGCAGGAGCCCAAACATTACTTTAAAGAGACCCTGGGGTTGGCTTCAGGAGCCCAAAAATTGGATGAATCACACCCTGGAGTTGGCAGCAGCAGCAGGAGCCTAAATATACACTGGAGTTGGCTTCAGGAGCCCAAAAATTGGATGAATCACACCCTGGAGTTGGCAGCAGCAGCAGCAGGAGCCCAAACATTACTTTAAAGAGACCCTGGGGTTGGCTTCAGGAGCCCAAAAATTGGATGAATCACACCCTGGAGTTGGCAGCAGCAGCAGGAGGCCAAATATTACTTGAAAGAGACAATGGAGTTGGCTTCAGGAGCCCAAAAATTGGATGAATCACACCCTGGAGTTGGCAGAAGTTGGCAGCAGCAGGAGCCCAAACATTACTTTAAAGAGACACTGGGGTTGGCTTCAGGAGCCCAAAAATTGGATGAATCACACCCTGGAGTTGGCAGCAGCAGCAGCAGCAGCAGGAGCCCAAAGATTACTTTATAGAGACACTGGAGTTGGCTTCAGGAGCCCAAAAATTGGATGAATCACACCCTGGAGTTGGCAGGAGTTGACAGCAGCAGGAGCCCAAATATTACTTTAAAGAGACCCTGGGGTTGGCTTCAGGAGCCCAAAAATTGGATGAATCACACCCTGGAGTTGGCAGAAGTTGGCAGCAGCAGCAGCAGGAGCCCAAACATTACTTTAAAGAGACCCTGGGGTTGGCTTCAGGAGCCCAAAAATTGGATGAATCACACCCTGGAGTTGGCAGAAGTTGACAGCAGCAGGAGCCCAAACATTACTTTAAAGAGACCCTGGGGTTGGCTTCAGGAGCCCAAAAATTGGATGAATCACACCCTGGAGTTGGAAGAAGTTGGTAGCAGCAGCAGGAGCCCAAACATTACTTTAAAGAGACCCTGGGGTTGGCTTCAGGAGCCCAAAAATTGGATGAATCACACCCTGGAGTTGGCAGCAGCAGCAGCAGGAGCCCAAATATACACTGGAGTTGGCTTCAGGAGCCCAAAAATTGGATGAATCACACCCTGGAGTTGGCAGCAGCAGCAGGAGCCCAAACATTACTTTAAAGAGACCCTGGGGTTGGCTTCAGGAGCCCAAAAATTGGATGAATCACACCCTGGAGTAGGCAGCAGCAGGAGCCCAAATATTACTTTAAAGAGACACTGGGGTTGGCTTCAGGAGCCCAAAAATTGGATGATTCACACCCTGGAGTTGGCAGCAGCAGCAGCAGCAGGAGCCCAAATATTACTTTAAAGAGACACTGGGGTTGGCTTCAGGAGCCCAAGAATTGGATGATTCACACCCTGGAGTTGGCAGCAGCAGCAGCAGCAGCCCAAAAATTGGCCTAAAGACATAAATATGTTTTGCACCATTTGGAAAGTGTAAAACGTGGCACCATGCTGAATCTAGTCGCATGCATCAGGCATTGGTGGGTGGAAATCCTGGCTGATCCATCCCTGATTCATTTTGACAAAGGTGAGTCTCTCTACATTTTTAGTTGACAGACGAGTTCTCCTCGCCGTAACTATGGCCCCCGCCGCACTAAACACCCGCTCAGATGGCACGCTACTTGCCGGGCAGGACAGCTTTTCCAGGGCAAACTCTGCTAGTTGCGGCCACAAATCAAGTTTGGCTGCCCAGAAGTCCAGCGGATCCTCAAGGTGTGTTGGCATGGTCATGTCAAAGTATGACATGACCTGCTGGTTGAGGTCCTGCTCCAGGTCTTCCTGCTGCTCATGAGTAGCCTCACTATGCGGGTGTAGAAAGCTACTCATTAGCGACTGAAGACTGAGGCTGCTGCTGCTGCTGCTGCTCCTGCCAACCCCCCCAGCGGCCATGGCAGTGGAAGGTGAGCGCAGAGGTCCCCTCGAGTCAGACCTGCGAGAGCATGGACCATGGAGCAGATAGGCATCGGCCAACTGCCTACGTAGAATGTCTTTGTAGTAGTTCAGTTTGTCCTCCCTCTCGGTGGGTTTAAAAAATGCCCCCATTTTGTGCCGGAAGCGAGGGTCCAATAAGGTGGACAGCCAGAAGTCATCCCGCCGACAGATGGAAACAATTCTGGGGTCACTACGCAAGCACGTGAGCATGCTTCCTGCCATTTGCGCAAGTGACTCGGATGGACTACCTGTCTCCATCTCCACTGCATACTGCCACGGTGTGCCCGGGTCCTCTGTCTCGCCTTCCTCAAAAACCTCTAGCTCCTCTGGCTGCTCCTGCTCCTCCTCTCCTGTCCGCTGACTAGATAAACCAGCCATTTCGCCAAGCCTAAACTGTGTTTCGCTGGGCAACTCCTCCTCCTCCTCCAGTTCAGCTCCAACAGGGTTCATGTGGCCGTAAGATTTAAACGCCATGTCTCCAGTGCCCTGACCAGCCATGGTTTCCAACATGTGCTGTAGTATATGAAGCAGTGGAATCACGTCGTTCATCCCGTAATCCTGCCGACTGACAAATAAAGTGGCTTCCTCAAAGGGCCTGAGCAAACGGCAGGTGTCACATATGAGCTGCCACTGGTTGACATTGAAGTTACACAGGGGAATCCCCCTATCTGCTTGGATCATCAGGAAATCCGTGATGGCTTTTCTCTGTTCATATAATCGGTCCAACATGTGAAGGGTGGAATTCCAACGGGTGGAAACATCGCAAATCAGACTATGTTGGGGGATACCATTCTGACGCTGTAGCTCAAGAAGGGTGTGTTTGGCGGTGTAGGAGTGGCTGAAGTGCATGCAAAGTTTCCTTGAAGTTGTTAGGATGTCTTGCAGATGGGGGGAACACTTCAGAAACCGCTTGACAACCAGATTGAAGACGTGAGCCATGCAGGGGGCATGGGTCAGGCTTCCTTGGCGCAGCGCAGACAAAATGTTCTTCCCATTGTCGGTAACCATGATTCCCGTTTTAAGTTTTTTTGGAGTAAGCCATGTTTGGATTTTCTGATGAATACATTTAAGCAGTTCCTCCCCTGTGTGACTCCGTTCGCCAAGACAAACCATGTGAAGCACTGCGTGACACCTCCGTGCCCTGCACACATGGTAGACTGGAGGGGCACTGAGACTTGAGCCTACAGTGGAGGGTGAGGAGATGGCGGAGGATGAGGAGGCCGAGTCGCACGGTGTCACAGGCCCAACGGGCAGGGAGCGCGGAGGCCGAATCGGCGTGACCTGTCCAAGTTGCTGCTGCTGCTGCAAAGGGACCACATTCACCCAGTGGGCCGTAAACGACATGTACTGTCCCTGACCGTAGTTACAGCTCCAGATGTCGGCGCTGCCATGCACTTTGCTACACACCGACAGGCTCAAGGACTGGCCCACCTTCTGTTCAACAAAAGTGTGCAGCGCTGGTACTGCCTTCTTGGCAAAGAAATGACGGCTTGGGACTCTCCACCTCGGCTCGGCACAAGCCATCAGTTCTCTGAAAGGTGCAGATTCCACCACCTGAAAAGGGAGCGACTGCAGCACCAGCAACTTGGACAGGAGCACATTCAGCTTCTGCGCCGTAGGATGAGTGGGCGCATACTGCTGTCTCTTGGACATGGCTTCGCTGATGGATTGCTGGCGGGATGCATGACTTGGAGGAGGAGGAGCAGGAGCGACAGAGGATGGGTATGACGCACAGCTGCCTTCGGCTGAGGTGCTGGAGCCTTGGCTGGCAGAAATTGGGAGCTCACTTGGTGAGGAAGCAGACTGGACCACCCCTTGGGAGCCTCGGTTCTCCCAGGTCGCTTTATGGTGACACATCATATGTTGACACAGGGCCGTGGTGCCAACATTTGGACCCTGGCCACGCTTCACCTTCTGCCTACATATCTTGCATGTGTTACCCTCCTGCGGATGCTTCAGGAAAGACTGCCACACTGCCGAGTAGCTACTTTTCCCACCCCCTGGCCTCACTGATTCAATGCTGCTGTTGCCAACTCCAGGAACCCCTGCTCCACTACCTCCCGATAAGGTAGACTGCCGCACAGCAGGTGCTCTACCCCGGCCCCGGCCGGCTCCAGCCTTTGGAATTGTGCCCCCATGCTGACTGCTACCACCTTGCTGCCTCAGCTGCTGACTCCGGGGAAACCTGCGCCCCTCTTCTCCTGATGATGACGATGAAGCCCCTTCATCACCCGGCTCCCAAGTGCGATCGGCTTCATCGTCATCATCATCATCACCACCGAGTTGTGGCTGTACATCACTGATGTTCGTGGATTCGTCAACAGTGTCTGGCGCAGGAGCTGGAACGCTCGCAGCACCCACGACACTGTCCACATCACTATTTGTCTGCCTAGCTAGAGAAGCCACCTCCATTTCTTGGCTGGGCAGTAGCTGCTGACTGTCCTCTATCTGATGGTCCTCCTCACTAAAGAGTGGAGCTGAACCCAAAGCATAGGATACGTCGCTGGGGGAGGGAACGGCGTAGGCCAGAGGCAATGGGAGGACAGGGACTGCTCTCGGGGCATGCCAACTCAGGGTTGTGTCAGAGGAACCTACCGACCCTAGACTGGGGGTCTCAGACGTAAGTTGTGATGATGTTGTTGATGAGCGCGTCAACCAATCTACCACGGCAGATGCGTTACTGGTGGAGACCCGACCGCTAGCAGATACTGGCAGATTAGGTCTCTCAGCGTGACTCCTGCTGCTACTGGCCCCCAGTCTGATGCGAGCTCTGCCTGCCGAATCTTGGCCTCTGCCACTCCTCTTTTCACTTCCAGGCACTTGTCTGCCCGACATAGTCTAACTGGCGTGGTAGTAGGTGATATTTTAAGAACCCCCGGGCAGCGGTGGGTCTATATGAAACAGAATATATTGCACACCAAAAGTGAGCAGTAACACTCAGCCTCCAACAGGCCTGCTTAGTGTAAATAAGAGAGCTGCTTAGTGTAAATAAAGAGGGTATGGTATGTTACAGAATGGGATGCCCCAACAGAAGTGCACCTGGCAGGCAGCAGTAAGTCTATGCACAGCAAAAGTGTCTTTATCAGGCCTAATTTCAATTAGAATAAGTGCAAATGGTTATATGGTGTTAAACAGAGGCTGCTGTAGTCACAGAATGGGATGCCCTAAAAACCCAGCAGTGAACCTGGGACAAGTAGTGCTATGCACGGCAAAAGTGTCTTTATCAGGCCTAATTTCAATTAGAATAAGTGCAAATGGTTATATGGTGTTAAACAGAGGCTGCTGTAGTCACAGAATGGGATGCCCTAAAAACCCAGCAGTGAACCTGGGACAAGTAGTGCTATGAACAGCAAAAGTGTCTTTATCAGGCCTAATTTCAATTAGAATAAGTGCAAATGGTTATATGGTGTTAAACAGAGGCTGCTGTAGTCACAGAATGGGATGCCCTAAAAACCCAGCAGTGAACCTGGGACAAGTAGTGCTATGCACAGCAAAAGTGTCTTTTTCAGGCCTAATTTCAATTAGAATAAGTGCAAATGGTTATATGGTGTTGAACAGAGGCTGCTGTAGTCAAGGAATGGGATGCCCTAAAAACCCAGCAGTGAACCTGGGACAAGTAGTGCTATGCACAGCAAAAGTGTCTTTATCAGGCCTAATTTCAATTAGAATAAGGGCAAATTGTTATATGGTGTTAAACAGAGGCTGCTGTAGTCACAGAATGGGATGCCCTAAAAACCCAGCAGTGAACCTGGGACAAGTAGTGCTATGCACAGCAAAAGTGTCTTTATCAGGCCTAATTTCAATTAGAATAAGTGCAAATGGTTATATGGTGTTGAACAGAGGCTGCTGTAGTCAAGGAATGGGATGCCCTAAAAACCCAGCAGTGAACCTGGGACAAGTAGTGCTATGCACAGCAAAAGTGTCTTTATCGGGCCTAATTTCAATTAGAATAAGGGCAAATTGTTATATGGTGTTAAACAGAGGCTGCTGTAGTCACAGAATGGGATGCCCTAAAAACCCAGCAGTGAACCTGGGACAAGTAGTGCTATGCACAGCAAAAGTGTCTTTATCAGGCCTAATTTCAATTAGAATAAGTGCAAATGGTTATATGGTGTTAAACAGAGGCTGCTGTAGTCACGGAATGGGATGCCCTAAAAACCCAGCAGTGAACCTGGGACAAGTAGTGCTATGCACAGCAAAAGTGTCTTTATCAGGCCTAATTTCAATTAGAATAAGGGCAAATTGTTATATGGTGTTAAACAGAGGCTGCTGTAGTCACAGAATGGGATGCCCTAAAAACCAGCAGTAAGTACACCTGGCAGGGTCCAGTAGTGCTATGAACAGCAAAAGTGTCTTTATCAGGCCTAATTTCAATTAGAATAAGTGCAAATGGTTATATGGTGTTAAACAGAGGCTGCTGTAGTCACAGAATGGGTTGCCCTAAAAACACAGCAGTGAACCTGGGACAAGTAGTGCTATGCACAGCAAAAGTGTCTTTATCAGGCCAAATTTCAATTAGAATAAGTGCAAATGGTTATATGGTCTTAAACAGAGGCTGCTGTAGTCACAGAATGGGATGCCCTAAAAACCCAGCAGTGAACCTGGGACAAGTAGTGCTATGCACAGCAAAAGTGTCTTTATCAGGCCTAATTTCAATTAGAATAAGTGCAAATGGTTATATGGTGTTAAACAGAGGCTGCTGTAGTCACAGAATGGGATGCCCTAAAAACCCAGCAGTGAACCTGGGACAAGTAGTGCTATGCACAGCAAAAGTGTCTTTATCAGGCCTAATTTCAATTAGAATAAGTGCAAATGGTTATATGGTGTTAAACAGAGGCTGCTGTAGTCACAGAATGGGATGCCCTAAAAACCCAGCAGTGAACCTGGGACAAGTAGTGCTATGCACAGCAAAAGTGTCTTTATCAGGCCTAATTTCAATTATAATAAGTGCAAATGGTTATATGGTCTTAAACAGAGGCTGCTGTAGTCACAGAATGGGATGCCCTAAAAACCAGCAGTAAGCACACCTGGCAGGGTCCAGTAGTGCTATGAACAGCAAAAGTGTCTTTATCAGGCCTAATTTCAATTATAATAAGTGCAAATGGTTATATGGTCTTAAACAGAGGCTGCTGTAGTCACAGAATGGGATGCCCTAAAAACCCAGCAGTGAACCTGGGACAAGTAGTGCTATGCACAGCAAAAGTGTCTTTATCAGGCCTAATTTCAATTAGAATAAGTGCAAATGGTTATATGGTCTTAAACAGAGGCTGCTGTAGTCACAGAATGGGATGCCCTAAAAACCCAGCAGTGAACCTGGGACAAGTAGTGCTATGCACAGCAAAAGTGTCTTTATCAGGCCTAATTTCAATTAGAATAAGTGCAAATGGTTATATGGTGTTAAACAGAGGCTGCTGTAGTCACAGAATGGGATGCCCTAAAAACCCAGCAGTGAACCTGGGACAAGTAGTGCTATGCACAGCAAAAGTGTCTTTATCAGGCCTAATTTCAATTAGAATAAGTGCAAATGGTTATATGGTGTTAAACAGAGGCTGCTGTAGTCACAGAATGGGATGCCCTAAAAACCCAGCAGTGAACCTGGGACAAGTAGTGCTATGCACAGCAAAAGTGTCTTTATCAGGCCTAATTTCAATTATAATAAGTGCAAATGGTTATATGGTCTTAAACAGAGGCTGCTGTAGTCACAGAATGGGATGCCCTAAAAACCAGCAGTAAGCACACCTGGCAGGGTCCAGTAGTGCTATGAACAGCAAAAGTGTCTTTATCAGGCCTAATTTCAATTATAATAAGTGCAAATGGTTATATGGTCTTAAACAGAGGCTGCTGTAGTCACAGAATGGGATGCCCTAAAAACCAGCAGTAAGTACACCTGGCAGGGTCCAGTAGTGCTATGAACAGCAAAAGTGTCTTTATCAGGCCTAATTTCAATTAGAATAAGTGCAAATGGTTATATGGTGTTAAACAGAGGCTGCTGTAGTCACAGAATGGGATGCCCTAAAAACACAGCAGTGAACCTGGGACAAGTAGTGCTATGCACAGCAAAAGTGTCTTTATCAGGCCTAATTTCAATTAGAATAAGTGCAAATGGTTATATGGTCTTAAACAGAGGCTGCTGTAGTCACAGAATGGGATGCCCTAAAAACCCAGCAGTGAACCTGGGACAAGTAGTGCTATGCACAGCAAAAGTGTCTTTATCAGGCCTAATTTCAATTAGAATAAGTGCAAATGGTTATATGGTGTTAAACAGAGGCTGCTGTAGTCACAGAATGGGATGCCCTAAAAACCCAGCAGTGAACCTGGGACAAGTAGTGCTATGCACAGCAAAAGTGTCTTTATCAGGCCTAATTTCAATTAGAATAAGTGCAAATGGTTATATGGTGTTAAACAGAGGCTGCTGTAGTCACAGAATGGGATGCCCTAAAAACCCAGCAGTGAACCTGGGACAAGTAGTGCTATGCACAGCAAAAGTGTCTTTATCAGGCCTAATTTCAATTATAATAAGTGCAAATGGTTATATGGTCTTAAACAGAGGCTGCTGTAGTCACAGAATGGGATGCCCTAAAAACCAGCAGTAAGCACACCTGGCAGGGTCCAGTAGTGCTATGAACAGCAAAAGTGTCTTTATCAGGCCTAATTTCAATTATAATAAGTGCAAATGGTTATATGGTCTTAAACAGAGGCTGCTGTAGTCACAGAATGGGATGCCCTAAAAACCCAGCAGTGAACCTGGGACAAGTAGTGCTATGCACAGCAAAAGTGTCTTTATCAGGCCTAATTTCAATTAGAATAAGTGCAAATGGTTATATGGTGTTAAACAGAGGCTGCTGTAGTCACAGAATGGGATGCCCTAAAAACCCAGCAGTGAATCTGGGACAAGTAGTGCTATGAATAGCAAAAGTGTCTTTATCAGGCCTAATTTCAATTAGAATAAGTGCAAATGGTTATATGGTCTTAAACAGAGGCTGCTGTAGTCACAGAATGGGATGCCCTAAAAACCCAGCAGTGAACCTGGGACAAGTAGTGCTATGCACAGCAAAAGTGTCTTTATCAGGCCTAATTTCAATTATAATAAGTGCAAATGGTTATATGGTCTTAAACAGAGGCTGCTGTAGTCACAGAATGGGATGCCCTAAAAACCCAGCAGTGAACCTGGGACAAGTAGTGCTATGCACAGCAAAAGTGTCTTTATCAGGCCTAATTTCAATTATAATAAGTGCAAATGGTTATATGGTGTTAAACAGAGGCTGCTGTAGTCACAGAATGGGATGCCCTAAAAACCCAGCAGTGAATCTGGGACAAGTAGTGCTATGAACAGCAAAAGTGTCTTTATCAGGCCTAATTTCAATTAGAATAAGTGCAAATGGTTATATGGTCTTAAACAGAGGCTGCTGTAGTCACAGAATGGGATGCCCTAAAAACCCAGCAGTGAACCTGGGACAAGTAGTGCTATGCACAGCAAAAGTGTCTTTATCAGGCCTAATTTCAATTATAATAAGTGCAAATGGTTATATTGTCTTAAACAGAGGCTGCTGTAGTCACAGAATGGGATGCCCTAAAAACCAGCAGTAAGTACACCTGGCAGGGTCCAGTACTGCTATGAACAGCAAAAGTGTTTTTATCAGGCCTAATTTCAATTATAATAAGTGCAAATGGTTATATGGTCTTAAACAGAGGCTGCTGTAGTCACAGAATGGGATGCCCTAAAAACCCAGCAGTGAACCTGGGACAAGTAGTGCTATGCACAGCAAAAGTGTCTTTATCAGGCCTAATTTCAATTAGAATAAGTGCAAATGGTTATATGGTGTTAAACAGAGGCTGCTGTAGTCACAGAATGGGATGCCCTAAAAACCCAGCAGTGACCCTGGGACAAGTAGTGCTATGAACAGCAAAAGTGTCTTTATCAGGCCTAATTTCAATTAGAATAAGTGCAAATGGTTATATGGTCTTAAACAGAGGCTGCTGTAGTCACAGAATGGGATGCCCTAAAAACCCAGCAGTGAACCTGGGACAAGTAGTGCTATGAACAGCAAAAGTGTCTTTATCAGGCCTAATTTCAATTAGAATAAGTGCAAATGGTTATATGGTGTTAAACAGAGGCTGCTGTAGTCACAGAATGGGATGCCCTAAAAACCCAGCAGTGAACCTGGGACAAGTAGTGCTATGAACAGCAAAAGTGTCTTTATCAGGCCTAATTTCAATTAGAATAAGTGCAAATGGTTATATGGTCTTAAACAGAGGCTGCTGTAGTCACAGAATGGGATGCCCTAAAAACCCAGCAGTGAACCTGGGACAAGTAGTGCTATGCACAGCAAAAGTGTCTTTATCAGGCCTAATTTCAATTAGAATAAGTGCAAATGGTTATATGGTCTTAAACAGAGGCTGCTCTAGCCACAGAATGGGATGCCCTAAAAACCAGCAGTAAGTACACCTGGCAGGGTCCAGTAGTGCTATGAACAGCAAAAGTGTCTTTATCAGGCCTAATTTCAATTATAATAAGTGCAAATGGTTATATGGTGTTAAACAGAGGCTGCTGTAGTCACAGAATGGGATGCCCTAAAAACCCAGCAGTGAACCTGGGACAAGTAGTGCTATGCGCAGCAAAAGTGTCTTTATCAGGCCTAATTTCAATTATAATAAGTGCAAATGGTTATATGGTCTTAAACAGAGGCTGCTGTAAACACAGAATGGGATGCCCTAAAAACCCAGCAGTGAATCTGGGACAAGTAGTGCTATGAATAGCAAAAGTGTCTTTATCAGGCCTAATTTCAATTAGAATAAGTGCAAATGGTTATATGGTCTTAAACAGAGGCTGCTGTAGTCACAGAATGGGATGCCCTAAAAACCCAGCAGTGAACCTGGGACAAGTAGTGCTATGCACAGCAAAAGTGTCTTTATCAGGCCTAATTTCAATTATAATAAGTGCAAATGGTTATATGGTGTTAAACAGAGGCTGCTGTAGTCACAGAATGGGATGCCCTAAAAACCCAGCAGTGAATCTGGGACAAGTAGTGCTATGAACAGCAAAAGTGTCTTTATCAGGCCTAATTTCAATTAGAATAAGTGCAAATGGTTATATGGTGTTAAACAGAGGCTGCTGTAGTCACAGAATGGGATGCCCTAAAAACCCAGCAGTGAACCTGGGACAAGTAGTGCTATGCACAGCAAAAGTGTCTTTATCAGGCCTAATTTCAATTATAATAAGTGCAAATGGTTATATGGTGTTAAACAGAGGCTGCTGTAGTCACAGAATGGGATGCCCTAAAAACCAGCAGTAAGTACACCTGGCAGGGTCCAGTAGTGCTATGAACAGCAAAAGTGTCTTTATCAGGCCTAATTTCAATTATAATAAGTGCAAATGGTTATATGGTCTTAAACAGAGGCTGCTGTAGTCACAGAATGGGATGCCCTAAAAACCCAGCAGTGAACCTGGGACAAGTAGTGCTATGCACAGCAAAAGTGTCTTTATCAGGCCTAATTTCAATTAGAATAAGTGCAAATGGTTATATGGTGTTAAACAGAGGCTGCTGTAGTCACAGAATGAGATGCCCTAAAAACCCAGCAGTGAACCTGGGACAAGTAGTGCTATGAACAGCAAAAGTGTCTTTATCAGGCCTAATTTCAATTAGAATCAGTGCAAATGGTTATATGGTCTTAAACAGAGGCTGCTGTAGTCACAGAATGGGATGCCCTAAAAACCCAGCAGTGAACCTGGGACAAGTAGTGCTATGAACAGCAAAAGTGTCTTTATCAGGCCTAATTTCAATTAGAATAAGTGCAAATGGTTATATGGTGTTAAACAGAGGCTGCTGTAGTCACAGAATGGGATGCCCTAAAAACCCAGCAGTGAACCTGGGACAAGTAGTGCTATGCACAGCAAAAGTGTCTTTATCAGGCCTAATTTCAATTATAATAAGTGCAAATGGTTATATGGTGTTAAACAGAGGCTGCTGTAGTCACAGAATGGGATGCCCTAAAAACCCAGCAGTGAACCTGGGACAAGTAGTGCTATGCACAGCAAAAGTGTCTTTATCAGGCCTAATTTCAATTATAATAAGTGCAAATGGTTATATGGTCTTAAACAGAGGCTGCTCTAGTCACAGAATGGGATGCCCTAAAAACCAGCAGTAATTACACCTGGCAGGGTCCAGTAGTGCTATGAACAGCAAAAGTGTCTTTATCAGGCCTAATTTCAATTAGAATAAGTGCAAATGGTTATATGGTCTTAAACAGAGGCTGCTGTAGTCACAGAATGGGATGCCCTAAAAACCCAGCAGTGAACCTGGGACAAGTAGTGCTATGAACAGCAAAAGTGTCTTTATCAGGCCTAATTTCAATTAGAATAAGTGCAAATGGTTATATGGTCTTAAACAGAGGCTGCTGTAGTCACAGAATGGGATGCCCTAAAAACCCAGCAGTGAACCTGGGACAAGTAGTGCTATGCACAGCAAAAGTGTCTTTATCAGGCCTAATTTCAATTAGAATAAGTGCAAATGGTTATATGGTGTTAAACAGAGGCTGCTGTAGTCACAGAATGGGATTCCCTAAAAACCCAGCAGTGAACCTGGGACAAGTAGTGCTATGCACAGCAAAAGTGTCTTTATCAGGCCTAATTTCAATTAGAATTAGTGCAAATGGTTATATGGTCTTAAACAGAGGCTGCTGTAGTCACAGAATGGGATGCCCTAAAAACCCAGCAGTGAACCTGGGACAAGTAGTGCTATGCACAGCAAAAGTGTCTTTATCAGGCCTAATTTCAATTAGAATAAGTGCAAATGGTTATATGGTGTTAAACAGAGGCTGCTGTAGTCACAGAATGGGATGCCCTAAAAACCCAGCAGTGAACCTGGGACAAGTAGTGCTATGAACAGCAAAAGTGTCTTTATCAGGCCTAATTTCAATTAGAATAAGTGCAAATGGTTATATGGTGTTAAACAGAGGCTGCTGTAGTCACAGAATGGGATGCCCTAAAAACCCAGCAGTGAACCTGGGACAAGTAGTGCTATGAACAGCAAACGTGTCTTTATCAGGCCTAATTTCAATTAGAATAAGTGCAAATGGTTATATGGTCTTAAACAGAGGCTGCTGTAGTCACAGAATGGGATGCCCTAAAAACCCAGCAGTGAACCTGGGACAAGTAGTGCTATGCACAGCAAAAGTGTCTTTATCAGGCCTAATTTCAATTATAATAAGTGCAAATGGTTATATGGTCTTAAATAGAGGCTGCTGTAGTCACAGAATGGGATGCCCTAAAAACCCAGCAGTGAACCTGGGACAAGTAGTGCTATGCACAGCAAAAGTGTCTTTATCAGGCCTTATTTCAATTAGAATAAGTGCAAATGGTTATATGGTCTTAAACAGAGGCTGGTGTAGTCACAGAATGGGATGCCTCACAGCAGACTTAAGATCAGTTCAGTATATATGCACAGTTAGTTAGTATAAGCAGCCTGAAAACGCTAACAAAGCCTGTCAGCCAGCTAGTAACACTCAGGCTGGATGAAAAAAAAAAAAAAAATCTCCCTGTGACAGCCTCCGATTTTTCCTACCTTTCCCTGTTTTTCGCTGACTTTCTGTCTGTCTCCTGTCTGTCTCCTGCCTGTCTCCTGCCTGTCTCCAGCCTGTCCCTGTCTGTCCCTGCCTGTCTAACTGCCTCTCTCTCTCACTACAACGTTCTGTCTCTCACGAATGCAATAGAGAAATGAGGAAGGAAAAGCAAGATGGCCGACTTAAATAGCGCTGTGACGTCACCGGGCTTGCTGGCTGCTGATAGGCTGCATGTGACTGCCCCAGCTTGCACTGGCGCGGGATAGATGTCCAGACATGTCCCGTCCGCCATCTTAGAATGCCTGTAAATGTAAATGAATGGATGTTAAAGGAAAACTTCGAGCGATCGAATCGCGGGGAAATTCGGATTCGATCCGAATCAAATTTTTCCTGAAATTCGGATCGAATCCGGGTTCGTCCGGATCGATTCGCTCATCCCTAGTAGTCAGATACACAACGTTTCTGGTCAGATAAGTCATATAATCATATATCCTAAATTCTTTCTGCATTGTGGGTCCCCTAAAGGTATAGGTCGGCCTCATATGCCGACAGATGTTACAATCACCACACGGGAAACTACCACTTGTCTTCTGCCCCGTACCCACACTGCTGGTTGGGCGCTTGTATAGGCTCCTACATAACATGTCATTCAAATTTCTGGCCCTTCTGGCCATGATACGTGGGCCTTTGCCTATCTGAGTCCTTATGTCCGGGTCTGTCTCTAATACGGACCAATGTTTGTTCAGGATATTCCTAACATCATCCCACTGAGAATTGAAGGTAGTAATGAATCTCACCTGATCACAAGTCTCCTCACGTCTCTTCGGGCGCAGTAATACAGTCCTATCAATCCGGGATGCCCTCAAACATGCCCTCTTGATTGTCCAATCAGGATAGCCTCTCTTTCTAAATCTATCACTCAATCTGCCTGACTTCTCCTCAAAGTCTCTCAATCGTGAGCAATTCCTTTTTATCCTCAAGAATTGTCCAATTAGTATGGATTGCTTCAATTTATTGGGATGGGCACTTTTAAAATGCAGCAAGCTGTTAACAGCTGTCGATTTGCAGTAGAGGGCCGTGTGTAACACTCCCTCCTCATCCAAACAGATCTTAAGATCAAGAAATTCCACTTCCCGAAAAGAATGCTGTGTTGTAAGAAAAATATTGAGATCATTGTTGTTCAAAGTCTCAATAAACTCATTACATAACTCTGGGGTGCCATCCCAGAGAAAGAGAATGTCATCTATGAAGCGATACCACCCCAAAATATAGGGGTGGTACCGCTCCATAGTGCTGCCAAAGACAGACTCCTTCTCCCACCAACCCAAGAAAAGGTTGGCCACTGATGGGGTGTGAAGCTATGATTTTTTTTAAATATATTTTGTTCCCATAGAAATTGTAAAAAAAATCTTATATATACATTCACTGTATATAGGACAATCCCTTTTGTTTGGTGCAGCATGGTGGGTAACCCCCTTTGTTCTTTGAAGACTGGTTGTCTGTAGCTCCAGTTTTAGGTGTGCATTTGTATGCAAATTAAACTGGCTACCTGTGATAGACTAAGCGGGGCCAGAGTATCATTTGTGAGTTTTGCCTGGGCCAATCACAGACGACCTGCAGATTTCAAAATGGAACAAAGGGTCCACCTGATAAAAAACAGTAGGCTGGAGAGAGATGAGGAGAGATTTCTTTTGGAGGGCAGCTGGAGAAAAGATGTGCTGGAGAGACTGACCAGATGGACGATGATGGGACTTTGCCTTGGGTAGAGAGACCTGCATTGTGAAGCCAAGTACAGCAGCCATCTTGTTTGGACGTGGTCTGCTGATTTTCTGCGTTTTTCTATGTTGTAACACGGATTGTAGTATTTTTGTTTTTATACATTTTTCAAGGTATATTAAATAATTTTAAAGTGCATCATCTTCCTTGGAGATTACTGGCAAATGAACTTAATAGACAAACGAGGCGTAATTTTTTAGAGATATTTATTTGAGCTCTTAAGTTTCTTTATATGTTTGAGGGCTGCAAATATACTTCGAAAATCTTTGACAAATTACGCCCAAGCAAGACATGGGGCACACCGGGCACCCATGGCAACCCCAGCAACCTGCAGGAAGTACTTCAAATCAAATACAAAAAAATTGTGTTACAACACAAATTTCAATAAAGCCATCAGAAAGCTATGCAAATCGGCAAGTTCAAATGTTTCTATGTCAAGAAAATACTTTACAGCTATGCGGGCCTTTGGGCAATCAGAGTATCAGTGGGCCCCTTGCGGTGTGGTATGACTCTATACATGGTGATAAAGTTGCATGTATGTGAATGGAGTAGTAGGGGTTTGGGGTAGCTCTGAAGATAACAAGGAGCTGAAAGTGGCCAAACTCAAAATTGTTAATGGAAAAGATGGTAAAGGAAAAAACAGGGTTGGCTTATAAAGATTCCTGGAGAACTCAAGATGCAACTTCTGTTATCCGAAATAGCAGGCATGCTTATTGTTTATTTCTGTGTTCAATAACGTGGATGGCCCCAAGCCATTTAATTATGTTGAGGCTTTTCTTTGTTCTCTGCACAGAGCTGATCTAGGCTGATCAAATGTTTTGAAACACTTTGTTACAGCCAAAAAAATGTTACATCCATGTGCACCCTTAGATGTTAATAGCATTAATGAAACAATGCATACAAAACAAGAGGGGCACTTACTGCCGCGGCCCGGGGGGTTCATAAACCTGCCCCGGGTCTCTAAAGATGTAAGGTTCCTGGTCAATGTGATTTCCCTGTATCGTTCCGGGTGGCTGTCTGCTGAGTGATCCGCCTCTGGTGTAAATTGTGGTTGTGGTAAAAGGACGAAGGGTATATATATATATATATATATATATATATATATATATATATATATATACCATTATGCTTTAGAGGGTGCCAAGAAAGAGGAACAATGTCCCATATCTGGTGGGAATGCCCAGTGGTTCGTTCTACATGGGATAAAGCTTACAAATTGATATCTGACATCCTACATATACCCAGTACTGGTGATCCATGGGAGGTGCTCCTATCACTCAAATCTGGAATATACACAAAGCCAGAGTGGTGATTGATACTCCATGTGCTATCGGCAGTCAAAGGGACGATAGCTAGAAATTGGAAATTGCCCCAAAAATTTGTAATAGGGTGTCAGATACCATGTGCAACAAGAAAATCACCGCGATAGAAAACGACTCATATGACAAATTCCTCAGTATTTGGAACCCATGGATAGAGTATATTGGGCTGAGCACTCATCAAACAGACCCGTCCCTCCCAATCTAATCATTAGACCCCTGATTGGTTTAACTCTAATTCACAACCCCCTTATTAACCTGGGCTCCCGCAACCCCCCCTCTTAACTCCCCCTCTTTCTCCGCCCAACCCTCCTGAGATATACCCTGGACATCTATACCAGTCCAATGTTCGTTTTTTTACAGTGAAAAGTTTGCCTAAGGGTAGCTAGGGTGCTAAAAACACAAAAGTGAATAGCTCCCAAAACAATTTTAATGAGAGATCGTAATCTCAATACATGCTACTTCAGATTCACAATATGTATATCCCTCAGTTGGACACTGTTTGATATTGCAAGCTACCCGTGCCAACACAAAAAGATTCTATGAGCATTTTGTTGACTTATCTCTACTGTTTATCTGCATCCTATTACACATTTAACTATGTACACTGTTTGCATTACTACTGGTTCAGTACGCCTGTCTTTAAAGTGGACCAACACCCAGCGCTGATCGGCCCGGGAATCTTATAGCTCCCTGTCTGCGGGGCAAGAGGGACGCGCGAGAGGCGGCGGCGGCGGGCGCTCTCACCTTGTCCGTCGACGGACTTCGCTTGTCCGTCGGCGGTGATTGGTGGAGCGAGTCACGTGGGAGTGGGGTCAGGTGAGTTTTTGGGGCTTTCTGGGGGGTTTCACACAGTGGGGTGCCCCGCGGAAGTGGACCAACACCCAGGATAGTGAAAATCCTGGGTGTGGGTCCACTTTAAAAGTATGCTGTATATTGTCAGTAACCGCTTACCTGGACCCCGTTCCAGCGGCGTTCCCAGGCGGCCGGCTGCAGCGTTTCCTTCTCGGCGGCCACGCCGAGCGGTGGTGGCTCGGGCGCCCGCTCTCTGTCCTCCTCCCCGCATTACAGATGCTCGTGCCCGCGCGCGCGCAAGCACGCCATTCTTATGTCCTCCGGCGGCGCTGCACACAGCGCGCCCGCCGGAGCCTGAGGTAGCTGGGGGTTCTTGTTGGGCCAATGAGCCCAGGGTTGTGGGTTGGGCCAATGAGCCCAAGGTGTTTAGATTGGGCCACTCGGCCCAAGAGTGGTTCCGGGCTATACGCCCTTTTCAGAGCATCCAATCCCTGTCAGGGTTCATGTATGCACCAATCATTACACAGACCCAATGATACCTGGTTCCTATTTAAGTTCACCCCAGTCAGTTGATCAGTGCCTGTTGTAGCGCCTTGAACCTAGCCTGTCATTTCTGTGTATCATTATTGATCTAGTTGCCGACCTTTGCCTGAACTGACCATTCTTGATCCGAAACCCCGTTGCCGACCTTTGCCTGAACCGACCAACCTTGATCTGAACTTCCGTTGCCGACCTCTGCTTAGATCCTTGACCACGATTTGCCTCCTCCGTTTGTACTGCAGCCATCTCTGAACACCCGGTGCCGACCCCTAGCCTGTCTGGACTTCCGCTATACGCTCTAGCTATTGGGCTCTCTCTATACCGCTCTCAGCCACTGGTTCTTCAGACCTCCGAACAGTAAGCCTCCATCCTTTAAGCCATTGAAGTCCTGGGGGCAACCGATCCCGGGCAGGCATATTCTGCGTCCCGGCAAGCGGGGGCCCCTACAGGTGAAGCTGGCTGCGGAGATTGAGGGTTGAGGGCTTACCCGGAGGACTGGAGTTACCTGAGCGGATCTTTAGAGGACCCAGAGCATGACATATATCATGTGCAATCTTTAATAAAAACTTTGTAGAAGATATATAAATATAATTCTGGTCAGCAGAGTCCTTGAAACTGCTTGAAGCTGAATGTATGTGTAGCTTGTTTCGGGTTATACATTTACAGAACAGTTGTAATGTAAAAAATAGCCTCCCTCTTGGAATAGCTTACACACTAGCAGAATGCTGTCATATGCTATATGCATGTAAACGGATGTAAAAACCATGATGCCATCTGTAAAAAGGCTCATACTGTGAATGGATGAGACACATGCATTTCCTGATATGGGGCTGTAATACAATTACACTAGACTATAAAAATAAAAAGTTCCAAGGCCTGAAAGGACAGAGGACGACATGGCCTAGAAGGATAAAGAAAGCATTTGTCTGTGTCTGTGTGTGTATGTGTGTCTGTGTGTTCTTTAAATGACATAATCAAGGAAAGATGGTCAATTTCCCCGACAGCCCCTAATAAAGGAGCAACTGACAACGGGAACCAGCCACCATGACATCAGCATGCCTCCCAACTGTCCCGATTTTCCCGGGATTGTCCCGATTTTTGCATAAAATCCTGCGGTCCCGGACCGTTAACAAATGTCCCGGGACGGCCTGCGCCGCGGCGGTGTGTCCAGGGCCGCAATGACGCCGGCTCCTTCTGAATTAACACCGGTCGGTGCGCGCAGGGGGCGGGCCCGGGGAGGGGGGCGCGTGGGGGGCTGGGTTGGGGATTAAAAAAACTTACGGCTGGCATGCAGGGGTGAAGGCAGCCGACATTGCTGGAGGGCGTGACAGGAGGTGTTGTCGGGGGCGTGGCAGTGGTGTTGTCGGGGGCATGGTGGGGGTGTGGTCGGGGGCGGGGCTTGTCCCGCTTTCACATTTTCAAAAGTTGGGAGGTATGCATCAGCTATGAGTGCACTGCCTACTGCTAGTCCCTATATTTGGGAGATAATGGGGTTTTTTTAGCGTTTCGTGGGTGACTGGGTGAGGGGGGCATTCACGGGTGACACACACAAAAATCGGGTGGGTTGGCATCTCTGTGACTGCCAGGGAAGGTATCTGAAAATCTATTTATTTAGAATTCATTGTTGGCTGTGCATTTATATGCTGGTCCACACTTACAGAAACTTTGAAGTCCAATAGAAACAAGGGAATCCCCGATGTGAAAAATTCTGTCATGCTTGTATGATTCTGTGAAGAAAAACTTTTATATTTTCAAAATATAGTTTTTAATTAGGGAGTAACTGGACGGGCCCATATAAACAGGGGCGGACTGGCCATAGGGCATTCCAGGACAATGCCTGGTAGGCTGCTACCTCCGCTGCAGTGGCCAGCTGCCAATTCCCTAGTTTAATTCCCAGCATTTTGTGGCAGGCCGGGCAAATGATAATCGCTGCGTCCCGTGGAGGTTTTCATGCACCCGGTCCACCAGAGCCGGCATTAAACTAGAGGGCAGGTGGGCAGTGCGAGGTATAGGAGACGGCCTCCCTATGAAGCTGCTATGTTGCCATCCGGGGTTCTGCCACTCAGTGTGTCATATGGGGGCTCTGCCACTCAGCCTGTTATGTGGGGGCTCTGCCACTCAGCCTGTTATGTGGGGGCTCTGCCACTCAGCCTGTTATGTGGGGGCTCTGCCACTCAGCCTGTTATGTGGGGGCTCTGCCACTCAGCCTGTTATGTGGGGGCTCTGCCACTCAGCCTGTTATGTGGGGGCCCTGCCACTCAGCCTGTTATGTGGGGGCTCTGCCACTCAGCCTGTTATGTGGGGGCTCTGCCACTCAGCCTGTTATGTGGGGGCTCTGCCATTCAGTGTGTCATATGGGGGCTCTGCCACTCAGTGTGTCATATGGGGGCCCCGCCACTCAGCCTGTTATGTGGGGGCCCTGACACTCAGCCTGTTATGTGGGGGCTCTGCCACTCAGCCTGTTATGTGGGAGGCTCTGCCACTCAGTGTGTCATATGGGGGCCCCGCCACTCAGCCTGTTATGTGGGGGCCCTGCCACTCAGCCTGTTATGTGGGGGCTCTGCCACTCAGCCTGTTATGTGGGGGCTCTGCCACTCAGCCTGTTATGTGGGGGCTCTGCCACTCAGCCTGTTATGTGGGGGCTCTGCCACTCAGTGTGTCATATGGGGGCCCCGCCACTCAGCCTGTTATGTGGGGGCCCTGCCACTCAGCCTGTTATGTGGGAGGCTCTGCCACTCAGCCTGTTATGTGGGAGGCTCTGCCACTCAGCCTGTTATGTGGGGGCTCTGCCACTCAGCCTGTTATGTGGGGGCTCTGCCACTCAGCCTGTTATGTGGGGGCTCTGCCACTCAGCCTGTTATGTGGGGGCTCTGCCACTCAGCCTGTTATGTGGGGGCTCTGCCACTCAGGGGGCTCTGCCACTCATTCTGTTATGTGGGGGCTCTGCCACTCAGCCTGTTATGTGGGAGGCTCTGCCACTCAGCCTGTTATGTGGGAGGCTCTGCCACTCAGCCTGTTATGTGGGAGGCTCTGCCACTCAGCCTGTTATGTGGGGGGGGGGGCTCTGCCACTCAGCCTGTTATGTGGGGGGGGGGCTCTGCCACTCAGCCTGTTATGTGGGGGCTCTGCCACTCAGCCTGTTATGTGGGGGCTCTGCCACTCAGCCTGTTATGTGGGGGCTCTGCCACTCAGCCTGTTATGTGGGGGCTCTGCCACTCAGCCTGGTATGTGGGGGGCTCTGCCACTCAGCCTGGTATGTGGGGGGCTCTGCCACTCAGCTTGTTATGTGGGAGGCTCTGCCACTCAGCCTGTTATGTGGGAGGCTCTGCCACTAAGCCTGTTATGTGGGAGGCTCTGCCACTCAGCCTGTTATGTGGGAGGCTCTGCCACTCAGCCTGTTATGTGGGAGTGAAGTAACCCCCTGGGGATAGCCTATGGAGAACACTTGTCACAGTGTATGGCTCGAGGGTTTGGTGGCTGGTAGTCTTGACCCCAGGGCTAGTTAACCATTGCAGTTCCCGCTGTATCCTAGTCAAGGCACCCACTGAAGAAAGCAATGCCAGGGTTCGGATAAACAACGTTGCTTTTATTGCTGGAACAAGTGTCAAAGTAAATGTCCTTTCCTCTGGATGCAACCAGGGTAACTTTAGTAACTTTAAACAGGACTTTAGTGGTTACTGATGCAGAGTGAGAGAGTCTATGCTGAAGCCTTAGGGCTGTAAAGGTGCTGGGAATAGTAATACTAGCTTGGGATAACGTTAGAAGACTTTAGAAGAGTTTACAGACCTGATCCTGGAGTCTGAGGCTTTAGCTGGAAGGACACGTCTGAGAGACAGCTGGAATTGAAGAAGACGCTGCCATGTGCTCTGAGGATCAGGCAATGGCGCAGTGGAGCTGACTTGGAAGTCAGTGTAGCTATGGTGGACCGGTGTGACCCTCTAACTTCTAGTTCCACCAGACAATGGGCGCAGACTGTAAGAAGATTGTCCCACTGGAGTAGGTAGCTGACGTGGGGGGATTCCTCCAGCTTGCAGGGGGTCTGGATAAGGAGACAGGGCCTCAGGCCTAGCAGGGTGGCCGAGGTGAAGAAACAGAGGAGCAGAGATGCTCACACTTCTGGTGCCAACACCAGACTCTCTCAGGTACAGGGCTTCCTGCCTGACCATGCAAGGATGGTAGGAGGAGCTGGCTTCCTCTGTCCTGCCATTGGTCGGTATGGTCAGGTGACAGAGGAGTCATAGACTTCATTCTGCATCAGCTTAAATGACAGGTGGAAGAACAAATAAACACTTTACAATATGTGGCGTAGGCCTAACATGTAATGACAATTATGTGACCACTAGGGGCAAACTTGAGACAATACTTACAATTGCATGGCACATGTACCTCAAGCACTGTGGTGAAGCTGTGACAAACCCTCAGCTGTGAAGCAGCTGTTGCAGCATTCAGTGCGGGCCACTACATACACCCCCCGAAAAAGATGAGCCGTCCTCGGCGACAGTAAATGAGCAATAATATATGAATAACCGCTTGGTAACTGGGTTAACTGGATTGGGAAGTGTCTCTGCAGCATGAGAGTTCTCTGTGGCAATTAAACCATTGTCCATGACAGGCTCTTGCAGGCACTTGGGAAAAACAAATAAAGCAAGGTAACAAAGTCCACTCAGTCCATAGGCTGGGAATTGCGAACATGGTCAGGGACCAGGTGTGAGACTGACATGTTACTTTAAATACTAACTATCTAGCTAACTAAGGCAGTATATGGCAAATATGTACAGGCAACATATATACACAAGCAGAAATATTTAGCACATAGGTATGTTACTCTCGGTAACGCATGGGAGGTGTTCCTTTCGTAGAGCGCTCTGACCGTCTCAGCGATGGGCTTTCTTCATCAGGTTCCGGAGCAGGATGATAGTGTTCCTCTCTCGCTGGCATGTGTACGGGACCTGCAGTTGGGGTGACTGGTACAGGAACTTGCATGGAAACCCACTGATATCCTGCCGGTATGATAAATGAGGTGGATCGCAGGGTTTCTTCCAGCGTGGGTTCTTTTGTTGGCATTACTGGTGCTGGTATACACGAACAGGTGTTTGTGGAGTTTGTGGAGAGGCGGCAAAGGCTTGGATATCTTCTCTGGTGCACAGTTTTAACCGGTTACGGTGTACAGTTTGAGGTGCCATACCGGGCTTCTTTACTTCATATACATCTGACTCAGGATAAGGAATGGCAGTGACACTGTAGGGCTCAGGTTCCCATAAACAGTCCAATTTGTCTGAGCGATGATATTTCTTTAGCCAGACTTTGTCTCCCACTTCGAGTGGCGTTGCGTTGGCTCTCTGGTTGTAGGAGTCTTCTTGGCGTCTGTGAGCTCCACTCATCTTCTGATCAACAATCTCTCTAGCATCCTGTATTCTCCTTTGGTGTTCTCGCACCCAATCTGTGTTAGGCAGAGGATTGATGTCATCAGGAACTTGTACTCCTAGAGCACGATCTTGTGGAAGTTGGCCTTGGCGTCCGAACATGAGGTAGAACGGAGAATAGCCAGTCGAACAGTGGGTGGTGTTATTGTATATCTCAACTAACTCTTCAAGTAGGTGTGGCCATTTGATTTTCTTGGTGACGGATGCTGTTCTCAACATATTGATAAATACTTGGTTTATCTTTTCGCACAGTCCATTCCCTTGTGGGTGGTACGCTGTGGTGCGGAGTTTCTTGCACTCGTGGTAGGAGCATAACTCTTGGAACAGTTGGGATTCGAATGCTGGTCCACGATCAGTGAGTACAGACTCTGGACAGCCGTAGTGTTTCACGTATTCCCGGTAGAATGTGATGGCTGTGGTCCTGGCAGTTAGGTCTCTCACCGGAACTACCACTACCCACTTTGAATAGTGGTCGACCATAGTTAAGGCATACGTGTATCCGGACCTGGTTGGACACAGTTTCACGTGGTCTAAGGCAACAAGTTGGTTTGGTCTGTTGGAAGTGATGGGATGCAAGGGTGCTCTTGCTTCTTTTCTCCCAGCTTTAGATATGTTGCATGCAGGGCATTCATTGCACCAATTTTCTATGTCGGTTCTCATGCCGATCCAATAGAATCTTTGGCGGATTGTTGCTTCGGTCTTATGGACACCGAAATGGCCGGACTGGTCATGATATGCATCGAGCACTATCTTGGCATCACGTCTTGGTATGAGTATTTGGTGGCGTCTCTCGCCTGAAACTGGATCCAATGAATTTCTCAGGATGAGGCCTTTATTGAGGAATAATCTTTTCCTTTGCCTCCAGAGACGTCTCAATTCAATGTCAGGATAGGGCCTCTTGATTCTGACTGGAACTCTACCAGTGGATAGGTAGTCGTAGATTCCTCTAAGAACTCTTGACTCGTCTTGGATGGTCTGCCATCTGGATGTGTCTTGATATGGGTCGGACTTTTGTTGAGGCTCTCCATCTGCCTTGGTCGCAGTGATGGCATTTTGTGTGGCAAATCTTTGGTAGAAGGGAGGCATCTCAACATCTTCCCAATCGTCAGCTTCTGGTGGCTCTTCACCTTTTGGCAGACGGGACAGCAAGTCAGCGTTGACATTTGTCTTCCCACTTCGGTATTTGATCTCGAAGGTGAAACTGGCCAATCGGGACGCCCAGCGTTGCTCAAGGGCACCAAGCCGTGCGGTGTTGAGGTGTGCTAGCGGGTTGTTGTCAGTGAAGACAGTAAACGGTGTGGCCGCGAGATAATCCTTAAACTTTTCAGTGATGGCCCACACTAGGGCTAGTAGCTCTAACTTAAAAGAACTATAATTATTGTCGTTCTTTTCCGCTCCTCTTAGACTTCGGCTTGCGTAGGCTATAACCCTTTCTTTGTTATCCTGAACTTGCGACAAGACTGCTCCTAGGCCTTGGAAACTTGCGTCGGTGTAGAGACGAAATGGATGGTTATAGTCAGGGTACGCCAAGATTGGAGGCGAAGTCAGCAAGGCTTTTAGGGTTTTGAACGCTGTTTCTTGGCGATCAGACCATTCAATAGGAAGCCTTCTGTTGTAGCTCTCTCGAGGGCAACCATGAAGTAGTTCGGTGAGTGGTTCCGCTACTTGCGCAAAGTGTGGTATGAAGCGGCGGTAATAGCCTGCAAAACCGAGGAAACTTCTGACTTCCTTTACTGTTCTGGGTGTGTCCCAATTCTCCACAGCAGATACTTTCTCGGGGTCGGGCTGTATTCCTTCAGCACTCACGACGTGTCCCAAGTAGTTTACTTGCGGCTTGAGGAGGTGGCACTTCGAAGGCTTGATTCTCAGGCCATGATCGATTAGTACCTGGAACACTTCTGCCAGATGATTAATGTGGTCTTCGTAGGTACGCGAGTAGACAATCACGTCGTCAAGATAGAGTAAGACGCTTTGGAAATTCACGTGACCGAGGCATCTTTCCATTAATCGCTGAAAGGTTGCAGGGGCGTTGCACAACCCGAATGGCATACTTGTAAACTCGTAGAGTCCCATCGGGGTGGTAAAGGCTGTCTTCTCTCTATCCTCAGGTGCCATTGGTACTTGCCAGTAACCACTGGTGAGGTCTAGTGTCGAGAAGTAGGCAGCTGTGCCCAAAGCAGCGATGGATTCTTCGATGCGAGGTAATGGGTAGGCGTCTTTGTGCGTGATGTTGTTGAGTTTCCTGTAATCGACACAGAAACGAATATTCCCATCCTTCTTGCGGACTAGGACAATAGGAGCAGCCCATGGACTCTGGCTCTCCTGGATAACTCCTGTATCCTTCATCTCTTTGATGAGTTTCTTGACCTGCTGATAGCTGGTAGGAGGAATAGGCCGATGCTTCTCCTTGATGGGCGGATGGTCGCCAGTATTTATCTTGTGCTGTATGAGGTTGGTTTGCCAAAATCAAGGGAATGCTTACTGAAGACTTCGTGATGTCTTTTGGCCACTTTGCGAACTCCATTAATATATTCAGCAGGAGTGTTAGAGTCTCCAATGTTAAGTTCATCCCACCAATGAGTATGGGTGCTGTTAGAGTCTTTTGAGGAAGCTCTGATAGATTTTTGGTAGGCGATGGTCTTTTCACTGACGATGTCATCTGGGTCAAGATGGTAGAGCATAGCCACTGTGGTGAACTTGTAGAGGTCAATGGAGGAGTCACTAAGATTAACAAGACGTACGGGAACCTGGCCATTTGTGACTGTCACGATGCACCTTGCCGCTTTGACGAGAGGTTGGCCATCAACTTCAGTGGAGTCAAGTAGAGCTTCGTAGTCAGCGTTATCCAGACCTGGACGTACTCTGCACCAGATAACTGTTTCACTGTTAGGTTTGAGTGTGATTGGGCGAGCATCTTTCGTGCGGACTCTGCAAATTTCTCCACGTTCATTCACAAACTTCTGCTGAGCAGTGAGCGCTTTGATTGTTTTCTGTATGGCCTGCTTATAGTGGGAGGAAGCATTGGGTAAAGAAGCATGTAAGGCATGTAACAATTCAGAGAATACATGACGTATGACATTCATGCCTAAGACTATAACAGCGCTATCTCCCTGAGCCTCAGTAACTATCACACCTTGTCTAGTAAGTTTGCGGTCACCAATGCGTATGGTAGGCTCCCAGTAGCCTAGTTGTGGAATGGGCTGACCATTGCTCGCAATCAATTGTAACTTGGACTTCCCAACCGGACATAATACACTAGGGTCCCAATGTTCCCCAAAGATGTGCCTGGGAATAGTGGTAACTTGAGAACCTGTATCCACAAGGGCTTCTAGTGGGACATTGTCAATCCAGATGGTTACATGCGGGCATTGCGATAGGAAGCTTGAAAACCATTGCGGTTCCTCTGGGCCTGTGGTTCTACCTCCCGAGTGACGGCCCTTGGACTCAGGGGTAGCCCGTTTAACTGAAAGCATTGGGATCTATAGTGTCCAGTGCGACGGCAATAGGAGCAGTAAGGCCGTTCACGTGATGCAAACCTTGGTGGCGGGGGCCTATCAGGGCTTGGATGATCAGAACGTGGCTCAGGAGACAAAGTTCTGCTAAGTGATGACTCACGTAGGGAAGTAGAAGAGTGTCCCTTTAATTTTTTCAGAGCTTGGCAGAGTGAGTCGACTACTTGTGCAAGGGTATCAGTGGTGACAGCAGTGTTAACAGGTATAGTGGTCTGCGCTGCTTGTATAGCTTGCAATGGTGAAGCAGCAGGTAATGGTGCAATAACAGAAACCCCACCAGCCAGGTCTGGAGAATATGGAGTTGGAGTATAACTAGTACAAGGAGAGTCAGTTCCTATCACTCGCAATGCTAGAGCTTTGAAATCAAGGAAAGACATCCTGGGGTTCTGTGCGGCTAGCATGCGTAACTGGCTTTGCATAAGTCTAGAGTCCACTCCTTCTATGAAGCGATCAGTAATTATACTTTCAGCAGCTGAAGGGTCAATGTTGTCAACCTGCTGTAGTGTTCTGAACGCGCTTTGAAGCGCCAACGCGTACTCACGTAGGGTCTCTCCAGACCTCTGTCGTCGGTCGTAGAATTTTAGGCGGACTTCTGTAGGTGACTGTACCTCAAATTCCTTCCCCAGGCGGTCAAGGATCTGTTGCACACTGGTTTTCTCGGTAGCTGGCCATGAACGAATTTCTTCAGCAGCGGACCCTTCAAGTTGGCCTATGAGTAACTGTACCTGCTGATTGGGAGACAATGAGACAAGTTCAAGCGTGCGGGTAATTTTCTCCCTAAAGGCAGCCAGAGTATGTGGTTCTCCCCTGTAGTTTGGGAGGCCAGAGGTTCCAATGAAAAATGGCACTCCTGTAGCAACTGTGGGTGCAGGTACGTTGCTATTGGCAACAGCCGGTGGTGCAGCACCACTAGCAGATGAGGTAGAAGGACTATTAGCAGCAACAGGGTCACTATTATCAGTAGTAGACATTGTGAAAAATTTTTGTTTCTCTTTAAGAAAATGTTACTGTCTCTTTAAGAAAAGAATTGGTGCCTGTCGCTTTAAGAAATTTGTGGCTTACAGAATACAGTTCTTGGTAAGGTGCTCCCCCCTCTTTGTGATAAGCCCAGCAATAATATAACAGAATAGGCTACTTAGCTGGAGATGAACGCAGGCTGATCAGTCTGGAACACTGCAGAGCGGATGATGGGAGTAGCGGTGCTGGTTGCTATGGTACCGGTGCGGCCACACTGAGATACTAACGTGGGGAGTTGCAGGATTGCTGTCAAGGGACTGGAGCAGTAGAGGAGCTGTGGATACAGTAACAGCAGAGCGGAGCGGGTGATGAGACTGACAATGCAGCGCTAGGGTCAGCGCCAGCCAGCAGGAGTACAGGGCAGCCGGTACTTCCGGGTTCCTTTTGAAGCTTGTGCGGCTGTGTAATCCTTCCCCCCAACAACACAGACAGGCTTGCAGAATTCCGGTCGGTTGCGGTGAGCGGAGGAGGAGGACCCAGGCAGCAAACTCCACCCCCCGGTCTGCCTAGAGACTGTAAGCGCAGAGAGGAGCATTAGCCAATCAGGAGTGCCTGCAGTAAAGTCTATGGAGGGCTTAGTTTCCCGCGCATCGGCAGCGGTAAAATTAACTCCTTCAGGCCCAGGATGTTGCGCAGCATGAAATTCTAGTGCGGTTGCCCCTAGCAACGAGCAGAAAATGTCCTCCAAACTAGTTGAAAACATAGGGAAATCATCAGGCACACTTGTAAATCCCCTAGTTGGCTTGATAGTGCAGTATCTTGACAAAGTCCAACAATATAGTAGAAAATCAGAACGGCACAGAGGTACATCCTGTTCGTGACGCCAAAAAATTGGAGTAACCCCCTGGGGATAGCCTATGGAGAACACTTGTCACGGTGTATGGCTCGAGGGTTTGGTGGCTGGTAGTCTTGACCCCAGGGCTAGTTAACCATTGCAGTTCCCGCTGTATCCTAGTCAAGGCACCCACTGAAGAAAGCAATGCCAGGGTTCGGATAAACAACGTTGCTTTTATTGCTGGAACAAGTGTCAAAGTAAATGTCCTTTCCTCTGGATGCAACCAGGGTAACTTTAGTAACTTTAAACAGGACTTTAGTGGTTACTGATGCAGAGTGAGAGAGTCTATGCTGAAGCCTTAGGGCTGTAAAGGTGCTGGGAATAGTAATACTAGCTTGCGATAACGTTAGAAGACTTTAGAAGAGTTTACAGACCTGATCCTGGAGTCTGAGGCTTTAGCTGGAAGGACACGTCTGAGAGACAGCTGGAATTGAAGAAGACGCTGCCATGTGCTCTGAGGATCAGGCAATGGCGCAGTGGAGCTGACTTGGAAGTCAGTGTAGCTATGGTGGACCGGGGTGACCCTCTAACTTCTAGTTCCACCAGACAATGGGCGCAGACTGTAAGAAGATTGTCCCACTGGAGTAGGTAGCTGACGTGGGGGGATTCCTCCAGCTTGCAGGGGGTCTGGATAAGGAGACAGGGCCTCAGGCCTAGCAGGGTGGCCGAGGTGAAGAAACAGAGGAGCAGAGATGCTCACACTTCTGGTGCCAACACCAGACTCTCTCAGGTACAGGGCTTCCTGCCTGACCATGCAAGGATGGTAGGAGGAGCTGGCTTCCTCTGTCCTGCCATTGGTCGGTATGGTCAGGTGACAGAGGAGTCATAGACTTCATTCTGCATCAGCTTAAATGACAGGTGGAAGAACAAATAAACACTTTACAATATGTGGCGTAGGCCTAACATGTAATGACAATTATGTGACCACTAGGGGCAAACTTGAGACAATACTTACAATTGCATGGCACATTTACCTCAAGCACTGTGGTGAAACTGTGACAAACCCTCAGCTGTGAAGCAGCTGTTGCAGCATTCAGTGCGGGCCACTACAGGAGGCTCTGCCACTCAGCCTGTTATGTGGGAAGCTCTGCCACTCAGCCTGTTATGTGGGGGCTCTGCCACTCAGCCTGTTATGTGGGGGCTCTGCCACTCAGGGGGCTCTGCCACTCATTCTGTTATGTGGGGGCTCTGCCACTCAGCCTGTTATGTGGGAGGCTCTGCCAGTCAGCTTGTTATGTGGGAGGCTCTGCCACTCAGCCTGTTATGTGGGAGGCTCTGCCACTCAGCCTGTTATGTGGGGGGCTCTGCCACTCAACCTGTTATGTGGGGGGGGGGCTCTGCCACTCAGCCTGTTATGTGGGGGCTCTGCCACTCAGCCTGTTATGTGGGAGGCTCTGCCGCTCAGCCTGTTATGTGGGAGGCTCTGCCACTCAGCCTGTTATGTGGGGGCCCCGCCACTCAGCCTGTTATGTGGGGGCCCCGCCACTCAGCCTGTTATGTGGGGGCCCCGCCACTCAGCCTGTTATGTGGGGGCCCCGCCACTCAGCCTGTTATGTGGGGGCCCCGCCACTCAGCCTGTTATGTGGGGGCCCCGCCACTCAGCCTGTTATGTGGGGGCCCCGCCACTCAGCCTGTTATGTGGGGGCCCCGCCACTCAGCCTGTTATGTGGGGGCCCCGCCACTCAGCCTGTTATGTGGGGGCCCCGCCACTCAGCCTGTTATGTGGGGGGCTCTGCCACTCAGCCTTTTATGTGGGGGCCCCGCCACTCAGCCTGTTATGTGGGGGCCCCACCACTCAGCCTGTTATGTGGGGGCCCCGCCACTCAGCCTGTTATGTGGGGGCCCCGCCACTCAGCCTGTTATGTGGGGGCCCCGCCACTCAGCCTGTTATGTGGGGGGCTCTGCCACTCAGCCTTTTATGTGGGGGCCCCGCCACTCAGCCTGTTATGTGGGGGCCCTGCCACTCAGCCTGTTATGTGGGGGCTCTGCCACTCAGCCTGTTATGTGGAGGCTCTGCCACTCAGTCTGTTATGTGGGGGGCTCTGCCACTCAGCCTGTTATGTGGGGGCTCTGCCACTCAGCCTGTTATGTGGGGGCCCCGCCACTCAGCCTGTTATGTGGGGGCCCCGCCACTCAGCCTGTTATGTGGGGGCCCCGCCACTCAGTCTGTTATGTGGGGGCCCCGCCACTCAGCCTGTTATGTGGGGGCCCCACCACTCAGCCTGTTATGTGGGGGCCCCGCCACTCAGCCTGTTATGGGGGAGGCTCTGCCACTCAGCCTGTTATGGGGGAGCTCTGCCACTCAGCCTGTTATGTGGGGGCTCTGCCACTCAGCCTGTTATGTGGGGGCCCTGCCACTCAGCCTGTTATGGGGGGGCTCCGCCTCTCAGCCTGTTATGTGGGGGCTCTGCCACTCAGCCTGTTATGGGGGGGCCCTGCCACTCAGCCTGTTATGGGGGGGCCCTGCCACTCAGCCTGTTATGTGGGGGGCTCTGCCACTCAGCCTGTTATGTGGGGGCCTCGCCACTCAGCCTGTTATGTGGGGGCCCCGCCACTCAGCCTGTTATGTGGGGGCCCCACCACTCAGCCTGTTATGTGGGGGCCCTGCCACTCAGCCTGTTATGTGGGGGCCCTGCCACTCAGCTTGTTATGTGGGGGCTCTACCACTCAGCCTGTTATGTGGGGGCTCTGCCACTCAGCCTTTTATGTGGGGGCTCTGCCACTCAGCCTGTTATGTGGGGGGGCTCTGCCACTCAGCCTGGTATGTGGGGGCTCTGCCACTCAGCCTGTTATGTGGGGGGCTCTGGCACTCAGCCTGTTATGTGGGGGGGCTCTGCCACTCAGGCTGTTATGTGGGGGGGCTCTGCCACTCAGGTTGCTATGTGGGGGGCTCTGCCTTTTTTTAATGCCAGTCCACCCCTGCATATAAGCCATTTTGGTAGGCACAGTTAGCAAAGAAAACTCCCCAAAACTCACTTGCCCCATCTACGTGTATGACACTGAATCATTGTCAGTATTTACATTTGCTCTTGCATCCACTTAAAGCTTAAATGCCTCCTCACCAATTTTCTAGTGGTAGGGGCCATTTTAGAGCTTGTTGTCAAAAATAAGAAACAAATAGGCACTCACCTTCTCTGTGGGGCAGCAGGTCCCAGCTGGTCTGCCTGTCAGAAACCTCCGGGTGCCTTGCATGCTGTCCCGACCCTCATGTCAATCATACCTCCCAACTTTTGAAAACTGGAAAGAGGGATGCATGAAGAAATTTTTTGCACTTAAACCATGCCCCAGCCACGCCCTTAAAGGGAAACACCACCTAAGAATTACATATTATTATTACTATTAAAAATAATTACAGGCAAGCCCCCCATACACATACATTACAGCCAGTGAGCAGCATCATTCTATTAAAGCCTTACCCCTTACTACATTTTTCTTTTCTGCACCCAAGCAGAACCCGATTTAACTCCTTCCCTCTGGAGTCCCGCCGTGCGCTCGGCTGCACACTTGGGGCCGGACACATGGAGACGGCGCGGGACGATTGGACGTTGGTGTGATCCTTGACGGTCCAGAAGGGCGCCGGCCCTTTTAGGGCTGGCAGCCCCATGACTGGCCTGCGCTTCCTGTTGGAAGCTGACCAGCCATGGGATTGGGGGAAGAGATCAGGGGAAGTGACCTCAGGGGAGGGGGGGGGGAGTATATAGGGTCGGGTCCCCCCTTCCTCTTCCTCTTTGGCCCCTGATCTCTTCGCTGGAACGTGCAGTCAGTACTGACGCCCGTCCAGCCCCCTAGCATGGAACCCATCATGGAGATGCTGCGCCGGGAGGTGGAGCGGCGAGGCGAGGGCTGGGTGAGGAGTCTGTTGGCCCCGGCCCCCGCCCCGCCGCCCCCTCCTCCCGGGCGGTCCCGTCGGGTGAGGCGGGCAGTCGCCCGCCTCAGCCCCTCACCCCCTCGCCGCACCAGGCGGCGGGGGAGCCCCCCTTTAATCGTGGGCTCGCCTGCTGGCCCCTCCGGGCAGGTGAGCGCGGCCCCCTCCCGCTCCCGGCGGGCTGCGGGGGCCCGAGTTCCCCCCCCTCCTCCCGCCGCGGTGCCCCCCTCCCCCAGGGACCCGAGCATACCTGCGGCGGCGGCGCGGCCACGGTCCCGTAGTGGCCGCGCGCGCCGGGATCCTGGGCCCCCATCTGAAGCCCTGTCCTCGGCCGGGCTGCGGGGAGAGGCTCCGCCCCCTCCATTGCAGCGAGAGGGAGGCGGGGGGCGGAGCTCTGCCCCGGCCGGGACAGAGAAGCGAGCAGGCGGCCGGCGCGGTGCCGCCTGCTCTAGTGCTGGAGCCCCGGGCGTCTGTGCTGACGCCTCCGGGGCTCGGAGGAAAGGCAGGGGGGGGGGACACGGTGGGGGAGCCTCTGGCGTCCTTGCGGACGCTGGCGGGGCTCCCCCGCATGTATGTACAGGAGCCCCAGGCGTCTGGTGTGACGCCTATGGGGCTCCTAAATCAACACACGCCAGGGGCCAAAGATGGGGAGCCCCCAGTGTCCTCCCGGACGCTGGGCAGGCCCCCCTTACGGCAGGTCCGGGAGCCCTGGGCATCTCTTTTGATGCCACAGGGCCCCCGAATATTCCCGGGTGGGGACAAAACGGGGGGGGCCCCCTCAAGGGAAAGTACAGGGCCCCCCAGCGCCGGTTTCGACGCATGGGGGACCCCTCAAGCAGCACACCCCCTGGCCCCTGCGGGTATCCCGGTTCGGGATGCCCGGCGCACTTCTCCTCCACCACCCCCCACGCCCCCCCATTCCTGGCGTCCCGCGCGCGGCCACCCCATATCCTTTCAGGGCCGCTGGGAGGGCGGGGGGGGTCAGCAACCCCTCCCCCCGACCAGCTCCGGGCCTGGCCTTTCGAGCTGGCGTCCCCGCTCCCGGGCCTGGCTCGGCTGGCGTCCACTCCTTTTGGCGCACCCCGCGCCACGGACGATCCAGCGCTGCGTCCCAGCTCACGGGGGGGGGGTTGCATGGAACGGACAGGCTCCTCTCCTCTTCTTTTTTCTCAGCAGGCGATGTCCGATCAGGAAGGGATCCGGAGTGGAACGGCGGTCGGAGCATCAGGACAATGGGCCGGAGAAGCTCGCGCTGAGTCGGCCAGGCTTGCGGCGTCCAGCGCGGGTCAGACGAGATCTTCGCTCGGAGCTCCAGCGGCGGCACCGGGGTCGAGGAGCGCGCCAGGACATTCGGCAGGAGGCGGGATCCGGGGTCAGTCGGGCTCCGGATCTCTGGACGATGGTCGTGGGGAGGGCACCCCGAGCGGCGGGGCCATTCATCAAGGTGAGCCTTTACAGATCGGCGCATCCAACAATGTGTCGCACTCGGGGTTTGAGGGGCTCGCCGGGTGGGGTGGTTCCGGCGGGTTAGGGGGTTTTATAACAGGTATGCGGGAGTTATTGGATCGATGGGAGGCTACGGGTTTGGAGTCGGCGGTGGACCCGTGGGGGGTGTGGGACCCAGCTCCGGCGAGGGGGGGAGTGCCCCGGGAGACGGTTGGAGATGTCAGGCCGGCGGGGGTGCAGACAGGGGCAGTGCTGGCGGATCGGGGAGTAGGGGTGGATAAGGGACCTGGTCCAGAGGTTGAAAAAAGGGGGGCATCAGTTTCGGATCAGGCTAAGGGGCACTCGTACATCTGTTTCGAGGGCCCGTTGGGGGGCCACCTGAAGCCGGAGGTTAAGGAGCGGATTTGGAGGCGGGAGTACATAGATATTTTTACACTGCTCCCTCTTGAACGTTTTGGAGCTGATAGATGGGGGAGGGGAAGGGAGCACTTTAAAGAAGAGGATGAGGACAGAAGGGCCTTTAGGTTGATACCGAGGACGTTCGGGAACTGGCTACAGGCTTTTGCGATCTTGGCGAGTGTAGTGGGAGAAAGGAACCAGGAGAATTGCTCTCCGCTGTTCTGCTACCTAGATAACATATGGGAAGCACATCGGGTCTATGGGGGGATGGCATGGCTGAGGTATGACGAGCAATTCCGGCAGCGGATGTCGGTGTGTGCCGAGTTGGGCTGGGACCATAGGGACATTGGGCTGTGGTTGCGGGTTATGAACTCCCGGGGGGGGTTTATTCTGCTGCGGCCAGCTCGTCGCCCTTTCAGGGGGGCGCCACCTCGTCCACTCCAGGGGTGGCGGAAGCAACAAGGAAAGGAGTGTGCTGGGCGTTTAATGATTCCCAGTGTAAGTTCGGTGCTGGGTGTAAATTTCGGCACGAATGCTCAGCCTGCGGGGGTAGTCACTCCGTTGGGCGCTGTTTCAGAAAAGGACGGGGGGGGGGCTCAAGAGGTTCCCGGAAGGCCCTGCCAAGAGGGATAACGCCAGTGAAAGGAGAGGTGATGCTCCCGTGGCTAAATAACTATCCGGATCGGCGGGCCGCGCAATTGCTGGCAGAGGGTTTTAGGGAGGGTTTTAGGATCCCATGTCAGGCACCCCCCGGGAAAAGGGGGGAGGTAAAAAATGTAAAGTCAGCCAGGCTACACCCGGAGGTGGTGAGGCAGAAGCTGGAAAAAGAAGTAACTTTGGGGCGGATGGCGGGGCCGTTTATCGATCCACCAGTGGAGGGTTTGGTGGTGTCCCCATTGGGCGTAGTGCCGAAAAAGGAAAAGGGGAAGTTTCGCCTGATTCACCACTTATCCTTTCCAAAAGGGGGATCGGTCAACGATGGCATCGACCGGGAGTTGTCGTCAGTGGCGTACACGTCATTCGACTTTGCATTGGCAATGGTGCGGGAAGCGGGCCCGGGGGCGCTCATGGCCAAAACAGATATTGAAGCGGCGTTTAGGCTGTTGCCAGTTCACCCGGAGAGTGTGTATTTATTGGGGTGCTTCTTTGAGGGGGGGTATTACGTGGACCGCTGTCTGCCGATGGGATGTTCAATCTCATGTTCATACTTCGAGGCATTCAGCTCGTTCTTGGAATGGGTGGTGAAGGAGAAGGTCGGGGGGGCGTCCATAACGCATTACTTGGACGATTTTCTTTGTGTCGGGCCGGCAGAGTCAAGGGAGTGCGAGCTCGTCCTGGCAAGCATGTTGGAGGTGTTTCGGGGGTTTGGGGTGCCGGTGGCGCACGAGAAAACGGAGGGCCCGGCGTCATCCATCAAGTTTCTCGGGATCGAGATCGACACGGTGGAGGGGGTTTGCAGGTTGCCGGCGGACAAGGTGCGGGATTTGGAAACAGGGCTGGAGGGGATTCTCGGGCTTAGAAAGATTCGGCTGAAGCAGCTACAGTCAGTACTGGGCAAGCTGAATTTCGCCTGCAGGGTGTTGCCGATGGGGCGGGTGTTTATGCGCCGGTTGTCGTTGGCGACAGTTGGGATTAAGGAGCCGCATCACTTTATTCGTCTAACGGCGGAGCTAAAGGAGGATGTGAGGATGTGGGTTTCCTTCCTGAAATCGTTCAATGGCCTGGGGTACTGGTTGGATCCCATGAGATCGAACGATGAGGTGGAATTATTTACGGATGCGGCAGGTTCGGCAGGTTTTGGAGCTTATTTGAAGGGGAGGTGGTGTGCTGGATCGTGGCCAAGGAGGTGGGCGGAGTCGGAGCTGATCAGGAACCTGGCTTTTTTGGAGTTGTTCCCGTTGGTGGTGGCGATGGTCCTATGGGGGGAGTCTTTAAGGAACAAGGCGGTGTGTTTCCGCTCAGACAACACGGCGGTAGTGGCGGCGGTTAATTCTCAAATGTCATCATCCCCCCCGGTCGTCGTATTGTTGCGCCAGCTGGTACTGGCATGCCTGCGGTGTAACGTATGGTTCAGGGCGGTTCATGTGCCGGGGGTTGAGAACGGAGTGGCTGATGCTCTTTCTCGTTTGCAGTGGGATCGGTTTCGGAGCTTGGCGCCCAAGGCGAACGCGGTCGGCGAAGTGTGCCCGGAGTGGTTGAGGGAGATCGTTTGAGCCGGTGGTTCGAGCTAATTCAGAGGTCGGTTGCGCCTTCTACGTGGGGGGGCTACTCGAAGGTGTGGAGTCGCTGGTTCGAGCTGGAGAGGGAGTTTGGTGTTCCGCTCGTGGAAGGAGAGAGGCAGGACCTATTTGTCTGGTATGTGGGGGAACTATTAGCAGGGGGGGAGTCCCCGTCGGTAATAGACAAAAAACTGGCGGCCCTTGCTTTTTTGTGTAAGTTGGCGGGATGGAAAGATTTTACAAAAATGTTTTGGGTAAGGCAGGCTCTGAAGGGGTGGCGCAGGGAGCATAAGACAGTGGATACGAGGCGTCCGGTTTCCTGGGAGATTTTACAAGGGGTCATGGGTCGGCTTACTCAGGTGTGTTCGTCGGGATTTGAGGTACGGCTTTTTCAAGCCGCATTTTCGGTGGCGTTTTTTGGGGCATTACGGGTGGGGGAACTAGTTAGCCGGAACAAGCGGGAGCCAGGTGGCCTCCAGGTGGATGATGTGTTTTTTTCGGGGGAAGGGGTTTGGATTTGGATTCGCGTGTCGAAGACGGACCAGGAAGGTAGAGGGGTGAGTATATTTTTGGGTCAGCTGGGGCCGAATGTGTCATGTCCGGTTCTCGCGCTAAGGGGGTTTCTGGGCGTTAGGCCACTTACGGGGGGGCCATTGTTCATGCACGAGGATGGGACCTTTTTGTCGCGCTTCCAGTTTTTGGCCGTGTTTCGGAAATGCTTAGCGGCAATGGGGTTGTCTAGCAGGGAGTATGGCACTCACTCTTTTCGCATAGGAGCGGCGACGGAGGCGGCGAGATTGGGGTTGCCGGTGGACCTAGTTAAAAAGCTGGGGAGATGGGAGTCAAAAAGGTTTATGTCCTATATTCGTCCAGGGAGAATTGAGCGGGTATAACAGCATGGTGGGGGGGGGGGGAAGTGTCGGTACCGTTACTAATGTTATTTTCTTTTAGACTCGGCGTGCTCGGTGTTGGTGGTCGGCCACTCATTTGTTTTTTGGGCGGCGCAGAGAGCGGCGGTGAGAAGGAGCGGCGAACAGCTCGGCATTTCGGGGGATCGAGCGAAGCTGGTGTGGGCCGGCATCAGGGGGTTGAAGTGGCGGGACATGAGAGAGCATGTCTTGAAGTCGGCAACGAAGTGGGGTCCTCCAGGGGTGTTGGTGTGCCACGCGGGGGGGAACGATTTGGGCCAGGTGCCGATGAGGGAGCTGATCAAATCGATCACTAGGGACCTCTTGTTTCTTCTAGGGGAATTTCCCGGGGTAGTGTTGGTTTGGTCTGAGATAGTTCCTCGGTACGAGTGGAGGCATGCGCGGGATCCAGGAGCGATAGAACGGGTGCGTATCAAGGTGAATAGGGCAATTGCCCGGTTCGTTAGGTTGAACGGAGGGCTGAGTGCACGCCACGTGGAGGTGGAAGGAATCCGGGGTTTCTACAGGGCCGATGGGGTGCATCTAAACGGGTTGGGGTTAGATTTATTTAATCTCCTCCTTAAGGAGCGAATTGAATTGGCAGTGGAGAGGTGGCGGGCTGGGCGGCGCTAAGGCTTCAGCGCCGTCCAGCTTTGGCGGTCTCCTCTGCTCGGTTCAGGTCTGAGATGGCACAGAAAGTGGGGGTAGGTTACAAGGAAGCGGCTGTTTCGGCGGAAACGGGCCAGGAGGATAGGTGACTGAGTTTAAGGGGAGGGGAGGGACTAAGGGAAGGGGTTAAGGTGGATCTTGGCAGTTAGCCCCGTTGAGCTACCAGGCCTAGGAGGGATGCGGCCGGGCTCACGAATTGGCTTCTGTTTCAGATTCCGGGAGGTTGGTGAGCCTTCGGGCCGCCTCCCCTCCCCTTCTGTTGGTAGGTAGGGTGTTGGAATCTCAGACCTGGATCGGGGGGGATCGGGAGTGCATTGTTAATTGTTATTTGCTATGTTTTATGTTGAGGCTGTGGCCAATTAAAATTCCATCAATTCCGAAGAAGTGGTTGTTTGGCTCCTTTATTTTGGGAGTGTGGGTGGGTTTGTGTTAGCTGAAGACGTATGGAACGCTAGCACAGTCATGCCCAAATTAGGACGGTTGGGAGGTATGCATTTACACAACAACGGCAGATGAAAAGAAGTAGAAAAAAGATGAAAGGAAAATAAATGAGAGGACAACTGAGAGATCGAGGGAATGCAGAAAATTGTAAATAGTAAATAAGGGGGCAGTGGGAGCACACAAAAGAGTAAGAAGGGAAGTTTATGGATGCCCCTCCCCAGGTTCACCTAGAATTGTTACCTCAGCAGCGATCCCATGGCGCATGTGCATTAACCGGCAATCCATTCTTAATGAGGAAAGACCCAGGTGTCCGCCTTTGCTTCACTGTAGCTAATGCGGGCCCACACCAGCTATTCATAAATGGCATTAGCTGGGGAAAGCCGGTGATGTAGCCATGACCAACACATGCGCCGTGGGATTGGCCAATTGGTCAGTACACTGGGTGACTGGGGGGTTTCATAGAGTGGGGAATCCTGACCTGGAATTAGTGAATCTCCAGGCCCTGGGGCCTTTTACACTCCAGTCTGGACCAAAGGGTTTGAACTTGCTTTAATAGTTGCAAATGCAATAGCAGAGTTGGCACCAGCCATTCAGAAATACCTGGGGGGGGGGGGAGTACATGCAGGGCTGAAGGTAAAGCGCGCATGCAGCATGGCATTGGTGAGGGCACTGGATAATCCCTGGGGATACAGACAGTGAGCAATCCTAATTTGGGATGCCCCTTAAAGAGGTAGTATACCAGCCCTATAGTATTGTAGACACTAGGGAGTTGGTTGCTCCTCTTTAAAGCATACCTACAATCATTTGTCAGCCTATGGCATGGGCTTTCCCTTCCCCATTTCCCCAGCTGAACAGTAAGCAGATTCAAGATTGCCTCTGGTGGAGGACTGGAAGCGACAGTTCACAATGCAGCAGCCAGTGCTTTCTACTGAAGGAGGTGCTGGTCACTGCAGTGCATGCTGCCACTTCCTGTCCCTAGACAAATGGAGCCCACAGAGAAATTGGTTTCTCTTCACTTCGGGCTGGAAGGTGTAAATTAAAGTGGAACAAAACCTGGGCTTTTGACTTACTTGGGTTTTAGTCAGTGACCTTGGGGCATTCCGATTTGGGATGCCCCACTTTGTGAAACCCCTGGATTGAGGCCATTGAGATAGGCCTATTGTGGGAGCGTGCTGCAGCTGGCCGGCATGGGATGGCCAGCTAGGTAAGTCAACTCAGAGATCCGGAGGCTTTTACACATAAAGGAAAGTGAGGAATCCAGCAGCCCTAGAGTCTTAGTCTGCTTATGGTCCACTCTGAATATAAAATACAGAAGTCTGTGGAGTCAGGGCTGCTCCTAATTCAGTACAACTGCCCGCAAGGGGTTAATGGGAGCCCAGCTCCCACCCACTGCTGCTCTCATTATTAACCCCTTCAGCTACAGAAGACCAGAACAGTACAAAAACGATGAAAGGTCCCTGGCTTGTCAGTCAGGCCGGCCTTCTCTGAGAGTCTCGTCTCATGACACCCCTCCCCCAGCCCACTAACAACTTACAATTAGCAGTGTCTCTCCTTTGTTCTTCATCACTAACAGGCGTCCAGCACGAAAACCCGCTGTGACGATTGCACGGGTTGATCAGACCTCTTGATCGTTCATCCGATCAAACCGACCAATCGTACCCCACGTGTGTCACTGCAATTGTTCAATTGGCAACAAGCGTGGCTATAAACTGCTGCCACCAGAACACAAACAGTGCTCAACTCTATAAAATAATACAGGCCACACACAATACAATCAGATCGAACGTATCGATCGACACACAACCACTTCTAGCCGGGGGCGATCGAGTGTCCTAGGCAAGTAAGGTAGCCAGGCTCTTCAGAAATACCGTGAGCTTTTTAAATCAGATCAATTGAGAGCATCTGCTGTATTTTTAGAATTTATTTAAACAAACAGAAAACAACAAGAAACACGATGCAAGGTGATAAAAACAGAGTTAACTATAAAACATGGTAAATAAGATAAATAGCAAGTGATATAAAAAAATGGCAAAATACTTAGGTGTCTGTCTGGGCTTGTGGTCCGATCAAATAAAGTCCTTACACGCTTTCTGGTCTTATTCTGCTTGGATGTTAAAAGCGCGTGTGTGTCACTCTTGATGATCAGATCCAGTGTTCCCTGTCCCCATTCTACAGCTCACCTTATTCCCTCTAACCAGGAGTCAGTTCCTGGCCCCTCCTATGGGCAGAGCGATTGGAGACACCCACTGTCTGATTGGTGCATCTGGGATTCTCCATCTTTGGGTACCTGAAAGCTGATCCACATGATATCCCTCATCTGTTCTGGGATTCCACAGGGAGGGGGGATGAGAAGAACATTCCATGGAAGGCATGGGGGCAGGCAGGGGCGGACTGGGGCTAAAAATCGTCCCGGGACTTTTTTGGTCTCACTGGCCCTGATATCTTGGGATCTTGGCCCTTGGTATCTTTAATGTCTCATCATATACAGTACATATACAGATATAAATATATATATATATGAATTGTATTAAGACGTAACTATATTACTAAATTACTATACACAATGGTACCAATCATAGTAATAATAAAGAAATGACATCTATTTTGTATGATGAAACCATACGCTTCTGATCAGTCTTATGCTTTTTTCATACTTGCCGTTTGTGGAGAGATGGCAATCCACTTGCCGTAGGGACCCACACCTGCCAGTGATACAGTAAGATTCTTTGTACTTGTGATTTTCATGTCTAACACTTTGCACTGTTGTCTTCTGCTGGGCCTGCTTTCAGTTAGAGGCCCTGCTTGTATATATTGATGCACTGTAGGTATAGCACTTAGCACTTTATTAAATTTTTATAGTAGATAGATATTAGTTAGGAATCACTTTAGCACTTTATAACCATGTATATTTCTGGCTCGGTGGCTCCCTCATGTGGCTTGTTACGGTATAGCACCTTGATTCTTTGCTATTTTTAATTATGTTTTTATGAATTTATCAGCAATAAAAAAATATATTTGGTTTAATACTTTGTATCTGTGTGGAGTGCAAGTGTCAGTCCCCAGGGACCCATTTGGGAGTTGTTTGGAGGGCAGCCCATTAACTTTCACTTTCGATTGTGCCGCAAATGATGGGAAGGTGCTCCACATAGTAACCTATGGGTGCTTTCACAGCCTGCATCAAGTGTCTGAGGTGCACTGCACCACCCAGCCATTCAGACAGTGAAAATCCTGGTGATTATTCCTCTTTAAATCCTTAACCTTAACTTTAAAACCTCTTCTCTGCCGGTTACCTGAGCTGCTGCTGTCCTCTGCTGGGTCCTTTGGTCTTTGCTCTGCTCTTCTTTGCCATCCTTACCCCACCAGAACCACATTGACATCCCATCTCTGCCCAGCCCCACACTGCCCCCCATCTCTGCCCCACTCCACAGTGTACCCCATCTCTGCCCAGCTTCACCCGGCCCCCCCATCTCGGCCCAGCTCCACGCTGCCCCCCATCTTTGCCCCACTTCACAGTGTACCCCATCTCTGCCCAGCTCCACCCGGCCCCCCATCTCTGCCCAGCTCCACGCTGCCCCCCATCTCTGCCCACTCCACCCGGCCCCCCATCTCTGCCCAACTCCACCCGGCCCCCCCATCTCTGCCCAGCTCCACTCTGCCCCATCTCTGCCCAGCTCCACGTTGCCCCCATCTCTGCCCAGCTCCACGTTGCCCCCATCTCTGCCCAGCTCCACCCGGCCGCCCCATCTCTGCCCAGCTCCACCCGGCCCCCCCATCTCTGCCCAGCTCCACCCGGCCCCCCCATCTCTGCCCATCTCTGCCCAGCTTCACGTTGCCCCCATCTCTGCCCAGTTCCACGTTGCCCCCATCTCTGCCCAGCTCCACCCGGCCGCCCCATCTCTGCCCAGCTCCACCCGGCCGCCCCATCTCTGCCCAGCTCCACCCGGCCCCCCCATCTCTGCCCATCTCTGCCCAGCTCCACGTTGCCCCCATCTCTGCCCAGCTCCACGTTGCCCCCATCTCTGCCCAGCTCCACCCGGCCGCCCCATCTCTGCCCAGCTCCACCCGACCCCCCCATCTCTGCCCAGCTCCACCCGGCCCCCCCATCTTTGCCCAGCACCCCCGGCCCCCCCATCTCTGCCAAGCTCCACCCGGCCTCCCCATCTCTGCCCAGCTCCCCCCAGCCCCCCCATCTCTGCCAAGCTCCACCCGGCCCCCCCATCTCTGCCCAGCTCAATGCTGCATCCCATCTCTGCCCAGCTCCACCCACCCCCCCATCTCTGCCCAACTCCATGCACCAGGCATCTTACCCCTGAAATGCGAAGTTAGCTGGGGCACTGACCTCTGCTCCCGACCTCACACCAAGCTTGCTCTCTGAATTGAAGGAACGCACATTGGCCCCTGCCACCACCCGCCCTCCTGCATATCTGCCACTACCCCAGCCGCCCCCCCACCTCATATGTTCACCCGCCGCCATCCCTCACCTCAGATGCTCACTTGCCGCCCTCCCGCGCATCTGCAGCTACGAGCCTGCCGCGCTCCCACACATCGGCCTCCCTCCAGGCTCCCGCCTTTCAGCCTATCACCTGACTCCCTCCGGCACGCTGGCCGCTACCTCCGCCACCCTTCCACATGTCGGCCGCTACCTCCACCACCCTCCCGCACATGGGCCACTCACCCGCAGCCACCCTGTTTCTGCCACTCACCGACCCTAAAACACATAAGAGCTTGAGCCCGGCCAGTGTTGAGGAGGCCCCGGCCTACCGGGCATTCTCCCGGTGCGCCAGATGGCCAGTCCGCCCCTGGGGGCAGGATATGGACCTTGTCTCTGCTCTCCATGGCTGGTTGATCCTGATAACACTTTGTTTATGCTTTGCAGTTTTATGAGGTGAGAGAGTCATTAAAGGCAGCCCTGTGTGCATGCAGGGGGGGTTTTATGGCACGCAGAGGGGAAGTTATGCAGAGAGGTCAACCAAGGTCCATATATATATATATATATATATATATATATATATATATATATATATACTGTGGTAAGGTGCAAGGGGCCGTTATTGACGGCAGGTATGTAGCACCAATGTACCTGGCATTGGTACAGTAAAGCCGTGTAGTCTGATTTCCAGCATCAGCTGCTGGTGGCAGTTTGCTGCTGTTGCTTTAGAATAGCCGAAAGGTTAACCTGGTACGGCTTTACTGGGATGGAGTAGAGCAGGGTGGGACTCCATCCCACTACCCAGGTCCGGGTTTTGCGGGCTGTTTAAATAGCCTGGGGAATCAGCTGTGGCCTGTCCTTTGTCTAGAGCTCACATGGGAGTGAGACTCTGTGAGCCTGGCTGAAATCTCCTGTGGAAGCTGTTTCATGCGGACCTGAGACATATTTGACTGTGAACAGAACCTTTGCTCAAGGACTAAAAGCTGTTTGCTTGACTGAATCATTTATGCTGCGGTTTCCTGAAAAGGTGATGTAACCTGTATGGACATATGCTTTTGTGGATTTTTGTGTGAAATAAACACAGACTTTACTTTGAACTGTTTGTCTCCGCCTCTATACTGCTGACACCCGGTCCCCTACCAGAGCTAATCTCCACAATACACACATATATATTACACCAACCTACACACATAGAGAAATTAACTACACCTAGGATGGTCTGTCACACCCGCCTGTTGCCTTTTAAATTCCTCTCTAAAGTGTGGAGGACAGAGACTGCTCCTGATTGGCCAGGGCGGCTGCCTGCCACTGGCTTCTTCTTTCCTGCGTGTGACACATTGCAAGCAGTGTTTTTGATAGGCAGAACGAAGCGCTACTTGTAGTCTCCCAAATTCAAGTTAGTGTGAGGGGTGGTCTCCATCACCATGGCACCGTGTGCAGCCACAGGTTGGCCCTGCACTCTGGCTCATTCAGGGGCATCCCGGGCAGGGGCGGCTCCAGGTTTATGTGGGCCCTTGGGCGGCATGATCTCATTGGGCCCCTTTGTGGTGAGGAGCTGCGTCATATCACCGAGGGACATCCCAAATCTGGATGCCCCCTAAGGATCATACTTTGAAGGGCACCAAACCCCTTTAAACCTGACCTCGGAGTCTAAATGAATATAGATTCTCCTGATTTTGGATACCCCTTGTGTGTGATCCCATCCCCTTCTTTGTTCATTACTTTCCTCGAACTGGCAAATGCACTGTGGATCGCCAGTCTGAGTTAACGGCCAAACCAGGGGGGTTCTTTCACAAACAGGGGCATCCCAAATTGAGATGCCCTTCTAAAGCGGACCAAAACTCGGGGGTGGAATTGCTTGCATAGTAGGTATGCCAGCGATCCCAGGGGGTTTCACACATTAGGGTATCACTGATTGGGATTCTCCAGGGATAGGAAATCAGTTGGGGTGGGCAACTTAAAAGCAGAACAAAACCCAGCACTTTCTCCCCTGGAATCTAAAGCAAGATGCCCCGTTGTGTGGAATCCCGCCATTCAAGGAGACGTGGGCACCAGATGTGGTGGTGCCCTCTCAGTCCACAAGAGCTGGTTATGGACCAAACATTTCTACGATGCTGAAGTTGGTTTCTTAGCCGGCAGTTTCTTATTTGCACTGAAACTGTTTTTGCTAATTTCCCACCTTCTTATAAAGGGAAGTGTCCATTAATGAGGCCAGTAATTCTATGAAGCGCTCTGAATATCACATAAAAACTGGCACACATCCTGAATTAGTTGGCACAAAAATGGACATCCAAACAAGAAAATTGGTTATAGGGGTTAAATGTCTTTGGGCCACTGATGTCACAGTGCCAACTGACAGAGGGGAACCCCCTGCATGGCATACAGTTGACTTCAGTCTGGCCCAAAGTTGTTTTGCCCATAAAACTGGCAACACAGTAGGCACAATGGCTCTTTTCAATAGAGCAAATAAGTAACAGCCATTTTCAAGGGGTTTAATGGCTTTGTGCCACTGTTGGCACAGTGCCACCTGACAGAGGGGGGCCCCCTGCATGGCATACAGTTGAGATCAGCCTGACCCAAAGTTGTTCTGGCTATAAAACTGGCATCAAAGTGGGCACAATGGCTCTTTTCAATGGAGTGAATAAGTAACAGCTATTTTCAAGGGGTTAAAAGGCTTTGGGCCACTGATGGCACAGTGCCAACTGACAGAGGGGGACCCCCTGCATGTGCTGCAAAACAACTTTGGGCCAGGCTAAACTCAACTGTATGCCGTGCAGAGGGTCACCCTGGGTCAGTTGGTGCTGTGACATCAGTAGCCCAAAGCGATTTAACCCCTATAATCACATGTCGTATTGGCCATTTTGATGCCTATTTTTGTGCCAGCTAATTCAGGATTTGTGCCAGTTTTTATGTGATATTGTTCAGCGCACTCCATAGAATAACTGGCCTCATTAATCGTCATTTCCCTTTATAAGAAGGTGGTTTCAGTGCGAATAAGAAACCAACTTCAGCATCGTAACAATTCTGGAGCGGTGGACCGGCTGGGGGCTGCTGCGTGGGAGAGATTTTTTTCTTTGAGTGGGCCAAACCCACTGTCGGTGTCCCTGGAATCTATAAGACTCCAGAGGTGCCTGATTTCCTCCCGCCGGAGCATCACGAATGGGGATGCCTCTCTGTCTGAAACCCACCGAGTCCTGAGAAAAACCTACCTTCTCCCCTTTCCAATGGCGTATGTGCATGCTGCCACTTTAAACAATGTGCTGAGGAGGTTTGTGTGTGTGTGTGTGTGTGTGTGTGTGTGTGTGTGTGTGTGTGTGTGGGGTAGTTTGCACTGGGGCTCATAGGAATGTAGTTACGCTAATAGACGTCTATGCTACAATGCTAGCACATAGCAGGTATAATGCAGCATACAGCACCTGTGTTGTACTTGTTTTGACATATACGTACTGTGGTAAAAGCAAAGCAAATATTTTTATACAATGCATATATTATCACACAATAGGGTTGATTCAGAGCATCTGTGTAAAGCTTTATTTTGGTAAGAAACTGGCCACTTGTGAATTTCTGAATGCTTAGGTGATTTCCAGCCATATCCGGAGACAGTTTGCTCGTATGAATGGCTGCGGCGAGTGATATTTCGCTCCTGACGAGCCTTTACATTTTTCCCTAGGAAAGTGCCTTATTTTACCTTTATCTGACGTATCTTGGCGCAGATTCCTTCATTGTTGCTGCAGGTGCCCCAGCTTCTTAGCATGCAGGCATATACTTCTCCTCTTAGTTGTTTTGACCATTCGTGTCCCCCCTTGTTTGTTTCCCCAAGTAGACTTTGTTTAACCCTCTTGTCCCCATGTGTGCCCTCCTTGCCCCTCCTCTGTCATGTGTGTGCTTTGCCATGTTTTTGGGGCATCCCATCCTGTATGTCATCTCCCAGTGTACCTCACCTATTCCTCCTTGTTTCTCCTCCTTTGTGCTTAATCAGGGTCAGATTAAGTGTGGTGGATACCCCTGGGCACAAAATCTGGTGGAAGCCCCAGATTTAGTATTTTATTTTCCTTTAAAATGAAAGTCCAGCCAAGTAACTGATTGGTGGTTGTCTGGCACCCGCCTACTTACTGGAATGTCAGATCGAGTCCATTATGCCACCCTTGTGTGGGTGCGTGCTGCTCAGGAACTCCTGCTTTGCCATTCTGGGCGGGGGGTAGTGTAGTGGCCCAGCTGGTCCAACAGTTCCCTGCATTGAGCTGTGCTTGGCGGCTTATGTGCAGTGAGCGGTTGGCATTTGATAGCTCTGCAGCCACCCATCCTTGTAGCGTTCCTGTGGTGGCTTTTCCAGGCATGTGGGCCCCCACAATCGTCATTAGCTTTGTTGCTGGTCCCACGGCTGAAAAGCCTCCTGTACCAGACCATAACCCAAAGGTTGGGGGAGGCCCCCTTTGCAGGGCAAGCAGTGGAGGCCCCGGTGCATGTGCCCCCTGATATTCAAGTGTTAAAGGCTATTTTTTGGTATGTCTTGATTGGTTTACATGCATTCCTGAGTGTGGTGTGTCAAAGAGTATCCACACCTTTCTGTCAGTGTTTTTGCCCTTGTCCCAAATGCACTTTCGACTACTATACTGCTGTGGCCTGCACCCTGGTCCAGCTTGAACCCGCTGTTTCTGCTCTAAAGTAGGCTCTGAAAGTGTATGGCTTTTTGCTTCCCAGAGCCTCCCCAATACTTCCCGGGACCACCATGGCCATGGGCCCTTATTTCTCCTACCCTCTGCTGAGTGTGGGCCCTGTCAACTTTAAATGTAAAGAAATGCAGGTCAACATTTCATTTCTCACATGTCTCCAGGTATGAGTTACAATTGGACTCGCTGTTGATTACTTAATAGGCTGATGATGGGCTCGGGGTTTGGGACTCGCCCTCCATACTGGCACCATCCATTCCTCATATTTTTTAGGGTCTACATGAAAACATCAGAGATAATTTAGCGCAGGCTTACTGTTTTATTGTAGATTAGTGTTTAGCTTTATCAACCTGAGTCCTGTGGCTGTGGTCTTAGCGCCTGGCCTTCCTCTGGCCCCCGCTGTTATGTAGCTACCATAGTGGCTCATACCTTTGGCTCATACCTGTGGTGGGTTCTGTTCTTCCTGTGGGTCATGCCCAACACCTGTGCCTCCTCCTCTTCAGGTTGGGCTGCTGGTTGCTCATCTGAAGAGGAGGATGAGGACATTGGCAATCTTCTGGCCGGGCGCCTTATCTGCCCACCCCGTCTGTTTGCATGCACTGGTCGGACTCTTTTCCTCTGGATGGCTTGATCCTATGCCAGAACTCTGACACTAGACGAAAGGCACATTATTTAAAGTGGAAAATTGTACTGAACATAAAAAGGAGTGATTCCACCCCCATCGCCCCCTACTTACCTTTTAGATGCTGCTTTAGGGCCCGATTGCTGCAAAGTCCCATGCCGATAAGCGAGGTCTCGCAGGATTTCAGGCTGCCCTATTGCATCTCATTCATGGGTACTGCACAATCGTGAGATCAGGAAATTTGCCCAGAAACCTAGGGACCTAGAAGATATATCCCTTGGCGAGGTTAGTAAAATACTTCCCAAAAAGTTAAACCCAGAGGGCGGGGGGGGGAGCACTCACAGCAGTCACATTATCCGTTCTGGTGCATGACACAAATAACACAAGTGGGTCCCCTTTAAATAAACCCCCCCCCCCAACATCTCCACCACGTGCATCCAGACAGATGCATGCATTCACGCTTACTGCTCATCTGCCTGCCTCATTCATTCTATTGCATGTTTATAGGCATAACTGAATAGCAGGTTACAATATGTATCCTTAAGGCATCACGGCCGTAACATGGCTGTAACATGGCAAAATGGCTGGGCATATCTCGACAATCATATTGCCCAGAAGTGTACGCATATTCATTAAAACACCTGTCCTAACTTGCAGACCATTACTGGCAGATCCATCACTCTAGGGCTTAGCTACACTCCACAACTACAACTTTGTCCCAGATCCTTAGGCATACATACTGTACATGTGTGACCCAAACAGGGCTAGCAAACAACCCAGTTGAATGATAGATCAAGCTCGGCAGGGCATATGAGTGAAGGCTTTTTAACCTTGCCACATGGCATGGTGCACACTAATGACAGACCCCTCATTTCCAGGCAGTGCTTTACTAGGACAGGGTATGCTCATCTTACTAGGCCAGACATGTGCATAAGATCAAGTGATAAACAAGCGTGCACAAGGCATGGCATGTGTACTTACCAGCATAATGCATTCCTGCTTTTCTTTGGTGATCAGTGAGGGTGCCATCTTCTCCAGTTCTCCTCTGCTGCCTTGACAAGCAGCATGAGGCGACATGCCCCAGGGAATCCTGGAAGTGGTCTGCTGCCAGACCTACATATACCCATGTTTTTTTTGCCTATGTACAAATGCATGTTCTTGCCTTTTAAATAAACTCAAAATTAATTAGTAATTTTACACTCTCTGGTCTATAATTGAAGTCCACATCTGTTGCTTGATGGCAGTGCTTACTAGGGTGAGTAAACTCACAATACCCCACAGGACACACCACCACACCCCCAGGAGTCCAAACCTCATGCATGGCAAGAGTGAGCAGAGCTTAAGGGCAAATCAGCACAGTCCGAGGGCAAGTCACCACAGCCTGCAGTCCCCCGATGTAAGACAGACCACCTGCTCTGAGCATGTCACCCACAGCAGTGTGTCAGGCCAGCAGCAGGAGAGGTACCACCATGCTCCCCACCACACTCTACTCAACAGGCATCATGACGAAGTCCAATCCTGAGACCCACCACCAGGGGTGCACACTCATAAGGCAGCCCACACTTCAGTCCTTCTAGCTCTGAAAGTGGAGCCAGTGTGCAGATGTCCCCATGCAACCCCTAGTTTCCACTGAGATGCTGGCCCCTCTCATATGGGCACACTGGGGCACACTCAGTGCCAGATTTAATTTGGTCCAATGCCTTGCCCTGGTGGATAAGGTGTCAGAACAACTTTGATGCGCTTTATGGGCGCAGGACCCGTAGCATCTCTAAAGCCTTAAAGGAGTGCCTATGGGGGAAAATCACCCAGCAGGTAAATAGTGCAGACCCACTAACTCTTCATGTTGTAATCAAGTATTTTTGGTTGTTAGAACAACCTGGAGTGGGTTACCCCGCACTCTGGAATTCAAGCATGCTGAGGAGTGGGATTATGGGCTCATGAACACAGACACAGTACAGGGAGTGTCTGGGACCATTGACTCAGACAGACGTTGAGTGGTAAGTGTTTTGAAATAAATGTTGTTTGCATACTGTTGTGGGGCTGCACAGACCTCATTTGCCTTAAACATGGGCGGTATCAAGCACACCCAAACAGAAAGGGATTTGCCACTGCACACATGTTGGGAAAGCAAGGGGCAAGACGGTTAGACAACCCATCACAAATGGACTTGCATTGTTTAGGTGAAAAATGTTGTAGGGGCACGCCTTGGTTACCTTCACAAGGCGTATCCCCTGTTTAATGCTTAATGAGTGCACCAAGGTAAGGCAGAATTCTAAATATATTCATCCCTTCCATTGCAGAAGCCAGCCAACAGCCCACCATGCCGCAACCTCAGGCCAGCAATGTTCCGGCAGCCAGCCCACAAACGAGTGACAGGACGGAACCCTTGGAAGAGGTAAATGTTGTTGCGGCTAATGTCATTTGCAATAGGAACATTTAATAGAGGGCCCACTGGAGACAAAAGACAGCAAGTGCAACGTGAGCATGATCCATTTTAAGGGGACAACAGTCAGACTATTGGGCTGATGGCAAGGGACATGTGGGATGTGCCGGAACAGCCAGGATCAGTGAAGTGTGGGATTTGATGTGTTTTAACCCTAATTGACTTATTTGTGATTTTCAACACACACCAATCCTGAAAGCCACCTAAGATCTGGAGGAGGACTGTAAGTTGTACAGTACTATACAAGCTCCGATAATCTTCACCACCTAATTGGGATAGTACTGAAGGGTCAGAGATTAAATTATGGAAGGACGAACTCCACAACAGCTTGATATATGCAAAAAAGTGAGTAACATTTAATTAAACAGTGAACATTACACACCAAAAGGTATTGTACAGCAAATACAATATAAATAATACACAAGGTGGAAAATGAATTTGCAATTTCTGTGTCCACCAAATGCTGCTATTTGCAATATCTGTTAAACAGGTATATAAGAACATTGTGCAAAATGTATATAGACAACAAGAAATAGATACCAGTAAATGAGTATTGAGGCACAAGGGCACACTTCCAAGATGACGCCAAGCATGGCAGCCTTGGAAGGACTCTTCCCAGAGAGCTGTTAGGTTTCCCCTGTTTCGCACAGTTGTACCCCTTTTATTTTTGAGTTTTTCTTGTTTCTATGTTCTCCCTGGTTTCTAATCTGCTGATCAGAGTGAGCTGAGAGAGTGTGGTCCTGGAGAATGAGGGTGATACGAGGAGCTTGTAATGGCGACCTGAGTACATGTGGCAGTATGCGGCTGGCATCGGCTGACTCCACAGCTCATGCAGGATCTCAGTGAGGGCTGAGAAAATGGATAAGCGGAGAGAGTAACTGAAGAGGACGGGGAGATCGCGACTCTCTCATCCCTGGAGAGAGCTTATCAGCGGGTCGTGCCCTTTGCGAGGAGAAGAGGAGGAAGGAAGAAAATGGCTCCCTCTTCCCTGGATGATGCTGCTGCGCCTGGAGGGCTCGGCGGGTAGCTTTGCTAGGCAGTGGCGGAGGACGGAAAGGTAGCGTCTCCCTCCTCCCTGGGGGAGCTGTCGCGTCTGGATGGAGCTGATCGGTGGGTCGAAGGGCTGTTTGAGAGGAGCTGCAAAGGTCTGGAAATCGCGGCTCCCTTGTCGCGCCTGAGGGAGCTGAACGGCGTTTCGTGCCGGTTGTGGGGAGCGGCGGGTCGGAGAAGTCACGGCTCCCTCATCCCTGGAGGTGCTGTCGCATCTAGAGGGAGTTTGTGTGGTGAGGAGCGCTGGTGGTCTAAATAGCGGAGGAGTGTGAGGCGGCAGGGAAGTGTGCCTGATTGTTGCTGCCATATCCTGGGAATAAGCAGTGGCGGCAAAGGAGTGTGCGGAGAGCCGCAGTAATCGTGGTGCTGGGGTCCGGCAGCAGACCAGATAGGATGTGTGTGGCAGTCTGCCAGTGAAGCGGTGGTAGCATCCTGAAGCGTTCGTGGTCTGGAGGTGGCTTATTCAACCAGCCGGGGGAACAGACGAGTTTGTAGACAATCTGATGGAATGAAGAGTCTCAGTAAGCTGCATAAGGACTTATTTAGGTTAGAGATGTCCCTAAAGTCATTTGTTATAGCATATGTAGTCAAATATGGAAAGTCATGTTCATAGTTAAGTTCTCAAAGGTGTCTCAGTAACATGGATTGTGTCTCAGTAACAAGGATTTCTTGTGATTAAGTCTCTTGGTATTTAAAGGCATATGTCAGAAGGCTTATGCACTGGTTGTATTGCTAGTAGCCAGCTGTCCTCAACTGGCTGGTACTTTGTCTTCACTTCCATCTGGAACAGCCTTGATCTCTAGTTACAATGCACCTTAAATACACCAGGGAAACGCTCTTGAATATCAAAGAACTCAAGTTGCCATTTTTTGCTGCGCTATGGGATTTGGTCATGGATCACATTGCTGTGTCAGCTCATAGGCGTTTCTAGAAATAGCGCAGAAGGGGTAAAGGAGCGGGGGAGTTGGTAAGGCTAAAAGGAGAGGTCTGCATTCGGCTCTTCCATCTGTGCATCTAGCTAACCTGTGCTCACCCCCCAACAAAATGGAGGAACTACATCTGCTGTGCAATAATCATCCGGAGTTCTCCAACTCAGCGGTTCTTTGTTTCACTTTGACCTGGCTCAGTGCTGACATTCCTGACGTGGCCCTTGAGCTCCCTAATTTTAATATCATCAGAGAAGACAGGAACTGTGACTCTGCGCAGAGACACAAAAATCCTTACTCTAAGCTGCTCTCCATGGTTAGAATTATTAGCAGTCAATTGCAGACCCTTCTGCTCTCCAAAGGAATTTTCCTAATTTATCCTGATTGGTGTCTATATTCCTCCACAAGCATCTGTAAAATCTGTTTTAGATGGCTTCATTTGCTACACAATGATACAAGGAGTATAAAAACCTACAGCTAAAGCTGCACTTGGTCATTCTGATCACTTCCATATCCGCCTCTATACAAGCAGCAATTGAAAAACAGCAGGCCCTCCTTTATTACTACGAAGAGATGGACGGAGGAAGCAAAATCCAACCTACAAGCATGCTCCGAATCCACTAATTGGGAAGTCTTCGAGGACTCAGATATCAGTGACTGGACCCACAAGGTAACGTCTTACATCAAGTTCTGCAAAGACATGCTGATTCCCACTAGGACTAATTATTATTCCAGTCCCAAATCAGTCATGTCATTCCTCAAGGAGGCTACTGGTTCTCTATGGAATCCACTACAGTTTGCATACAAAGCAAACAGATCAGCAGAGGATGCTGATCTGGCGATCAAGTTCATATTAGATCACATTGATCAACCCAGGTCATATGCCAAAATGCTATTTGTGGACTTCTCATCTGCATTCAATACCACTGGGAAGCTGCTCTCTTTAGGCATCTCATTAAGTTTATCTGGCTGGATTATTAACTTTCTGACTGGTAGATCCCAGAGGGTCAAACTGGCTCCCTTTGTTTCCACGTCCAGGATCATAAACTTGGGTGCACCACAGGGATGTGTTCTGTCTCCCTATCTCTTCTCACTTCACACCAATGACTTCACCTCCTCAGATCCTTCGGTTAAGTACGTAGAGGATACCACCTTAATAGGCCTCATCAGTGACAACGATGAGTCTGCCTATTGGACCCAAGTTAAAACCCTTGAATCCTGGTGCAAAACAAACAACCTTCTCCTGAATACCCAGAAAACGGTCAAACTCATAATTGACTTCAGGCAATCCCACCAAACGCATCCCATTTTGATTGGTGAGGAGGAAGTCAAAATTGTAGCCAGTGCAAATTTTTTTGGCACCCAGATCACACAGGACTTGAAGATTATAGACAATTCTTGAGACAATTGAAAAGATACGCTATGTCTAAAAGGATCTTAAAAACCTTCTACAATGCTGCCATAGGTTTGATCTTGACCACTTCATTTACAGTCTGGTGTGGTGGGGCTACAGCCAAAGATAGCCAAGCATAGGCTGAAGACGATAACCAGGACTGGAGCAGATAATTGGATCCCCCTTATCTCTGAATGAGCAATTCATGAGCAGAATCTCCTCAAAGGCTAGGAAAATAACTAAAGACTCAACACACCCAGGGCATCCCTTCTTCAGGCTCTTACGCTCTGGGTGCAGATTCATCACTCATTCGACTAAAACCTTCAGACACAAAAATAGTTTACTTCCCATTGACCATTATGGCTCTAAACAAATCCAGTGTGAGAGGTTCTTAACTCAAGCCTGCAATGCAATGTTCTGTTAGTCTATAAAGATTAACCTGCACTGAACCGTAATACCTGTTATTGTATGTATTTGTTTATAGCTCTCTTGGTGTATATGCTTGCCAAAAAAGCATTTCTTGTATGTATCCTGTACTTACTTGGCGGATTAAATAAAGTGTTCAAGTATATCACAAATAGCACCATCTGGTGGTCATTTCAGAAATTGCAAGTTCATTTTCCATTTTGTGTATCATTTAAATGATGCTGATGGTCTAGTTTAAGGTAAGAGCTTCTTTGAACCATGATGATATTGCTTGCCAAATGGATGGCTGCAGCTGTACGTGGTTGCATGAATGCTATCCCGTTGGACATGATTCTGAGAGCTTATTGAGTGTATGATTTTTGAGATTTTATGATAAAATACAAATGCATGATATTAAAAACTTAGGTATAGGGGATGGCACTCTAAATGTTAAAGGAAGAGAATATAGGGCATAGCAGGCCAATGCACTCATGCAGCTTTTAGGGGCAGGAAACTTCTGAGTGCTTCAGCTCAACTCTTCCCACGTGTAGGGGTTCCCCCTTGTTTCATGCTCGCTACCCAGCGAGGGACTGAAGTTTGGGCTGGGGGAACCGGCTTTTATACTTGGAGGCCTGACCTCCGTGGAATCTCCCTGATGCCACTGATGACATCACAGAAGGGGAGGGACTTAGAGGGGATTTTTCCATGGCAACCCATCTAGGCTCCCCTCCCCTTTTCTGACATAATAAGTTACATCACTAAGTCTCCACAAGTGCCCTGCCTCTATATTTAAAAGACGCTACCTGGCGGCTCATCATGGACTGCCCCAGCCAGGAGCTAGGATGAATGGAGGGGAAACTGTATTCCCATCCTTGCTAAATGCTGCGGAGTGTCCTTAGATGCCCCGGCGGCCTACATTTACAGGAGCCTGTGCAGGGGCCAGAATGGAAATGGTAACTATAAGTTACTTGTTACGTGTGTGTGTTTCATTTTGAACCCCTTTACCAGTTCATACTCCAATACCCGCACAGCCCGGCAACCCACGGCATATAGGGCCGTGTTTCTCAATATGCGGTACGTGTACCCCGGGGGTTTGCCTGGCACGCTGAAGGGGTGCGAGAATGGGGCTGCTATTTAATTTCACCCAGACCGGAACCAGGACTCAGGAAAATGGAAGGGATAGTAACAAGGTCCGACTGGAAGCCCTTGTTAGCCAATCAGTACTGTGACTCCCTCTCCGAGCCAATCAGTGCTGTGATTCCCTCCCCCAGCCAATCAGTACAGGAAGTAGCAGGTGGGGGCGGGGCCTACCTATGAGACAGAACCACCAGCATGAGAGGATGAGTAGAGGCTGATGACAGCAGGATTAGAGCAATAGCCTACAGACAGGAGAGCAGCAGCCTATTGCTGCCATTTATATTACAGTGGAGAACACTTTTCTTATTCCACAGGTAAACACGCTCAAGTCAAGTTAAGGCTGCACAAACTTCATAAAATCAGACCTGAATCTTGGCCATCAAACTGACAGCTTGTGGTACATATACAGACACTGACAGAACAGTACTAGTCCCGGCTATGTAACTGTCATCCAGTGATGCATGCACACACCACAGGACTGTGGCGTCTGTTCTGCATGTATAGTTTCCACAGGCTGTCAGTCTGATAGCCTGGATTATTATATGTCTGTATGTGTAGTTTCTATGGAATTTTGACCATCTTAGGTTTTGACTGTTTCCATGGGACATCCCAATAACAGATGCTGCGCAATGTGAAACTCCCAAAAAACTCACTTTTTATCAGTCCCATCCCTGGTCTCTCTCCAGGTGACACATGCGCTCTCACAACCAGCCTATCTGACGGGCTGTTTGCTGGAGTGTACCTCAGATGTGAGATGTCGGGATGTGGGCCGTGCATGCACCGTGGGATTGCTGGTGATGTCAATATATACCTCATCCAAAGAGGGTTTCACCCAGTGGAGCATCCCTATTAGGGATGCCTAGGGGGGTAGAAGGGCTTAAAATTAAAACTTATCAGGAAAGACTTAAATAACTAAATCTGTACAGTCTGGAGGAAAGAAGGGAGAGGGGGGACATGATTGAGACCTTTATATATGTGAAAGGATTTAATAAGGTTCAGGAGGGAATTGTTTTAGGAAGAAACGTAATGATAGAACAAGGGGGCACAACCTGAAGCTAGTCGGAGGGAAGATCAGGAGCAATGTTAGAAAATATTATTTTACAGAAAGAGTAGTAGATGCTTGGAACAAACTTCCAGCAGAGTTGAAAAATCGTCAGTCATGAATTTAAACATGCCTGGGATAAGTATACATCTATCCTAAGATAAAGAGCACATACAGTATACACATAAGGGCAGACTAGATGGACCATATGGTCTCCTTCTGCCGTCAACCTTCTATGTTTCTAAAATATAATTGAGCAAATAGCTAAAAAATTAAATTTACAAGGATAAGGTAAGGGCATTCAGGAAAACACTTGGTGTGTCTGGAAACTTTTCATCATTTACACATTTAGGTTAAAGGATTTTGTGAAGAGAATAATGTCCCTCTGGTTGAAAGTGTAAAAGGAATCATTACAGAACATTTAATGTGTAATCTGATTTTGCTATTTTGCTGTCAAAGTGCCAAACAACCCCCCAAAAAAGGCCAGGACAGCAGACCGGCCTGGACAGACCACACAAACTCCTTTATTAAATACTGCAACACACATAAACAGACAATTGAAAGGAAAGGGCGAGAGGGCCCTCTACTGGTGAATAACAATTAATAATATATGTCAGTATGGTCCAATTTATTTTTTAATAGTCGCTTTGAAAAACATTTTTTGTTGTTTCACCATTTTTGGGCCATCTAAATTGGACCATACTGACATTATAATAATATTTAATCACCAGCAGAGGGCCCTCTCACCCTTTCCTTTTGTTGCAGAATTTAATAAAGGCAAATTATATGTGTATAGAGTTTGTCTGTCCAGGCCAGTCTGCTGTCCTGGTCTTTTATGGAGGTAAATTTGAGCATTTCTTTCCAAGTGTGAAGGAACCCCACTTAATTTTTCTTAAATTTCTCCTCCCTGTTTTTATTCCAGACTTTAATGGTCCCTTCTAATTCCATCTTCCCCTTAATAATAAGAAGATGTGCCCCTTGTCAGGAGACAAATGCACACGTCCCTTAGCTATGCGGAAGAGATGTTTGGCAGGGATGTGTGAAAGCTCAGATCAAACCCCCTGGGGTGTTTGATTCCTGCCTTTTGGTCACAAGCTAGGCTGCAGCCAGCATGCCTCCTGCTGTTGTATAACACCCCCAGCTGGGAAGTTGCCAGTGAGGCTACGTCTCAGGAAATCCCCTGCTGGGATTGTGTCAGAACTCCATGTAACAGGGCAGACGCACGGCACCGATAGTTTATGGGCCGTATCGCGGACGCCATGTGTCCTAATGCCAAACCGGATACAGAACCAGAACCGGCTCCCAAAGCCGCACCGGAGCATAGTAAAAAACAGGCCTAGAAACAAGACAGAGACCGGTAAACGGAGAACTAAGGTTCTGGACTGAATTAAAACCCGGTCCCTGGACTTAACGCGTTCAGGTGCGCCTGGCCGATAGGTTGGTACCCCTCGCAAGGCAGTGTGACCCCCCTGCTCCAAGTTATAGCTCCAAAAAGGGTTGTAGGGCAAAATCCCCCTCTAAAAAATGGGAGGTAACATCCCCTCCCACAATGGGGAGGGGAGATGGATAGCCTGGCAGCATAAATTGGATGGTCAAAAACCAGGCTGGGGTCACTCATCGGAAGGGGGTTGTGCGGCCGGCATATCCAGGGGTGTCCATCACCATCACCATAACCAGAAGCTCTTGACACACACCCTTGTAAGAGCTCCTCACCACGCTGCATGCTCGAGGTAAACTTTTCTTGTTATTGTCTCTGTGTATTGCATAGCTGTTGTAACCCATCTCAGAATCGCATAGTTATTTAATCTGTAATATTCCATACTTCTTTATAGTTAAATGCTTGTAAACTCTGCCTAGCGTGCTTATAGCCATTAAAACGTATATTTAATTGAGCTGTCTTCTTGCCTTAAACCCGGAATTTGTGTGTCCAAAGGCGGTTTGCCTGGTTACCCTAATAATAAGAGGGTCGGACAAGGTTTTGGGGAACCCGGTGGGCGTGTGCGGCGGTCTCTGGTTAGTAGTGGGACCACGTGACGCCCTGGTTTCCTGACAATTTGGTGGCAGCGGTTTGGGATAAGGCAAATAGTGTAAGTGAGTGTGGGCCCCATACTTTCATACACTAAAGATTACTAGCAGCGGCTTTTCTGTTGCTGGGATCTTAAGATCAGCTCAACGCTAGGCATATTCTGAGAGTGGTTACAGTAGTTGTGTGATTACAGTGTGCGTACAGCAGTTGCAGGCATGGCAAGTGGCACCAGGGCCAGAAGCAGGGATGTGGCTGCCGATGATATACTGGGTGCAGAGGGGCCCAGCCAGGGCTCTCCCAGAAGCCGGTCACCAGCCCTCAGCATCCCGCAGGACCGAGCCCCACCTGCCGGTCCTCCCAGCCAAGCAGGCTCAGTCACTCTCCTGAATGCCGCTGTGGCAAGTCTTCAGACGGGAGACCACGCCACCTACGCGCTCCTCATGCAGGAACACCGGGCGAAAGCTGAGCGGGAGCAGATGCAGGCTGAACGCGAGGAACGCCGTCAACGGGAGCAGATCGAGGCGGCCGAGCGCCGAGAGCAAGCTGAACGCGAACACCAGCTCCAAGTTTTGCAGCTACAGCTTCAGCACCCTCCACCCAGCACATCTGGCGGGCCCCCTGAGAACCAGGCCCCAAAGTTGCGTGCAGAGGATTTCCCCATCCTGGACAAAGGCACAGATCTGGACACATTTCTGCTTTTGAAACCGTTTGTCATCAATACCATGTGCCGGAGGATCAGTGGGTCAGGTACCTAACCCCCCGCCTTAGGGGTAAAGCCCTGGAAATCTTTGGGTACCTGCCCAGCGAAACCACCCTGAGCTACGAGGGGGTCAAGCAAGCCCTGATCCGACAATATAACCTTACCCCGGAATTTTATCGCAAGAAGCTGCGGGGTCTGCGACGGGGCCCCAGCGACAGCTGGGCTGATCACATGAGAGCGCTACAGAGAGCAATTGAGCAGTGGACCACCGGCTTGGGAGTCACCTCCATCCAGCAGCTGAAGGAGCTGATTGCCATAGAGCAGTTCCTCTGGAATTGCTCTGACGAGCTGCAGCAGTTTCTGCGTGACCGGAAGCCAGAGGGGGCCTCAGCAACGGCCGCCCTTGCAGATGAGTACAGTCACAACAGAGCCCAGGAGCCCCGGAAACCTGCCAGCTGGAAAGTGGGTAAGCCGCCACTGGCGTCTGTTGTACGTGCCCATCAGCCCAGGACCCCTGCCCCCACCCCCTTTTCCAGGCAAGGGGGACCCCCACTGTGCCACCACTGCAACCAACCAGGACACTTCAGGACCGACTGCCCCCAGCCCCAGCGGGGTGCGGCCCAGCGCCCCTCCACTGTGTTATGTGTTGGTGAGGGGGCAGGGCGATATTGGGACAACATACAGCCCGTCACTGTAGGCCAGGCTGTGGCCATGGGACTTAGGGACACCGGTGCTGAGATGACCCTGGTGCGACCGGAGTTGGTGTCCCCACAGGATTTGGTGCCCGGGAAGACCCTTATGGTCGCCGGCATTGGAGGAACTGAACCAGCATTGCCTGTTGCCAAGGTTTATTTGGACTGGGGTGCTGGACAGGGTGTGCGGGAGGTGGGGGTGTCGCCGAATATCCCTGCCTGTGTTTTGCTAGGGACAGACTTGTGGCGGCTAGTATCTCACTATGTGGCCACTGAACCCCCAAGGTCTGGTCCCCTAGACAGTAATGTAATGCATGAGACAATGTGTGCGGTCGAGAGTAATGGTTATAACCTGCCTGCTACAGGGAATGTGGGGGTGGGCGAAGTGGGGTGTCCTTCTTACCTCGGGGAAGAGGTTGCAGTCTCTTGTCCCCAGAGATCAACCCGACCGCAAGGGGCCAGGGACAAGCAAGGGGGGTGGTAGGACCTGCAAATGAGGAAGGGGCTGTCCCAGGAGATGTGGGGCCCCTAGCTGAGTCCACAGTGCAGGATGACTTCACTCCCGGGGTATTAAGGGCCCAGGCCGGCCAGTCTGGTCTGGCGACTTGGTTGAAAGCCAAAGGGGAACTAGCGCTACCAGCGGCCGCCGTGGCTGTGGCCGCTGTCACCCGCAGTGGGGGCGCTAGGGGCCCAGGGGCACCTCAGGGGCCTGACGGTGTGCTCCCTTCCAACCAAGTGGCTGCCAGGGCAGATGGAGGTCAGGTGACCGATTCGGAGGAGCGGTCTGAGGACATGGCCGTCTCTTCAGTACTGGCCACGTCCAGCCAGGGGTTTCAGGCGGCTTTGGAAGCCGATGACAGCCTGAATGCTCTCAAGGAACAGGCGGCTCAGCCTCCCTCGGGCTCAGACAAAGAATGAGTTGTCTGGGACCAAGGACGGCTGTACCGCATGACGGTCTCGCAGGGTTCACCAGAGGAGTGGCCTAGGGACCGACAGATGGTGGTCCCCTACCCCTTCCGGGCGGAGTTGTTGCGGGTTGCGCACGAGATTCCGATGGCGGGACACTTGGGGGTCACCAAGACCCGAGCCAGACTAGCCCAGCACTTCTCCTGGCCAAAAATGGGGGCCGATGTGGCCGCCTACTGCCGTTCGTGTGAGGTCTGTCAGAAGGTGGGGAAGGCCGGGCCTCGCCCCAAAGCACCGCTGGTACCTCTGCCAATTATAGAGGAGCCTTTCAGGAGGGTAGCTGTGGATTTGATCGGACCCCTGTCCATCCCCAGCAGCTCCGGGAAACGCTTCATACTAACGGTAGTAGATTACGCCACACGGTACCCAGAGGCAGTGGCCTTATCATCCATTCGGGCCGACAAGGTGGCCACTGCCTTACTGGAAATATTTTCTCGGGTAGGCTTCCCCCAGGAAATGCTCACCGATCGGGGAACCCAGTTCATGTCACAGCTGATGGAGTCTCTCTGTAAGCAGATCCAGGTGCAACATCTGGTGACCAGCCCGTACCACCCACAGACAAATGGTCTCTGTGAACGGTTCAACGGCACCCTGAAGCAGATGCTTAAGATGTTGGTTGATGCCCGCGGGCGCGACTGGGAGAGGTATCTCCCTCACCTACTGTTTGCCTACAGGGAGGTCCCACAGGCCTCAACCGGGTTCTCCCCCTTCGAGCTCCTGTACGGACGACGTGTGCGGGGACCCCTGGCCCTGGTGAAGGAGGCTTGGGAGGGGGATCTGGCCCCCCCCAGGTGTCAGTCATCGAGTATGTGATGCGCTTCCTGGACAAGATGCAGGCCTTGGCGCAGCTGGTGCACGACAACATGGTACAGGCCCAGGCCGAGCAGAAGAGGTGGTACGACCAGAACACCTGTGATCGGACCTACCAGGTGGGCCAAAAGGTGTGGGTGCTGGTCCCGGTACCCCAGGATAAGCTTCAGGCGGCCTGGGAGGGTCCCTATCTCGTGCACCAGCAGCTCAATGCCGTAACGTACCTAGTCACCCTAGACCCTGCCCGAGGACGGCGGAAGGCCTTCCACGTGAACATGATGAAGGCACATCATGAGCGGGAAGCGTGTGTTCTCCCGATCTGCAATCTGCCAGAGGAGGGGGAAGCTGAAACCCTTCTGGATATGCTGGCCCAGGTCAAGGAGGGGGGGACCCTTGAGGATGCCCCGATTGGTCCCCAACTGACAACCGACCAACGGGCCCAGCTCTGGGCCACCCTGCACCCCTTCCGAGACTTGTTCGACAGCAAGCCCGGACGGACTGAGCTAGCCGTCCACCATGTGGACACCGGGACTCACCCTCCGATCCGACGGGCGTCCTACCGTGTCTCCCTGGAGGTCCAGCAGCAGATGCGTCAAGAGATTGACGAGATGCTGCAGCTAGGGGTCATCCAAGCATCCAGCAGTGCTTGGGCCGCCCCGGTGGTCCTTGTCCCCAAAAAGGACCGGACCCTCCGGTTCTGCGTGGACTACCGGGGGCTCAATGCTGTCACGGCTGCCGATGCGTACCCCATGCCGCGCATCGATGACCTCCTGGACCAGCTGGCCGGGGCAAGGTACCTGACCATCATGGACCTGAGCCGGGGATACTGGCAGATTCCGCTGTCCCCCGAGGCTAGGGAGCGGTCGGCCTTCATTACCCCATTCGAACTATACGAATCCACTGTCATGCCGTTTGGCATGAGAAATGCCCCTGCCACTTTCCAGCGGATGGTCAACACCTTGCTCCAGGGACTAGAGGGGTACGCAGCTGCGTACCTGGATGACATTGCCGTCTTCAGTCCCACATGGGAGGAACACCTAGATCACCTGTCGCAGGTGCTCGGGCGGGTCCGGCAAGCAGGTTTAACCATCAAGCCAGGAAAGTGCCAGTTGGGCATGGGCGAGGTCCAGTACCTAGGGCATAGGGTAGGAGGGGGGACCCTGAAGCCCGAACCGGGGAAGGTTGAGGCAATCGCCTCCTGGCCAACCCCTAGGACCAAAACCCAGGTGCAGTCCTTTTTGGGCACCGCTGGATACTATAGGAGGTTCGTTCCCCACTATAGTACCCTGGCCAAGCCTTTGACGGACCTCACCAGGAAAAAGCTGCCCTCCGCGGTAAATTGGACCCGTGACTGCGAGACAGCCTTCCAGGCACTGAAAGATGCCCTCTGCAGCTCTCCCATACTCCAAGCGGCCGACTTTGCGCGGCCGTTTATAGTGCAAACGGATGCCAGTGATTTTGGCCTCGGCGCCGTGCTGAGCCAGGTCGACCCGACGGGTCAGGAGCACCCCATCTTGTACTTGAGCCGCAAGCTCCTACCCAGAGAAGTGGCCTATTCAGTCATGGAGAAGGAGTGTCTCGCCATTGTATGGTCACTGCAGCGGCTGCAGCCATATTTGTATGGTCGCCACTTCATTGTGGAGACCGATCATAACCCCCTCCGCTGGCTACACATGGTTTCTGGAACCAATGGGAGAGTGTTGCGGTGGAGCCTGGCTCTCCAACAGTACCAATTTGACATCCGCCACAGAAAGGGCCGAGACCATGGAAATGCAGATGGCCTATCCCGGCAGGGGGAGGTAGCCAGTGGGTGCATGGGTCAGCACCGACAGGTTCTTTCCCCTAGCACCCTCTAAAGAAGGGAGATGTGAAGGAACCCCACTTAATTTTTCTTAAATTTCTCCTCCCTGTTTTTATTCCAGACTTTAATGGTCCCTTCTAATTCCATCTTCCCCTTAATAATAAGAAGCTGTGCCCCTTGTCAGGAGACAAATGCACACGTCCCTTAGCTATGCGGAAGAGATGTTTGGCAGGGATGTGTGAAAGCTCAGATCAAACCCCCTGGGGTGTTTGATTCCTGCCTTTTGGTCACAAGCTAGGCTGCAGCCAGCATGCCTCCTGCTGTTGTATAACACCCCCAGCTGGGAAGTTGCCAGTGAGGCTACGTCTCAGGAAATCCCCTGCTGGGATTGTGTCAGAACTCCATGTAACAGGGCAGACGCACGGCACCGATAGTTTATGGGCCGTATCGCGGACGCCATGTGTCCTAATGCCAAACCGGTTACAGAACCAGAACCGGCTCCCAAAGCCGCACCGGAGCATAGTAAAAAACAGGCCTAGAAACAAGACAGAGACCGGTAAACAGGGAACTAAGGTTCTGGACTGAATTAAGACCCGGTCCCTGGACTTAACGCGTTCAGGTGCGCCTGGCCGATAGGTTGGTACCCCTCGCAAGGTAGTGTGACCCCCCTGCTCCAAGTTATAGCTCCAAAAAGGGTTGTAGGGCAAAATCCCCCTCTAAAAAATGGGAGGTAACATCCCCTCCCACAATGGGAAGGGGAGATGGATAGCCTGGCAGCATAAATTGGATGGTCAAAAACCAGGCTGGGGTCACTCATCGGAAGGGGGTTGTGCGGCCGGCATATCCAGGGGTGTCCATCACCATCACCATAACCAGAAGCTCTTGACACACACCCTTGTAAGAGCTCCTCACCACGCTGCATGCTCGAGGTAAACTTTGCTTGTTATTGTCTCTGTGTATTGCATAGCTGTTGTAACCCATCTCAGAATCGCATAGTTATTTAATCTGTAATATTCCATACTTCTTTATAGTTAAATGCTTGTAAACTCTGCCTAGCGTGCTTATAGCCATTAAAACGTATATTTAATTGAGCTGTCTTCTTGCCTTAAACCCGGAATTTGTGTGTCCAAAGGCGGTTTGCCTGGTTACCCTAATAATAAGAGGGTCGGACAAGGTTTTGGGGAACCCGGTGGGCGTGTGCGGCGGTCTCTGGTTAGTAGTGGGACCACGTGACGCCCTGGTTTCCTGACACCAAGATTTCAAGACCAAGAAGACCGAACAAAGCTGACAAAGCAGACATTACTTTGAACTCTCTTCAGAAGTACTCAAAACTGTTGTGAAATTCAACAAAATGTTGCTGTATTTGGGCATATGTAGAAGAGTGAATACCCTCAGTTAAGGAGATTAGCCCTCAAGGAATTGCTTCATTTTGCCTCCACTTACTTGAGTGAAAGTAGCTTTTCTCATTTAACAAATATAAAAACCAAACTGAAAAACTGCCTGTGCCCTGAAAGTGACCTAATTGTAGGGGTCACTACAGTTAAACCACAAGTTTATATTTTTTTGTTCCGTAGGCAGGCACAGACCTGCCCCTAAAAGGAAGATTTCATTATAAATGCAAATTTCTCCTCCCATCCACCCCCCCCCCCCCCCCACTACCGTTAAGAGTACAAAAAAATTTCCTATGTACTGGATTGGCTTCTGAATACTGAAGTATGGCATTCACACTACAGCAACTCAGGGATCAGTGAGTAACTACAGCTGCGGGTTGAGTACTGCATAGCTTGCGTGCAAGAAGGCTAACCCCTTATCTCTTTTGGCTTCAAGGAACATGTGCATGGACTCTGAAGCTTGTGTGGAACTGGGTGAGTATTGAAGCTTTTATATACTGTCAAGATCTGGGGCCAACGGCAATGACTCGGAAGACAGTTCTTATTCAAATAATAAGTAATTTATTGAAAATAAATTCCAACAGGCAAAATCTCTTAACTTCAGAGTTTGATGCAGCATACAATGCAGTACAGCAAGCGGTTACCTCACCAATTCTAGCAATGTCCTTGATATAACAGGTCCTCAGGGCATACAAGTTCAGGCTGTTAATCCACAGGTTCCAAGAACGGATAACACATAAAGTCCTTCGGCTGCAATTCACCACTGTCAGTCTTGGGAGCAGCAAGGCACGGGCTCTTCATCCCAGCCCCTTCATCTCCACTCTGAAAGCCTCATAAATTCCTTTTATATGGCTTCCTTCAATTAGTCTCATCACCTGTAAGTAGGGGAAAAACCCGTAGAGGACCCAGGATGTGGACTGGATCTCTGATATCTAGGCATGGATCGTTCCTGCCTGAAAAACTTATGGGAAAAATAGACCCCATCCACCACTTTTCCATACACTTTACAACAATACACTTATTTGTGGTAGCGAGATATAGGGGAATTTTGTTTATGTCATGAAAGCACCACTTTGAACCTGTCATATGTACAGTAGTTTAGGCATACCAATGGTTTTGGTTATTTTTGGTACTCCAGTTGCAAGAGTTTATATTATTAGACAAATCGGAATTTTAAGTTTCGCACCTTTCTAACTTCTTATTTTGTGTATTCATTCCTCCAAGTTATCAAGATGCCATCATGAAATGAGGACCTTTATTTTTTACTTTCCAAGGAAAGGGATATTTTGCAGATGCAGATGAGGTTGGTAAAATCAATCAGTAACATTTGCCTTGGTGTTCTTTTATATGCCCTGTGTATATGTAATCATCACATGAGCAGGTCAGATATTATCCTTTTGGAAACAATAATGTTTTCTATTGCTTGACTGCAAGAAGGTATATTCGAAACTATGTGGCTGTGACTTTTTGTTTGGCTATATTGCCAGTCCTTTGGCAACAACCATTGTTGGAAAATTTCAGCCAAGTTACAAAGAGTACAAACGATCAGCCCCAACACAACACGACCACAAAGTCACATTGTATTGTAATGAATTGTAACTGAATAGTTGACCAATGTTTGTTGAAATATTGGACTCAGTTGTATGGGACTCACAGAAATGAAATAAATATAAGAAATGCTTTTTATATCTGTACTTAGATTAGTTTAACAGTCAAATAGTATTCATTTTCCTTTAAAACTGCTTCAAGGCCTAAGATCTACGTGTCTTGTTAAGATTTAGATGTGATTCACTTATTGGGGGTACTTGGCTGGAACTTCTTGTCAATAAGGGGTACTTGGCCTAAAAAAGTTGAGAACCACCGCTATAGGGCATTATGGCTTGTAATGTTCAGGGTTAGGGGGCCAACTGGACGTCACTTGAGCCCTGGAATTACAGCCCCTATGCTTGGTTAGCTGGGTTGGTAATGCTTAGGGAAAAAAACAAAATGCTGCCGGGAAATATTTTTACATTTTAACCCGCCCCCAAAATGTTTAAAAAATTAAAAAAAATGTATGGGGTCCCCCCTCTATAAGCGTTACCAACTCTGCAAACTAAGCATAGGGGCCACTAATTCCAGGACTCAAGGGCCTCCCAGCCGGCCCCTGGCCCGTTGCCCAACACCGGTCCATGCTATAGGCCACCAGGCTCATGTGCACCACCATGCCCATTGGGGGTGTGGTTAATGGAGTATGAACTGGTATAGCACAGTGTAGAAAAGCAAACACATGATTGAAAAAAAAACCTTTATTAACTTACCCCCCCTCCAGGCTCCCCCCACCATCTCCTTTAAATGTATGCCTCCGGGACATCTATGGATGCTCGGGTGGCATTCAGCAATTAGGGAGAACACAGTTACCCTCCTTTCATCCTAGCTCCTGGAGCCTCAGTGTCGTAACTTATGATGCCACAAAAGGGGAGGGACCTAGCAGGGGTGGCATAGGAAAATCTCCTCTAGCCCCCTCCTATTCTGTGATGTCAGCAATGACATCAGGGAGATTCCATGGATGCCACACCGCCAAGTATAAAAGCCTGCTCCCCCGGCCCTCACTTCAGTCCTCCCCTGGGTAGTGAGGCTGAAAAAGGGGAAAACTATGTTCGCTCTTCATCCAAATGGACTTTAGACTTTATTCCACCAAGTACCGGATGCATACAAGGAATGTTTTTTGGCACCAGATACACCAGAAGAGCTATTAACAATTACATAGAAATAACATAAGAAGTAACAAATAATTTTAGGTTTAATGCAAAAAGTTAATTTAGTTTTAGTACAGTTTAACACTGTTCCAACCAATCTGGACGAAAAAAATGACACATTACCCAAAACCCCATTTGGGGTACTGGTTGTGTGAAAGAGCTCGGTGCCCATTTGTGTGCACCCCTGGAAGAGCCCCTAGCCCATACCAAATGGCATAAGGGCTTGTAACTTGCAGAGACAGGGGCCTCCAACAGCACGGCCTCTGAGCCCTGGGTTACAAGCCCTCATGCTTGGTGCCCAGACTGGTAGTCTTTGGGGGGGACCGACCCCATGGAAGAAAAAATAAGATCCCTCTGTCACTTTCCCGGCTTTGATGAATACCATGAATTCAATAAAACAAGGGAAAATAATTAGATACTAGTTGTAAAAAATGAAATGAAGATTCTTGTTAAAGCAACACTAGTTGTCCTTGTTGTTATGTTTGTTGTGTATGTTATTGTGCTTATACACAGTTGTAGCAATGACCTGTTTCACAGTTGTTGCTTTTTCAATACACCATTATGTATGCTATCTATCAAGAACATAAATATTACAGGTAATGAGAGGTAGGAGTGTAAGCATGAATTAAGAACTTTCACGGTAGTTAACTACTATGCAGATAATGTGGTAGTGTTCTGTTGCCCTCTAGTGCTAATTAACCACTATGATAGTCAAGATTTTTAAAAATAAGTGGAAAAGTTTTATGTCAATTATAATTTATAGGTTACTAGTCTATATAGCTGGGGTACTTGCCCCAGTGATGTGTTGTGTAGTAATATTCAGCAAATAGTGCTGTGTAAGATTAATAGTATAAATCATATAAATCAGCAAATAGTGATAATATGCTGTAGTCGACCAGCATATGCTGGGGTACTTACCCCTATGAGGCCTGTCGTAGGTCTCCTAAACCCTTTTTACAGAGCAAGGAGGGATGTATAGTTGTGTCCAGGCGTTGTGCAAACTCATCAAATGTGTGGGACGATGTGATGTTGCACTGGTGGTCAATTGTAGCCAGCAGACTGCAGACAATAGGTTAAATAAACATGACGTCTCAGGATTAAAGTGCAGAGGTCCCTGGCAAACCTACCTATTAAAACATTAGCCCACCTGTTGCCCAGGTCCAGCCAGAGGAACACTAGCCAGCAGACTACTCACAATACATTTCATAAATATAAAGTCTTAGGATGAAGTGCAAAGGGCCCTGGCAGGGCTGTCCCACTAATTTGCAGCAGTGACATCAATGGTACCAGCAGAATTTATTATTGTATTCCAGGAAATCTGCAGGCAGTGTGCTGAGGTGTCCTTGATAGCCAGTAGTTTTTTATCTTTATAAATGTCAGGTAACAAACATTTTCTGTGGACAGGCTAATGTGTTTGTCAATGAGAAACCCTTATCTGCATTGAATACCCTTTCAGATAGCAGCACTGCAGGCTAGTACTTCCAGTGTAGATTTGGCAAGTTCTGGCTATTAGTGAAGCCCTTCACACAGTAATCGAGGGGGCTACTGGATCATGAGGCTGTTGGGGTCCAAGCTGCAGTTTACATACTCTGGACAATAATGTAAAATATCTCTCTGAGTTTTAGTGCTACCTCCTCAGCCTGCCGGGTGTTAGGATTGTAAAAATGTTAGCCAAGTCAATTTTAAACTTGCTTATGTAGGAGGTACCCATCCTGTTGCGGTCCTTGCCTCAGCGCTGACCACAGAATTTTACAGACAACCACTGACCTATCATCCTGCTGGGTGATGTCTTTCTAGATGAGCTAGCAATAGCTCTGGGCTTCAACAGCCTACCTGTGCTAGGAGAACATGCCTAATTGCAAAATGTTGACCAAAACTGTTGTTGGATAAGCACAGCCCAATGTAATTAATCAAATAAGAGGGTGCCAGAAATTCTGGCGCTTGTAAGACTCAATCAGATAAAAAACAGGGAAGGGACACTCTGGTATGTCCCATACATGCACCAAGAATTATCCGCACTCACCCTAAATAAATAGTGTAGAGCAATCAAATGTAAAAATTATCACTGGTTTTATTGGATTCAACAATAGGCCAAAAAAGACCAAAAAGACATTACACGGTTAAAAAACATATTCACAATACAATACAAGGAAGGTGGGGGGAACTCTAGGCAAGGCAAAAAGAGGGCTCTATTATTAATAGTAAATAGTCACATTTTGCATATGCGTTATTATGTATCAAAAGAAAAATATAAAATTGTATAGTATTAACACCTGGCCAGTAAGTGTGGATTAAACCAAATATTAAACCAGAATATCGTGTCTTAGCACATAACCTATCAAGTGCCAAGAATGGCTAAAGAAACCTGTGTGCAAACTGTGTCTAAGAAAAGACACAGACAAAGTGCTGAGTGTAGAACAGGATGTGCCCAAAGGGTGCTGTGCATCTATCTGTTATTTAGATTTTCTCCTTTTTAATATCCTCCGAGCCCTCACCCTGCCTCACCCTATACAACATCTATTAAGACCAAAGGAGAGATGTCTGAGGGATGGCATTTCCGACTGTTGAAGAAACTTTGCAACAGACTTACTGTAGCTTAGTATGTGGTCTGCATCCATATTGCTGGGTTAATGCAGTTTACATTTATGACAGTAGATGGCACTGTTACATATATCTAGGTGTAGTCTCTCATTCTCTACTGCATGTTGTGTTTCCTGTACATTGAGGTGATCTCTATGACTTCTTTTTCCTGTCTATGTTATCCACCATGTAAGGTGACCTTCACTTACTGCATTTATGTTCCAGTAAAGCCAGGTCCTGTTACATCACAAATGTCTATCTAAATTTGATTCTGCTGCCCCCAGCACTTACACTCTGAAACAGGTTATGGGCCCAGTGACCAAATGAAGCCCTAGAGACTGGATAAAGCTCAGTGACCAGATGCAGCCCAGGCAAAGCAAAACCCCGAACAGGAGACAGCACGACCGATGCAGAGATTGGCATAAAGAAGCTCCCACAGGGACATCTCGAGTATACAATAAAGCTGTTCTTATATATAAAGGATCAGCTCAAAGCTTAAACTCTCAATGGCCAAGCTGAACAACGACAGTTATGAACTATGGAAATTTAAAGTAGAAGTGCTATTATCCAGGAGAAGAAGAACAGACAGGCAGGGGCAACTATAAGCTTACTATACCATATTTAAATATGTATTGAGAATACAGTGAAAGGCATGTCGGATGTACTGAAAAGACCAGAGATCCAGTTTATACAGCAAGTTGTTTCTGCTGAGGAAACTTTACAAAATGAGGCTTATCAGAGAGCAGGACAAAAATGTCATACTCAGATCAGTTGGTGAGAATATAACAGACAGTCATGCCGCAGCCATGTTGTTGTGCAGCTTACTCAATACATACACTGCACTGACAATACACTGAAGACAAGACCTGAGACAGATTTGACACTAGCATTGGTAAAGACCAGGCTCATAGATGAGTATCAGCAAAGAAAGGAGCTTGTGCATGAATCCACAGACCACCAGAACAGCTCTTTAAGCTACAGGCACAAGGTTACACAGGAAGGAAATCAGGGTGTGCTTTAGATCCGACAGGAACACATAAAGAAAGACTGTGCTATATGGAAAGCAGAGAGACACCATCCCCCTTATACTAAAGCGAAAGTCAGAGACAAAATCTCTGATCCATGTTAAGGGAACTGGAATGCCCCATTTAAAGTGGACCAACACCCAGGATTTTGACTATCCTGGGTTTTGGTCCACTTCGGTGGGGCACCCCGATCGGGGGTGCCCCGCTGTGTGAAACCCCCCAGAAAGCCCCGAAAACTCACCTCACCTCGCTCCCACGTGACCGCTGCAGCCAATCCCCGCCGCCGGACAAGCGAGAGGCGTCGCCAGACAAGCAGAGCGCGTCCGCCTCCCGCGCGTCCCTCTTACAGGGAGTGCACCTGCGCCGGCCATTCACAAACGGCCAGCGTGGGAGCGCACCCTGCTAGAGGGACACGCTGGAGGCGGCGACGGCGGATGCGCATTCGCTGCTGGAAAGTGGAAAAGGTAGGATTGTGGGCTTCCTGGGGGGTTTCACCCCGCGGGACATTCCGATTTCGCGGGGAGGGATCTGATCGGCCCGGGAATCTATAAGATTTATTATATTAGTAATATTAAAATTTATACTTTAAATTTAAAGTATTTATACAAAAATATTTATTCACATATTTTTTGGTATTCGGGTTGGGGGGGGGTCTTGGTTTCTAAAAGTGTGGAGTTCACGGTCACGGGTGATTTTTGTTTAGTTATGTAATGTATTGCCCTGTTTTTTTAGTGGTGAAGAACAGCATGGATGCATCCATGCTGGGACGCCCTGGAGGAGGTGTGGGAGTTTTACACCAAGAGATATCCGCCAACATGTCAGCGTGAAGGGATGCCAGGCTAATATAAAGTTGTATAGTGGTCGGAGGAAGAATTTGGAGATCAAGCAATGAAAAGAATCTACACACACAGCGATGAATATAGCTGAATCTAGAAGCTAGAGCTATATATATACTGCTGAACCACAGGATGTGTTAATTTTGAGGATTGCTGAACCACTTGATGTGCTTGTTGTGATGTACTCCAACAATAGCTATTTGCCTGTCTGCCTCCCCCTCTTCTTATTTTACTCCCCTGGTTGGCCCCCTGACCCCCGCGGACCCCCCACCCCCCCACCCCCCCGTTGCCATTCCCCCTCCCCTGTTTTTCCTTTTCTTTGCCTCATTTTTACCTGTTTTTTGCTTGCCTTTTCTTGTTTTTTCTTTTCCCTTCTCTTCCCCTTCTTCTTCTTCCCTTCTCCTGTTCCTTATTCCCTGTTGCCCTACTCCTTTTTTCATAGGAATATTAGATTTTTATAGAAAAATTAGATTGTTATGCAGAGTTGCTTTTATGGGTAGCTAAATGCTTAGTAATTTGCAGCAATGGAAATGGCCATATCCTGGATGGTTCATCTATGACATGCCGATCATAGGACATGTATATTAGAGTAAGAATTATAATTGGAGAAACTAGGGTTAAGTATTTAAGCAAAGGGTTGTTTGAAGTATTAGCAAGGCGGGGGTTAATCCGTTGCTGCTCGGCTGCTCGAGTTCCGGGCCCCTGACTGGCTCTCCACAGGTGCCATTTTCAACCTATCAGGATGAGGTGGGTGGAGCCAGCATCAGCGTGCGGCGTGCACTCCTTTGTGAGGCGCGGGCGCGCATGCGCTGTTTGTGGGGGTGGGCGCACTTCCGGCCGGAGTGCGCCATCCCGTACACAGAGGGGGCCGGGTGCGGGAGCGGTCGGGCGGGTATGTATTTAAGGGTGGCTTGGACATCCTGCCCCCAGCCTTATTGAGCAGAAAATACTGGCCGTGAACGCCTTGGTTTCAGCCGGGGGGGGCCCTCCTGTTCACGGGATATCAGTAAGCACTTTCTTGTTGTGTGTTGTTTTTTGCCTGCTCTCTAACTTTGAGTGGATTTTGAGATCTCTTGCACAGATTCTAATTGTGATGGAAGCACTGACACTTTATTAGGCATAGAGTAGGGTTAATTAATAGATGTATTAAGTTATAGTAGATTGTATATAGCTGTGTAAATATTATGTAATTTATATTTAAAAAAAATCTCTATAAAATCACTATAGGTTATATAGGAGTTACACTGTATTAATTGTGAGGAAGTGCACCCCCTGGTGGTTAATCATGCATATGGCTCAGTAATACTGTTTTTAATCTGGTTTTAATGTATATCATAATAAATTGTATTTGTAAATTTACTTTTTGAGTGCAATAGTCAGTCTCTGTGTGGGTGTATTAGAGGGTGCCCAGAGGTCACCCTATGTAATTATTTGTTGTTTATTACAAGGGGTAGAAATCATCTTTCCTGTGAATCACAAAAATGTCCAATCATCTCTTTTGCTGTTGTTTAGTTGGAGGTGATTACCTTGGCATCAGTGTTCAAGGGACTTTATCTCCTCGATGTAGGTCTTCTCATTGTTGTTGGTGATCAGCCCCGCCACCACAGTGTTGTCAGCAAATTTGATGATTTCATGGAGCTCAAGGTGGTCACACAGTCTTATGCATACAGAGAGTATAGAAATGGAATTAGTACTCAATCTTGGGGGGCATCTGTGCAAAGCTTGAGAGGAATGCATACTTTAACAACTTGTAGTGTGGGTATCAGAAAATTTGTAAGGCCTAAGTGCTCCAGTTTGTTGTTGAGAATTGAAAGAATTACTGTAGTCCACAAACAATAGCCTGACTTAAAGTCCAAAGAAATACACAGAGCTTGCAAAAAGTCCAATTATGCAATAGCATGATCCCGCGGTGCATGCATTATCACAGAAAACCGTTCCCTCCACCAGTAGAAATCAACTCTTACCAGAAATGGCAAGAAATAGTGCCAAAAATCAACATAGACCAGAACTCCAAAGGCAATGTTGTAACTTGGACCATCACATTAAAGTGGACCAACACCCAGGATTTTGACTATCCTGGGTCTTGGTCCACTTCGGTGGGGCACCCCCGATCGGGGTGCCCCGCTGTGTGAAACCCCCCCGATCACCTGAAAAACTCCCCTCTCCCCGCTCCCAGCGCCGACGGACAAGCAATCTGACAGTCCCAGACAAGCGGCTCCTCCACCGCCGCCTCCCGTGCGTCCCTCTTGACGCGCCCGCGCCGGCCATTCACAGACGGCCGGCGCGGACGCGCGCACGCCTAGAGGGGCGCGAGGGAGGCAAGATAAGGTAAGGGGGTTTGGGGTGTTTGGGGGGGTTTCACCCCACAGGACATCCCCATCTCGGATGTCCCGCGGGGAGGGAGGTGATCGGCCCGGGAATCTTATAGATTCCCGGGCCGATCACCCGTGGGTGTTGGTCCACTTTGAAAATCCGAAGAGCTGTCTCCAGCATAAAAGTTCTCGGGGGAGTTGCCTGTGTCTCGGGGATGGTCTGCTCTATGCACTGGGTTCTCCCCAGTCTCTTTTAGTAGTGAGCTTATTTGGGATTTAAGCTTAACACGTTGAGCTATTCTTTGCATTGTCACATTTCAGAGCGGTATTATTCTCCCCCACTGTCCAGGTGTGATAGAATGCCCTCTGCAGGTATTTCAACATGTGAACTTTCTGCAGGTCTCTAAGTAGGTGTTGACGTCTTTACTAGATTTAGGTCTAATTGGTTGTACTCTGTTGGCTCTCATACCCCGGGTACTCTCCTTTGGCTTCTATCCTTCCACCTCCTATCTGCTTGGTATGCAAGCTTCCCTTTCCAAAATCAATGAGCATTTAGACTGCCTGCATTCTAGATGGTAGACAATTATAAAACCTGCTTTCCTCCCAGATATGAATAGTTATTATTAAAGCGGACCTTCACCCTAAATAAGAGCATATCTTATATGTTTACCCCCACACTGTACATACAGATTAAAAATCATCCTACCTGCATCTATTGCATTTTCTGAGACTTTAAACATCCAAAATGGCAGCCCATGGAGGTGCAGGCTGCCTGCAAACAGGAAGTGTCTTCTGACTTTGCTGCTCTGTATTCTGGGATTGCTGTCCTTTTCCTGCCTGACCCCAGCTCTCCTCTGTCTGTGCAAAGCACAGCTATATCTCAGCTCCCTGCACTTTTAACCCCTCTTCTCTCTTCAGTAAGTGATACTACTGAGCCAAGATGGTGGCGCCCATATCCTAGTGTGCTGAACAGAGTTGACGCACAGTGGGGGAAAGAATAATAAGTAACTGACTAAAAACATAAAATATATTCATTTTAGATGCTGGGGAATATTTTTTTTAAGTGTTTGGGCTTTTCATTAAATGATGCTGATGGTCTGGTTTAAGCTTCTACACTTCTTTCCTAGTAGCACATGGTATTGCAGTTCTTGGAGTACTCAGACACATTGGTGGGCAAATGCTTATTAACTGTTTCCTAACTACTCTCTTGGTGAATGATGATGAATACGTATAATGCAAGTGCTTTAGGCCCCTAAGCCTCTATAGGGAACTATCTATGTCACTTCTATGACTAAGGTCCTCGCCATGTTGAACATGCCACAATATGTACATAGAGGAAATGGTTACTGAAAGAGGAAGAAATGTGGCTCAACCTTTAATCACAGATTAATTACAATAGCAAACCTTGCAAACAATAGCAATATTACTATTAAATATTAAAAGAAAGTCATGGGACATAGTACTTACCAAACATTTTATTGTACTACATTTATATCTAAATGATACATTGTGTGCCCTTACACTGTGTTGTATTATGTTGCTCCAACAATGTGTAAGCATCTTCTCTAACCCAGATGAGAAGTTACAGTAATATTGCTGGATGCTTGTGGCAGTTTTTTTGCTTCAGCTGACAGGTGAGGCTGGTGTCGATATTGGTATCCATATGCCCTCAAGTGATAGGTAAAATATTCCAGGGTGTGCATTAATACGGAGTCCACATAATGAAATGATATAGCCAGGTCTGAGCAGCACTGGGGACCCTGAAAAAAAAGACAGTAATTCAAATCTGTAATATGTTATTGCTAAACATTATTATATAGAGCTATATAATAGTCTACATACAGTATGTGAAAACTGGCAAGTATTCAAGACACTAATGTATATCTCCTCTCTCTGTAGGGACGTGCAGGCTCATTTTCAAGACTGCCAGTCTATGCACACACAACCCCAATCTTATAAAGTTATGGTGTTAATAAAATCTGACCCATAATACAGTTGTGTCCTGTCTTCAGGATAGGCAGGTAGTATTTATGGTTAGAACACGCAGAGAATTGGGAACGGATTTCCCTGAACCTTTTTTTTCCCAAAGGCCTTGCTGTACATTTCACTAGGGATGAGCGAATCGATCCGGACGAACCCGGATTCGATCCGAATTTCATGAAAAATTCGATTCGGATCGAATCCGAATTTCCCCGTGCTTCGATCGCTCGAAGTTTTCCTTTAACATCCATTCATTTACATTACAGGCATTCTAAGATGGCGGACGGGACATGTCCAGACATCTACCCCGCGCCAGTGCAAGCTGGGGCAGTCACATGCAGCCTATCAGCAACCAGCAAGCCCGGTGACGTCACAGCGCTATTTAAGTCGGCGGACATCTTGCTTTTACTCATTTCTCTATTGCATTCGTGAGAGACAGGACGCTGCTGTAGTGAGGGAGAGACAGAGAACCAGGGACAGACAGGGATAGACAGAAGACAGGCAGGAAAAAGGCAGGAAGTCAGCGAGAAGAAGGGAAAGTTAGGAAAAATTGGAGGCAGTCACAGGGAGATTTTTTTTTTTCATCCAGCCTGAGTGTTTCTGGCTGGCTGACTGGCTTTGTTAGCTTTTTCAGGCTGCTTATACACTAACTGTGCATATATACTGAACTGATCTCAAGTCTGCTATGAGGCATCCCATTCTGTGACTACACAAGCCTCTCTTTACTATAACCCTTTGCACTTATTCAAATAGAAATTTGGCCTGATAAAGACACTTTTGCTGTGCATAGTAGTACTGCTGCCAGGTGCACTGCTGGCTGTTGTGGCATCCCATTCTGTGACTACACAAGCCTCTATTTACTATAACCCTTTGCACTTATTCTAAAAGTCATTTGGCCTGATAAAGACACTTTTGCTGTGCATAGTAGTACTGCTGCCAGGTGCACTGCTGGCTGTTGGGGCATCCCATTCTGTGACTACACAAGCCTCTCTTTACTATAACCCTTTGCATTTATTCTAATAGAAATTTGGCCTGATAAAGTCACTTTTGCTGTGCATAGTAGTACTGCTGCCAGGTGCACTGCTGGCTGTTGGGGCATCCCATTCTGTGACTACACAAGCCTCTATTTACTATAACCCTTTGCACTTATTCTAAAAGTCATTTGGCCTGATAAAGACACTTTTGCTGTGCATAGTAGTACTGCTGCCAGGTGCACTGGTGGCTGTTGGGGCATCCCATTCTGTGACTACACAAGCCTCTCTTTACTTTAACCCTTTGCACTTATTCTAATAGAAATTTGGCCTGATAAAGACATTTTTGCTGTGCATAGTAGTACTGCTGCCAGGTGCACTGCTGGCTGTTGTGGCATCCCATTCTGTGACTACACAAGCCTCTATTTACTATAACCCTTTGCACTTATTCTAAAAGGCATTTGGCCTGATAAAGACACTTTTGCTGTGCATAGTAGTACTGCTGCCAGGTGCACTGCTGGCTGTTGGGGCATCCCATTCTGTGACTACACAAGCCTCTATTTACTATAACCCTTTGCACTTATTCTAAAAGTCATTTGGCCTGATAAAGACACTTTTGCTGTGCATAGTAGTACTGCTGCCAGGTGCACTGGTGGCTGTTGGGGCATCCCATTCTGTGACTACACAAGCCTCTCTTTACTATAACCCTTTGCACTTATTCTAATAGAAATTTGGCCTGATAAAGACACTTTTGCTGTGCATAGTAGTACTGCTGCCAGGTGCACTGGTGGCTGTTGGGGCATCCCATTCTGTGACTACACAAGCCTCTATTTACTATAACCCTTTGCAATTATTCTAAAAGTCATTTGGCCTGATAAAGACACTTTTGCAGTGCATAGTAGTACTGCTGCCAGGTGCACTGGTGGCTGTTGGGGCATCCCATTCTGTGACTACACAAGCCTCTCTTTACTATAACCATTTGCACTTATTCTAATAGAAATATGGCAAGATAAAGACACTTTTGCTGTGCATAGTAGTACTGCTGCCAGGTGCACTGGTGGCTGTTGGGGCATCCCATTCTGTGACTACACAAGCCTCTCTTTACTATAACCCTTTGCACTTATTCTAATAGAAATTTGGCCTGATAAAGACACTTTTGCTGTGCATAGTAGTACTGCTGCCAGGTGCACTGGTGGCTGTTGGGGCATCCCATTCTGTGACTACACAAGCCTCTTTACTATAACCCTTTGCACTTATTCTAAAAGTCATTTGGCCTGATAAAGACACTTTTGCTGTGCATAGTAGTACTGCTGCCAGGTGCACTGGTGGCTGTTAGGGCATCCCATTCTGTGACTACACAAGCCTCTCTTTACTATAACCCTTTGCACTTATTCTAATAGAAATTTGGCCTGATAAAGACACTTTTGCTGTACATAGTAGTACTGCTGCCAGGTGCACTGGTGGCTGTTGGGGCATCCCATTCTGTGACTACACAAGCCTCTCTTTACTATAACCCTTTGCACTTATTCTAATAGAAATGTGGCCTGATAAAGACACTTTTGCTGTGCATAGTAGTACTGCTGCCAGGTGCACTGCTGGCTGTTGGGGCATCCCATTCTGTGACTACACAAGCCTCTATTTACTATAACCCTTTGCACTTATTCTAATAGAAATTTGGCCTGATAAAGACACTTTTGCTGTGCATAGTAGTACTGCTGCCAGGTGCACTGGTGGCTGTTGGGGCATCCCATTCTGTGACTACACAAGCCTCTATTTACTATAACCCTTTGCACTTATTCTAAAAGTCATTTGGCCTGATAAAGACACTTTTGCTGTGCATAGTAGTACTGCTGCCAGGTGCACTGGTGGCTGTTGGGGCATCCCATTCTGTGACTACACAAGCCTCTCTTTACTATAACCCTTTGCACTTATTCTAATAGAAATTTGGCCTGATAAAGTCACTTTTGCTGTGCATAGTAGTACTGCTGCCAGGTGCACTGCTGGCTGTTGGGGCATCCCATTCTGTGACTACACAAGCCTCTATTTACTATAACCCTTTGCACTTATTCTAAAAGTCATTTGGCCTGATAAAGACACTTTTGCTGTGCATAGTAGTACTGCTGCCAGGTGCACTGGTGGCTGTTGGGGCATCCCATTCTGTGACTACACAAGCCTCTCTTTACTATAACCCTTTGCACTTATTCTAATAGAAATTTGGCCTGATAAAGTCACTTTTGCTGTGCATAGTAGTACTGCTGCCAGGTGCACTGGTGGCTGTTGGGGCATCCCATTCTGTGACTACACAAGCCTCTATTTACTATAACCCTTTGCACTTATTCTAAAAGTCATTTGGCCTGATAAAGACACTTTTGCTGTGCATAGTAGTACTGCTGCCAGGTGCACTGGTGGCTGTTGGGGCATCCCATTCTGTGACTACACAAGCCTCTCTTTACTATAACCCTTTGCACTTATTCTAATAGAAATTTAGCCTGATAAAGACACTTTTGCTGTGCATAGTAGTACTGCTGCCAGGTGGACTGGTGGCTGTTGGGGCATCCCATTCTGTGACTACACAAGCCTCTCTTTACTATAACCCTTTGCACTTATTCTAATAGAAATTTGGCCTGATAAAGACACTTTTGCTGTGCATAGTAGTACTGCTGCCAGGTGCACTGGTGGCTGTTGGGGCATCCCATTCTGTGACTACACAAGCCTCTCTTTACTATAACCCTTTGCACTTATTCTAAAAGTCATTTGGCCTCATAAAGACACTTTTGCTGTGCATAGTAGTACTGCTGCCAGGTGCACTGGTGGCTGTTGGGGCATCCCATTCTGTGACTACACAAGCCTCTCTTTACTATAACCCTTTGCACTTATTCTAATAGAAATTTGGCCTGATAAAGTCACTTTTGCTGTGCATAGTAGTACTGCTGCCAGGTGCACTGCTGGCTGTTGGGGCATCCCATTCTGTGACTACACAAGCCTCTATTTACTATAACCCTTTGCACTTATTCTAAAAGTCATTTGGCCTGATAAAGACACTTTTGCTGTGCATAGTAGTACTGCTGCCAGGTGCACTGGTGGCTGTTGGGGCATCCCATTCTGTGACTACACAAGCCTCTCTTTACTATAACCCTTTGCACTTATTCTAATAGAAATTTGGCCTGATAAAGTCACTTTTGCTGTGCATAGTAGTACTGCTGCCAGGTGCACTGGTGGCTGTTGGGGCATCCCATTCTGTGACTACACAAGCCTCTATTTACTATAACCCTTTGCACTTATTCTAAAAGTCATTTGGCCTGATAAAGACACTTTTGCTGTGCATAGTAGTACTGCTGCCAGGTGCACTGGTGGCTGTTGGGGCATCCCATTCTGTGACTACACAAGCCTCTCTTTACTATAACCCTTTGCACTTATTCTAATAGAAATTTAGCCTGATAAAGACACTTTTGCTGTGCATAGTAGTACTGCTGCCAGGTGGACTGGTGGCTGTTGGGGCATCCCATTCTGTGACTACACAAGCCTCTCTTTACTATAACCCTTTGCACTTATTCTAATAGAAATTTGGCCTGATAAAGACACTTTTGCTGTGCATAGTAGTACTGCTGCCAGGTGCACTGGTGGCTGTTGGGGCATCCCATTCTGTGACTACACAAGCCTCTATTTACTATAACCCTTTGCACTTATTCTAAAAGTCATTTGGCCTGATAAAGACACTTTTGCAGTGCATAGTAGTACTGCTGCCAGGTGCACTGGTGGCTGTTGGGGCATCCCATTCTGTGACTACACAAGCCTCTCTTTACTATAACCCTTTGCACTTATTCTAATAGAAATTTGGCAAGATAAAGACACTTTTGCTGTGCATAGTAGTACTGCTGCCAGGTGCACTGGTGGCTGTTGGGGCATCCCATTCTGTGACTACACAAGCCTCTCTTTACTATAACCCTTTGCACTTATTCTAATAGAAATTTGGCCTGATAAAGACACTTTTGCTGTGCATAGTAGTACTGCTGCCAGGTGCACTGGTGGCTGTTGGGGCATCCCATTCTGTGACTACACAAGCCTCTATTTACTATAACCCTTTGCACTTATTCTAAAAGTCATTTGGCCTGATAAAGACACATTTCCTGTGCATAGTAGTACTGCTGCCAGGTGCACTGGTGGCTGTTGGGGCATCCCATTCTGTGACTACACAAGCCTCTCTTTACTATAACCCTTTGCACTTATTCTAAAAGTCATTTGGCCTGATAAAGACACTTTTGCTGTGCATAGTAGTACTGCTGCCAGGTGCACTGGTGGCTGTTGGGGCATCCCATTCTGTGACTACACAAGCCTCTCTTTACTATAACCCTTTGCACTTATTCTAAAAGTCATTTGGTCTGATAAAGACTCTTTTGCTGTGCATAGTAGTACTGCTGCCAGGTGCACTGGTGGCTGTTGGGGCATCCCATTCTGTGACTACACAAGCCTATCTTTACTATAACCCTTTGCACTTATTCTAATAGAAATTTGGCCTGATAAAGACACTTTTGCTGTGCATAGTAGTACTGCTGCCAGGTGCACTGGTGGCTGTTGGGGCATCCCATTCTGTGACTACACAAGCCTCTATTTACTATAACCCTTTGCACTTATTCTAAAAGTCATTTGGCCTGATAAAGACACATTTCCTGTGCATAGTAGTACTGCTGCCAGGTGCACTGGTGGCTGTTGGGGCATCCCACACTGTGATTACACAAGCCTCTCTTTACTATAACCCTTTGCACTTATTCTAAAAGTCATTTGGCCTGATAAAGACACTTTTGCTGTGCATAGTAGTACTGCTGCCAGGTGCACTGGTGGCTGTTGGGGCATCCCATTCTGTGACTACACAAGCCTCTATTTACTATAACCCTTTGCACTTATTCTAAAAGTCATTTGGCCTGATAAAGACACTTTTGCTGTGCATAGTAGTACTGCTGCCAGGTGCACTGGTGGCTGTTGGGGCATCCCATTCTGTGACTACACAAGCCTCTCTTTACTATAACCCTTTGCACTTATTCTAAAAGTCATTTGGTCTGATAAAGACTCTTTTGCTGTGCATAGTAGTACTGCTGCCAGGTGCACTGGTGGCTGTTGGGGCATCCCATTCTGTGACTACACAAGCCTATCTTTACTATAACCCTTTGCACTTATTCTAATAGAAATTTGGCCTGATAAAGACACTTTTGCTGTGCATAGTAGTACTGCTGCCAGGTGCACTGGTGGCTGTTGGGGCATCCCATTCTGTGACTACACAAGCCTCTATTTACTATAACCCTTTGCACTTATTCTAAAAGTCATTTGGCCTGATAAAGACACATTTCCTGTGCATAGTAGTACTGCTGCCAGGTGCACTGGTGGCTGTTGGGGCATCCCACACTGTGATTACACAAGCCTCTCTTTACTATAACCCTTTGCACTTATTCTAAAAGTCATTTGGCCTGATAAAGACACTTTTGCTGTGCATAGTAGTACTGCTGCCAGGTGCACTGGTGGCTGTTGGGGCATCCCATTCTGTGACTACACAAGCCTCTATTTACTATAACCCTTTGCACTTATTCTAAAAGTCATTTGGCCTGATAAAGACACTTTTGCTGTGCATAGTAGTACTGCTGCCAGGTGCACTGGTGGCTGTTGGGGCATCCCATTCTGTGACTACACAAGCCTCTATTTACTATAACCCTTTGCACTTATTCTAATAGAAATTTGGCCTGATAAAGACACTTTTGCTGTGCATAATAGTACTGCTGCCAGGTGCACTGCTGGCTGTTGGGGCATCCCATTCTGTGACTACACAAGCCTCTCTTTACTATAACCCTTTGCACTTATTCTAAAAGTCATTTGGCCTCATAAAGACACTTTTGCTGTGCATAGTAGTACTGCTGCCAGGTGCACTGGTGGCTGTTGGGGCATCCCATTCTGTGACTACACAAGCCTCTCTTTACTATAACCCTTTGCACTTATTCTAATAGAAATTTGGCCTGATAAAGACACTTTTGCTGTGCATAGTAGTACTGCTGCCAGGCGCACTGGTGGCTGTTGGGGCATCCCATTCTGTGACTACACAAGCCTCTATTTACTATAACCCTTTGCACTTATTCTAAAGGTCATTTGGCCTGATATAGACACATTTCCTGTGCATAGTAGTATTGCTGCCAGGTGCACTGCTGGCTGTTGGGGCATCCCATTCTGTGACTACACAAGCCTCTATTTACTATAACCCTTTGCACTTATTCTAAAAGTCATTTGGCCTGATAAAGACACTTTTGCTGTGCATAGTAGTACTGCTGCCAGGTGCACTGGTGGCTGTTGGGGCATCCCATTCTGTGACTACACAAGCCTCTATTTACTATAACCCTTTGCACTTATTCTAAAAGTCATTTGGCCTGATAAAGACACTTTTGCTGTGCATAGTAGTACTGCTGCCAGGTGCACTGGTGGCTGTTGGGGCATCCCATTCTGTGACTACACAAGCCTCTATTTACTATAACCCTTTGCACTTATTCTAAAAGTCATTTGGCCTGATAAAGACACTTTTGCTGTGCATAGTAGTACTGCTGCCAGGTGCACTGGTGGCTGTTGGGGCATCCCATTCTGTGACTACACAAGCCTCTCTTTACTATAACCCTTTGCACTTATTCTAATAGAAATTTGGCCTGATAAAGACACTTTTGCTGTGCATAGTAGTACTGCTGCCAGGTGCACTGGTGGCTGTTGGGGCATCCCATTCTGTGACTACACAAGCCTCTATTTACTATAACCCTTTGCACTTATTCTTAAAGTCATTTGGCCTGATAAAGACACTTTTGCTGTGCATAATAGTACTGCTGCCAGGTGCACTGGTGGCTGTTGGGGCATCCCATTCTGTGACTACACAAGCCTCTCTTTACTATAACCCTTTGCACTTATTCTAATAGAAATTTGGCCTGATGAAGACACTTTTGCTGTGCATAGTAGTACTGCTGCCAGGTGCACTGGTGGCTGTTGGGGCATCCCATTCTGTGACTACACAAGCCTCTATTTACTATAACCCTTTGCACTTATTCTAAAAGTCATTTGGCCTGATAAAGACACTTTTTCTGTGCATAGTAGTACTGCTGCCAGGTGCACTGGTGGCTGTTGGGGTATCCCATTCTGTGACTACACAAGCCTCTATTTACTATAACCCTTTGCACTTATTCTAAAAGTCATTTGGCCTGATAAAGACACTTTTGCTGTGCATAGTAGTACTGCTGCCAGGTGCACTGCTGGCTGTTGGGGCATCCCATTCTGTGACTACACAAGCCTCTATTTACTATAACCCTTTGCACTTATTCTAAATGTCATTTGGCCTGATAAAGACACTTTTGCTGTGCATAGTAGTACTGCTGCCAGGTGCACTGGTGGCTGTTGGGGCATCCCATTCTGTGACTACACAAGCCTCTATTTACTATAACCCTTTGCACTTATTCTAAAAGTCATTTGGCCTGATAAAGACACTTTTGCTGTGCATAGTAGTACTGCTGCCAGGTGCACTGGTGGCTGTTGGGGCATCCCATTCTGTGACTACACAAGCCTCTATTTACTATAACCCTTTGCACTTATTCGAAAAGTCATTTGGCCTGATAAAGACACATTTCCTGTGCATAGTAGTACTGCTGCCAGGTGCACTGGTGGCTGTTGGGGCATCCCACACTGTGACTACACAAGCCTCTCTTTACTATAACCCTTTGCACTTATTCTAAAAGTCATTTGGCCTGATAAAGACACTTTTGCTGTGCATAGTAGTACTGCTGCCAGGTGCACTGGTGGCTGTTGGGGCATCCCATTCTGTGACTACACAAGCCTCTATTTACTATAACCCTTTGCACTTATTCTAAAAGTCATTTGGCCTGATAAAGACACTTTTGCTGTGCATAGTAGTACTGCTGCCAGGTGCACTGGTGGCTGTTGGGGCATCCCATTCTGTGACTACACAAGCCTCTCTTTACTATAACCCTTTGCACTTATTCTAATAGAAATTTGGCCTGATAAAGACACTTTTGCTGTGCATAGTAGTACTGCTGCCAGGTGCACTGCTGGCTGTTGGGGCATCCCATTCTGTGACTACACAAGCCTCTATTTACTATAACCCTTTGCACTTATTCTAAAAGTCATTTGGCCTGATAAAGACACTTTTGCTGTGCATAGTAGTACTGCTGCCAGGTGCACTGGTGGCTGTTGGGGCATCCCATTCTGTGTCTACACAAGCCTCTATTTACTATAACCCTTTGCACTTATTCTAAAAGTCATTTGGCCTGATAAAGACACTTTTGCTGTGCATAGTAGTACTGCTGCCAGGTGCACTGGTGGCTGTTGGGGCATCCCATTCTGTGACTACACAAGCCTCTCTTTACTATAACCCTTTGCACTTATTCTAATAGAAATTTGGCCTGATAAAGACACTTTTGCTGTGCATAGTAGTACTGCTGCCAGGTGCACTGGTGGCTGTTGGGGTATCCCATTCTGTGACTACACAAGCCTCTATTTACTATAACCCTTTGCACTTATTCTAAAAGTCATTTGGCCTGATAAAGACACTTTTGCTGTGCATAGTAGTACTGCTGCCAGGTGCACTGGTGGCTGTTGGGGCATCCCATTCTGTGACTACACAAGCCTCTCTTTACTATAACCCTTTGCACTTATTCTAAAAGTCATTTGGCCTGATAAAGACACTTTTGCTGTGCATAGTAGTACTGCTGCCAGGTGCACTGGTGGATGTTGGGGCATCCCATTCTGTGACTACACAAGCCTCTCTTTACTATAACCCTTTGCACTTATTCTAATAGAAATTTGGCCTGATAAAGACACTTTTGCTGTGCATAGTAGTACTGCTGCCAGGTGCACTGCTGGCTGTTGGGGCATCCCATTCTGTAACTACACAAGCCTCTATTTACTATAACCCTTTGCACTTATTCTAAAAGTCATTTGGCCTGATAAAGACACTTTTGCTGTGCATAGTAGTACTGCTGCCAGGTGCACTGGTGGCTGTTGGGGCATCCCATTCTGTGACTACACAAGCCTTTCTTTACTATAACCCTTTGCACTTATTCTAATAGAAATTTGGCCTGATAAAGACACTTTTGCTGTGCATAGTAGTACTGCTGCCAGGTGCACTGGTGGCTGTTGGGGCATCCCATTCTGTGACTACACAAGCCTCTATTTACTATAACCCTTTGCACTTATTCTTAAAGTCATTTGGCCTGATAAAGACACTTTTGCTGTGCATAATAGTACTGCTGCCAGGTGCACTGGTGGCTGTTGGGGCATCCCATTCTGTGACTACACAAGCCTCTCTTTACTATAACCCTTTGCACTTATTCTAATAGAAATTTGGCCTGATGAAGACACTTTTGCTGTGCATAGTAGTACTGCTGCCAGGTGCACTGGTGGCTGTTGGGGCATCCCATTCTGTGACTACACAAGCCTCTATTTACTATAACCCTTTGCACTTATTCTAAAAGTCATTTGGCCTGATAAAGACACTTTTGCTGTGCATAGTAGTACTGCTGCCAGGTGCACTGGTGGCTGTTGGGGTATCCCATTCTGTGACTACACAAGCCTCTATTTACTATAACCCTTTGCACTTATTCTAAAAGTCATTTGGCCTGATAAAGACACTTTTGCTGTGCATAGTAGTACTGCTGCCAGGTGCACTGCTGGCTGTTGGGGCATCCCATTCTGTGACTACACAAGCCTCTATTTACTATAACCCTTTGCACTTATTCTAAAAGTCATTTGGCCTGATAAAGACACTTTTGCTGTGCATAGTAGTACTGCTGCCAGGTGCACTGGTGGCTGTTGGGGCATCCCATTCTGTGACTACACAAGCCTCTATTTACTATAACCCTTTGCACTTATTCTAAAAGTCATTTGGCCTGATAAAGACACTTTTGCTGTGCATAGTAGTACTGCTGCCAGGTGCACTGGTGGCTGTTGGGGTATCCCATTCTGTGACTACACAAGCCTCTATTTACTATAACCCTTTGCACTTATTCTAAAAGTCATTTGGCCTGATAAAGACACTTTTGCTGTGCATAGTAGTACTGCTGCCAGGTGCACTGGTGGCTGTTGGGGTATCCCATTCTGTGACTACACAAGCCTCTATTTACTATAACCCTTTGCACTTATTCTAAAAGTCATTTGGCCTGATAAAGACACTTTTGCTGTGCATAGTAGTACTGATGCCAGGTGCACTGGTGGCTGTTGGGGCATCCCATTCTGTGACTACACAAGCCTCTCTTTACTATAACCCTTTGCACTTATTCTAAAAGTCATTTGGCCTGATAAAGACACTTTTGCTGTGCATAGTAGTACTGCTGCCAGGTGCACTGGTGGCTGTTGGGGCATCCCATTCTGTGACTACACAAGCCTCTCTTTACTATAACCCTTTGCACTTATTCTAATAGAAATTTGGCCTGATAAAGACACTTTTGCTGTGCATAGTAGTACTGCTGCCAGGTGCACTGCTGGCTGTTGGGGCATCCCATTCTGTGACTACACAAGCCTCTCTTTACTATAACCCTTTGCACTTATTCTAATAGAAATTTGGCCTGATAAAGACACTTTTGCTGTGCATAGTAGTACTGCTGCCAGGTGCACTGCTGGCTGTTGGGGCATCCCATTCTGTGACTACACAAGCCTCTATTTACTATAACCCTTTGCACTTATTCTAAAAGTCATTTGGCCTGATAAAGACACTTTTGCTGTGCATAGTAGTACTGCTGCCAGGTTCACTGGTGGCTGTTGGGGCATCCCATTCTGTGACTACACAAGCCTTTCTTTACTATAACCCTTTGCACTTATTCTAATAGAAATTTGGCCTGATAAAGACACTTTTGCTGTGCATAGTAGTACTGCTGCCAGGTGCACTGGTGGCTGTTGGGGCATCCCATTCTGTGACTACACAAGCCTCTATTTACTATAACCCTTTGCACTTATTCTAAAAGTCATTTGGCCTGATAAAGACACTTTTGCTGTGCATAGTAGTACTGCTGCCAGGTGCACTGGTGGCTGTTGGGGCATCCCATTCTGTGACTACACAAGCCTCTCTTTACTATAACCCTTTGCACTTATTCTAATAGAAATTTGGCCTGATAAAGACACTTTTGCTGTGCATAGTAGTACTGCTGCCAGGTGCACTGGTGGCTGTTGGGGCATCCCATTCTGTGACTACACAAGCCTCTATTTACTATAACCCTTTGCACTTATTCTTAAAGTCATTTGGCCTGATAAAGACACTTTTGCTGTGCATAATAGTACTGCTGCCAGGTGCACTGGTGGCTGTTGGGGCATCCCATTCTGTGACTACACAAGCCTCTATTTACTATAACCCTTTGCACTTATTCTAAAAGTCATTTGGCCTGATAAAGACACTTTTGCTGTGCATAGTAGTACTGCTCACAGGTGCACTGCTGGCTGTTGGGGCATCCCATTCTGTGACTACACAAGCCTCTATTTACTATAACCCTTTGCACTTATTCTAATAGAAATTTGGCCTGATAAAGACACTTTTGCTGTGCATAGTAGTACTGCTGCCAGGTGCACTGCTGGCTGTTGGGGCATCCCATTCTGTGACTACACAAGCCTCTCTTTACTATAACCCTTTGCACTTATTCTAAAAGTCATTTGGCCTGATAAAGACACTTTTGCTGTGCATAGTAGTACTGCTGCCAGGTGCACTGCTGACTGTTGGGGCATCCCATTCTGTGACTACACAAGCCTCTCTTTACTATAACCCTTTGCACTTATTCTAATAGAAATTTGGCCTGATAAAGACACTTTTGCTGTGCATAGTAGTACTGCTGCCAGGTGCACTGCTGGCTGTTGGGGCATCCCATTCTGTGACTACACAAGCCTCTCTTTACTATAACCCTTTGCACTTATTCTAATAGAAATTTGGCGTGATAAAGACACTTTTGCTGTGCATAGTAGTACTGCTGCCAGGTGCACTGCTGGCTGTTGGGGAATCCCATTCTGTGACTACACAAGCCTCTATTTACTATAACTCTTTGCACTTATTCTAAAAGTAATTTGGCCTGATAAAGACACTTTTGCTGTGCATAGTAGTACTGCTGCCAGGTGCACTGCTGGCTGTTGGGGCATCCCATTCTGTGACTACACAAGCCTCTATTTACTATAACCCTTTGCACTTATTCTAAAAGTCATTTCGCCTGATAAAGACACTTTTGCTGTGCATAGTAGTACTGCTGCCAGGTGCACTGGTGGCTGTTGGGGCATCCCATTCTTTGACTACACAAGCCTCTCTTTATTATAACCCTTTGCACTTATTCTAATAGAAATTTGGCCTGATAAAGACACTTTTGCTGTGCATAGTAGTACTGCTCACAGGTGCACTGCTGGCTGTTGGGGCATCCCATTCTGTAACATACCATTAGCCTCTGCATTTACTGTAAGCTGCACAGTTATTTAAAGTAATTTGGGCCGTATGAGCCTGCTTACACACTGTTGCTGTGTGCATATATACTGATCTCAAGTCAGCTTTGGGGCATCCCATTTTGTAACATACCATTAGCCTCTGCATTCACCGTAAGCTACACAGTTATTTAAAGTAATTTGGGCTGTTTCAGCCTGCTTACACACTGTTGCTGTGTGCATATATACTGATCTCAAGTCTGCTGTGGGCATCCCATTCTGTAACATACCATTAGCCTCTGCATTTACTGTAAGCTGCACAGTTATTTAAAGTAATTTGGCCTGTTTGAGCCTGCTTATCCACTCTTGCTGTGCATATATACTGATCTCAAGTCTGCTTCGGGGCATCCCATTCTGTAACATAACATAACCTACCTCTCTTATTTACACTAAGCAGCTCTCTTATTTAAACTAAGCAGGCCTCTTATTTTCACTAAGCAGCTCTCTTATTTAAGCTAAGCAGCTCTCTTATTTAAACTAAGCAGGCCTCTTGGATGCTGATTGTCCACTTTTGGGTGTGCATTATATTCGGTTTCATATACAGTGGGGTATCCCAATTTGTAAGATAACCTACCCCAACCATGTAAACTAAAGAGGCCTGTTGCAGCCTGAGTTTCTCTGCTTGCGTATGGCCTGCATTACAATCTGTCTCTTTCAATGACACTGCTGCCTGGGGTATCCCAATTTGTAAGATAACCTACCCCAACCATGTAAACTAAAGGTTACGTCCTTCCAGAAGGAAAACTTATGCCGAACACTATTTTTGTTGGGGGCATTGACCTTTGGATTGATCGGCATGAAATTAAGGATTTTTTTCAAAGTATGGCTCTGTAAAGAAGGTCAAAATTATTTCTCATACTTGGATTATTGTTACTTTTTGTTCAGCTTAAAATATACCAGGCCACACGGGCATCCCAAGGCACATGCTGATTAACCCTATATGTTAAGCACAAGCATTTCTCATACTTGGATTATTGTTACTTTTTGTTCAGCTTGAAATATACCAGGCCACACGGGCATCCCAAGGCACATGCTATTTTAACCCTATCTGTTATACAACATAAGCGTTGATCAGCATCAGCTGCTTTATTAAGCTACTTTGCACTTGTTTTTGACTGCTTTTAATAAACCAGGCCGCAGGGCACCCCAAAGCTGCACCTTGCACCCTATCTGGTATACAACATAAGCGTTGATCAACATCAGCTTCATTAAGCTACTTCAGTTTGCACTTCCTTTTTGACTGCTTTCATTTAACCAGGCCGCAGGGCACCCCAAAGCTGCACCTTGCACCCTACCTGTTTATACTAAATAAGCATCTACAGCCTCAGCTTTATTAAGTTATTGCATTTTGAATTGGTTTTGGTCTGCTTTAAATACACCAGGCCGCAGGGCATCCCAAACCTGCATGTTGCACCCCATCTGTTATACTAAATAAGCGTTGATCAGCATCAGCTTTATTAAGCTATTGCATTTTGCATTGGTTTTTGTACTGCTGCCAAAACACTAGCCCATATGGGCATCCCAAACCAGCACATGTCACCCTATCTGTTATACTAAATAAGCTTCTACAGGCCCTTTTTTTATTTATTTATTTTTATTTATATAGAGCTGTAATAGCTTATATAGTGAGGTGAATTTGCCATTTTGCTGCATTATATAGAGCACCCCCTCTGTAAATCTGAGGGGCAACAGTTTATATTATGAGGTAAATTCATGGTTTTGCACCATTATATGGAGCAGCCCCTGTGTAAATCTGAGGGGCAATAGCTTATATTGTGAGGTAAATTTGCCATTTTGCTTCATTATATAGAGCAGGCCCTGTGTAAATCTGAGGGGCAATAGCTTATATTGTGAGGTAAATTTGCCATTTTGCTTCATTATATAGAGCAGGCCCTGTGTAAATCTGAGGGGCAATAGTTTATATTATGAGGTAAATTCATGGTTTTGCACCATTATATGGAGCAGCCGCTGTGTAAATCTGAGGGGCAATAGCTTATATTGTGAGGTAAATTTGCCATTTTGCTTCATTATATAGAGCAGGCCCTGTGTAAATCTGAGGGGCAATATCTTATATTGTGAGGTAAATTTGCCATTTTGCTTCATTATATAGAGCAGGCCCTGTGTAAATCTGAGGGGCAATAGCTTATATTGTGAGGTAAATTTGCAATTTTGCTTCATTATATAGAGCAGGCCCTGTGTAAATCTGAGGGGCAATAGTTTATATTATGAGGTAAATTCATGGTTTTGCACCATTATATGGAGCAGCCCCTGTGTAAATCTGAGGGGCAATAGCATATATTGTGAGGTAAATTTGCCATTTTGCTTCATTATATAGAGCAGGCCCTGTGTAAATCTGAGGGGCAATAGCTTATATTGTGAGGTAAATTTGCCATTTGCTTCATTATATAGAGCAGGCCCTGTGTAAATCTGAGGGGCAATAGTTTATATTATGAGGTAAATTCATGGTTTTGCACCATTATATGGAGCAGCCCCTGTGTAAATCTGAGGGGCAATAGCTTATATTGTGAGGTAAATTTGCCATTTTGCTTCATTATATAGAGCAGGCCCTGTGTAAATCTGAGGGGCAATAGCTTATATTGTGAGGTAAATTTGCCATTTTGCTTCATTATATAGAGCAGCCCAGTTGCCATCTAAATCAACTACTGTCCGGCCAGTACAGCTTTTCCAGGGCAAACTCTGCAAGTTGCGGACACAAGTCAAGTTTGGCTTCCCAGCAAATCCAGTGGATCCTGAAGGTGTGTTGGCATGGTCATGTCAAGGTATGACATGACCTGCTGTTTGAGGTCCAGCTCCAGGTCTTCCTGCTGCTCATGAGTAGACTCACTATGCGGGTGTAGAAAGCTACTCACTAGCGACTGAAGACTGAGGCTGCTGCTGATGGAGCTGCTGCTGCTGCTCCTTCCACCCCCCCAGCAGCCATGGCAGTGGAAGGTGATCGCAGAGGTCCCCCCGAGTCAGACCTGTGGGAGTATGGGCCATGGCACAGATAGACATCGCCCAACTGACTATGTGGGATGTCTCTGTAGTAGGTCAGTTTGTCCTCCCTCTCAGTGGGCGTAAAAAATGCCCCCATTTTGTGCCGGAAGCGAGGGTCCAATAAGTTGGAGAGCCAGAAGTCATCCCGCTGACAAATGGAGACAATTCTGTGGTCACTACGCAAGCATGTGAGCATGCATCGTGCCATTTGTGCAAGTGACTCGGAGGGACTACCTGTCTCCATCTCCACTGTAAACTGCCACGGTGTGTCTGGGTCCTCTGTCTCGCCTTCCTCCCAACCCTCTAGCTCCTGTGGCTGCTCCTGCTCCTCCTCTCCTGTCAGATGACTAGATAAAATTTCATTTTGTGAAACCTAAACTGTGGTTTGCTGTGCCCCACCCCCTCCTCCTCCTCCACTTCAGCCCCCACAGGCTTCATGTGGCTGTGAAATGTATGTGCCATGTCTCCAGTGCCCTGACCAGCCATGGTTTCCAACATGTGTTGTAGTACATGAAGCAGTGGAATCTCATCGCTCATCTCATAGTCCTGGCAACTGTCTAATAAAGTAGCTTCCTCAAAGGGCCTGAGCAAACGGCCGGTGTCACGTATGAGCTGCCAATGGTTTACATTGAATTTACACAGGGGTGTCCCCCTATCCGTTTGGATCATCCAGAAATCCGTGATGGCTTTTCTCTGTTCCTATAGTGGATCCTGCATATGGAGGGTGGAATTCCAACGGGTGGCAATATGGCAAATCAGACTATGTTGGGGTACACCGTTCTGACGCTGAAGCTCAATAAGGTTGTGCTTGGTGGTGTAGGAGTGCCAGAAGTGCATGCTAACTTTCTTTCCTGTTGTTCGGATGTCTTTCAGATGGGGGCAAGACTTCAGAAAACGCTTGACAACTAGACTGAACACGTGTGCCATGTCAGGACGCATGACTCTGGCTTCCTTGTCGCAGTGCAAACAAGATGTTCTTCCAAGTATCAGTCACCATGGGTCCAAATTTGCTGTTTTCGTGGATTAAGCAATGGTTTCATGGATTGAGTTCTAATTTTTAGTAGTTCCTCCCATGTGTGACTCAAGGAAAACCATGTGAAGAACAGCGTGAAACCACAATCACCAAGGGGGCCTAAAAGGATATATATTGTCCACCATGAGTACATAGTTACAGCTCCAGACGTAGACAACACTCTGCACTTTGGTACACACTGACAGGCTAAAGGACTGGCCCACCTTCTGTTCAACAACATTTTACAGGGCAGGTACTGCCATCTTCGCAAAGCAATGATACCATGGGACTCTCCACCTTGGCTCGGCACAAGCCATCAGTTCTCTGAAAGGTCCACCACTGGGTAATGCAGCAGGCTGGACTTATGGTGATGCTGTCTGAGAGGAGAAATCCCTCAGACATCAAGATTAAAAATTCCAAGAATTTTTGAGGGCTAATTATTCAGAGGCAATGATACCTAGTTGTTTCTGATTTAATTACAAGGTGGAAACACACCCTCAAACAAAACTTCACTTTGGCAATACTATTGCATTTGTCTATTCATAATTTGATGTATATATACTAACTAACCTACTTTTTCTCCACAGGATTGTGGATGCAACATGAAAAACTGACACATCGCTGAGTAGCTGATTTTTCCTATCAACAGTCCCCAATAATTCACTGCTGCTGCCGCCGCCACCACCGCAGACTCCAGGGACCCTCTTCCACTACCTCGGCTTGCAACATCTCCTCCCACGACACTCTCCTCATCACTAATTGCCGGCTAGTGGAAGAAGATGCGAGTGTCTCCTCCACTTCTTGGCTGGGCAGTAGCTGCTGAATTTTATGATTATCAGATCTTCATCAATGGATAGTGGAGCTGAACCCAAAGCATAACAACAGACAGTTGACTGGGGGTGTCAGATGCCACTTGTGATGCAGTGGACTGCTTTTGCAGCACTTCGAGACAAAGTTGCTTCATTGGCTGACACAATGACTGGTAAAGCTGTGGAACATATGGTTTAAAAGCAAAAATAACCATTTGTTTTTATATGAAAAAGACCCTGGTTTATACATACTTTTTTTTTCCAGAGACTGCCCTGCGTGGAAATGAATGGCGCATGGATCAGCCAAGCTTTCCTCCCAACAATGCCTGATGTATTCCAGTAGATTGATGACGGGGCCAGACCAACACTAAAGAAGGCGCTGCTCTCCAGTTACAGACATTCCTCCGCATCGGACCACAAGTAAGTATTGATAAAAAATCCTTTACGTTACTCTTACTTTTTATTAATATTCTTCGGATAAGACGGATCAGACATGATTCCAGATTAAAAATTCCAAGAATTTTTGAGGGCTAATTAGTCAGAGGCAATTATACCTTGTTGTTTCTGATTTAATTAAAAGGTGGAAACACACCTTCAAACAAAACTTCACTTTGGCAATACTTTTGCATTTGTTTATTCATAATTTTATGTAGATATTACTAACTAAGCTACTTTTTCTCCACATGACTCTCCACAGGGTGTGATTCATCCAATTTTTGGGCTCCTGAAGCCAACCCCAGTGTCTCTTTAAAGTAATGTTTGGGCTCCTGCTGCTGCTGCCAACTCCAGGGCGTGAATCATCCAATTTTTGGGCTCCTGAAGCCAACTCCAGTGTCTCTTTAAAGTAATATTTGGGCTCCTGCTGCTGCTGCCAACTCCAGGGTGTGATTCATCCAATTTCTGGGCTCCTGCTGCCAACCCCAGTGTCTCTTTAAAGTAATGTTTGGGCTCCTGCTGCTGCAGCTGCCAACTCCAGGGTGTGATTCATCCAATTTTTGGGCTCCTGAAGCCAACCCCTGTGTCTCTTTAAAGTAATGTTTGGGCTCCTGCTGCTGCTGCCAACTCCAGGATGTGATTCATCCAATTTTTGGGCTCCTGAAGCCAACCCCAGGGTCTCTTTAAAGTAATGTTTTGGCTCCTGCTGCTGCTGCCAACTCCAGGGTGTGAATCATCCAATTTTTGGGCTCCTGAAGCCAACCCCAGTGTCTCTTTAAAGTAATGTTTGGGCTCCTGCTGCTGCTGCTGCCAACTCCTGGGTGTGATTCATCCAATTTTTGGGCTCCTGAAGCCATCTCCAGTGTCTCTTTAAAGTAATGTTTGGGCTCCTGCTGCTGCTGCTGCCAACTCCAGGGTGTGAATCATCCAATTTTTGGGCTCCTGAAGCCAACTCCAGTGTCTCTTTAAAGTAATATTTGGGCCCTTGCTGCTGCTGCTGCCAACTCCAGGGTGTGATTCATCCAATTTTTGGGCTCCTGAAGCCAACCCCAGGGTCTCTTTAAAGTAATGTTTTGGCTCCTGCTGCTGCTGCCAACTCCAGGGTGTGATTCATCCAATTTTTGGGCTCCTGAAGCCAACTCCAGTGTCTCTTTAAAGTAATATTTGGGCTCCTGCTGCTGCTGCTGCCAACTCCAGGGTGTGATTCATCCAATTTTTGGGCTCCTGAAGCCAACCCCAGGGTCTCTTTAAAGTAATGTCTTGGCTCCTGCTGCTGCTGCCAACTCCAGGGTGTGATTCATCCAATTTTTGGGCTCCTAAAGCCAACTCCAGTGTCTCTTTAAAGTAATGTTTGGGCTCCTGCTGCTGCTGCTGCCAACTCCAGGGTGTGAATCATCCAATTTTTGGGCTCCTGAAGCCAACTCCAGTGTCTCTTTAAAGTAATATTTGGGCTCCTGCTGCTGCTGCTGCCGCCAACTCCAGGGTGTGATTCATCCAATTTTTGGGCTCCTGAAGCCAACTCCAGTGTCTCTTTAAAGTAATATTTGGGCTCCTGCTGCTGCTGCCAACTCCAGGGTGTGATTCATTCAATTTTTGGGCTCCTGAAGCCAACTCCAGTGTCTCTTTAAAGTAATGTTTGGGCTCCTGCTGCTGCTGCTGCCAACTCCAGGGTGTGATTCATCCAATTTTTGGGCTCCTGAAACCAACCCCAGGGTCTCTTTAAAGTGATGTTTTGGCTCCTGCTGCTGCTGCTGCCAACTCCAGGGTGTGATTCATCCAATTTTTGGGCTCCTGAAGCCAACTCCAGTGTCTCTTTAAAGTAATATTTGGGCTCCTGCTGCTGCTGCTGCCAACTCCAGGGTGTGATTCATCCAATTTTTGGGCTCCTGCTGCCATCTCCAGTGTTTCTTTAAAGTAATGTTTGGGCTCCTGCTGCTGCCAACTCCAGGGTGTGATTCATCCAATTTTTGGGCTCCTGAAGCTAACTCCAGTGTCTCCTTAAAGTAATGTTTGGGCTCCTGCTGCTGCTGCTGCCAACTACAGGGTGTGAATCATCCAATTTTTGGGCTCCTGAAGCCAACCCCAGGGTCTCTTTAAAGTGATGTTTGGGCTCCTGCTGCTGCTGCTGCCAACTCCAGGGTGTGATTCATCCAATTTTTGGGCTCCTGAAGCCAACTCCAGTGTCTCCTTAAAGTAATGTTTGCGCTCCTGCTGCTGCTGCTGCCAACTACAGGGTGTGAATCATCCAATTTTTGGGCTCCTGAAGCCAACCCCACTGTCTCTTTAAAGTGATGTTTTGGCTCCTGCTGCTGCTGCTGCCAACTCCAGGGTGTGATTCATTCAATTTTTGGGCTCCTGAAGCCAACTCCAGTGTCTCTTTAAAGTAATATTTGGGCTCCTGCTGCTGCTGCTGCTGCCAACTCCAGGGTGTAATGCATCCAATTTTTGGGCTCCTGCTGCCATCTCCAGTGTCTCTTTAAAGTAATGTTTGGGCTCCTGCTGCTGCTGCTGTCAACTCCAGGGTGTGATTCATCCAATTTTTGGGCTCCTGAAGCCAACTCCAGTGTCTCCTTAAAGTAATGTTTGGGCTCCTGCTGCTGCTGCTGCCAACTACAGGGTGTGAATCATCCAATTTTTGGGCTCCTGAAGCCAACCCCAGTGTCTCTTTAAAGTAATGTTTTGGCTCCTGCTGCTGCTGCCAACTCCAGGGTGTGATTCATCCAATTTTTGGGCTCCTGAAGCCAACCCCAGGGTCTCCTTAAAGTAATGTTTTGGCTCCTGCTGCTGCTGCCAACTACAGGGTGTGAATCATCCAATTTTTGGGCTCCTGAAGCCAACCCCAGTGTCTCTTTAAAGTAATGTTTGGGCTCCTGCTGCTGCTGCCAACTCCAGGGTGTGAATCATCCAATCTTTGGGCTCCTGAAGCCAACCCCAGTGTCTCTTTAAAGTAATGTTTGGGCTCCTGCTGCTGCTGCCAACTCCAGGGTGTGATTCATCCAATTTTTGGGCTCCTGAAGCCAACTCCAGTGTCTCTTTAAAGTAATATTTGGGCTGCTGCTGCCAACTCCAGGGTGTGAATCATCCAATTTTTGGGCTCCTGAAGCCAACCCCAGTGTCTCTTTAAAGTAATGTTTGGGCTCCTGCTGCTGCTGCCAACTCCAGGGTGTGAATCATCCAATTTTTGGGCTCCTGAAGCCAACCCCAGTGTCTCTTTAAAGTAATGTTTGGGCTCCTGCTGCTGCTGCCAACTCCAGGGTGCGATTCATCCAATTTTTGGGCTCCTGAAGCCAACTCCAGTGTCTCTTTAAAGTAATGTTTGGGCTCCTGCTGCTGCTGCCAACTCCAGGGTGTGAATCATCCAATTTTTGGGCTCCTGAAGCCAACCCCAGTGTCTCTTTAAAGTAATGTTTGGGCTCCTGCTGCTGCTGCCAACTCCAGGGTGTGATTCATCCAATTTTTTGGCTCCTGAAGCCAACTCCAGTGTCTCTTTAAAGTAATGCTTGGGCTCCTGCTGCTGCTGCCAACTCCAGGGTGTGATTCATCCAATTTTTGGGCTCCTGAAGCCAACTCCAGTGTCTCTTTAAAGTAATGTTTGGGCTCCTGCTGCCAACTCCAGGGTGTGATTCATCCAATTTTTGGGCTCCTGAAGCCAACTCCAGTGTCTCTTTAAAGTAATGTTTGGGCTCCTGCTGCTGCTGCTGCCAACTCCAGGGTGTGATTCATCCAATTTTTGTGCTCCTGAAGCCAACTCCAGTGTCTCTTTAAAGTAATGTTTGGGCTCCTGCTGCTGCTGCTGCCAACTCCAGGGTGTGATTCATCCAATTTTTGGGCTCCTGAAGCCAACTCCAGTGTCTCTTTAAAGTAATGTTTGGGCTCCTGCTGCTGATGCTGCTGCTGCCAACTCCAGGGTGTGATTCATCCAATTTTTGGGCTCCTGAAGCCAACCCCAGTGTCTCTTTAAAGTAATGTTTGGGCTCCTGCTGCTGCTGCCAACTCCAGGGTGTGATTCATCCAATTTTGGGCTCCTGCTGCCAAATCCAGTGTCTCTTTAAAGTAATATTTGGGCTCCTGCTGCTGCTGCTGCTTGCAACTGCAGGGTGTGATTCATCCAATCTTTGGGCTCCTGCAGCCAACTTCAGTGTCTCTTTCAAGCTATGTTTGGGCTCCTGCTGCTGCTGCTGCTGCTGCTTGAAACTCCAGGGTGTGTCAGTCAATTTTTGGGCTCCTGCTGCTGCCAACTCCAGTGTCTCTTTCAGCCAATGTTTGGGCTCCTGCTGCTGCTTGCAACTCCAGGGTGTGATTCATCCAATTTTTGGGCTTCTGCTGCTGCCAACTCCAGTGTCTCTTTAAAGCAATGTTTGGGCTCCTGCCCCTCATAGTGATGCCACTTCAATTCTCTGCAATTGTGCCGCTCTGCAATTCTAATAGCGACGCCTCTGATCTGCATGTGATATTTATTTACAGTATTATTTAACTAACCCAGCACGCATCCTATGCGTGTTACAGCAAGGCAAAATGGTTTACAACCCTATTGAGGCTCTAGGAGGCTCAGAAATAGCCGTTTTTAATAGCGATTCGTCGCGAATAAATTCGGGTCGAAGCGATTTTTGTCGGAAAATTCGGCGAATCAGTCGAATCGAATTTTTCAAAAGTTCGCTCATCTCTACATTTCACCTCTAAAATCAACAATGGATGAATTAATCTATAATAATCCACAGTGCCATATTCATTCTTGACACATGATCCGATGTTAAAAAGTTCATATATGGCAACAATACAAAAGACAATCATGTTTCATTTACAAACTTCCTCAACAACTCAGCATGGATCTTTATCTTGACCTTTACCCAAACTATGATGAAAGAATTGTACAAAATATACAATATAGGCATACCAACCAGCTGTCCCTGATTTGAATCCATGTCCCCCTGTTCCTCGTTGTTCTAATTTGTCCCTCTGAGGTGTAACATGAAGATCTGCATCAATAAATGATTGATTTGCCTATTCAGAGTGTTTATATTGTCGTAAAGGATCCTATCTCCTAACTATCTCTCACTGAGGGGGCGTGGCTTCATTTAACAATTGTCCCTCTTTCCCACCCTGAAAAGTTGGGGGATATGTATAGGTAGGGGTATAACATCATTTTAATGGTTATAAAATCTGCAGGCTAGTAACAAATTCACTTGCTCAGCAAATTAAGAAGCCATTGATTTGTGCATTCAAGATTTTGTTAAGTGAACCTCAAATCAAAAAAGACTATAGATCCCTTTTCACAACTGACCCGAGGGGATAATGCTTACATGTCAATATAATCAATAATAGCATTTTTTTATCCACTACAAGGGAGGGGGATATTGGTGATAGGGGGGATATTTTGGTTTTGCATCACTGGTGGGTGTTGGTCTGCTTTAACTACAGTGATAGGGTGTGATAATGATTAAGCGGTAGTCAGGTAAAGATGAAAAAGGAATAAGTGCATGTTCACTCACCATAGAAATAGGATAGTAGGAGTATTTGTAATAATACTCAACTAAATTACCAGTTAAATGGAAATCCGGAGGATAATGATTGAACCTTTCTCTTTCTTTTTCATCTCGAGTGTCAACAGCAGCAACTCCCATTGTTTCCATGCACCGTCCAAGTTCTAAGTCTTCCACACCAGATTTAAAACTGCATTTTCCATTATAAATCCCTTCTATAAAACGTTTTAATGCCTCCTTCGTCAGTACATAACCGGCTCCGCCACTCATGTAGCCCTGTTTGACAAAAGGTTTGAAGCGCTTGCCAAAATAAACAGGCTGATTTGCTGAATAATTGGAGAGCATTAGACGGAGGTTCTCCATCACTACATAAGTGTCATCGTCACTTTTTAAAAACCAGTCGGCCTGATCTAAGTAGTGTTTATGTATATACTGGAAGGCCCTCATAGTCTTTAAGTAGAGATAGCTTCTTCCTTCTCTGACGCCCAAGCCAATAGTGGGAAAACTTTCGCTTGAAGTGGAGCTCATAAATAAAGTAATATTACAGTGTCGAGCCCAAGAGTTCTTAACATGAATTGCTTTGGTCTTTAGGTTATAAGGCGAGGTCATAACCCAGCAAAGTACTCTGACTTTCTGTGCAAGTGCTTCACTTATGCTACTGTCATCTGCAAAGAAAAGGTATACACACAAAAAGAGACATGTTTGTTATAACACTTAAATCACAGAATCATACATTTTTACATCAAGATACTCAGCCTGTTCCTCCAGTTATTATTGCTGAAGAAATTTTTTCCATATTCTGGGAGCTTGTATGGGGTATTTAGGCCCTTGGATTCCTTTAATATGTATATTTTTGTGCCTAAAGAATGCCCTGAAGGTGCTGAGCTTATATTGTATTTGGCAACTGTACACCAAGAAGACAGTAGTGGGCCCTGTACACACAGAACACTTCTGCTATGGCAGCTGCTGGGGTGAGGGAGCTTACACATGCTCAGCAGCAGTTTTCAGTGTGTGCAGGGCTCACTTATCTCTTCTTGTTAATCCTGGTGTAAAGACTTGGTGTGCGGTTGCTAATAGAAATAGATTTCAGGTAGTGAAAACTGTTTTCATAAAACACACATTTGCCAACATAGGAACAAAAAACACTAGATAAGTGCAGCAACTTGATGACATCATTTTGGCAAACGATAATACACAATCAAATCTGAATTGTTTTAGCACCATAGCAGTATTGTCTGACGTATGATTTTTCATTAAAGAAACATCTGCAGGCTAAAATCAAATCATACTTACCTTACCTCTCACACAGCTAGTTTGAAACTGCTGCTGCTAAATTCTAGTTCTAGCTCCTGTTTTGAAGGAAAACTACCTTTTTGTCAGGTTTTTGGTGCTCTGCATTATTGTTTTCCTCTTCTGGAATGTAAAATAAATATTGTGCCCCTATACCTGTGATTTACTTATCAGCAAGCTGTTTAAAGGTTTCTTATGGTCATATGAGTAAAATATTAACAGAGTAAAGCCTTAAGTATAGCTTCTACCTACAAATCCCAATATCCTTCCACTTAAAAGGCTGAGCCCCCCTCCCCCACACACAGCACAGCTTGGAAAAGCCATGCAGCAGTAATGAGACATCGATTCCCCAGGTGAAAACGCTGCCTTTAGCATGGTAGGTGACTTGCCAGACCCTCCTGTCCTGTGAACTGGTATGGGGGGGGGGGGTCTGAAGACAACCCTTACCAGTTCACCAAGGGTTAAATGTAAAAAACGTAAAAAGGGTTAAAGTGGACCAACACCCATGGGTGATCGGCCCGGGAATCTTATAGATACCTTACCTCTAGACGTGCGCACGCCCTGTAAGAGTGACGTGAAGGGGGCGGCAGCGGACGCGCTGTCTTGTCCGTCGCTGTCACCCGCTTGTCCGTCGGTGGGGATTGGACAGCGCGGTCACGTGGGAGCGTGGTGAGGTGAGTTTTTGGGGCTTTCTGGGGGGTTTCACACAGCGGAGCACCCCCAATCGGGGTGCCCCCCCGAAGTGGACCAAAACCCAGGATAGTCAAAATCCTGGGTGTTGGTCCACTTTAAAGCTGCATGTAAGGAAAGGTCTGAAGTACCCCTTACCAATTAACAAAGTTTACAAATGTTAAAAAAACACACACATACAGAGAAATCCTTTATCTCCTCTCTCACTTCAATGTGGATTGCTTCTGTCCAGCCAGAAGTGATCGGTGGAAGATGGGTGCAGGGGCAAAGGATCGTGTCCAGTCCCCTCTGCACCCTGCCGATTACTCCGGCTTCTGCTCTCACTCCTGCTGCTGTGAGGGTCTTTTTAAACTGACTGGGTTGACGTCATCTCACTCGCCAGTATAAAAGCCCCCCCCCCCAACCACCCCACGGCGAGCAAGATGTCAGAAGTTACCACACGGGGCAGAGAATAGGTGTTCTCTGTACCACTGAATACTCCAGGGTCGGGGGATCAAAAGCCCATCGGGGAAAGAGGAGACCACCGCCGCTGTATCGCTGAAAGAGGTATTATTTTGAATGCTACAGCTGGGGAAAAATGCCAGCCTCATAGAACCTAGAGCACTTTAAGGCCCTTATTTATCAAGGGATAGCGCCAGGTAGTGTCTCACTAGCGCCAGGTAGCACCAGCTATCGGCGGCTACCGACTCCAGAACGCCAGGCTGCGAACACAATCACGCATTTATCACGCTAAATGAGGCTAGCGCCGGCGAGAGCGTCAGCTAGCGCGGGATTCATCATGTTGCAGACTTCAGCGAACAGCGCCGCTGCTAATCCCATCACAGCGCCAGGTATGACCTCTCGCTACCTGGCGCTCTCCAATGCATTTCAATGGAGCAATCTTTAAATATTCATAATTAATTGATATTAATGTTTTTTTTTTTTTTTTTTTTTAAATGTCAAAAATTCGGTGACCACTTCTGCAATGTTATATCTTTTTTTTAAGGTCAAAAAAAAAAAAATTGTGCAGAATTGATATTACAGGTCTGATATTAATGTATTCATATTACAAAATGTTTATAAAAACTTGTTTATTATTTTTTTCCAAAAATAAGGTTGTTTGGGGGTTAAAAAACTACTTTTAACACATCGCCGCCAGCGCTCAGGGGTTTAAACATGCATTTTACAGCGCGAGAATTTTTTGAGCGTGATTTGTTAATGAATATGCTGGGAGCCGTTCGCTATGGCCATTCGTTGTCATGCGCTCCCATACAGCGCGGAACCTGTCAAACAGCGACTCCTAACCCCGTATTCAACATTACCGCACACCGACTGAGTCGCTGTCAACAACCGAACAACGGCCAAGCACAGCGAATACTAGCCGGCGCTGTGAAAATCACGCTACTGTCGCTCATCTGTCGCTACCTGGCGCTATTAATAAATCGGCCTCTAAGTCATTCTCCATACAAGAGTTATATTTTAAGTGTGTGCAGACTTTACAGGAGGCGTTGACAGTTGGGTTTAGCTTTTTTCATTTATCTGTCTTTTTTTCCTTTGCCAAGGTCTATGCATGCTGTGCATTGCGTGTACCCTGAACCACCCATACAATTTCCATGAGCATTTCAGTGCCCTCCTCTGTGCCTCAGTCTGTAAGCCTGCATATATGCTAATAATAAAGGACATTTGACTTGGTAGCAGAACCAGTGGCGGCACCCACTGCTGGGGACTCGAGTGAACTCCAGTGAAACACGATCTGGGTTTTTTTCTTTGTAACCCCCTCATCCTGCCTCAGCAACAGGGAGGATGGCAGTGGTGAGGAGTTACCTAGAGACTGGACTTACTGTCTAGGTATGTGTTAAAATTCTCCCCCCTTATCCCCTTGTGGGAATAGTGTAAAATTAGCCACTTCTAAAGCACCTTCTGGATTTGCTTCCTTTTCTGGAGCATGTAAGGGCATGCCACACCTTGGACTAGTGTACAGACTGTTAGAAACATGTTTTAACAAATCACTAAAAAGGGAGCCTGGCATCAATGACAGCCGCAGTCAGCCGCACCGGACCATCTCAGCCTCCTGGACTAGGTGTGATCAAGCCTGCAGGCTGGCAGGTGTTTTTTGCAAGCCTGGATAGGAACTTTATTAATATTAAATAGTGCTCTGTAACATTATGTTTTAATTTTGTTATAACATACCAGCACTGATATATATATAATGTAATTACTTGAAAGCATTAGAACACAGTCAAAGCTCATCATTACATAATAACTGACATAATCAAGTAGAGTTCATTGGCATTAACTGGAAACTAAGGTTACACAGAAGTAGTCAGAGACCTGGTTTTGGCATTGGCTTCAATTCCCTGAATATCACAGGAGAGCTTTCCCAGCTGTCAGTATCCAGGAAAGTATTGATCAGGAGGAATGCTGTTGCATAGCCAACAAGGTAACCAAAGATACATTTCTTCCACCTTGACAGAGTAAGGCGCAGTTCCATGTTAAAATAATCTAAGATACAAGAAAACAAAGAGTTATTTTGGCTTTCAAACAAATAATAGAATTTTAAAAAACAAGGGTCTTTCTTTCCTGAAACGTGTCTTGAAAAAGTATTCCTATTCCTTCAACTTTTCTACACTTTTAAAAGTTACAGACACAGGCCTCGATTCAATAAAGGTAGAAAAAAAATCTCATGGTTGTAAAAAATTCAATTCATGAGAAAAAAGCCTGAGAATGTCATTGTTACTGAATCACCAGATAAAAGGACAATGAAAGTCAATGGCAGCTTTTACTACAGTGTAGAAAGGAGTAAACAGTTCTCTACTTTTCTTAGGAGTAAAAAAGTGCCATTGACTTTCATTGTTTTCTTAGCTGGTGATTCAACAACAGTGAAATTCTCAGGCATTTTTCTCATGAATTAAATCTTTTACTACCATGAGAATTTTTTTCTACCTTTATTGAATCGAGGCCACACTCTTTAATGTTTTTTTTTTAGATTTGATGTGATAAAGCAACGCAAAGTAGCAAGTATTTGTGAAGTGTAAAGAAAATGATAAATGTTTTGTGAAATTCTTTATAAATAATAAACTGAAATGTGTGGCGTCCATATGTATTTAGTCCTCTGTACATATATGTTAATGTAGTTAATGAGAGCTTTTTCTTTCTACTCTAAAAATATATCTTTATGCACAACTTTGCAAAAGTCTTAGGCAGTTTATGGGAAAAAGGCTGTAAAGCAGGGATGGTTTCCCATAAAACAGAAGTATATAAACAGAAATATTAATTTCATATACAGGTCCTTCTCAAAAAATTAGCATATAGTGCTAAAGTTCATTATTTTCCATAATGAAATGATAAAAATTAAACTTTCATATATTTGAGATTCATTGCACACCAACTGAAATTTTTCAGGTCTTTTTTGTTTTAATACTGATGATTTTGCCATACAGCTCATGAAAACCCCAAAATCCTATCTAAAAAAAATTAGCATATTTCATCCGACCAATAAAAGAAAAGTGTTTTTAATAAAAAAAAGTCAACCTTCAAATAATTATGTTCAGTTATGCACTCAATACTTGGTCGGGAATCCTTTTGCAGAAATGACTGCTTCAATGCGGCGTGGCATGGAGGCAATCAGCCTGTGGCACTGCTGAGGTGTTATGGAGGCCCATGATGCTTCGATAGCAGCCTTAAGCTCATCCAGAGTGTTGGGTCTTGCGTCTCTCAACTTTCTCTTCACAATATTCCACAGATTCTCTATGGGGTTCAGGTCAGGAGAGTTGGCAGGCCAATTGAGCACAGTAATACCATGGTCAGTAAACCATTTACCAGTGGTTTTGGCACTGTGAGCAGGTGCCAGGTTGTGCTGAAAAATTAAATCTTCATCTCCATAAAGCTTTTCAGCTGATGGAAGCATGAAGTGCTCCAAAATCTCCTGATAGCTAGCTGCATTGACCCTACCCTTTATAAAACACAGTCGACCAACACCAGCAGCTAACATGGCACCCCAGACCATCACTGACTGTGGTTACTTGACACTGGACTTCAGGCATTTTGGCATTTCCTTCTCCCCAGTCTTCCTCCAGACTCTGGCACCTTAATTTCCGAATGACATGCAAAATTTGCTTTCATCAGAAAAAAGTTCTTGGGACCACTGAGCAACAGTCCAGTGCTGCTTCTCTGTAGCCCAGGTCAGGCACTTCTGCCGCTGTTTCTGGTTCAAAAGTGGCTTGACCTGGGGAATGCGGCACCTGTAGCCCATTTCCTGCACACGCCTGTGCACAGTGGCTCTGGCTCAGACTCAGTCCACTGCTTCCGCAGGTCCCCCAATGTCTGGAATCGGTCCTTCTCCACAATCTGCCTCAGGGTCCGGTCACCTCTTCTCGTTGTGCAGTGTTTTCTGCCACATTTTTCCTTCCCACAGACTTCCCATTGAAGTGCCTTGATACAGCACTCTGGGAACAGCCTATTTGTTCAGAAATTTCTTTCTGGGTCTTACCCTCTTGCTTGAGGGTGTCAATGATGGCCTTTTGGACAGCAGTCAGGTCAACAGTCTTACCCATGATGGCGGTTTGGAGTAATGAACCAGGCTGGGCTTTTTTAAAAGCTTCAGGAATCTTATGCAGGTGTTTAGAGTTAATTAGTTGATTCAGATGATTAGGTTAATAGCTCGTTTAGAGAACCTTTTCATGATATGCTAATTTTTTTAGATAGGATTTTGGGGTTTTCATGAGCTGTATGGCAAAATCATCAGTATTAAAACAAAAAAAGACCTGAAATATTTCAGTTGGTGTGCAATGAATCTCAAATATATGAAAGTTTAATTTTTATCATTTCATTATGGAAAATAATGAACTTTAGCACTATATGCTAATTTTTTGAGAAGGACCTGTATATATGTTGACCACAGTAGTGTATATGGGGTTATTTAAAGTGGAACAAAACTCTGAATTTCCCGGGTTTAATTCGGCTCCCTGGCTCCCAACTGAGGATGCCAGAGTTCGCACAACTCTCCTTGGTCCAACGGTGCTTGTGTGGGAGCTCAGCCAATGAGAGCCGTTTGCTATTTTTACATCTTTTTGCTCTCATTGACTATACTCGACCCAGTCTGTGTGAATGAGAACAATGAGAGCCGCCTGCCAAATTAGGCGAATTCAGCGGGTGGGCTCTCATTGGACAAGAGCCCGCACATGCACCCTTGGAGCAGGGAAAGGTGAGCGTGTACAGGTGCCCTGGGGGGGGGGGGGGTTACACATTTGGGAAAGCCAGCGGTGAAATCTTTTAGATTCCAAGCCAGCCGCTGGTGGGGTTTTATCTGCTTTAAGTAATTTTCAGTATGAAGCATGGTGGGGCAATTTTATAGGTGAGCTATTTTTATTGAGGTAGATATCTTTAACCATATTTTTATCTTTTTAAAAACATGTGTTGATGAATTCCCATATACCAAATATGTTGTAGTGTCTCATTAATAGAGCCAATTCCACCCAATATTTATAAAAATAAAAAAGGATTTATAAAATCAACTGGGAGGTTTATCCAAATGATATTTAATTATTCTGGAAAGGCTGAGTTTGGAGAGACAGCTCTTCTCATTCAGCATTCAAAAATTCTTTCTTCAGGGGAAAGCAAAACTGATTATAAGGGCTGCTAAAGGGAAAAAGGAGGGAAAAATGGCCAAATCCATGAAATTGGAGGGGAGATAAAACCTTTTTTCAATATATTGGTGTCAGAAAGAAGAAAAACAATGCAGTCTCAAAAATTAGAAATAGGGAAAATAATTATATTGACGGAGATAAGGCTGTGGCTGACTATCTAAATAGCTACTTTTGTTCAGTATTTTCAGACAGTAGCAGGCATGTCCATAGCACAGCATCCAGCTGGGAGGGCATAGCTCTTGAGTTTTTGGAGGCTGATGTCATAGCCGTGCTGGCACATTTAAAGGTAAGTAAGGCGATGGGTCCAGATGGAATCCACCCCAGTGTTCTAAGGGAACTCAGATCTGTGATTGCAGCCCCTCTGACTGATTTACTAAACCATTCCCTTTCAACCAGTGAGGTGTCAGATGATTGGAGAATGGCCAATGTCATACCAATCTAAAAGGAGGGAATTCCCTGCATATGCAATGGGACAGTTCAGCGGGTGATGTGCAAATTAATTGTGCTAAATATTTTATTTTAGGAGTTACAAAATAATAGCAGCCTATGGGAAATAGATTAAAAAGGAACCTCACCAAATGGGTTTAAATATCTCATAGGCAGCTGTTATTCTGTAACTTTTAAAATAACGTATCTGCCCCATTACAAATAATTTGCACCTCAACTGTAGAACTGCCCTATTGCATATGCTGGGGATTATTTCCATACCATTCCCTCCATAGAAGGTTGTGTTTTCTCTTACACCAAGGAGGTATGGGTTTATAGGCATGTGATCAGGAAATATTGTCCTTAATGTTTATTATCATCTTGGAAAAGGCCTTGTTTCACAGGTGATATGATACCTCCTAGAAGTCATCAAACTATTATCACCAGCCTTAAATTAAGTTTTATTTAGAGGGTGAACGCCGTCTTTATGATTTTTAATTTAGATGTTTCTGTCAGACGTGGTTAAAGGAGGTGTATTGTGAAATTGTGTAATATTAAACAGCATCTTCATCCTAAATAAGAGCACATCTTATATGTTTCCCCCATGCTGTCCATACAGATTGGCAACATTAAAAATCATCCTACCAGCTAGGGATGAGCTAATCGATCCGGACGAACCCGGATTCGATCCGAATTTCATGAAAAATTCGATTCGGATTGAATCCGAATTTCCCCGTGCTTCGATCGCTCGAAGTTTTCCTTTAACATCCATTCATTTACATTACAGGCATTCTAAGCTGGCGGACGGGACATGTCCAGACATCTACCCCGCTCCAGTGCATGCTGGGGCAGTCACATGCAGCCTATCAGCAGCCAGCAAGCCCGGTGACGTCACAGCGCTCTTTAAGGCGGCAGACATCTTGCTTTTCCTCATTTCTCTATTGCATTTGTGAGAGACAGGACGCTGCTGTAGTCAGGGAGAGACATAGAGACAGAGAGCCAGGGACAGACAGGGACAGGCAGGAGACAGGCAGGAGACAGGCAGGAAGTCAGCGAGAAGCAGGGAAAGTTAGGAAAAATCGGAGGCAGTCACAGGGAGATTTTTTTTTTTTTTCATCCAGCCTGAGTGTTACTGGCTGGCTGACTGCCTTTGTTAGCGTTTTCAGGCTGCTTATACACTTACTGTGCATATATACTGAACTGATCTCAAGTCTGCTGTGGGAACATTACCATTTTGTAAAATCTCATTAGCCTCTGTATTTACTCTAAGCTGCACAGTTATTTAAAGTAATTTGGCCTGTATGAGCCTGCTTACACACTGTTGCTGTGTGCACTGATCTCAAGTCTGCTTGGGGCATCCCATTCTGTAACATACCATTAGCCTCTGTGTTTACTGTAAGATGCACAGTTATTTAAAGTAATTTGGCCTGTATGAGCCTGCTTACACACTGTTGCTGTGTGCACTGATCTCAAGTCTGCTTGGGGCATCCCATTCTGTAACATACCATTAGCCTCTGTGTTTACTGTAAGATGCACAGTTATTTAAAGTAATTTGGCCTGTATGAGCCTGCTTACACACTGTTGCTGTGTGCACTGATCTCAAGTCTGCTTGGGCATCCCATTCTGTAACATCACATTAGCCTCTGTATTTACTCTAAGCTGCACACTTATTTAAAGTAATTTGGCCTGTTTGAGCCTGCTTAGACACTGTTGCTGTGTGCACTGACCTTAAGTCTGCTGTGGGGCATCCCATTCTGTAACATCCCATTAGCCTCTGTATTTACTCTAAGCTGCACACTAATTTAAAGTAATTTGGCCTGTTAGAGCCTGCTTAGACACTGTTGCTGTGCATATATACCGATCTCAAGTCTGCTGTGGGGGCATCCCATTTGTTTTTGACTGCTTTTAATAAACCAGGCCGCAGGGCACCGCAAAACTGCACAATGAACCCTATCTGTTTATACTAAATAAGGAAATACATAAAAATGTCAGGCAGACAAGTGCCAGGATGTTCAAAGAGGAGTGGCAGAGGCCAAGATTCAGCAGGCAGAGGTCGCAGCAGACTAGGGGCGAGTGGCAGCAGGAGTCACGGTGAGAGACCTGGTCTGCCAGTATCTGCTAGCGGTCGTGTCTCCACCAGTAAGGCATCTGCCGTGGTAGATTAACGCGCTCATCAACAACATCATCACAACTTACGTCTGAGACCCCCAGTCTAGGGTCGGTAGGTTCCTCTGACACAACCCTGAGTTGGCATGCCCCGAGAGCAGGCCCTGTCCTCCCATTGCCTCTGTCCTATGCCGTTCCCTCCCTCAGCGACGTATCCTATGCTTTGGGTTCAGCTCCACTCTTTAGTGAGGAGGACGATCAGATAGAGGACAGTCAGCAGCTACTGCCCAGCCAAGAAACGGAGGTGGCTTCTTTAGCTAGGCAGACAAATAGTGATGTGGACAGTGTCGTGGGTGCTGCGAGCGTTCCAGCTCCTGCGCCAGACACTGTTGATGAATCCACGAACATCAGTGACGTACAGCCACAACTCGGTGATAATTATGATGACGATGAAGCCGATCGCACTTGGGAGCCGGGTGATGAAGGGGCTTCATCGTCATCATCAGGAGAAGAGGGGCGCAGGTTGCCCCGGAGTCAGCAGCTCAGGCAGCAAGGTGTTAGCAGCATGGTTGGCAGGCAGCATGGGGGCACAATTGTAAAGCCTGGAGCCAAACGGGGCCGGGGCCGGGGTAGAGCACCTGCTGCGCGGCAGGCTACCTTATCGGGAGGTAGTGGGGCAGGGGTTCCTGGAGTTGGCGACAATAGCAGCGAATCAGTGAGGCCTGTTGGTGGGAAAAGTAGCTACTCGGCAGTGTGGCAGTTTTTCCTGAAGCATCCGCAGGAGGGTAACATGGCCACATGCAAGATATGTAGGCAGAAGGTGAAGCGTGGCCAGGGCCCAAATGTTGGCACCACGGCCCTGCGTCAACATATGATGCGTCACCATAAAGCGACCTGGGAGAACCGAGGCTCCCAAGGGGTGGTCCAGTCTGCTTCCTCACCAAGTGTGCTCCCAATTTCTGCCAGCCAAGGCTCCAGCACCTCAGCCGAAGGCAACTGTGCGTCATACCCATCCTCTGTCGCTCCTGCTCCTCCTCCTCCAAGTCATGCATCCCGCCAGCAATCCATCAGCGAAGCCATGTCCAAGAGACAGCAGTATGCGCCCACTCATCCTACGGCGCAGAAGCTGAATGTGCTCCTGTCCAAGTTGCTGGTGCTGCAGTCACTCCCTTTTCAGGTGGTGGACTCTGCACCTTTCAGAGAACTGATGGCTTGTGCCGAGCCGAGGTGGAGAGTCCCAAGCCGTCATTTCTTTGCCAAGAAGGCAGTACAAGCGCTGCACACTTTTGTTGAACAGAAGGTGGGCCAGTCCTTGAGCCTGTCGGTGTGTAGCAAAGTGGATGGCAGCGCCGACGTCTGGAGCTGTAACTACGGTCAAGGACAGTACATGTCGTTTACGGCCCACTGGGTGAATGTGGTCCCTTTGCAGCAGCAACTTGGACAGGTCACGCCGCTTCGGCCTCCGCGTTCCCTGCCCGTTGGGCCTGTGACACTGTGCGACCCAGCCTCCTCATCCACCGCCATCTCCTCACCCTCCACTGTAGGCTCAAGTCTCAGTGCCCCTCCAGTCTACCATGTGTGCAGGGCACGGAGGTGTCACGCAGTGCTTCACATGGTTTGTCTTGGCGAACGGAGTCACACAGGAGAGGAACTGCTTAAATTTATTCATCAGGAAATCCAAACATGGCTTACTCCAAGAAAACTTAAAATGGGAATCATGGTTACCGACAATGGGAAGAACATTTTGTCTGCGCTGCGCCAAGGAAGGCTGACCCATGCCCCCTGCATGGCTCACGTCTTCAATCTGGTTGTCAAGCGGTTTCTGAAGTGTTCCCCCCATATGCAAGACATCCTAACAACTTCAAGGAAACTTTGCATGCACTTCAGCCACTCATACACCGCCAAACACACCCTTCTTGAGCTACAGCGTCAGAACGGTATCCCCCAACATAGTCTGATTTGCGATGTTTCCACCCGTTGGAATTCTACCCTTCACATGTTGGAGCGATTATAGGAACGGAGAAAAGCCATCACGGATTTCCTGATGATCCAAGCAGATAGGAGGACTCCCCTGTGTAACTTCAATGTCAACCAGTGGCAGCTCATACGTGACACCTGCCGTTTGCTCAGGCCCTTTGAGGAAGCCACTTTATTTGTCAGTCGGCAGGATTACGGGATGAACGACGTGATTCCACTGCTTCATGTACTACAGCACATGTTGGAAACCATGGCTGGTCAGGGCACTGGAGACATGGCGTCTACATCTTACGGCCACATGAACCCCGTTGGAGCTGAACTGGAGGAGGAGGAGGAGGAAGAGGAGGAGGAGGGGCACAGTGAAACACAGTTTAGGCTTGGCGAAATGGCTGGTTTATCTAGTCAGCGGACAGGAGAGGAGGAGCAGGAGCAGCCAGAGGAGCTAGAGGTTTTTGAGGAAGGCGAGACAGAGGACCCGGGCACACCGTGGCAGTATGCAGTGGAGATGGAGACAGGTAGTCCATCCGAGTCACTTGCGCAAATGGCAGGAAGCATGCTCACGTGCTTGCGTAGTGACCCCAGAATTGTTTCCATTTGTCAGCGGGATGACTTCTGGCTCTCCCCCTTATTGGACCCTCGCTTCCGGCACAAAATGGGGGCATTTTTTAAACCCGCCGAGAGGGAGGACAAACTGAACTACTACAAAGACATTCTACGTAGTCAGTTGGCTGATGCCTATCTGCGCCATGGTCCATACTCGCAGGTCTGACTCGAGGGGACCTCTGCGCTCACCTTCCACTGCCACGGCTGCTGGGGGGGTTGGCAGGAGCAGCAGCAGCAGCTCCATCAGCAGCAGCCTCAGTCTTCAGTCGCTAATGAGTAGCTTTCTACACCCGCATAGTGAGGCTACTCATGAGCAGCAGGAAGACCTGGAGCAGGACCTCAACCAGCAGGTCATGTCATACCTTGACATGACCATGCCAACACACCTTGAGGATCCGCTGGACTTCTGGGCAGCCAAACTTGATTTGTGGCCGCAACTAGCAGAGTTTGCCCTGGAAAAGCTGTCCTGCCCGGCAAGTAGCGTGCCATCTGAGCGGGTGTTTAGTGCGGCGGGGGCCATAGTTACGGCGAGGAGAACTCGTCTGTCAACTAAAAATGTGGAGAGACTCACCTTTGTCAAAATGAATCAGGGATGGATCAGCCAGGATTTCCACCCACCAATGCCTGATGCATGCGACTAGATTCAGCATGGTGCAAAACATTTATGTCTTTAGGCCAATTTTTTGGCCCCTGCTGATGCTAACTTCAGGGTGTGCCTTCCAACCAATTTTTGGCCTCCTGCTGATGCCAACTTCAGGGTGTGCCTTTCAGCCAATGTTTGGTCTCCTGCAGCTGCTTGCAACTCCAGGGTGTGATTCATCCAATTTTTGGTCTCCTGAAGCCAACCCCAGTGTCTCTTTAAAGTAATGTTTGGGATCCTGCTGCTGCTGCCAACTCCAGGGTGTGATTCATCCAATTTTTGGGCTCCTGCTGCCAACTCCAGTGTCTCTTTAAAGTTATGTTTGGGCTCCTGCTGCTGCCAACTCCAGGGTGTGATTCATCCAATTATTGGGCTCCTGAAGCCAACTCCAGTGTCTCTTTAAAGTAATGTTTGGGCTTCTGCTGCTGCTGCCAACTCCAGGGTGTGATTCATCCAATTTTTGGGCTCCTGAAGCCAACCCCAGTGTCTCTTTAAAGTAATGTTTGGGCTCCTGCTGCTGCTGCTGCTGCCAACTCCAGGGTGTGATTCATCCAATTTTTGGGCTCCTGAAGCCAACCCCAGTGTCTCTTTAAAGTAATGTTTGGGCTCATGCTGCTGCTGCTGCCAACTCCAGGGTGTGATTCATCCAATTTTTGGGCTCCTGAAGCCAACCCCAGTGTCTCTTTAAAGTAATGTTTGGGCTCCTGCTGCTGCTGCTGCTGCCAACTCCAGGGTGTGATTCATCTAATTTTTGGGCTCCTGAAGCCAACCCCAGTGTCTCTTTAAAGTTATGTTTGGGCTCCTGCTGCTGCCAACTCCAGGGTGTGATTCATCCAATTTTTGGGCTCCTGCTGCCAACTCCAGTGTCTCTTTAAAGTTATGTTTGGGCTCCTGCTGCTGCTGCTGCCAACTCCAGGGTGTGATTCATCCAATTTTTGGGCTCCTGCTGCCAACTCCAGTGTCTCTTTAAAGCTATGTTTGGGCTCCTGCTGCTGCTGCCAACTCCAGGGTGTGATTCATCCAATTGTTGGGCTCCTGAAGCCAACCCCAGTGTCTCTTTAAAGTAATGTTTGGGCTCCTGCTGCTGCTGCTGCCAACTCCGGGGTGTGATTCATCCAATTGTTGGGCTCCTGAAGCCAACCCCAGTGTCTCTTTAAAGTAATGTTTGGGCTCCTGCTGCTGCTGCTGCCAACTCCGGGGTGTGATTCATCCAATTTTTGGGCTCCTGAAGCCAACCCCAGTGTCTCTTTAAAGTAATGTTTGGGCTCCTGCTGCTGCTGCTGCCAACTCCAGGGTGTGATTCATCCAATTTTTGGGCTCCTGAAGTCAACCCCAGTGTCTCTTTAAAGTAATGTTTGGGCTCCTGCTGCTGCTGCTCCCAACTCCGGGGTGTGATTCATCCAATTTTTGGGCTCCTGAAGCCAACCCCAGTGTCTCTTTAAAGTAATGTTTGGGCTCCTGCTGCTGCTGCCAACTCGAGGGTGTGATTCATCCAATTTTGGGCTCCTGCTGCCAAATCCAGTGTCTCTTTAAAGTAATATTTGGGCTCCTGCTGCTGCAGCTTGCTGCTGCTTGCTCACAAAGAATTCAAGTTGGAAAAGGGGAAAATACACTTCGTATAACACCCAAGTCAGCAAATTAAAGCTTTTACCATGTCATTTTATTTCAGTAAGAATATATACATTTATATCTCAAAATTCCGTTGTATAACTGGCTTCCCTGAACTTTGTTGCCTCTGTATAAATAACACTCCTGCTTAAACCATACACTGTGTACTAGTGTCTCCTTCGATATAAAAAAGAACTTTCAAATTATTATTACCCCAACATTAGGAAGTATTTGAGTCAAATGTTCATTGCTAGGGATGAGACAAGTTCGGACAAATTTGCCACTAATGTTCGGTTTAGACCCCCCAACTCGACCTGAACCTGAATCCCATTGAAGTAATTGGGAACCTGAATTTGGAGGGGACCCAAAATGGCTGTAAAATGGGGGTAGCAAGGGCTAGAGGGATGCATATCGAGGGGAACACCAAGGCGGATGCCCTCCACAAAATGGGCTAGAGAAAGTACTCAAAACAATAACAGAAAACAAAAAAAGAACATTCTGTAAATAAAAAAAGTTGAATATTATGGGTACCGGTGGCCAAATTTGGGGAGTAATATCCCCGCATAAAATTGAGTAGGTAAAGTACTCAAGATAATAACTTACAGAACATTCTAAAATATACATACAATAATACATTCAAAATATAAATAAAATTTATTTTTTCACAAGTGTCAGACTTAGAGGCTAATTTGGGGGTAGCACCAGGGTGATTGCTCTGCAAAAAATGGGCTACAGAAGGTACCCAAAATAATAACAGAAAACAAAGAAATGTAGATCAGTAAGGGGGAGGTTAGTCCATTTCCAAAGGTAACTGCCCATTTCATTGCCCTTCCATGGACAGGACAGCTGGCTCACAGATTGAGGGACAGCTAGGGACAAAGAAACCGCCTCATAGGTGATTTGCCAACCAGGTGAATTTCACTTTACATACTGTATGTTGGAGCAGCAGCAGGAAATTGTAGAGTTCCAGCTCCAAAATACCTGGGTGAGTCAAAGTGCAGACCAACAGCATTTCACCACCAATGAGTGGGCCTTCATGAGGGACATTTGTGCCATGCTGCTGTGCTTCCAATAAGTCACCAATATGGTCAGCGCTGATGAATGATGCCATCATCAGCCCTACCATCCCCGCCCTTCGCCTGCAAAAAAAAAAACACTTTAGGCCATGATTCAACCTGAAAGGCACAACTGGCAGAGGTCCCATCTGACACACTTGGCTCAGTGGCAGCACAAAGCAGAGGAGGAGGGGGGGATGTCATCAAAGCAGGGGCACCACCACAGAAGGGAGGGTAAGCATGGCCAAAATATGGGACACGTTGTGCAATTCTTTGCCACATCCAGCACCATCGGGTATGGCACATAGTACCAGGAGGCAGACTTAGACTAGCATGGTGGATGAGTATCTGTTGACATGTCTCCATAATAAGCGATTGGTCCTCCATTGTTGATTTTCCCCGGTAAGTTGCCCTGTATGCCTTGGAAGTGTCCAGAATGTGTGTTCAGCACCACAGAGGGTGTCATCACCGACAAGAGGATCCACCTATCCACAGCTACGGTGAACATCCTTACATTTGTGAAGATAAACCAGATGTTGAAGTGTTGGCTACCTCCATCTCTTCCACCTACCTGGAAGAAAACACAAGGGCTGGTGGAAGGTACAGAATATTTTTCATGCACAATGAAACATCAACAGGTTAAGGGTGATCTGTATTCTCTCTAGTGTGGCAGCCTTGTTTCCCTTTAATACACAGATGAATAAATACTCCTTTTGGAAATGTGGTAACACACTGATGGAGAGCTGATGCAGCACCTGCAGGTGTTTTAGCAAATATGATGAAGAAAAGGACCTCTCATAAGAAACATCGCAATAAAATGGAACCAAGCAAACCAATTTCTCCTCCTAGGAAAAACATTGTTGGCTGCAGGATACAGCATGGTTAGAAAGAAGGCAGTGGCCCAATAACACAATAGAAAGGATCTGTTTTAGATCAAGTACCAGTCAAACCTACCCTCTACCTTATTAGTAGTGATGGGTTTGATGGACTAAAACTCCAGATCGATGAAAGGTTGTCTGCTCTTAAAATACTTCCACACAGAGTTGCTTTATCCAGGATAAGCGATGCCCATTTGCCTGACACAATGGTTGGAAAAGCTGTGGAGCATATGGTTGAAATGGAAGATGGTTCCAAAGATGAATGGCAAGGGATGGTTTTAACCACAGCACCAATCATGTACACATGGTTTTATATAACATATGAAAAAGACCCTGTTCTATGCATGTATCGGCTTTCAGATGAGCTCTTCGCATCATGGCTGACTCCACAAGGATGAAAGCGTGTCTGCTCTTGAAGTGCTTCCAGATAGAGTTGCTTCATCCAGGATAAGCGATGGCCATTTGACTGACACAATGCTTGATAAAGCTGTGGAGCATATGGTTGAAGCAGAAGATGGTTCCAAAGATGAATGGCAAGAGATGGTTTTAGTCAGAGCACCAATCATGAACACATGGTTTTATATAACATATGAAAAAGACCCTGTTCTACGCATGTATCAGCTTTCAGACAAGCTCTTCGCATCATGGCTGACTCGAATGATTCGCCTCCAGCGCAAAGAGAGCTGGGAAAGGGTGCTGACAGCCTAGTTCGAAAGCATGTGGAATATGAAGAAGGGTCAAAAGGACAGGCATAGTAATTCATCAAGTGGAAGCCAAACCTTCAGTGGTACTTTATCAGTGTGATTTTGACTATGCCGGGTTTAATTTGGTGCCCCAGGGGCATCTCAAATTGGGGGGTCCCCCTATGTGAAACCTCTTAAAACTCTGCTTTCCCCGGTCCTCTGGCTCATGGACGTGCTTTTATCCAATCAGAGCCATTTGATGTGCATATGTAATGCTCAGCAAATGGCCCTGCTTACATGCAGAGTCTACCAGAATGGCTTTGGACAGGAGCACATTCGCACTAAAGATGCGGCAATGTGGCCGGCGAATGTTTACATTGGCGAAGGAGCCAAGAAGCAGATGAGGGTTGCTGCACCCTGGGGGGGGGGGTTCACACAGCGGGGTACCTTGATCTGGGATGTTCCGGGGGAAGGCCAGTATCTGGCCCTAGAATCATTTAGATTCCAGTCCCACACCTCAAGGGTTTTGTTCTGCTTTAACTCTGTAAACACAAGCCTTCCTCATATGAAACATTCTGCACCTCACCTACTGTACTTAAGTTACATAGGTGCATGGGATTTTCTTAAAAAAAACATTGAGTTACAAGGTACTTAAAAATTTAGCAGCTCCAAAAATCAGATGTTACTAAAATCATTTAGATAACCCCATTCGTCTCATAAAACAAAACGACAATGGTATGGAGCAAATTAGCAGTTTGCTGAAACAAGTTACAGTAGACATATCTATAGGCCACACGTGTAGTATAGACATACAGTGCATGTCATTACACTCTTTTAAAACCATTATCAGTGTATCTATTGTTGTACTTGTTGATATGTACTTTGGGGATATCAGAACAAAACAACATAACCATGAATGAAACAGGAAAGCTGTAGCAAATATCAGTTTAGCTGAAAAATCAAACAGCGTTTATTATAGATAACATTTTCTTTAGCTATTGTCTAGCTTTCTAGACCATTTAAAGAGGAACATCAGACCTTTTCTGATGTTCCTCTCTAAACATCCCTCCCTCACTGCCTTTTGGAATGCAGCGTTATCTAAAACGCAGACATCCATCAGCATTCCTGGCCCCTTTGCACCCCTTAGCCATCGCTGAGTGAAGGCTGCAAGCCTTAGCTATACTAACCTTCACTGTCCCTCTACAAATGTCCTGTGCTGCTCTTCAAATCTCACTGTCATTGCAGCCTTCCCGCTGGAGTGCAATATGACAGGACAGGTAAGTTTCAAATTGTCTAATGTTATACTAGAGGGGCAGGGGGGCCGAGCAGGCAAGGATTGGGGAGTTTATTAACTGCATACCTGCAATGTTCCTCTTTAACGTCCTGCAGAAGTCTCATGTAGTGGGTCGGGGGTCATACTGCTTTTTTTGGTAAAGCAAGGTTTACTCTGGGTGTGCTTTGTGGTGTGAATTGCAGCCTACATCTTGGTGAGCTTTAGAGTTTTAATACACAAGAAAGCACAATTAGAAGCAAATTTTCCCAAAACACTTGTACCTATTTGTAGTATGCAGCAAAAAGTACCTCACCCATAAAAATGGCCTATCGCAGATACAGGTGATTTTTGAGGAAATTCAAAACAAAAAATTTTTTTTGCACTATATTTTATGTTAAATTTAAAAAGCTCACTCCAATGCAGTTTGCAATTTACATTGCAAAGTACACACAGAGTACATTATCCTACCAAATAATCATCATGACCCCAATATAAATGAGACAGGAATTAAATCTCTAGCAGACATGAATTTAGCTGAAAAATTAAAGGGCATCTATTATGTGTGTGTGTGTGTGTGTGTGTGTGTGTGTGTGTGTGTGTGTGTGTGTGTGTGTGTGTGTTTTTGTTATCTAGGTCATAATAGGGTCGATTTAGCACCATGCGAAAACACATTTTTGTATATTTTCAGAAGTATTCTCGCCAAATTAAAGACAACGTCAGAGAGTTCAGTGTCTTTTAACGTTTTTGTTGCTGTTTTTTTTTTTGTTCTTACAGTCCTCCTGCCAAAATCAGGAGTACAATTGTGCCTGCTTTTTTTTTCACGGAACCATGCAAATACCAGCATGATTTTCTTTCATTCAAAAAGACCCCCCCCCTTCCTGACCTAACCAGCCTAGGCACCAGACATAAGGCCCTGCCATTTAACTAGGCCCTACTTCCTTCAGTACAGGTCCATACTGATGGGCAACAGGCTCTTTCACACCAGGTGCCCCAAGCGAGGGTGCGGATATTGTGGCGGTGGCGGTATTCTCATTTTACCTGGTAATCTCGGCAGTTGGCCCTTTGGTATGTGGTCCTCTGGTAGCAAGAAAAAAAACATAAAATAGTTTACTCAATATTAAAATAAGTCATTGAACGGGAGGGGTATTGAGGGTGTTTCCCCCTCCCCTTCAGTGATTTATTTAATCACATGGGGGAAATGCGCAGAGGCTTTACTACTGAACTCTAAAAGCTACACTTCTTGACTTCTCGACAATATTACTTCTGGCTGGTCCGTTTTTTGTGAGAGAAATGATGAGGGGTTCAGGGGATGGACCCCCGAATGGGCCTCTGAAGTGAGTTTGAGTTACAGAAAAAAAATCGTGTGGTTCTCTGAATCTCCTGACACCCAAATATTTTCACATATTAGTGGAGCAAAATGCTTTTCTCGAGTATTCTTGCATGGTGCTGAATTGCGCCTATGATCACACTGCATCTATCTACCTTTAGCCTAGTGATGAATCTAATGATTAATTACTAAATTTAAGGATCTATTCACACCTCTCCGCTTGTGCTAGAGTCATTACTAGCACTACTAGGTATCGGCAGATGAGCGTTTGTATAGCGGCGCTTAGAGCAACTGCTAATAGACGCTCGTGTGTGTGTATCGGCGCTGTAACAGAGCGCCTCAGTCACTCGAGTAACCTGGCCGGCATTGATGAATGACATGTATGTTGGGCATTGCAGCAAGCGAAAGGTAGCACCAGCTCAGTGCGACTGACTCTCAGTGACTCACACTATACTTATCAAAAAACTACACACACACAGCGTCGGCGCTCTAAATCTGGTCGCTATAGCATAGAGCGCCAGATACTGTGTGATTAAAGTCTGTTTTTGAACACATATCCACCAGTAAAAAAGCGAAAACACGTGGAATGACATTGTTGTAACATTGTGACATTAATACTTTAGTGCCAGACCTGTAATGACAATTTTGCATAAAAATATACAAAATCTAAAAAGTTCTAGGCCAGGAGAGGTGACACAATTATTTGAGAGAAAAATAAAAAATAAAAAAATCCCTGTGCTAGAGCACTGGCACTATACGCTGAGCTGCCTGTAATGATGAATTGTACATTACATGGCACTGTTAGAGTCACCTTATTCGCTTTCATAACTGTGCTGATAGCTGCCGCTACCCCCTTAGTCACAACGCAAGTAAAAATGCTCTCCATTATTTTTTATGGGCCAGTTCATTTATACGCAGTGTACATATGTGAACTGGCCCATTAAGAATAATGGGAAGCTTTTTTTTTGCCTGTGTAGTGACTGCATTGCCCAACGCAGCGCAAGCGGAGAGGTGTAAATAGAGCCTAAATGTCTTCATTTTTAATGTTACACAAATATATTTTAGATTCCCCTCCCATTTTGTCTCCGCAGCTTAACCTTTAGATTGTAAGCTCATAAGGGCACAGCTCTCTTTTATTTGAAATATTCACCTTGAACTCTGTAGCACCTCGGGTTGTGATACTATGGCCCTTATTTATGAAGGAATAGCGACAGGTAGCGACTGGTGAGCGGCCGGTAATGACGGGCCCCGCCACGAGAACGCCGGCTCCCCACCACAATCACACATTTATCAAGCCAATCCTGCTTAGCGACTGAGATAGCGCCATATAGCAACTCATTCATCATTATTCCAGCCTCAGCCCACAGCGCCAGCGTCCGACCTTGAACAGCGACAGGTATGACCTCTCGCTACCTGACGCTCTCCAATGCATTTCAATGGAACAATCTTTAAATATTAATAATTAATTGTTATTAATGTTTTTTTTTTTTTTTTTTAATGTGAAAAATTCTGTGACCACTTCTGCCATTTTAAATACCGTATATACTCGAGTATAAGCCGAGTTTTTCAGCCCACTTTTTGGGCTGAAAAAAAGCCGCCTCGGCTTATACTCGAGTCAGTGGCCCAACAGCCAATCAGCAGTGCAGGTGGAGATTTGGACACAGGGGGGCGTGGCCTGGCGCTCGAATGGCATAGAGGTGGTGGCAGTGCGGGAAGAGGCTCGGCGGCCGAGCAGAGAGAACGCGCAGGCAGGGAGCGGGAAGCTGCGCTTTCATCATCCCCCTCATCGGAAGCATCTACGTGCTGGGAGGAGTACCTGCATGGCGGGGAGAAGAGCGCACACTGGCTGGCGGGTTTGCCGATGACGAGGAAGGAGGCGGCGGCACCCGCAGCGACCCACGGGGAGCCGACGGCAGACGCGGCTTGCGCAGCCAAGATGGCGGCCGACATCGAGGGTGAGTGAACCCCCCCCCTCCCAGTATGCATGAGGCGGCGGTGAGCGGTCCCTCTGCCTCCATCGGAGCGGCGGCCGATCCCAGCCCACAGCGCAGCAGAGCAGGGGACGGCGAAGGAGCTGCTCCCCTGCCCATAATGAATGAAGAAGCAGGGCTGCAGAGACCGGTAAAGATGGCGGCCGTGGAGGGGGAGAAGATCATCCCCGCCTCCCTGCACAAGACACAGGAGCTGAGGTATGGTGGGGGGGGGGGCTAAAGTCTGCACAGGGAATGAGGCCCTAAAGTCTGCACAGGGAATGAGGCCCTAAAGTCTGCACAGGGAATGAGGCCCTAAAGTCTGCACAGGGAATGAGGCCCTAAAGTCTGCACAGGGAATGAGGCAGGAAGCCTGCAGACTGACTATGAAGTTGGGGGCAGCGGGGTAGAACCCACATCCATTTCCCACCCTAGGCTTATACTCGAGTCAATAAATTTTCCATTTTTTTGTGGTAAAATTAGGTGCATCGGCTTATATTCGGGTCGACCTATACTCGATTATATACGGTAATTTTTTTAAGGGAAAAAAAATTAAAAAAAAAAATTGTACAGAATTGATATTACAGGTCTGATATTAATGTATTCATATTACTAAATTATTTAAAATTTTTTTTTTTTTGGTTTCCAAAAATATGGTGGTTTGGGGGTTAAAAAACTACTTTTAACACATCGCCTCCAGCGCTCTGGGGTTTAAACATGCATTTCACAGCACTTGAATTTTTTGAGCGTGATTTTTTGATGAATATGGTGGAAGCCGGTCGCTCTGACTCGTAACCTTGTATTCAACATTACGCCACACCGACTGAGTCGCTGTCAACAACCGAACAACGGCCAAGCACAGCGACTACTAGCGGGCGCTGTGAAAATACCGCTACAGTCGCTCAACTGTCGCTACATGTCGCTATTAATAAATCAGCCTCCCCATGTACTGTTCTACCCTGTCTGTAATCACTACTTTGTACAGCACTGCAGAAATAATGGAGCGTTAAATATAATTATAATAATACATTTTGTTCTAGTTGAATTGAACTGAACCAGCAAAATTCTGGTAGAATTCAACTTTAACTTGAATCTGAAAAGTGACTTTAATAGTAAGTACTTGCTGCTCATATACAATTAGGTGTAACACGTGCAAATTAACAGCATACAGTATTTGTGTTTATCTACTACACCAATTTTGCTAATAATGTTTTTGTGTTTGCTAGTGTACACTAGTAAATTAGCGAACTAGTGTAGGGTAGTGAACAAGCACAGGCTGTGCCGCACCCTGACCGGGCTTTCTATATATATAAATAGGGATGAGCGAATCGATCCGGACGAACCCGGATTCGATCCGAATTTCATGAAAAATTCGATTCGGATCGAATCCGAATTTACCCGTGCTTCGATCGCTCGAAGTTTTCCTTTAACATCCATTCATTTACATTACAGGCATTCTAAGATGGCGGACGGGACATGTCCAGACATCTACCCCGCAGCAGTGCAAGCTGGGGCAGTCACATGCAGCCTATCAGCAGCCAGCAAGCCCGGTGACGTCACAGCGCTATTTAAGTCGGCGGACATCTTGCTTTTCCTCATTTCTCTATTGCATTCGTGAGAGACAGGACGCTGCTGTAGTGAGGGAGAGACAGAGAGCCAGGGACAGACAGGGACAGGCTGGAGACAGGCAGGAGACAGGCAGGAGACAGACAGAAAGTCAGCGAAAAACAGGGAAAGTTAGGAAAAATCGGAGGCAGTCACAGGGAGATTTTTTTTTTTCATCCAGCCTGAGTGTTACTGGCTGGCTGACTGCCTTTGTTAGCGTTTTCAGGCTGCTTATACACTTACTGTGCATATATACTGAACTGATCTCAAGTCTGCTGGGAGGCATCCCATTCTGTGACTACACCAGCCTCTATTTACTGCTTTAACCCTTTGCACTTATTCTAATAGAAATTTGGCCTGATAAACACACTTGCTGTGCATAGTATTACTGCTCACAGGTGCGCTCCTGCCTGTTGGGGCATCCCATTCTGTGACTACACCAGCCTCTATTTACTGCTATAACCCTTTGCACTTATTCTAATAGAAATTTGGCCTGATAAACACACTTTTGCTGTGCATAGTATTACTGCTCACAGGTGCACTCCTGCCTGTTGGGGCATCCCATTCTGTGACTACACCAGCCTCTATTTACTGCTATAACCCTTTGCACTTATTCTAATAGAAATTTGGCCTGATAAACACACTTGCTGTGCATAGTATTACTGCTCACAGGTGCACTCCTGGCTGTTGGGGCATCCCATTCTGTGACTACACCAGCCTCTATTTACTGCTATAACCCTTTGCACTTATTCTAATAGAAATTTGGCCTGATAAACACACTTTTGCTGTGCATAGTATTACTGCTCACAGGTGCACTCCTGCCTGTTGGGGCATCCCATTCTGTGACTACACCAGCCTCTATTTACTGCTATAACCCTTTGCACTTATTCTAATAGAAATTTGGCCTGATAAACACACTTTTGCTGTGCATAGTATTACTGCTCACAGGTGCACTCCTGCCTGTTGGGGCATCCCATTCTGTGACTACACCAGCCTCTATTTACTGCGATAACCCTTTGCACTTATTCTAATAGAAATTTGGCCTGATAAACACACTTTAGCTGTGCATAGTATTACTGCTCACAGGTGCACTCCTGCCTGTTGGTGCATCCCATTCTGTGACTACACCAGGCTCTATTTACTGCTATAACCCTTTGCACTTATTCTAATAGAAATTTGGCCTGATAAACACACTTGCTGTGCATAGTATTACTGCTCACAGGTGCACTCCTGTTGGGGCATCCCATTCTGTGACTACACCAGCCTCTATTTACTGCTATAACCCTTTGCACTTATTCTAATAGAAATTTGACCTGATAAACACACTTTTGCTGTGTATAGTATTACTGCTCACAGGTGCACTCCTGCCTGTTGGGGCATCCCATTCTGTGACTACACCAGCCTCTATTTACTGCTATAACCCTTTGCACTTATTCTAATAGAAATTTGGCCTGATAAACACACTTTTGCTGTGCATAGTATTACTGCTCACAGGTGCACTCCTGCCTGTTGAGGCATCCCATTCTGTGACTACACCAGCCTCTATTTACTGCTATAACCCTTTGCACTTATTCTAATAGAAATTTGGCCTGATAAACACACTTGCTGTGCATAGTATTACTGCTCACAGGTGCACTCCTGTTGGGGCATCCCATTCTGTGACTACACCAGCCTCTATTTACTGCTATAACCCTTTGCACTTATTCTAATAGAAATTTGGCCTGATAAACACACTTTTGCTGTGCATAGTATTACTGCTCACAGGTGCACTCCTGCCTGTTGGGGCATCCCATTCTGTGACTACACCAGCCTCTATTTACTGCTATAACCCTTTGCACTTATTCTAATAGAAATTTGGCCCGATTAACACACTTGCTGTGCATAGTATTACTGCTCACAGGTGCACTCCTGGCTGTTGGGGCATCCCATTCTGTGACTACACCAGCCTCTATTTACTGCTATAACCCTTTGCACTTATTCTAATAGAAATTTGGTCTGATAAACACACTTTTGCTGTGCATAGTATTACTGCTCACAGGTGCACTCCTGCCTGTTGGGGCATCCCATTCTGTGACTACACCAGCCTCTATTTACTGCTATAACCCTTTGCACTTATTCTAATAGAAATTTGGCCTGATAAACACACTTGCTGTGCATAGTATTACTGCTCACAGGTGCACTCCTGCCTGTTGGGGCATCCCATTCTGTGACTACACCAGCCTCTATTTACTGCGATAACCCTTTGCACTTATTCTAATAGAAATTTGGCCTGATAAACACACTTTTGCTGTGCATAGTATTACTGCTCACAGGTGCACTCCTGCCTGTTGGGGCATCCCATTCTGTGACTACACCAGCCTCTATTTACTGCTATAACCCTTTGCACTTATTCTAATAGAAATGTGGCCTGATAAACACACTTGCTGTGCATAGTATTACTGCTCACAGGTGCACTCCTGGCTGTTGGGGCATCCCATTCTGTGACTACACCAGCCTCTATTTACTGCTATAACCCTTTGCACTTATTCTAATAGAAATTTGGCCTGATAAACACACTTTTGCTGTGCATAGTATTACTGCTCACAGGTGCACTCCTGGCTGTTGGGGCATCCCATTCTGTGACTACACCAGCCTCTATTTACTGCTATAACCCTTTGCACTTATTCTAATAGAAATTTGGCCTGATAAACACACTTTTGCTGTGCATAGTATTACTGCTCACAGGTGCACTCCTGCCTGTTGGGGCATCCCATTCTGTGACTACACCAGCCTCTATTTACTGCTATAACCCTTTGCACTTATTCTAATAGAAATTTGGCCTGATAAACACACTTACTGTGCATAGTATTACTGCTCACAGGTGCACTCCTGCCTGTTGGGGCATCCCATTCTGTGACTACACCAGCCTCTATTTACTGCTATAACCCTTTGCACTTATTCTAATAGACATCTGGCCTGATAAACACACTTTTGCTGTGCATAGTATTACTGCTCACAGGTGCACTCCTGGCTGTTGGGGCATCCCATTCTGTGACTACACCAGCCTCTATTTACTGCTATAACCCTTTGCACTTATTCTAATAGAAATTTGGCCTGATAAACACACTTGCTGTGCATAGTATTACTGCTCACAGGTGCACTCCTGTTGGGGCATCACATTCTGTGACTACACCAGCCTCTATTTACTGCTATAACCCTTTGCACTTATTCTAATAGAAATTTGGCCTGATAAACACACTTTTGCTGTGCATAGTATTACTGCTCACAGGTGCACTCCTGCCTGTTGAGGCATCCCATTCTGTGACTACACCAGCCTCTATTTACTGCAATAACCCTTTGCACTTATTCTAATAGAAATTTGGCCTGATAAACACACTTGCTGTGCAAAGTATTACTGCTCACAGGTGCACTCCTGGCTGTTGGGGCATCCCATTCTGTGACTACACCAGCCTCTATTTACTGCTATAACCCTTTGCACTTATTCTAATAGAAATTTGGCCTGATAAACACACTTTTGCTGTGCATAGTATTACTGCTCACAGGTGCACTCCTGCCTGTTGGGGCATCCCATTCTGTGACTACACCAGCCTCTATTTACTGCTATAACCCTTTGCACTTATTCTAATAGAAATTTGGCCTGATAAACACACTTGCTGTGCATAGTATTACTGCTCACAGGTGCACTCCTGCCTGTTGGGGCATCCCATTCTGTGACTACACCAGCCTCTATTTACTGCGATAACCCTTTGCACTTATTCTAATAGAAATTTGGCCTGATAAACACACTTTTGCTGTGCATAGTATTACTGCTCACAGGTGCACTCCTGCCTGTTGGGACATCCCATTCTGTGACTACATCAGCCTCTATTTACTGCTATAACCCTTTGCACTTATTCTAATAGAAATTTGGCCTGATAAACACACTTGCTGTGCATAGTATTACTGCTCACAGGTTCACTCCTGTTGGGGCATCCCATTCTGTGACTACACCAGCCTCTATTTACTGCTATAACCCTTTGCACTTATTCTAATAGAAATTTGGCCTGATAAACACACTTTTGCTGTGCATAGTATTACTGCTCACAGGTGCACTCCTGCCTGTTGGGGCATCCCATTCTGTGACTACACCAGCCTCTATTTACTGCTATAACCCTTTGCACTTATTCTAATAGAAATTTGGCCTGATAAACACACTTTTGCTGTGCATAGTATTACTGCTCACAGGTGCACTCCTGCCTGTTGGGGCATCCCATTCTGTGACTACACCAGCCTCTATTTACTGCTATAACCCTTTGCACTTATTCTAATAGAAATTTGGCCTGATAAACACACTTGCTGTGCATAGTATTACTGCTCACAGGTGCACTCCTGGCTGTTGGGGCATCCCATTCTGTGACTACACCAGCCTCTATTTACTGCTATAACCCTTTGCACTTATTCTAATAGAAATTTGGCCTGATAAACACACTTTTGCTGTGCATAGTATTACTGCTCACAGGTGCACTCCTGCCTGTTGGGGCATCCCATTCTGTGACTACACCAGCCTCTATTTACTGCTATAACCCTTTGCACTTATTCTAATAGAAATTTGGCCTGATAAACACACTTGCTGTGCATAGTATTACTGCTCACAGGTGCACTCCTGCCTGTTGGGGCATCCCATTCTGTGACTACACCAGCCTCTATTTACTGCGATAACCCTTTGCACTTATTCTAATAGAAATTTGGCCTGATAAACACACTTTTGCTGTGCATAGTATTACTGCTCACAGGTGCACTCCTGCCTGTTGGGGCATCCCATTCTGTGACTACACCAGCCTCTATTTACTGCTATAACCCTTTGCACTTATTCTAATAGAAATGTGGCCTGATAAACACACTTGCTGTGCATAGTATTACTGCTCACAGGTGCACTCCTGTTAGGGCATCCCATTCTGTGACTACACCAGCCTCTATTTACTGCTATAACCCTTTGCACTTATTCTAATAGAAATTTGGCCTTATAAACACACTTTTGCTGTGCATAGTATTACTGCTCACAGGTGCACTCCTGCCTGTTGGGGCATCCCATTCTGTGACTACACCAGCCTCTATTTACTGCTATAACCCTTTGCACTTATTCTAATAGAAATGTGGCCTGATAAACACACTTGCTGTGCATAGTATTACTGCTCACAGGTGCACTCCTGGCTGTTGGGGCATCCCATTCTGTGACTACACCAGCCTCTATTTACTGCTATAACCCTTTGCACTTATTCTAATAGAAATGTGGCCTGATAAACACACTTTTGCTGTGCATAGTATTACTGCTCACAGGTGCACTCCTGGCTGTTGGGGCATCCCATTCTGTGACTACACCAGCCTCTATTTACTGCTATAACCCTTTGCACTTATTCTAATAGAAATTTGGCCTGATAAACACACTTTTGCTGTGCATAGTATTACTGCTCACAGGTACACTCCTGCCTGTTGGGGCATCCCATTCTGTGACTACACCAGCCTCTATTTACTGCTATAACCCTTTGCACTTATTCTAATAGAAATTTGGCCTGATAAACACACTTGCTGTGCATAGTATTACTGCTCACAGGTGCACTCCTGCCTGTTGGGGCATCCCATTCTGTGACTACACCAGCCTCTATTTACTGCTATAACCCTTTGCACTTATTCTAATAGACATCTGGCCTGATAAACACACTTTTGCTGTGCATAGTATTACTGCTCACAGGTGCACTCCTGGCTGTTGGGGCATCCCATTCTGTGACTACACCAGCCTCTATTTACTGCTATAACCCTTTGCACTTATTCTAATAGAAATTTGGCCTGATAAACACACTTGCTGTGCATAGTATTACTGCTCACAGGTGCACTCCTGTTGGGGCATCCCATTCTGTGACTACACCAGCCTCTATTTACTGCTATAACCCTTTGCACTTATTCTAATAGAAATTTGGCCTGATAAACACACTTTTGCTGTGCATAGTATTACTGCTCACAGGTGCACTCCTGCCTGTTGGGGCATCCCATTCTGTGACTACACCAGCCTCTATTTACTGCTATAACCCTTTGCACTTATTCTAATAGAAATTTGGCCTGATAAACACACTTGCTGTGCAAAGTATTACTGCTCACAGGTGCACTCCTGGCTGTTGGGGCATCCCATTCTGTGACTACACCAGCCTCTATTTACTGCTATAACCCTTTGCACTTATTCTAATAGAAATTTGGCCTGATAAACACACTTTTGCTGTGCATAGTATTACTGCTCACAGGTGCACTCCTGCCTGTTGGGGCATCCCATTCTGTGACTACACCAGCCTCTATTTACTGCTTTAACCCTTTGCACTTATTCTAATAGAAATTTGGCCTGATAAACACACTTGCTGTGCATAGTATTACTGCTCACAGGTGCACTCCTGCCTGTTGGGGCATCCCATTCTGTGACTACACCAGCCTCTATTTACTGCGATAACCCTTTGCACTTATTCTAATAGAAATTTGGCCTGATAAACTCACTTTTGCTGTGCATAGTATTACTGCTCACAGGTGCACTCCTGCCTGTTGGGACATCCCATTCTGTGACTACACCAGCCTCTATTTACTGCTATAACACTTTGCACTTATTCTAATAGAAATTTGGCCTGATAAACACACTTGCTGTGCATAGTATTACTGCTCACAGGTTCACTCCTGTTGGGGCATCCCATTCTGTGACTACACCAGCCTCTATTTACTGCTATAACCCTTTGCACTTATTCTAATAGAAATTTGGCCTGATAAACACACTTTTGCTGTGCATAGTATTACTGCTCACAGGTGCACTCCTGCCTGTTGGGGCATCCCATTCTGTGACTACACCAGCCTCTATTTACTGCTATAACCCTTTGCACTTATTCTAATAGAAATTTGGCCTGATAAACACACTTTTGCTGTGCATAGTATTACTGCTCACAGGTGCACTCCTGCCTGTTGGGGCATCCCATTCTGTGACTACACCAGCCTCTATTTACTGCTATAACCCTTTGCACTTATTCTAATAGACATTTGGCCTGATAAACACACTTTTGCTGTGCATAGTATTACTGCTCACAGGTGCACTCCTGGCTGTTGGGGCATCCCATTCTGTGACTACACCAGCCTCTATTTACTGCTATAACCCTTTGCACTTATTCTAATAGAAATTTGGCCTGATAAACACACTTGCTGTGCATAGTATTACTGCTCACAGGTGCACTCCTGTTGGGGCATCCCATTCTGTGACTACACCAGCCTCTATTTACTGCTATAACCCTTTGCACTTATTCTAATAGAAATTTGGCCTGATAAACACACTTTTGCTGTGCATAGTATTACTGCTCACAGGTGCACTCCTGCCTGTTGGGGCATCCCATTCTGTGACTACACCAGCCTCTATTTACTGCTATAACCCTTTGCACTTATTCTAATAGAAATTTGGCCTGATAAACACACTTTTGCTGTGCATAGTATTACTGCTCACAGGTGCACTCCTGCCTGTTGGGGCATCCCATTCTGTGACTACACCAGCCTCTATTTACTGCTATAACCCTTTGCACTTATTCTAATAGAAATTTGGCCTGATAAACACACTTTTGCTGTGCATAGTATTACTGCTCACAGGTGCACTCCTGCCTGTTGGGGCATCCCATTCTGTGACTACACCAGCCTCTATTTACTGCTATAACCCTTTGCACTTATTCTAATAGAAATTTGGCCTGATAAACACACTTGCTGTGCAAAGTATTACTGCTCACAGGTGCACTCCTGGCTGTTGGGGCATCCCATTCTGTGACTACACCAGCCTCTATTTACTGCTATAACCCTTTGCACTTTTTCTAATAGAAATTTGGCCTGATAAACACACTTTTGCTGTGCATAGTATTACTGCTCACAGGTGCACTCCTGCCTGTTGGGGCATCCCATTCTGTGACTACACCAGCCTCTATTTACTGCTATAACCATTTGCACTTATTCTAATAGAAATTTGGCCTGTAAACACACTTGCTGTGCATAGTATTACTGCTCACAGGTGCACTCCTGCCTGTTGGGGCATCCCATTCTGTGACTACACCAGCCTCTATTTACTGCGATAACCCTTTGCACTTATTCTAATAGAAATTTGGCCTGATAAACACACTTTTGCTGTGCATAGTATTACTGCTCACAGGTGCACTCCTGCCTGTTGGTGCATCCCATTCTGTGACTACACCAGCCTCTTTTTACTGCTATAACCCTTTGCACTTATTCTAATAGAAATTTGGCCTGATAAACACACTTGCTGTGCATAGTATTACTGCTCACAGGTGCACTCCTGTTGGGGCATCCCATTCTGTGACTACACCAGCCTCTATTTACTGCTATAACCCTTTGCACTTATTCTAATAGAAATTTGGCCTGATAAACACACTTTTGCTGTGTATAGTATTACTGCTCACAGGTGCACTCCTGCCTGTTGGGGCATCCCATTCTGTGACTACACCAGCCTCTATTTACTGCTATAACCCTTTGCACTTATTCTAATAGAAATTTGGCCTGATAAACACACTTGCTGTGCATAGTATTACTGCTCACAGGTGCACTCCTGGCTGTTGGGGCATCCCATTCTGTGACTACACCAGCCTCTATTTACTGCTATAACCCTTTGCACTTATTCTAATAGAAATTTGGCCTGATAAACACACTTTTGCTGTGCATAGTATTACTGCTCACAGGTGCACTCCTGCCTGTTGGGGCATCCCATTCTGTGACTACACCAGCCTCTATTTACTGCTATAACCCTTTGCACTTATTCTAATAGAAATTTGGCCTGATAAACACACTTGCTGTGCATAGTATTACTGCTCACAGGTGCACTCCTGCCTGTTGGGGCATCCCATTCTGTGACTACACCAGCCTCTATTTACTGCGATAACCCTTTGCACTTATTCTAATAGAAATTTGGCCTGATAAACACACTTTTGCTGTGCATAGTATTACTGCTCACAGGTGCACTCCTGCCTGTTGGGGCATCCCATTCTGTGACTACACCAGCGTCTATTTACTGCTATAACCCTTTGCACTTATTCTAATAGAAATTTGGCCTGATAAACACACTTTTGCTGTGCATAGTATTACTGCTCACAGGTGCACTCCTGTTGGGGCATCCCATTCTGTGACTACACCAGCCTCTATTTACTGCTATAACCCTTTGCACTTATTCTAATAGAAATTTGGCCTGATAAACACACTTTTGCTGTGCATAGTATTACTGCTCACAGGTGCACTCCTGCCTGTTGGGGCATCCCATTCTGTGACTACACCAGCCTCTATTTACTGCTATAACCCTTTGCACTTATTCTAATAGAAATTTGGCCTGATAAACACACTTGCTGTGCATAGTATTACTGCTCACAGGTGCACTCCTGGCTGTTGGGGCATCCCATTCTGTGACTACACCAGCCTCTATTTACTGCTATAACCCTTTGCACTTATTCTAATAGAAATTTGGCCTGATAAACACACTTTTGCTGTGCATAGTATTACTGCTCACAGGTGCACTCCTGCCTGTTGGGGCATCCCATTCTGTGACTACACCAGCCTCTATTTACTGCTATAACCCTTTGCACTTATTCTAATAGAAATTTGGCCTGATAAACACACTTTTGCTGTGCATAGTATTACTGCTCACAGGTGCACTCCTGCCTGTTGGGGCATCCCATTCTGTGACTACACCAGCCTCTATTTACTGCGATAACCCTTTGCACTTATTCTAATAGAAATTTGGCCTGATAAACACACTTGCTGTGCATAGTATTACTGCTCACAGGTGCACTCCTGGCTGTTGGGGCATCCCATTCTGTGACTACACCAGCCTCTATTTACTGCTTTAACCCTTTGCACTTATTCTAATAGAAATTTGGCCTGATAAACACACTTGCTGTGCATAGTATTACTGCTCACAGGTGCACTCCTGTTAGGGCATCCCATTCTGTGACTACACCAGCCTCTATTTACTGCTATAACCCTTTGCACTTATTCTAATATAAATTTGGCCTGATAAACACACTTGCTGTGCATAGTATTACTGCTCACAGGTGCACTCCTGCCTGTTGGGGCATCCCATTCTGTGACTACACCAGCCTATATTTACTGCTATAACCCTTTGCACTTATTCTAATAGAAATGTGGCCTGATAAACACACTTGCTGTGCATAGTATTACTGCTCACAGGTGCACTCCTGTTAGGGCATCCCATTCTGTGACTACACCAGCCTCTATTTACTGCTATAACCCTTTGCACTTATTCTAATAGAAATTTGGCCTGATAAACACACTTTTGCTGTGCATAGTATTACTGCTCACAGGTGCACTCCTGCCTGTTGGGGCATCCCATTCTGTGACTACACCAGCCTCTATTTACTGCTATAACCCTTTGCACTTATTCTAATAGAAATGTGGCCTGATAAACACACTTGCTGTGCATAGTATTACTGCTCACAGGTGCACTCCTGGCTGTTGGGGCATCCCATTCTGTGACTACACCAGCCTCTATTTACTGCTATAACCCTTTGCACTTATTCTAATAGAAATTTGGCCTGATAAACACACTTTTGCTGTGCATAGTATTACTGCTCACAGGTGCACTCCTGGCTGTTGGGGCATCCCATTCTGTGACTACACCAGCCTCTATTTACTGCTATAACCCTTTGCACTTATTCTAATAGAAATTTGGCCTGATAAACACACTTGCTGTGCATAGTATTACTGCTCACAGGTGCACTCCTGCCTGTTGGGGCATCCCATTCTGTGACTACACCAGCCTCTATTTACTGCTATAACCCTTTGCACTTATTCTAATAGACATTTGGCCTGATAAACACACTTTTGCTGTGCATAGTATTACTGCTCACAGGTGCACTCCTGGCTGTTGGAGCATCCCATTCTGTGACTACACCAGCCTCTTTTTACTGCTATAACCCTTTACACTTATTCTAATAGAAATTTGGCCTGATAAACACACTTGCTGTGCATAGTATTACTTCTCACAGTTGCAATCCTGTTGGGGCATCCCATTCTGTGACTACACCAGCCTCTATTTACTGCTATAACCCTTTGCACTTATTCTAATAGAAATTTGGCCTGATAAACACACTTTTGCTGTGCATAGTATTACTGCTCACAGGTGCACTCCTGGCTGTTGGGGCATCCCATTCTGTGACTACACCAGCCTCTATTTACTGCTATAACCCTTTGCACTTATTCTAATAGAAATTTGGCCTGATAAACACACTTTTGCTGTGCATAGTATTACTGCTCACAGGTGCACTCCTGCCTGTTGGGGCATCCCATTCTGTGACTACACCAGCCTCTATTTACTGCTATAACCCTTGGCACTTATTCTAATAGAAATTTGGCCTGATAAACACACTTGCTGTGCATAGTATTACTGCTCACAGGTGCACTCCTGCCTGTTGGGGCATCCCATTCTGTGACTACACCAGCCTCTATTTACTGCGATAACCCTTTGCACTTATTCTAATAGAAATTTGGCCTGATAAACACACTTTTGCTGTGCATAGTATTACTGCTCACAGGTGCACTCCTGCCTGTTGGGACATCCCATTCTGTGACTACACCAGCCTCTATTTACTGCTATAACCCTTTGCACTTATTCTAATAGAAATTTGGCCTGATAAACACACTTGCTGTGCATAGTATTACTGCTCACAGGTGCACTCCTGTTAGGGCATCCCATTCTGTGACTACACCAGCCTCTATTTACTGCTATAACCCTTTGCACTTATTCTAATAGAAATTTGGCCTGATAAACACACTTTTGCTGTGCATAGTATTACTGCTCACAGGTGCACTCCTGCCTGTTGGGGCATCCCATTCTGTGACTACACCAGCCTCTATTTACTGCTATAACCCTTTGCACTTATTCTAATAGAAATTTGGCCTGATAAACACACTTGCTGTGCATAGTATTACTGCTCACAGGTGCACTCCTGCCTGTTGGGGCATCCCATTCTGTGACTACACCAGCCTCTATTTACTGCGATAACCCTTTGCACTTATTCTAATAGAAATTTGGCCTGATAAACACACTTTTGCTGTGCATAGTATTACTGCTCACAGGTGCACTCCTGCCTGTTGGGGCATCCCATTCTGTGACTACACCAGCCTCTATTTACTGCTATAACCCTTTGCACTTATTCTAATAGAAATGTGGCCTGATAAACACACTTGCTGTGCATAGTATTACTGCTCACAGGTGCACTCCTGTTAGGGCATCCCATTCTGTGACTACACCAGCCTCTATTTACTGCTATAACCCTTTGCACTTATTCTAATAGAAATTTGGCCTGATAAACACACTTTTGCTGTGCATAGTATTACTGCTCACAGGTGCACTCCTGCCTGTTGGGGCATCCCATTCTGTGACTACACCAGCCTCTATTTACTGCTATATTCCTTTGCACTTATTCTAATAGAAATGTGGCCTGATAAACACACTTGCTGTGCATAGTATTACTGCTCACAGGTGCACTCCTGGCTGTTGGGGCATCCCATTCTGTGACTACACCAGCCTCTATTTACTGCTATAACCCTTTGCACTTATTCTAATAGAAATTTGGCCTGATAAACACACTTTTGCTGTGCATAGTATTACTGCTCACAGGTGCACTCCTGGCTGTTGGGGCATCCCATTCTGTGACTACACCAGCCTCTATTTACTGCTATAACCCTTTGCACTTATTCTAATAGAAATTTGGCCTGATAAACACACTTTTGCTGTGCATAGTATTACTGCTTACAGGTGCACTCCTGCCTGTTGGGGCATCCCATTCTGTGACTACACCAGCCTCTATTTACTGCTATAACCCTTTGCACTTATTCTAATAGAAATTTGGCCTGATAAACACACTTTTGCTGTGCATAGTATTACTGCTCACAGGTGCACTGCTGGCTGTTGGGGCATCCCATTCTGTGACTACACCAGCCTCTATTTACTGCTATAACCCTTTGCACTTATTCTAATAGAAATTTGGCCTGATAAACACACTTTTGCTGTGCATAGTACTACTGCTCATAGGTGCACTCCTGTTGGGGCATCCCATTCTGTAACATACCATACCCCTCTTAATTTACACTAAGCAGCTCTCTTATTTACACTAAGCAGGCCTGTTGGAGGCTGAGTGTTACTGCTCACTTTTGGTGTGCATTATATTCTGTTTCATATAGACCCACTGCTGCCTGTGGGTTCTTAAAATATCACCTACTACCACGCCAGTTAGACTATGTCGGGCAGACAAGTGCCGGGAAGTGAAAAGAGGAGTGGCAGAGGCCAAGATTCCGCAGGCAGAGGTCGCAGTAGACTGGGGGCCAGTAGCAGCAGGAGTCACGCTGAGAGACCTTATCTGCCAGTATCTGCTACCGGTCGGGTCTCCACCAGTAACGCATCTGCCGTGGTAGATTGGTTGACGCGCTCATCAACAACATCATCACAACTTACGTCTGAGACCCCCAGTCTAGGGTCGGTAGGTTCCTCTGACACAACCCTGAGTTGGCATGCCCCGAGAGCAGTCCCTGTCCTCCCATTGCCTCTGTCCTACGCCGTTCCCTCCCCCAGCGACGTATCCTATGCTTTGGGTTCAGCTCCACTCTTTAGTGAGGAGGACGATCAGATAGAGGACAGTCAGCAGCTACTGCCCAGCCAAGAAATGGAGGTGGCTTCTTTAGCTAGGCAGACAAATAGTGATGTGGACAGTGTCGTGGGTGCTGCGAGCGTTCCAGCTCCTGCGCCAGACACTGTTGACGAATCCACGAACATCAGTGACGTACAGCCACAACTCGGTGATAATGATGATGACGATGAAGCCGATCGCACTTGGGAGCCGGGTGATGAAGGGGCTTCATCGTCATCATCAGGAGAAGAGGGGCGCAGGTTGCCCCGGAGTCAGCAGCTGAGGCAGCAAGGTGGTAGCAGTCAGCATGGGGGCACAATTCCAAAGGCTGGAGCCGGCCGGGGCCGGGGCCGGGGTACAGCACCTGCTGTGCGGCAGTCTACCTTATCGGGAGGTAGTGGAGCAGGGGTTCCTGGAGTTGGCAACAGCAGCAGTGAATCAGTGAGGCCAGGGGGTGGGAAAAGTAGCTACTCGGCAGTGTGGCAGTTTTTCCTGAAGCATCCGCAGGAGGGTAACCTGGCCACATGCAAGATATGTAGGCAAAAGGTGAAGCGTGGCCAGGGTCCAAATGTTGGCACCACGGCCCTGCTTCAACATATGATGCGTCACCATAAAGCGACCTGGGAGAACCGAGGCTCCCAAGGGGTGGTCCAGTCTGCTTCCTCACCAAGTGGCACGCCGCTCCCAATTTCTGCCAGCCAAGGCTCCAGCACCTCAGCCGAAGGCAGCTGTGCGTCATACCCGTCGCTCCTGCTCCTCCTCCTCCAAGTCATGCATCCCGCCAGCAATCCATCAGCGAAGCCATGTCCAAGAGACAGCAGTATGCGCCCACTCATCCTACGGCGCAGAGGCTGAATGTGCTCCTGTCCAAGTTGCTGGTGCTGCAGTCGCTCCCTTTTCAGGTGGTGGACTCTGCACCTTTCAGAGAACTGATGGCTTGTGCCGAGCCGAGGTAGAGAGTTCCAAGCCATCATTTCTTTGTCAAGAAGGCAGTACCAGCGCTGCACACTTTTGTTGAACAGAAGGTGGGCCAGTCCTTGAGCCTGTCGGTGTGTAGCAAAGTGCATGGCAGCGCCGACGTCTGGAGCTGTAACTATGGTCAGGGACAGTACATGTCGTTTACGGTCCACTGGGTGAATGTGGTCCCTTTGCAGCAGCAGCAACTTGGACAGGTCACGCCGATTCGGCCTCCGTGCTCCCTGCCCATTGGGCCTGTCACACCGTGCGACTCGGCCTCCCCATCCTCCGCCATCTTCTCACTCTCCACTGTAGGCTCAAGTCTCAGTGTTCCCCCCATCTGCAAGACATCCTAACAACTTCAAGAAAACTTTGCATGCACTTCAGCCACTCATACACCGCCAAACACACCCTTCTTGAGCTACAGCGTCAGAATGGTATCCCCCAACATAGTCTGATTTGCGATGTTTCCACCCGTTGGAATTCCACCCTTCACATGTTGGACCGATTATATGAACAGAGAAAAGCCATCACGGATTTCCTGATGATCCAAGCAGATAGGGGGACTCCCCTGTGTAACTTCAATGTCAACCAGTGGCAGCTCATACGTGACACCTGCCGTTTGCTCAGGCCCTTTGAGGAAGCCACTTTATTTGTCAGTCGGCAGGATTACGGGATGAACGACGTGATTCCACTGCTTCATGTACTACAGCACATGTTGGAAACCATGGCTGGTCAGGGCACTGGAGACATGGCGTCTACATCTTACGGCCACATGAACCCCGTTGGAGCTGAACTGGAGGAGGAGGAGGAGGAAGAGGAGGAGGAGGGGCACAGTGAAACACAGTTTAGGCTTGGCGAAATGGCTGGTTTATCTAGTCAGCGGACAGGAGGGGAGGAGCAGGAGCAGCCAGAGGAGCTAGAGGTTTTTGAGGAAGGCGAGACAGAGGACCCGGGCACACCGTGGCAGTATGCAGTGGAGATGGAGACAGGTAGTCCATCCGAGTCACTTGCGCAAATGGCAGGAAGCATGCTCACGTGCTTGCGTAGTGACCCCAGAATTGTTTCCATCTGTCGGCGGGATGACTTCTGGCTGTCCACCTTATTGGACCCACGCTTCCGGCACAAAATGGGGGCATTTTTTAAACCCACCGAGAGGGAGGACAAACTGAACTAATACAAAGACATTCTACGTAGGCAGTTGGCCGATGCCTATCTGCGCCATGGTCCATACTCTCGCAGGTCTGACTCGAGGGGACCTCTGCGCTCACCTTCCACTGCCATGGTCGCTGGGGGGGTTGGCAGAAGCAGCAGCAGCAGCTCCATCAGCAGCAGCCTCAGTCTTCAGTCGCTAATGAGTAGCTTTCTACACCCGCATAGTGAGGCTACTCATGAGCAGCAGGAAGACCTGGAGCAGGACCTGAACCAGCAGGTCATGTCATACTTTGACATGACCATGCCAACACACCTTGAGGATCCGCTGGACTTCTGGGCAGCCAAACTTGATTTGTGGCCGCAACTAGCAGAGTTTGCCCTGGAAAAGCTGTCCTGCCCGGCAAGTAGCGTGCCATCTGAGCGGGTGTTTAGTGCGGCGGGGGCCATAGTTACGGCGAGGAGAACTCGTCTGTCAACTAAAAATGTGGAGAGACTCACCTTTGTCAAAATGAATCAGGGATGGATCAGCAAGGATTTCCACCCACCAATGCCTGATGCATGCGACTAGATTCAGCATGGTGCCACGTTTTACACTTTCCAAATGGTGCAAAACATATTTATGTCTTTAGGCCAATTTTTGGGCTCCTGCTGATGCCAACTCCAGGGTGTGAATCATCCAATTTTTGGGCTCCTGAAGCCAACTCCAGTGTCTCTTTAAAGTAATATTTGGGCTCCTGCTGCTGCTGCTGCCAACTCCAGGGTGTGATTCATCCTATTTTTGGGCTCCTGAAGCCAACCCCAGGGTCTCTTTAAAGTAATGTTTGGGCTCCTGCTGCTGCTGCTGCCAACTCCAGGGTGTGATTCATCCAATTTTTGGGCTCCTGAAGCCAACTCCAGTGTCTCTTTAAAGTAATATTTCGGCTCCTGCTGCTGCTGCTGCCAACTCCAGGGTGTGATTCATTCAATTTTTGGGCTCCTGAAGCCAACTCCAGTGTCTCTTTAAAGTAATATTTTGGCTCCTGCTGCTGCTGCCAACTCCAGGGTGTGATTCATCCAATTTTTGGGCTCCTGAAGCCAACCCCAGTGTCTCTTTAAAGTAATGTTTGGGCTCCTGCTGCTGCTGCCAACTCCAGGGTGTGAATCATCCAATTTTTGGGCTCCTGAAGCCAACTCCAGTGTCTCTTTAAAGTAATATTTGGGCTCCTGCTGCTGCTGCTGCCAACTCCAGGGTGTGATTCATCCAATTTTTGGGCTCCTGAAGCCAACTCCAGTGTCTCGTTAAAGTAATATTTGGGCTCCTGCTGCTGCTGCTGCCAACTCCAGGGTGTGATTCATCCAATTTTTGGGCTCCTGAAGCCAACTCCAGTGTCTCTTTAAAGTAATATTTGTGCTCCTGCTGCTGCTGCCGACTCCAGGGTGTGATTCATCCAATTTTTGGGCTCCTGAAGCCAACCCCAGTGTCTCTTTAAAGTAATGTTTGGGCTCCTGCTGCTGCTGCTGCCAACTCCAGGATGTGATTCATCCAATTTTTGGGCTTCTGCAGCCAACTCCAGTGTCTCTTTCAAGCTATGTTTGGGCTCCTGCTGCTGCTGCTGCAAACTCCAGGGTGTGTCAGTCAATTTTTGGGCTCCTGCTGCTGCCAACTCCAGTGTCTCTTTCAGCCAATGTTTGGGCTCCTGCTGCTGCTTGCAACTCCAGTGTCTCTTTAAAGCAATGTTTGGGCTCCTGCCCCTCATAGTGATGCCACTTCAACTCTCTGCAATTGTGCCGCTCTGCGATTCTATTAGCGATGCCTCTGATCTGCATGTGATATTTATTCAAAGTATTATTTAACTAACCCAGCACGCATCCTGTGCGTGTTACAGCAAGGCAGAATGGTTTACAACCATGAGGCTCTAGGAGGCTCAGAAATAGCCGTTTTTAATAGCGATTCGTCGCGAATAAATTTGGGTCGAAACGATTTTTGTCGGAAAATTCGGCGAATCAGTCGAATCGAATATTTCAAAAGTTCGCTCATCTCTATATATAAATATATATATATGCACTTGCAACACTGCCGACAGCTATGGGTGCAAAAAGTGAAGAAAGAAAACCAGCCCGAACCAGCCCGAGCTGTTCCCCAGTGATTTCTTTACACTCTTGTCCCAAAAAACAAAAGAATTAAAAGAGTAATAAGCTAAAGATTTGAAACATTACAATCCATACATGGAAAGGTAAGTGGCCTAAATCAACAACACATATACAACACATACACCTTTACCTTCTCCTTGTGGGTTTATTATAAAAAGCTAAAAATTAATATATAATCATATATAATTATAATTAATCCTGAAAGGCCAAGCTGAACCATTCCTAAATGATTTTCCTGCATGTACAAATGCCATATAGCAGAATTCAGTTGCACTAAAATACTAAACAAGACTCTTTTTAAATAGGGTTTATGCTAACAAAAAAAGAATTGTTCAGTGTAGAGCCAGAGAACATTATCTCCCGCCACTAAAATTGAGACATGAGAATGTCACTATCTGCCATACCTGTTTCTGGAAGTCGTACCTTAAGCTCAGAAGCAGAATGGAGCAGGTCATCTCTCCAAGTCATAAATGAGTCTCATTCACCCTGCCTCCGCCCAGCTGTTTGTCTCTACAGGTAGAATCCACACCCATCCACACCCTGATTAAACTTGTTTCCTTAAACAGGAAGAGCAACATTTTCTCACAAAACTCTAGTTTTGTTCCAAGCGCATCATGATTGCCGATGCCTACTCGTGTGACAGCATTAAATGGGAGAAATCTTTTCTTTCTCCTTGGTTCACTAATCAAATCAAGCGCTGTGCTTACCGGCAGTCAGATACCAGATAGTGGCCTGCAGAAAAATAGGTGTTTTTCCAGTTTAAGCATTTAAACGGCAAGCCCATAGAATCAAAGGTGTCCCTTCTCCTACAGTTAATGTGGACCAAAACCCAGGATTTTGACTATCCTGGGTTTTGGTCTTTGCCCCCTGGGCCCCCTGATGTCCTGCTTTGCGAAACTCCCCAGGTCGCCCGAGCTCACTCATCCTTCCTCGATCCTATGGCATATGTGCAGCCTCTCATCCTGTCAGCCTCTCATCCACCCGAGCGTGCTGGCAGCTGCATCCCCCGCTACCCTTTAACAGGGACCGTACCCACACTGGCCATTCACAAATGCCTGGTGCGGGCACGCGCCCTGCTAAAAGGATAGAGGGGATACACCCGCTGCTCGCGCATGCACCATTGGAACGGGAAAGAAGGTGAGTTTCAGGCAACCTGGGGGGGTTTGACACAGCAGGGCATCCAGATTAAGGATGGAGATTAGGTGGGAGCAACTATGCCTGCCCTGGAGTCTCACAGGGTTTTGCTCCCCTTTGCAGGCACCACATGCAAATACATTGCATGTGGGGACAGCCCACCCGATCCACACTTAAAACAAAATTAGTACACCAATATTCTGATCCTCTCCATCATGTATTGGGAATATGTAAGTATTTTACATATTTAATTCTTCTGATTCATTCTTTTTATGTTGAATCAATGTATCATTATAATTTATTAAAGTGGACCAAAACCTGGGTATTCCCAGTATTATTAGATAAATCTTGTATGTTTTTCATGAGATAATGTATCCGGTCCTGCTTACCTTTTGGATGTCGCTGCCACCTGATGCGGCAACATTTGGCTGCTTCAGGGTCGATTCTCCCTCCGCCGCTGGCATAGCCATCCCTAAATGACAGCATGGCTTTAGCCGTGCTCTTCAAATTCCCAGGGCTATTCAGCGCCTCCCCTTGCATCCCATTCATAAGCACTCACAGGTGTGAGATCGAGGGGTTCGCGCAGTGCCTGATGGGATGCAAGATGGCGCTCCGCGTCAGTAGGTCGCCCATAATCCGAGGGACCCAGGAGATGGATGCCCTAGCGAGGTGAGTAAAAATTGCCCAAATGCAAAACTGAAGGGGGGCAGCAGTCCAGTGAGGTTTGGGGGATGTTTTCCTCTTTATTAGACAGTATAGCCAAGAATATTCTGTTTTATCAACTTATTCCTGTATGATAACATCGGCGTTGTATTATATAATTTGTTCTGTCTATGTAAAAATTGTTTTTAATGCTGTAGAAAATAAATATACATCGTTTTAATATTAATTATTTTTCTATTCAGATACGTAATACAGCTTAACACCAAACAATTGTAACTTTCCAAGGACTCGTACCTATTTGTACAGGAATCAGTGTCAGACATGTGTAACAAGATGTATGTAACAAAAATATCTTTATTTTTGTTAAATACATCTTGTTACACATGTCAGATACCATATGTACACAATCCACTTGGAAAACTGTGAACAGGTTAGTGTGAAATACATGAAGTACTGATTCAGTTCTAATCAAATGTATAGCTCAGCTCACACTATGGATATTGAAATCCTCAGAAGTACTTGTAAATGTAAGTAACCCCCCAAAAACTATATATTTACATCTGCACCATCTGAGCCAATCAGGATTACCATATTTTGCCCTATAAGACGCACAATTTTCCCCAAGGGGGTTGTCTGTGCGTCTTATGTAGCGAATGTAAAAAAATATACTTACATGAACGCTGTCCCAGCTCTGGCTTCCATCGCCACCACCATCTCTTGGGCTGGTGCAGCTGAGGAAGAGGCTTATCCACCTCGAAACGGTCCCTCGAGCGATCCTATCCTTATACCACATTGCTACAAACTGAGTTAAAACCTTAAGCGCTTCATGACGATTTATATATGCTTGTTCTATACTGTCTGTGTTTTTAGCCTCTGATTGTGTCAAAAATGTACTTTTCATTTTTTTAACATAGAGAAACAAATAGACTTTATCTATGTATTGTGATGTAATCACAAGCCCTTTTGAGGTCAAATGAGTGTTCATATGGTACATATTCGCATATGGTATATATTCCTTATAAAAGGACGCCCTGCATGCATTTTCATTGATATGCTATATAGGCTAAATGCAGTACCGTCAATCACTGCTGACTACCATGGTGCAGTGTAACACAGTTAGACTGATCTGCTGTTCCCAATGTACTATAACTAGGAGTGCACAATACATACCGTATTTTTCGCCCTATAAGACGCACTCATATTTCCCCAAAAGTGGGGGAAAATGTCAGTGCATCTTATTTGACGAATGTAAAAAAAGAAAAAAAGATATACTATACTACATCAACCTCCCCGCTGCCGCCCCCGGGATTCCAGCTGATGAAAGAGCGGCGGGTAGGGAGAGGGCAGGGTAACTAAAACCTGCTCACTGTCCCTGGTCCAGCTGCTGCTTGCTCTTTCATTAGCTGGCGTCCTGGGGGTGGCAGCACGAGGCTGATGAAGGAGCAGTGGACGGGGAGAGGGCAGGGTAACTAAATCCCGCCCACTGTCCCTGCTCCAGCCGCTGCTTGCTATTTCATTAGCTGACGTCCCGGGGGCGGCAGCGCAAGGCTGATGAAGGAGCGGTGGGCAGAGAGAGGGCAGGGTAACTAAATCCTGCCCACTGTCCCCGCTCCGGCCGCTGCTAGCACTGCCGTTTTTTCACGGGCCGGCGCATGCACACACCCGGTCCATGCAGCCGGGACCCAGGCCACGCCCACCGGCTGCAAGAATCGTTTGTGCACACGCCGGCCGACAAAATACCAGTGGTGCTAGCTGCAGCCGAAGCAGGGGCAGTGGGCCCGACCACTGCTACTTCATCGGCTGGCGGCCGCAGCACAAGGCTTATGTAAGTTTTTATTTTAATTCAGCCACAGTGCATATGGGCAATGGGATAAGGGGATGCCACACTGCCAGTGGGAAGGGGATTGCCACACTGTATATAGGATGGGGGTGCCACACTGCCAATGTGGGGGAATGCCACATTACATATGGGGATGGGATGAGGGGAATGCCACACTGCATATGGGGAATGGGATGGGAGGGAATGCCACACTGCCTATGGAGAATAGGAGTGGGGGGGGCACATTGCCTACATGGGGAATGGGTTGGGGGTATGCCACACTGCCAATGGGAGGGGAATGCCACACTGCCTATGGTATAGGGAGAATGACACACTGCCTATGGGGAATAAGAGTGGGGGCATGCCACACTGCCTATATAGGGAATGGAAGGGGGGAATGCCACACTGCCTATGGGAATGGGATGAGAAAATGCCACACTACCTATGGGATAGGGGGAATGCCACAATGGCTGTAATGGGGTGTTTTAGCACATTTGGTTTATAATATTTTTTGCTTTTTTTCCTCCTTCAAGTCCTATGTGCGTCTTATGGGCATGTGCGTCTTATAGGGGAAAATACGCCCTTTTGCTACTGTGATCCTGTACCAGTTTTTCCACTACTTTTTGTGGCACTCCACGGTTATTGTATATAAGGTTTACAAGCATATACAATGCAATATTTTAGTGTGCAAGCTCAGATTAATATAAGAATTAATGTTGATCGTGTATGACTGTACTATTTTTCTAGCATCAATATAAAATCATTTGGCATCTTATTTTTATTGTGGTGTGCATTACTTTATGGATACTATCATAAAGGACTCAGGACCCTATGACTTCCATTGGTTAATTGCAGGGTCCAAGGTTACTGAGGGAGCGAGGATCCGGTAAGAAAAAAAACGTTTTGCTGGAGTAGTATGTAAAAAGTGGTAAGTGTGAAAGTGTCTGTCTAGATTCCCGGACACAGTTCCTACCCTACCCAGCCCTGGCCTGGGTGGCCGAGGATGACTGACTGCTTAGTCAGTCCCTGTGCAGCAGTTGTCCCCAGATTCATTTGGGGTTCTAATTAACTGTGGGCACTGGGAAGATCTGCCACATTCACAGCTGACAGCAAGACTGGAAATGTTTTGCTCTTGCTTACAAAAAGGTAAAACAAATGCACTTTATTCTGTGATTTCTATTGGGTAAGATTTATTTTGTGATTTGAACCCAGGAAAGTCATATTTACAGGTTTGCTCGGTCTTAAACCAGGCCAACAGACAAAAATGACAATTGGTCAGTTTAGCCACAGAGCATTGGGGGGCATCCTGATTTAGGATGCCTCACCATGTATACCTGCCTGCGAGTCAGAAACTATGCATATATACTCACCAACCTCTGCGCTCCCTTGCCAGTTCCCCATAACTACTGACAACTAAAGGGGTTTGCCAGTCACACAGCAGGTTTTGATAGACCTGTCCTAAATGTAACTATAGATGGCATACCTCACATGTATACCTAGGGTTATTATGGCTAGATATCCCCAGCTGTCTATTTAAGCTCAATACAGAAGAGACCCCCGGCCCCAAAGTAGTTTTGTTTCGGACCTCAGATGATAAGGAGGACAGGATCTGGCAGCAGGGCTTGCTCCAGTCTTCTGCAGGCCCTTGGGCGATTGAGTCTCAGTGGACCCATGCGGTGTGGTATGACACTCCATACATGGTGATAAAGTTGCATATATGGTGAATATTGTCAAAGAAAAAGAAAAAAATAATAAAAGAGACGAGGTCAGGGAATCCGAGGTCACATGTTCAACATTACAATGGATGTTCAGACAATGTAAGGTCAAATGTCAATTACACAATAAAGTTCAGCATACAAAATAATCACACCCACAGCTACGGCTATGACGGGCCATGTGAGCGAGCTCCAGGGACACTTAAATAGAGCTGGGTTGCAGGGGATTGGCTGGGGCAACTTAAGGTTCATTGAGTGAATAGTGGCTGCAAGTCACTATGGCTGCAATTCAGACTCCATTCCAAGTCTGACTCCTTCTAAGTCTGCAGCGAATTTAACCTGAATTCACTCTATGAACCCAGAACCACACCACCCTCCATCCACATCACCACCACCTGCATCCTGATATGTCTCCTCTCTCATTCACAGGTACGCATCTTGATCTCACCAGCAACTTTTAACCCTTTCCTGCCTGTGTAATACCTGCTGCCATTCTGTCATCCTGGTACGCATCTTGATCTCACCAGCAACTTTTAACCCTTTCCTGCCTGTGTAATACCTGCTGCCATTCTGTCATCAGATTCACTATTTAAAATAGATTTTTCCCTTCTCATCTTAATTGTGTATATGCCTTATTTAAGAGCTATGTAATTATTTTGAATGCCCCATCTGGTTTCCCTGCCCATATCTATATGTGTGATACTATTATCTGTTACTATCTCCTAAGTTCAAACTGACCAATGTTGCCCTTTGTGTGTTCACTGAACCATAGCATCTAGCAACATTCCATTTGATGTTTTATTACCTTATGTGCCCTCCCTGACCAAACTTTTAAGACTGACCTAGCCCCACCCTTTAGGCCCAACTGTTGTGCATGAGCTAATCACAGGCACTTAGAAACTGTTCATATTGAATGAATAATGGCTGCAAGTCACTATGGCTGCAATTCAGACTCCATTCCAAGTCTGACTCCTTCTAAGTCTGCAGCGAATTTAACCTGAATTCACTCTATGAACCCAGAACCACACCACCCTCCATCCACATCACCACCACCTGCATCCTGATATGTCTCCTCTCTCATTCACAGGTACGCATCTTGATCTCACCAGCAACTTTTAACCCTTTCCTGCCTGTGTAATACCTGCTGCCATTCTGTCATCAGATTCACTATTTAAAATTGATTTTTCCCTTCTCATCTTAATTGTGTATAGTCACTATGGCTGTAATTCAGATTCCATTCCAAGTCTGACTCCTTCTAAGTCTGCAGCGAATTTAACCTGAATTCAACCTGAAGGAAACCTGCACCGGATTCTGCTTGTCTGAATATCCCAGCATCAACAACAATGATCACCTTCTACCTCATCACTCTGCTTCCACTTACCCTCAGAATCCTAGCCTCACAGTATCCCCCTGCTCCTGGTAAGTCCCTATATATCTCCCCCTCTCTGCTCTCCTCCCCCTACCTCTCTGCTCACGAATTCCTTTCCTTGGCAAAATCACACACCACCTCTATATCCAAGCACAAGACACATTACTCCACCCTCAAAAGCCACAACCATCTCTTCTCTCTCCTTTTACTTTTACTTGCCGCCGGAGACATCAGTCCTAATCCAGGCCCACTCTCTCCACCCCCCTCCTCCATACCTACTCACTTTTCATCAATGCCAAAAGTCTACAACCATGTTAAACCGGGATACACACGCAATCTATCTAATCTGAGACACCTTAGTCACTCTCCATCCCTTCCCGCCACTGTCACCTGCGCACTGTGGAATGCACGCTCAGTGCGCAATAAACTCACCTATATTCACAACCTGTTTCTCTCTAACTCTTTTACCTTCATGGGGTTCACAGAAACATGGCTTACCCCATCAGACACAGCTTCACCCGCTGCCCTCTCACATGGGGGACTACATCTCAGCCACACCCCCAGATCCAACAACAAACAGGGTGGGGGAGTTGGCATCCTTCTATCCAAACTCTGCTCCTTTAATCCACTCCCTGCCTTGCCATCTCTATCCTTCTCATCTTTTGAAGTTCACTGTGTCTGCTTATATTCTCCCTGTAACCTGAAAATCGCAGTCATCTACTGCCCTCCTGGAACTACTACTCTCTTCTTCGACCACTTTTCTACCTGGCTCCTTCAGTTTCTGTCCACAGACATCCCTGAAATCATCATGGGTGACTTCAACATATCTGTGGACATTAGCAACCCTGCTGCCACCAGACTACTGTCACTAACCTCATCTTTCGGCCTCAAGCAATGGTCTACTGCACCCACCCACAAAGACGGCCACACAATTGACCTCCTCTTCTCTCACCTCTGCTCTCAATCAAACCTCTCATCCTCTTTGCTCCCCCTCTCTGACCATAATCTGCTGACTATGACCCTCTCTCCAATGCCTGCAAACCCCCCTCCACACAAACCCACAACTCAACGCAGGAACTTAAGAAACCTAGACCTTCAATCCTTTTCTGCCTCACTTCAACCTCTTCAGACCTTGACCACATTCACGGACATAGACGCTGCATCATCACACTACCATAATACTTTCTCATCAGCTCTGGACTTTGTCGCCCCCCTCACCTATAGCCGTCCCCGCACCAAAAACCCCCAACCCTGGCTAAATGCAAGCACAGCCAGATTGAAACAGCTGTCTCGAGCTGCTGAACGGCGATGGAGGAAAACCAAAGTCAATCATGACTTTCTATTCTATAAACAAGCCCTTCAGGATCTCAGGACGGCCCTTTCATCTGCTAAGCAAGCTTATTTCTCCTCACTGATTTCCGCCCACCCCGGAATCCCAAACAACTCTTCAATACTTTCAGTTCCTTACTCCGCCCTCCACCTCCTCCTCCAACCTCCCAAATAACAGCAGAAGAATTTTCGACATTCTTCAAAGGAAAAATTGACAACATTCGACTTGGCTTTGCCCCTCAGAATCCCTCACCAATTCAAACAATCCCCCTGCCTTACTCTCTTACTTTCTTCACTCCAATAACTGAGCCTGGACTAACCTCTCTCATATCTAGGGCCCACCTGACTACCTGCTCCCTCGATCCTATTCCATCCCACCTTATTCCTCAACTGTCTCCATCCCTCACTCCAGCCTTAACCTCAATATTCAACCTTTCTCTCTCCACTGGCACCTTTCCTTCTTCCTACAAACATGCTGTTATTACTCCGATACTCAAGAAACCCTCTCTCGACCCCTCTGCCCTTTCCAGCTACCGCCCTATCTCACTACTCCCTTTCTCCTCCAAACTTCTTGAACAACATGTCCACTCAGAACTGTCACAATACTTATCCACCAACAATTTATTTGACCCCTTACAATCAGGATTCCGCCGTAACCACTCCACTGAAACTGCCCTCACCAAAGTCACCAATGATCTGCTCACTGCCAAAAGCAAAGGTCACTACTCCATCCTTATCCTTCTTGACCTCTCCTCAGCCTTTGATACTGTCGACCACTCTCTGCTTCTTGATATTCTCTCCTCTCTCGGGGTTCAAGGGCTTGCACTCTCTTGGCTCAACTCTTACCTCTCTGATAGATCATTCAGTGTATTCTATTCTAACACGGTCTCATCCTCACGTTCCCTTTCTGTTGGTGTGCCACAAGGTTCTGTCCTAGGCCCCCTACTTTTCTCAGTCTACACCCATGGCCTTGGCAAACTTATAACTTCATTAGGCTTCCAATACCACTTCTATGCGGATGACACTCAGATATATCTCTCAGGCCCCAATCTCTCCTCTCTACTATCTCGTCTCCCCAACTGCCTCTCAGCTATTTCTTCATTCATGTCATCTCGCTACCTCAAGCTAAACATGGACAAGACTGAACTGGTCATTTTCCCACCCTCTAACTCCCCTCCCCTCTCTAACACGTCTATTTCTGTCAACAATTACACAATAACAGCAACTCCCCAAGCTCGGTGCCTGGGAGTCATTCTGGACTCTGCCCTCTCTTTCAAACCACATATTCACTCCCTGGCCACCAACTTAAAAACATCTCCCGCATCCGTCCTTTCCTCTCACCTGACACCACTAAAATGCTAGTGCATGCCCTGGTCATATCCCGTCTGGATTACTGCAACATCCTTCTTTGTGGCCTACCAACTAACAGACTGGCACCCCTCCAATCTATCCTGAACTCTGCTGCTCGCCTCATCCATCTCTCCTCTCGCTCCTCCAGTTCTGCGCCTCTCTGCCAATCCCTACACTGGCTGCCAGTCCCACAGCGAATCCTGTTCAAAACTCTAACTCTCGCATACAAGGCTCTCTCCAACCAGGCCCCTCCCTACATCTCATCTCTAATCTAACAGTACCAACCTAGACGCAGCCTCCGCTCTTCTGCCGACCTTCTCCTGTCCTCCACCCTGGTCACCTCCTCTCACGCCCGCCTCCAGGACTTCTCACGTGCAACTTCAATCTTCTGGAATGCCCTCCCACACCCAATCCGCCACTCCACAACCCTCAAAACCTTCAAAGGCGCCCTTAAAACACACTTATTCAGACAAGCATATAATCTGGCCTAACCAATCTTCTAAAGAGCACATGCCACAAAGCTCAATACTGACTGTTTGTGATCCCTCCCCCTCGTCTTCACCCCTCTTCCTTTAGACTGTAAGCTCGCAAGGGCAGGGCTCTCTCCCCTACTGTATCTTGTACTCAGAATATCCATTGTCAACTCTGTAAAACTGCATTTGAAATGGTATATGTATCGTATGTTTCTACCCTGTCTGTAATTACTACTTTGTAAAGCGCTACGGAAGATGATGGCGCTATATAATAAACAATAATAATAATAATAATAATTGGCCCAGCAACAAGCACAGGGCTGACTGGCCCATCAATAATCAAGGGCCTACTAGCAGAGGGCTGACTTGGCCCATCTGAATCCTCCGGTAGCCACGCAGCCTGCAACGCCACTGGAAGGCATAAGCTTGCGTATCCAGTCTGATGCAGGAGGGAAGCAAGTGCAGCACCGCCGAGCCAGCGCACCGATCGAGGAAGCCGCTGGATAGTGAAGCTTTGTGACACTAATGCTGCTGCAGGTTTTGATAGAGTTGTCCTAAATTTAACAGCCAGAAAGATGGCATATCTCACATGTATACCCAGGGTTATTATGTCCCCAGCCCCAGGAAATTATATGAGAGTACGGTTACTAATTATATCATTACATTATGCTTCTCCTATGCTGTAATGCACTTCTTTCTGCTACAAGTCCAGCAGGACAGTACTCACCGGTACCAGTTCCCTCCTCAGAGTTATAAATCCAGCAGTCAGGAAGCAAGTATCCTCAAAGCGAATGCGACACCATCGCCTTCAAGCCTCTTCAATTTTTTTTTTTTTAATTGCAGCACTATCTATTATATGCACCACAAAGGGATAACGCATTGGGCCCAACTGCAGTCCAATCATGATTGTGTGATTTTTCGCCCAGTTGTAGTTGGCACAAAGAAATTCAGTTGGAAATGTGCTGCTTGATGCACCATCTCAGGCTCATCAATTGTTAGACTGCATGGCAGTGATTACATACAAATGGGAAAGGTGAAGTGGAAGTTCTGCCCTTTTGCCGTTAGGACAGGAAGACATCCATTGAGGAGTAAACAGAGAAGGTGGATAAGCACCTTGTGACTGAACTAGAGATGAGCGAACTTTTGAAAAATTCGATTCGACAGATTCGCCGAATTTTCCGACAAAAATCGTTTCGACCCGAATTAATTCGCGACGAATCGCTATTAAAAACGGCTATTTCTGAGCCTCCTAGAGCCTCAATAGGGTTGTAAACCATTCTACCTTGCTGTAACACGCACAGGATGCGTGCTGGGTTAGTTAAATAATACTTTGAATAAATATCACATGCAGATCAGAGGCATCGCTAATAGAATCGCAGAGCGGCACAATTGAATTCAAGAGAGTTGAAGTGGCATCACTATGAGGGGCAGGAGCCCAAACATTGCTTTAAAGAGACACTGGAGTTGGCAGCAGCAGGAGCCCAAAAATTGGATGAATCACACCCTGGAGTTGGCAGCAGCAGGAGCCCAAACATTGGCTGAAAGAGACACTGGGGTTGGCTTCAGGAGCCCAAAAATTGGATGAATCACACCCTGGAGTTGGCAGCAGCAGCAGCAGGAGCCCAAATATACACTGGAGTTGGCTTCAGGAGCCCAAAAATTGGATGAATCACACCCTGGAGTTGGCTGCAGCAGGAGCCCAAATATTACTTTAAAGAGACACTGGGGTTGGCTTCAGGAGCCCAAAAATTGGATGAATCACACCCTTGAGTTGGCAGCAGCAGCAGCAGGAGCCCAAATATTACTTTAAAGAGACACTGGGGTTGGCTTCAGGAGCCCAAAAATTGGATGAATCACACCCTGGAGTTGCAAGCAGCAGCAGGAGCCCAAATATTACTTTAAAGAGACACTGGAGTTGGCTTCAGGAGGCCAAAAATTGGATGAATCACACCCTGGAGTTGGCAGTAGCAGCAGCAGGAGCCCAAACATTACTTTAAAGAGACACTGGGGTTGGCTTCAGGAGCCCAAAAATTGGATGAATCACACCCTGGAGTTGGCAGCAGCAGCAGGAGCAGCCCAAATATTACTTTAAAGAGACACTGGGGTTGGCTTCAGGAGGCCAAAAATTGGATGAATCACACCCTGGAGTTGGCAGCAGCAGCAGGAGTAGCCCAAATATTACTTTAAAGAGACACTGGGGTTGGCTTCAGGAGCCCAAAAATTGGATGAATCACACCCTGGAGTTGCAAGCAGCAGCAGCAGGAGCCAAATATTACTTTAAAGAGACACTGGAGTTGGCTTCAGGAGCCCAAAAATTGGATGAATCACACCCTGGAGTTGGCAGCAGCAGCAGGAGCAGCCCAAATATTACTTTAAAGAGACACTGGGGTTGGCTTCAGGAGCCCAAAAATTGGATGAATCACACCCTGGAGTTGGCAGCAGCAGGAGCCCAAACATTACTTTAAAGAGACACTGGGGTTGGCTTCAGGAGCCCAAAGATTGGATGAATCACAGCCTGGAGTTGGCAGCAGCAGCAGGAGCCCAAACATTACTTTAAAGAGACACTGGGGTTGGCTTCAGGAGCCCAAAAATTGGATGAATCACACCCTGGAGTTGGCAGCAGCAGCAGGAGCAGCCCAAATATTACTTTAAAGAGACACTGGGGTTGGCTTCAGGAGGCCAAAAATTGGATGAATCACACCCTGGAGTTGGCAGCAGCAGCAGCAGGAGCCCAAATATTACTTTAAAGAGACACTGGGGTTGGCTTCAGGAGCCCAAAAATTGGATGAATCACACTCTGGAGTTGGCAGCAGCAGCAGGAGCAGCCCAAATATTACTTTAAAGAGACACTGGGGTTGGCTTCAGGAGCCCAAAAATTGGATGAATCACACCCTGGAGTTGGCAGCAGCAGCAGCAGGAGCCCAAATATTACTTTAAAGAGACAATGGGGTTGGCTTCAGGAGCCCAAAAATTGGATGAATCACACCCTGGAGTTGGCAGCAGCAGCAGGAGCAGCCCAAATATTACTTTAAAGAGACACTGGGGTTGGCTTCAGGAGGCCAAAAATTGCATGAATCACACCCTGGAGTTGGCAGCAGCAGCAGCAGGAGCCCAAACATTTCTTTAAAGAGACCCTGGGGTTGGCTTCAGGAGCCCAAAAATTGGATGAATCACACCCTGGAGTTGGCAGCAGCAGCAGGAGCCACCCAAATATTACTTTAATGAGACCCTGGGGTTGGCTTCAGGAGCCCAAAAATTGGATGATTCACACCCTGGAGTTGACATCAGCAGGAGCCCAAAAATTGGCCTAAAGACATAAATATGTTTTGCACCATTTGGAAAGTGTAAAACGTGGCACCATGCTGAATCTAGTCGCATGCATCAGGCATTGGTGGGTGGAAATCCTGGCTGATCTATCCCTGATTCATTTTGACAAAGGTGAGTCTCTCCACATTTTTAGTTGACAGACGAGTTCTCCTCGCCGTAACTATGGCCCCCGCCGCACTAAACACCCGCTCAGATGGCACGCTACTTGCCGGGCAGGACAGCTTTTCCAGGGCAAACTCTGCTAGTTGCGGCCACAAATCAAGTTTGGCTGCCCAGAAGTCCAGCGGATCCTCAAGGTGTGTTGGCATGGTCATGTCAAAGTATGACATGACCTGCTGGTTCAGGTCCTGCTCCAGGTCTTCCTGCTGCTCATGAGTAGCCTCACTATGCGGGTGTAGAAAGCTACTCATTAGCGACTGAAGACTGAGGCTGCTGCTGCTGATGGAGCTGCTGCTGCTGCTCCTGCCAACCCCCCCAGCGGCCATGGCAGTGGAAGGTGAGCGCAGAGGTCCCCTCGAGTCAGACCTACGAGAGTATGGACCATGGCGCAGATAGGCATCGGCCAACTGCCTACGTATGTCTTTGTAGTAGTTCAGTTTGTCCTCCCTCTCGGTGGGTTTAAAAAATGCCCCCATTTTGTGCCGGAAGCGAGGGTCCAATAAGGTGGACAGCCAGAAGTCATCCCGCCGACAGATGGAAACAATTCTGGGGTCACTACGCAAGCACGTGAGCATGCTTCCTGCCATTTGCGCAAGTGACTCGGATGGATTACCTGTCTCCATCTCCACTGCATACTGGCACGGTGTGCCCGGGTCCTCTGTCTCGCCTTCCTCAAAAACCTCTAGCTCCTCTGGCTGCTCCTGCTCCTCCTCTCCTGTCCGCTGACTAGATAAACCAGCCATTTCGCCAAGCCTAAACTGTGTTTCGCTGGGCAACTCCTCCTCCTCCTCTTCCTCCTCCTCCTCCAGTTCAGCTCCAACGGGGTTCATGTGGCCGTAAGATGTAAACGCCATGTCTCCAGTGCCCTGACCAGCCATGGTTTCCAACATGTGCTGTAGTACATGAAACAGTGGAATCACGTCGTTCATCCCGTAATCCTGCCGACTGACAAATAAAGTGGCTTCCTCAAAGGGCCTGAGCAAACGGCAGGTGTCACGTATGAGCTGCCACTGGTTGACATTGAAGTTACACAGGGGAGTCCCCCTATCTGCTTGGATCATCAGGAAATCCGTGATGGCTTTTCTCTGTTCATATAATCGGTCCAACATGTGAAGGGTGGAATTCCAACGGGTGGAAACATTGCAAATCAGACTATGTTGGGGGATACCATTCTGACGCTGTAGCTCAAGAAGGGTGTGTTTGGCGGTGTAGGAGTGGCTGAAGTGCATGCAAAGTTTCCTTGAAATTGTTAGGATGTCTTGCAGATGGGGGGAACACTTCAGAAACCGCTTGACAACCAGATTGAAGACGTGAGCCATGCAGGGGGCATGGGTCAGGCTTCCTTGGCACAGCGCAGACAAAATGTTCTTCCCATTGTCGGTAACCATGATTCCCATTTTAAGTTTTCTTGGAGTAAGCCATGTTTGGATTTCCTGATGAATACATTTAAGCAGTTCCTCCCCTGTGTGACTCCGTTCGCCAAGACAAACCATGTGAAGCACTGCGTGACACCTCCGTGCCCTGCACACATGGTAGACTGGAGGGGCACTGAGACTTGAGCCTACAGTGGAGGGTGAGGAGATGGCGGAGGATGAGGAGGCCGAGTCGCACGGTGTCACAGGCCCAACGGGCAGGGAGCGCGGAGGCCGAAGCGGCGTGACCTGTCCAAGTTGCTGCTGCTGCTGCTGCAAAGGGACAACATTCACCCAGTGGGCCGTAAACGACATGTACTGTCCCTGACCGTAGTTACAGCTCCAGATGTCGGCGCTGCCATGCACTTTGCTACACACCGACAGGCTCAAGGACTGGCCCACCTTCTGTTCAACAAAAGTGTGCAGCGCTGGTACTGCCTTCTTGGCAAAGAAATGACGGCTTGGGACTCTCCACCTCGGCTCGGCACAAGCCATCAGTTCTCTGAAAGGTGCAGATTCCACCACCTGAAAAGGGAGCGACTGCAGCACCAGCAACTTGGACAGGAGCACATTCAGCTTCTGCGCCGTAGGATGAGTGGGCGCATACTGCTGTCTCTTGGACATGGCTTCGCTGATGGATTGCTGGCGGGATGCATGACTTGGAGGAGGAGGAGGAGCAGGAGCGACAGAGGATGGGTATGACGCACAGCTGCCTTCGGCTGAGGTGCTGGAGCCTTGGCTGGCAGAAATTGGGAGCTCACTTGGTGAGGAAGCAGACTGGACCACCCCTTGGGAGCCTCGGTTCTCCCAGGTCGCTTTATGGTGACGCATCATATGTTGACGCAGGGCCGTGGTGCCAACATTTGGACCCTGGCCACGCTTCACCTTCTGCCTACATATCTTGCATGTGGCCATGTTACCCTCCTGCGGATGCTTCAGGAAAAACTGCCACACTGCCGAGTAGCTACTTTTCCCACCCCCTGGCCTCACTGATTCACTGCTGCTGTTGCCAACTCCAGGAACCCCTGCTCCACTACCTCCCGATAAGGTAGACTGCCGCACAGCAGGTGCTCTACCCCGGCCCCGGCCGGCTCCAGCCTTTGGAATTGTGCCCCCATGCTGACTGCTACCACCTTGCTGCCTCAGCTGCTGACTCCGGGGCAACCTGCGCCCCTCTTCTCCTGATGATGACGATGAAGCCCCTTCATCACCCGGCTCCCAAGTGCGATCGGCTTCATCGTCATCATCATCATCACCGAGTTGTGGCTGTACGTCACTGATGTTCGTGGATTCGTCAACAGTGTCTGGCGCAGGAGCTGGAACGCTCGCAGCACCCACGACACTGTCCACATCACTATTTGTCTGCCTAGCTAGAGAAGCCACCTCCATTTCTTGGCTGGGCAGTAGCTGCTGACTGTCCTCTATCTGATGGTCCTCCTCACTAAAGAGTGGAGCTGAACCCAAAGCATAGGATACGTCGCTGGGGGAGGGAATGGCGTAGGCCAGAGGCAATGGGAGGACAGGGACTGCTCTCGGGGCATGCCAACTCAGGGTTGTGTCAGAGGAACCTACCGACCCTAGACTGGGGGTCTCAGACGTAAGTTGTGATGATGTTGTTGATGAGCGCGTCAACCAATCTACCACGGCAGATGCGTTACTGGTGGAGACCCGACCGCTAGCAGATACTGGCAGATTAGGTCTCTCAGCGTGACTCCTGCTGCTACTGGCCCCCAGTCTGATGCGAGCTCTGCCTGCGGAATCTTGGCCTCTGCCACTCCTCTTTTCACTTCCAGGCACTTGTCTGCCCGACATAGTCTAACTGGCGTGGTAGTAGGTTATATTTTAAGAACCCCCAGGCAGCGGTGGGTCTATATGAAACAGAATATAATGCACACCAAAAGTGAGCAGTAACACTCAGCATCCAACAGGCCTGCTTAGTGTAAATAAGAGAGCTGCTTAGTGTAAATTAAGAGGGGTATGGTATGTTACAGAATGGGATGCCCCAACAGAAGTGCACCTGGCAGGCAGCAGTAAGTCTATGCACAGCAAAAGTGTCTTTAACAGGCCTAATTTCAATTAGAATAAGTGCAAATGGTTATATGGTCTTAAACAGAGGCTGCTGTAGTCACAGAATGGGATGCCCCAAAAAAGAAGTGCACCTGGCAGGCAGCAGTAAGAATATGCACAGCAAAAGTGTCTTTATACGGCCTAATTTCAATTAGAATAAGTGCAAATGGTTATATGGTCTTAAATAGAGGCTGCTGTAGTCACAGAATGGGATGCCCCAACAGGAGTGCACCTGGCAGGCAGCAGTAAGAATATGCACAGCAAAAGTGTCTTTATCAGGCCTAATTTCAATTAGAATAAGTGCAAATGGTTATATGGTCTTAAATAGAGGCTGCTGTAGTCACAGAATGGGGTGCCCCAAAAACCAGCAGTACACCTGGCAGGGACAAGTAGTGCTATGCACAGCAAAAGTGTCTTTATCAGGCCTAATTTCAATTAGAATAAGTGCAAATGGTTATATGGTCTTAAATAGAGGCTGGTGTAGTCACAGAATGGGATGCCCCAAAAACCAGCAGTACACCCGGCAGGGACAAGTAGTGCTATGCACAGCAAAAGTGTCTTTATCAGGCCTAATTTCAATTAGAATAAGTGCAAATGGTTATATGGTCTTAAATAGAGGCTGGTGTAGTCACAGAATGGGATGCCCCAAAAACCAGCAGTACACCTGGCAGGGACAAGTAGTGCTATGCACAGCAAAAGTGTCTTTATCAGGCCTAATTTCAATTAGAATAAGTGCAAATGGTTATATGGTCTTAAATAGAGGCTGGTGTAGTCACAGAATGGGATGCCCCAAAAACCAGCAGTACACCTGGCAGGGACAAGTAGTGCTATGCACAGCAAAAGTGTCTTTATCAGGCCTAATTTCAATTAGAATAAGTGCAAATGGTTATATGGTCTTAAATAGAGGCTGGTGTAGTCACAGAATGGGATGCCCCAAAAACCAGCAGTACACCTGGCAGGGTCCAGTAGTGCTATGCACAGCAAAAGTGTCTTTATCAGGCATAATTTCAATTAGAATAAGTGCAAATGGTTATATGGTCTTAAATAGAGGCTGGTGTAGTCACAGAATGGGATGCCCCAAAAACCAGCAGTACACCTGGCAGGGACAAGTAGTGCTATGCACAGCAAAAGTGTCTTTATCAGGCCTAATTTCAATTAGAATAAGTGCAAATGGTTATATGGTCTTAAATAGAGGCTGGTGTAGTCACAGAATGGGATGCCCCAAAAACCAGCAGTACACCTGGCAGGGACAAGTAGTGCTATGCACAGCAAAAGTGTCTTTATCAGGCCTAATTTCAATTAGAATAAGTGCAAATGGTTATATGGTCTTAAATAGAGGCTGGTGTAGTCACAGAATGGGATGCCCCAAAAACCAGCAGTACACCTGGCAGGGACAAGTAGTGCTATGCACAGCAAAAGTGTCTTTATCAGGCCTAATTTCAATTAGAATAAGTGCAAATGGTTATATGGTCTTAAATAGAGGCTGGTGTAGTCACAGAATGGGATGCCCCAAAAACCAGCAGTACACCTGGCAGGGACAAGTAGTGCTATGCACAGCAAAAGTGTCTTTATCAGGCCTAATTTCAATTAGAATAAGTGCAAATGGTTATATGGTCTTAAATAGAGGCTGGTGTAGTCACAGAATGGGATGCCCCAAAAAAGAAGTGCACCTGGCAGGGTGCAGTAGTGCTATGCACAGCAAAAGTGTCTTTATCAGGCCTAATTTCAATTAGAATAAGTGCAAATGGTTATATGGTCTTAAATAGAGGCTGGTGTAGTCACAGAATGGGATGCCCCAAAAACCAGCAGTACACCTGGCAGGGACAAGTAGTGCTATGCACAGCAAAAGTGTCTTTATCAGGCCTAATTTCAATTAGAATAAGTGCAAATGGTTATATGGTCTTAAATAGAGGCTGGTGTAGTCACAGAATGGGATGCCCCAAAAACCAGCAGTACACCTGGCACGGACAAGTAGTGTTATGCACAGCAAAAGTGTCTTTATCAGGCCTAATTTCAATTAGAATAAGTGCAAATGGTTATATGGTCTTAAATAGAGGCTGGTGTAGTCACAGAATGTGATGCCCCAAAAAAGAAGTGCACCTGGCAGGGACAAGTAGTGCTATGCACAGCAAAAGTGTCTTTATCAGGCCTAATTTCAATTAGAATAAGTGCAAATGGTTATATGGTCTTAAATAGAGGCTGGTGTAGTCACAGAATGGGATGCCCCAAAAACCAGCAGTACACCTGGCAGGGACAAGTAGTGCTATGCACAGCAAAAGTGTCTTTATCAGGCCTAATTTCAATTAGAATAAGTGCAAATGGTTATATGGTCTTAAATAGAGGCTGGTGTAGTCACAGAATGGGATGCCCCAAAAAAGAAGTGCACCTGGCAGGGTCCAGTAGTGCTATGCACAGCAAAAGTGTCTTTATCAGGCCTAATTTCAATTAGAATAAGTGCAAATGGTTATATGGTCTTAAATAGAGGCTGGTGTAGTCACAGAATGGGATGCCCCAAAAAAGAAGTGCACCTGGCAGGGTCCAGTAGTGCTATGCACAGCAAAAGTGTCTTTATCTGGCCTAATTTCAATTAGAATAAGTGCAAATGGTTATATGGTCTTAAATAGAGGCTGGTGTAGTCACAGAATGGGATGCCCCAAAAACCAGCAGTACACCTGGCAGGGACAAGTAGTGCTATGCACAGCAAAAGTGTCTTTATCAGGCCTAATTTCAATTAGAATACGTGCAAATGGTTATATGGTCTTAAATAGAGGCTGGTGTAGTCACAGAATGGGATGCCCCAAAAACCAGCAGTACACCTGGCAGGGACAAGTAGTGCTATGCACAGCAAAAGTGTCTTTATCAGGCCTAATTTCAATTAGAATAAGTGCAAATGGTTATATGGTCTTAAATAGAGGCTGGTGTAGTCACAGAATGGGATGCCCCAAAAACCAGCAGTACACCTGGCAGGGACAAGTAGTGCTATGCACAGCAAAAGTGTCTTTATCAGGCCTAATTTCAATTAGAATAAGTGCAAATGGTTATATGGTCTTAAATAGAGGCTGGTGTAGTCACAGAATGGGATGCCCCAAAAACCAGCAGTACACCTGGCAGGGACAAGTAGTGCTATGCACAGCAAAAGTGTCTTTATCAGGCCTAATTTCAATTAGAATAAGTGCAAATGGTTATATGGTCTTAAATAGAGGCTGGTGTAGTCACAGAATGGGATGCCTCACAGCAGACTTAAGATCAGTTCAGTATATATGCACAGTTAGTATAAGCAGCCTGAAAACGCTAACAAAGCCTGTCAGCCAGCCAGTAACAAACACTCAGGCTGGATGAAAAAAAAAAAAATCTCCCTGTGACTGCCTCCGATTTTTCCTAACTTTCCCTGTTTTTCGCTGACTTTCTGTCTGTCTCCTGCCTGTCTCCTGCCTGTCTCCAGCCTGTCCCTGTCTGTCCCTGCCTGTCTAACTGCCTCTCTCCCTCAGCTACACAGCGTTCTGTCTCTCACGAATGCAATAGAGAAATGAGGAAGGAAAAGCAAGATGGCCGCCTATAATAGCGCTGTGACGTCACCGAGCTTGCTGGCTGCTTATAGGCTGCATGTGACTGTCCCAGCATACACTGCCCCACCTTACATGTCTGGACATGTCCCGTCCGCCATCTTAGAATGCCTCTAAATGTAAATGAATGGATGTTAAAGGAAAACTTCGAGCGATCGAATCGCGGGGAAATTCGGATTCGATCCGAATCAAATATTTCATGAAATTCGGATCGAATCCGGGTTCGTCCGGATCGATTCGCTCATCCCTAGCGCTCATCAACAACATCATCACAACTTACGTCTGAGACCCCCAGTCTAGGGTCGGTAGGTTCCTCTGACACAACCCTGAGTTGGCATGCCCCGAGAGCAGTCCCTGTCCTCCCATTGCCTCTGTCCTACGCCGTTCCCTCCCCCAGCGATGTATCCTATGCTTTGGGTTCAGCTCCACTCTTTAGTGAGGAGGACGATCAGATAGAGGACAGTCAGCAGCTACTGCCCAGCCAAGAAATGGAGGTGGCTTCTTTAGCTAGGCAGACAAATAGTGATGTGGACAGTGTCGTGGGTGCTGCGAGCGTTCCAGCTCCTGCGCCAGACACTATTGACGAATCCACGAACATCAGTGACGTACAGCCACAACTCGGTGATAATGATGATGACGATGAAGCCGATCGCACTTGGGAGCCGGGTGATGAAGGGGCTTCATCGTCATCATCAGGAGAAGAGGGGCGCAGGTTGCCCCGGAGTCAGCAGCTCAGGCAGCAAGGTGTTAGCAGCATGGTTGGCAGGCAGCATGGAGGCACAATTGTAAAGCCTGGAGCCAAACGGGGCCGGGGCCGGGGTAGAGCACCTGCTGCGCGGCAGGCTACCTTATCGGGAGGTAGTGGGGCAGGGGTTCCTGGAGTTGGCGACAATAGCAGCGAATCAGTGAGGCCTGTTGGTGGGAAAAGTAGCTACTCGGCAGTGTGGCAGTTTTTCCTGAAGCATCCGCAGGAGGGTAACATGGCCACATGCAAGATATGTAGGCAGAAGGTGAAGCGTGGCCAGGGTCCAAATGTTGGCACCACGGCCCTGTGTCAACATATGCAGCGTCACCATAAAGCGGCCTGGGAGAACCTAGGCTCCGGAGAGGTGGGCCAGACTGCTTCCTCACCGAGTGGCACGCCGCTCCCAATTTCTGCCAGCCAAGGCTCCAGCACCTCAGCCGAAGGCAGCTGTGCGTCATACCCATCCTCTGTCGCTCCTGCTCCTCCTCCTCCTCCAAGTCATGCATCCCGCCAGCAATCCATCAGCGAAGCCATGTCCAAGAGACAGCAGTATGCGCCCACTCATCCTACGGCGCAGAAGCTGAATGTGCTCCTGTCCAAGTTGCTGGCGCTGCAGTCGCTCCCTTTTCAGGTGGTGGACTCTGCACCTTTCAGAGAACTGATGGCTTGTGCCGAGCCGCGGTGGAGAGTCCCAAGCCGTCATTTCTTTGCCAAGAAGGCAGTACCAGCGCTGCACACTTTTGTTGAACAGAAGGTGGGCCAGTCCTTGAGCCTGTCGGTGTGTAGCAAAGTGCATGGCAGCGCCGACGTCTGGAGCTGTAACTACGTTCAGGGACAGTACGTGTCGTTTACGGCCCACTGGGTGAATGTGGTCCCTTTGCAGCAGCAACTTGGACAGGTCACGCCGCTTCGGCCTCCGCGCTCCCTGCCCGTTGGGCCTGTGACACCGTGCGACTCGGCCTCCTCATCCTCCGCCATCTCCTCACCCTCCACTGTAGGCTCAAGTCTCAGTGCCCCTCCAGTCTACCATGTGTGCAGGGCACGGAGGTGTCACGCAGTGCTTCACATGGTTTGTCTTGGCGAACGGAGTCACACAGGGGAGGAACTGCTTAAATTTATTCATCAGGAAATCCAAACATGGCTTACTCCAAGAAAACTTAAAATGGCAATCATGGTTACCGACAATGGGAAGAACATTTTGTCTGCGCTGTGCCAAGGAAGCCTGACCCATGCCCCCTGCATGGCTCACGTCTTCAATCTGGTTGTCAAGCGGTTTCTGAAGTGTTCCCCCCATCTGCAATACATCCTAACAACTTCAAGGAAACTTTGCATGCACTTCAGCCACTCATACACCGCCAAACACACCCTTCTTGAGCTACAGCGTCAGAACGGTATCCCCCAACATAGTCTGATTTGCGATGTTTCCACCCGTTGGAATTCCACCCTTCACATGTTGGACCGATTATATGAACAGAGAAAAGCCATCACGGATTTCCTGATGATCCAAGCAGATAGGGGGACTCCCCTGTGTAACTTCAATGTCAACCAGTGGCAGCTCATACGTGACACCTGCCGTTTGCTCAGGGCCTTTGAGGAAGCCACTTTATTTGTCAGTCGGCAGGATTACGGGATGAACGACGTGATTCCACTGCTTCATGTACTACAGCACATGTTGGAAACCATGGCTGGTCAGGGCACTGGAGACATGGCGTTTACATCGTACGGCCACATGAACCCCGTTGGAGCTGAACTGGAGGAGGAGGAGGAAGAGGAGGAGGAGTTGCCCAGCGAAACACAGTTTAGGCTTGGCGAAATGGCTGGCTTATCTAGTCAGTGGACAGGAGAGGAGGAGCAGGAGCAGCCAGAGGAGCTAGAGGTTTTTGAGGAAGGCGAGACAGAGTACCCGGGCACACCGTGGCAGTATGCAGTGGAGATGGAGACAGGTAGTCCATCCGAGTCACTTGCGCAAATGGCACGAAGCATGCTCACGTAGTGACCCCAGAATTGTTTCCATCTGTCGGCGGGATGTCCACCTTATTGGACCCTCGCTTCCGGCACAAAATGGGGGCATTTTTTAAACCCACCGAGAGGGAGGACAAACTGAACTACTACAAAGACATTCTACGTAGGCAGTTGGCCGATGCCTATCTGCGCCATGGTCCATACTCTCGCAGGTCTGACTCGAGGGGACCTCTGCGCTCAATTCCACTGTCATGGCTGCTGGGGGGGGTTGGCAGGAGCAGCAGCAGCAGCTCCATCAGCAGCAGCCTCAGTCTTCAGTCGCTAATGAGTAGCTTTCTACACCCGCATAGTGAGGCTACTCTTGAGCAGCAGGAAGACCTGGAGCAGGACCTGAACCAGCAGGTCATGTCATACTTTGACATGACCATGCCAACACACCTTGAGGATCCGCTGGACTTCTGGGCAGCCAAACTTGATTTGTGGCCGCAACTAGCAGAGTTTGCCCTGGAAAAGCTATCCTGCCCGGCAAGTAGCGTGCCATCTGAGCGGGTGTTTAGTGCGGCGGGGGCCATAGTTACGGTGAGGAGAACTCGTCTGTCAACTAAAAATGTGGAGAGACTCACCTTTGTCAAAATGAATCAGGGATGGATCAGCCAGGATTTCCACCCACCAATGCCTGATGCATGCGACTAGATTCATCATGGTGCCACGTTTTACACTTTCCAAATGGTGCAAAACATATTTATGTCTTTAGGCCAATTTTTGGGCTCCTGCTGCTGCCAACTCCAGGGTGTGATTCATCCAATTTTTGGGCTCCTGAAGCCAACCCCAGTGTCTCTTTAAATTAATATTTGGGCTCCTACTGCTGCTGCTGCTGCCAACTCCAGGGTGTGAATCATCCAATTTTTGGGCTCCTGAAGCCAACTCTAGTGTCTCTTTAAAGTAATACTTGGGCTCCTGCTGCTGCTGCTGCCAACTCCAGGGTGTGATTCATCCAATTTTTGGGCTCCTGAAGCCAACTCCAGTGTCTCTTTAAAGTAATATTTGGGCTCCTGCTGTTGCTGCTTGCAACTGCAGGGTGTGATTCATCCAATCTTTGGGCTCCTGCAGCCAACTCCAGTGTCTCTTTCAAGCTATGTTTGGGCTCCTGCTGCTGCTGCTGCTGCTTGAAACTCCAGGGTGTGTCAGTCAATGTTTGGGCTCCTGCTGCTGCTTGCAACTCCAGGGTGTGATTCATCCAATTTTTGGGCTCCTGCTGCTGCCAACTCCAGTGTCTCTTTAAAGCAATGTTTGGGCTCCTGCCCTTCGTAGTGATGCCACTTCAATTCTCTGCAACTGTGCCGCTCTGCGATTCTATTAGCGATGCCTCTGATCTGCATGTGATATTTATTTACAGTATTATTTAACTAACCCAGCACGCATCCTATGTGTGTTACAGCAAGGCAAAATGGTTTACAACCCTATTGAGGCTCTAGGAGGCTCAGAAATAGCCGTTTTTAATAGCGATTCGTCGCGAATAAATTCGGGTTGAAACGATTTTTGTCGGAAAATTCGGCGAATCAGTCGAATCGAATTTTTCAAAAGTTCGCTCATCTCTATTTATATGTACAAATTCCTGGTTTGTTTTGAGCAAGATGGGGATGAGACAGAAATACTATGAATCCTAGGTCAGCACTTTGAGACTGAGGATCTTCAAGAGCAAGGACTTCTTGAGTTACTTTACTGCTCTTCTGAGTATTGGACAACAGATATCCTTACTAAGACGTTGACCACTGAAACACATTTAAGGCTTACAGAGAAGATGTGTTTAAAAGACTAAGCCTCAGCTGTTGATAAGTGGTGTTGGCGATACAACACTTTGGAACAGCTTCTGCTTGTCTCTGAATGTGATATTAGGACTGTTGCCAGATAGACTGCAGTTTACAGTTACTGCATTCATGTTCCAGTAATGCCGGTTCCAGTTATGCTGCTAATGTCTATCTGGATTTGACTATGCTGCACTCAGGACACTCTGAAACATTATCTGGCACTAGTGTCAGGACAGCCAGTCCACAGGCAGGCTTCCTCGCTCTCAGTACTCACCCTGCTCGTCAGCCTGGCAACAGCTTGGAGCTGGACAGAACTCCACCCATGTTTGATCATTCTTCAAAAAAGCTCAATTCTCAGTCAGCTGTTCTCAGGATTCTCAGGAGCACAGTAGTGCAGGATCGGAAGGCCAAGGAGAGGATTTCAGAAACAACATCTTTAGCAGGAACTAGATGCAGGACCAGAGAATGGATGCAAGGCGGAGTGCACAAAGTCTCTGGACAGACTGGATTTCAAGATCCTATGAAACTTTGAAAGCAAGACAGGAAGCGGTGCGGGCCAGTGTGTGGTTGTTAAGTGCATCCCTTTAGATGTGTAGGCTCTTTGCTCGGAGAGAAGGGATTAGGATTAAGCATATCTTCAGGAAGGACGGAATTACAGAGGTGCAAGAGTAGCATTGCTGACATTACCCCTCCGGGGGTTTCCCCCATCCCCAGGGACCTATTAATACAGGAAAGAACCTTTCAGAACCTGACTAATAAATCAAGGAGCTAGCTTCATACATGTCATTCTCAGGTGAATATAAGGAGTGGAGAGCCAGACTTTCTCTCCAGGATGAAAGAGAGGAGTTTTACACCTATGCCGATCTGCAAAATGTTTGTGATGAGAGTCAGCAGCGGTCAGATCTGAGCAGCTTTGATGGTCACTGGACACAGGCAAAGGAAATGGGACCAACGGATGTCTGGTAAATACAGTGAAGAAAGGCCAGTACTGAGAGCTGCTGCTGACATTATTATTTTGAGCAAACTCAGCCCAAGGAAGAAGTGATGCTGTGAGGAACTCACCTGTCCCAGGAGGACCCGCGTTGAGCGTCTGCTGGCCGGCGCAGCATTCCCCGGCTGTCTGGAGCAGGGCGTGCTCGCCGCTCCCGGAAGCCGGAGAGCGCAGTGAGCCACCGTGCCTGCCTCCCTCGCTCCCCTGCAGTTGACAGAGCGGCTCGCAGCCGATGTCGCTCTGTCTAATTAAAGGTACCCTTACACCTGTGGGTGTCAGGGGCTAGACAGCCTGACTGGTCAGGGCAGTCCAGCCCCTGGGATCAGTTTCAATCACAGGTTGTATCAGTTCCAATCACAGGTCCAATCACTACACATATTTCCATGTATTCCTATTGGCCAGTCACCCTTTAAAATAAAGTTCAGGCCAGACCCCTTTGCTCGTTATAGCCAGTATTGCTCAGGGTGTGACTTAATGTGTGAGCTTTACTCGTGATTGACCTAGCTTCATGCGTCCTAGTTTGCTGCCCAAACCAAAGCTTTGCCTGCACGACCTCAAATTCTGTCTGATCCTTTGGATACCGTACCTTTGATCACCGGGCCTGACCCTCAGCTCGTTCCTGACCATTGTTCTGCCTTAGCCTTGTGAGTAGACGCACCTTCCGACAGACTACCCGTGTATGACCTCGGCTTTGGGATACCCCTTTTGGTTCAACGGCCTGCAACGTAAGCTGACATGCTTTGCGCCTTTGAAGTCCTTGGGGCAACGTGTCCGGCGAGGCATATCGTGCGTCCCAGCGAGGCGGAAGCTGCAGTGGATTTTGGGGGTTGTAAGCTTACAGAATGCAGGTGTCCTGCTGGGCATTATATATGCCCAGTTATCTTGATGAGCAGAGGAAAACATGCGCAGATATTTCTCCCGATCTTGATTCATCCGCTCAGTCTGGCTGTTGGACTTGGGATGAAAGGAGGATGAGAAATTTAAAGAGATTTTCTAGGACTGAGACAGAAGTAAATTGTACTTCTCAGTTGGATAAAATGGGGTAGGCATACCATGGAGTCTGTAGATTTCAGGTATGAAGTGGTCTGCTAAGGTTGAGGCCGATGTCAGCCCAACTAAAGGTACAAAATGTGCCATTTTGGAGAATCTATCGACTACCACCCATATGACCATGGTGGAGTAGGAACCGGCAGTGACAGAAGTTGACCAGCTAGAAACTGCGAAGGAGATTTCATTTGTGTGCATACAGATCATGCAAAGACATAGTCTTTAACATCTCAATAAGGGGTAGGCCACCAGTAGTGGTGAGACAAAGTCTCAAGGGTACGTTGGCATCCCGACTGTCCAGAAAATGTAGAATCATGGGCCCACTTAAGGAGGTTTTTACGAGAGATTGAAGAAACAAAAGTCCTTCCAGGGGGTACCTTGTTCAGTTCTTAAATAGCATTGATTTGAACTTGATCCAGTTTCAAAATTGGTTCAGGAAAAGTAAGTTCAGAGTCATTTGTATCAAAAGACTGGGACAAAGCATCCCTTGCATGGGATTCAAATGATGAGGAGAACGTAAATATTGCAGGTTTTTATGGTCTATGTAGACTGTGATCTTGTGTAGTTAGCCCTCCAGCAGATGACGCCACTTGATGATGATGCCAAGTTGATAGCTAACAGTTCACGTTATCCAATTGAGTAATTCTCTGTTGGAGAAAACTTTAGAAAAGAATGTCATAATTTGTTACAATGTTTCTAGAGAAGAAAAGCTCCAACATATATACAAGATGCATCCACCTCCAAAAAGAAAAAGGCCATAGGATTTGTGCGGCAAAAAGCAGGACCAGACAAGAAGGCTTCTTTGAGAGCTGGAAATGCAGAAGTTGCCCCAGAAGACTAGGCGTTCGCATTGGCCCCCTGGAGTAGCCAGGAATGAACTGACGGCAATAGTGTAAAACCCTAAGAATCTCTGTGTGGCTTTAAGACCAACCAGCTGCAGCCAACTACGAGCTGCCACAACTTTCTATTTCTAGTCAATACAAGGGCAAAGTGAGCCATCTTAGTTGCAGCAGGAGCACCTAGCTCCAGCAGGAGAAGAGGATTTCCACCACTTTTCCTGCAAAAGCAAACCTGAAAGGATTTATAGTGCACAGGTAGTGCAGGAATAACTCTCCCTTGACTGGCTTTGAGTTTGAGACAGGAACCAAAACAACCAATGCCTCAGGCTAGAATTTGACCTGAAGCACAGTCAAGATGCTTTTGCAGCCATGACAGTCCCAGAATGAATGCTTGAGCCCTTTTTTGGCAAGACCAGAAACGGGATTACTTGTGTAAGGGCCTGACGGTCATAACCAGACTGACAAAAGATCTTGTAAGGGCAGCAGGGATATGCTCAATTCTTAAGCAATGGCTAAATGGCTAAACACCGCAGGAATGTCAAAGGAATGTCCAGTTGCAGAGATAGGCATCAGTATTGTCAACTTAGAGGGAGGTAAAATGTCAATTGGTTGCTTTGCTCTGCTCCTGGTGAGTTTCGACTTTTAATAGCATATTTACATAGTTAATATGGTTGAAAAAAGACATATGTCCATCAAGTTCAACCAAGGGTGTTGGGGTAGGGGACGTTATTTTTTATTTTATTTACTGATAACAGCTAATAGTACCTGTTAATGATATGTTCTTCTAAATAAACATCTAATCCTTTTGATGCCATATAAAGCTTCTGTGGGAGGTTATTCCACAGATTTATAGTTACTTATGGTAAAAAATCATTGTTGCCTCCGGAGATTGAATTTCTTTTTTTTCAGTAGAAGAGAGTGCCCCCCCCCCCCCCCGGTCTTAAGAGAGGATTTTACCTGAAATAGTGTTTCCCCATATTTTTTATATATCCCATTTATATATTTATACAAGTCAATCATGTCCCCCCTCAGTTATCTCATCTCAAGACTAAACAGATTTAATTCTTGTAATCTTTCTATGAATCTTTCTATGAAAAAGTCTAAAATAGACTGCATTTAATTTCATCTTCTATGTCATTTATAAACAAGTTGAATAATAGTGGGCTCAGCACTGAACCCTGGGGTACACTGCTTATGACTGGTAACCATTCAGAGTAGGTATCATTAACCACAACTCTCTATGCACAATCCAGTTACAAACTGTATTTTCTAATCCTGAAGACCTCAATTTCCCCAATTAGTGTCTATGGAGGACAGTGACAGCAAAATCCAGAAAAACTATATATGCTGTGAACTTTGCAGGACTCTTCGTTATAAGTCTTGGCACATGTTAATGATTTTATATTATGGCCACAAGATGGCAATGTCATTCCTTACAAAATGGATCTGTAATGTGTATAAGCATTATATTAGATAGAAACCTGCATCCTTTTGCTCCGTTATATGCATGAACTTCCTATTGAAGTGATTCACGATTTGATCTTTTTCCTTAAAGCAGACCTATATCCTTATATGGTACTTATCAGCAAGCATACAATCCTGGATACAATGACTACAATTTAACTGTGTTTGGGGATAATGGCTGAATTATAACTGTGTATGTTGTGCATATAAAAACAATTCATGGGGGCGTGGCCTACGCATGGCGGAGTGAGGACGCTTGGAAGAGGGGCTCCGGCAACTCTCCCGTCCTTTAGGTATCCGACAGCACAGTGAGCTCATCGAGACCTTGATTATGAGAGGCAACAAGAAGAAGAGAAGTCAGAGGGGTGGAGGAGGCTTGACAGATGGTGACATCGCGCGCTATATGGTCCAGGAAGCCCCATCCCGGGAGCCGGCAGCAGACAAGATGGCGCAGGAGGGGAGAGGAGCGAGCCTCCCGCAGCGTGCGGCGGGAAGACAGAGATCCGCCGAGAGACAGCAGCGCGACGGCTGGAGGCGAAGTGCTGCCCGGGAAACACCGATGCGATGGCGGAGGCGGCGGTGCCTGTGGAGGTGGGTCTGGGCATTCCCCCGCACTGCCATTCCCCAGACAGTACAGAGGAGGGAGGGAGCCACGTGACTGACAAACGCGCGTCGGCGCGGCGGACAGAGGAGGTGAGGGAGGGAGACCTCCCTCAGCGCAGCCCTTCGGTTAATGCTGCCAGAAGCTGTGAGGGGAGGATACAGCAGATGGAGCCCCTGCCGCCTCGTGGTACGGAGGGGCGTGATGCCATAAGGGAGGGGATCCCCTCCACACAACCGAGCCCCAGTACAACCACTAATAAAGGAGCTGTACAGCACACTGAACCCTCCCCAACAACAGAGAGGAATCATAATCTCTGTCCAGCTACACACATTATAAGGGCTGAATGTGAGGTGCACCAGCCACCCCCCTCAGGCAGCCTGCTGAATGAGTCCCTTTCACCTGTAGATGCCATACTTAAAGTGCAGGACCCCCATAATGACAGCGATGGAGTGGGGTGGTCGCCAGCTTGTAGCCCCTCATTGATACCAAATCACACGCCGCCGCTGGCCTGGTATTCAAACCCTGACAGAGATACACGGGAGAGAGCAAGCCCAAGAGAGGGATATTGTGGCATCCCGGACCCGGAGGGGAGACCCTTGACCACCCCGGGGGGACAACCCCATCCCAGCCTCCACCTAACCCAGGCAGCGTGGGGCATCCCTACTGAGCTGGATCCCAGCCTCAGGCTCCTCCTCCAGTTTCTCCCCACGAAAGCGGATTTAAAGGAAGACCTGGAGGCAGTCGCACTAAGGATCGAGCGAGCCGTCAGGAAAGAGTTGGAGGATCTTCAACAGCAAACATCAGCTTTGGATACCAGGGTGGCCTCCTTAGAGAGCTCCAGCACAAACCATGAAAATAGAATCGCGGAACTGGAACGGGCAAATCGCGGCCAGAAGCAACAACTCACAGATGTCATTCTTCAAGCCGATGACCTGGAAAACCGGAACAGGCGCAATAATCTGAAGCTGCGGGGTATCCCAGAGTCAATCCCCTCAAGCCAGTTACGGTGCGCGGCCTCTGAAATTTTTAATGTGGTACTGGGAAACCCAAGCGACTCAGAGATAATTATTGACCGGATCCATAGGGTGACCAGTCGGCCAGCTGGGGAAGCCGATGCGCCGCGGGATGTCTTATGTCGCATCCACTTCTTCACAGTCAAGGAGGACATTTTGCGCAAAGCCTGGGAACAGCGGCTGGTAGAGTGGAAGGACCGTAGGATTCAAATTCTAGACAAGCTTCGGGAGCTTAACGCTTCTTACAAATGGGGACACCCATTCCACCTTATTGTCCGCACGGACAACGGCACATTTATCGTACGACGCAGAGAAGACCTCCCGGACCTGTTTAGATTCCTGGACGCCGACCCCGTGGTAGTCCCGGACTGGTTGGACTTTGGAGCAGAGCCGCCCCCACGGAGAGATCATTGGGACAGAAGAGACCGTCGTAGGGGTCGTGGTGGAGCGGGGGTAATTCGCCCAGGCCCAAGGAGATAGGGTGCCGGACTCTCGGCAGTAGATTCCCTGACGAAGTAGTCAAACTCCTATTATAAATGTATCCTTTTGAAAAACAGTTGCTTCTCATCGAGTTGGGACTACTCAAAAACTGCGAAAAGATGTGCCCATACTGCATCTTGTTATATGTTTTTTTCCTGCCTTTGGTTGTTAAATGCCTAGTTATTTTTTAAAAGTTATAATGTTCGCTAGATGCTTCGTACAAACCAGGCTTCTCGCTAGGTGTCCTTAGGCTGCCTCCTCTCTAAACTGATTACCGGAGGCCTAAACGCTCCATAAGCGCTGGTCTTGAAGGTTAGTAGATTGGAGACGGGGTTGCTGGGCCCCCCCCCCCCCGTGATGCGAGGTTGCTCTCTCTCACCGAGCTTCCGCCTGGTGGGACTAAGCAGAATAAGGAACAGTAGTTCCGTTACTAGAACCCGCCCTCTTTTCTCTTAGAGGGTTTTTTCTTTTTTCCGGTTCACTCTCTCCTTTACTTCTTTCCTTCCCTAATCCTACCCCTACCCCTTAACACCCAGAGGTTGAGACACCTAGGTACATTGGACGGGTTTCCCATCAATCTACCCACTCATAGATTTGGCCCCCCGGGCCCGCCCTCCCGCCCCTCAGATCCTTTATCTTTCATCGGGGACTTGCTTGGGAGGGGGGAGGGCCTGGCGGTATGGCTAGCTTGAAGATATGCTCCCTAAACTCCAAAGGTTTAAATATACCGGAAAAAAGAGCTAAGATTTTGTACGGCCTGCACAAGGAAAAGGTAGACATAATACTTTTTCAAGAGACCCACTTTCGTAGCGGGAAGATTCCAGAAATCAAGAATAAATACTTCACGAAATGGTATCACTCCCCAAACCCGGATGCCAAATCCAAAGGGGTATCGATTGCTATCCACAAAAATGCTCAGTTGGAGCCATTGGATGCAAACGTTGACCCCCGGGGGAGATATATCTTTATGAAGTTCTTAACAGGCGGAGAGACCTATACTATAGCAAACCTATACCTACCCAATCAAGACCAAGCCGGGGTGGGAGTGCGGTTCCTCCACCTACTAGAGAAATTTACAGAGGGGATCTTAATCCTAGGTGGGGATTTTAATATGGCGTTGGATCCAAGGCTAGACACCTCCCAGGGCAGGTCAGCGATCCCACAAGCTAAATTGGCGACCTTTAAAAAGGCTCTGAGTGACCTTCAGGTGGTCGATGTATGGAGAGTCCTGAATCAAGGTGCGAGAGACTATACGTTCTACTCGCACACTCACGCCTCCTATAGCAGACTGGACTACTTATTTGTCAGTCATTATGCTCTGGCTAGAGACCTGGGTGCCTCAATTGGCCCTATCATTTGGTCAGACCACTCTCCAGTATATATCGACCTACCGGTCACGGGTGGGGCCAGACGACGGTTCAACTGAAGACTTAATGACAACTTACTTAAGGATTCAATATGTATGGCAGAGGTGGATAGCGCAATAACACACTTCATCGCAGACCATGTAAATGACAACACCTCCCTACCGGTACAGTGGGAAGCGATGAAGTGTGTCCTTAGAGGGATATTTTTGAAACATGGCTCTAGGTTGAAGAAAGAGAGGACGCAGCAGATCCGATCTACTCTGGACCGTATCCGAGCACTCGAGCAATCTCATAAGAGTACCCGCTCCAAGGGAGAGCTGGTGGAACTGGTTGCAGCTAGAGAGACACTCAAAAGGTTATATGACCAATGCTATCTGAAATATCGGGACAGGTGCAGAGCCAAGTTTTATGAATTCTCAGACAAATGCGGGAGATTACTGGCCAGGTCCCTACACCCTCGACAGGACCTAACATATATACCAGTCATTAGAGATAAGGAGGGGAGGGAGATTCACAAACCTAACCATATTGTGGAGGAATTCCAGAAATACTACACAGAGCTGTATAATATAAAAGGTAGAGGGGACACTCTCCCCCCGGAGGAATTAGATTCCCGCATACAAGACTACGTTCAGGAAACGGCAGTCCCCCCTATACCAGAGGAGACGAGGGATTTGTTGGAGACGCCCTTTGAGGAAACGGAGATAGGGAAGGCCATTAAAGGAACTCCAATGGGGAAAAGCCCAGGCGGGTTCACACCAAGGTTCTATAAAGCCCTGGGGGGGCGACTTGTTCCCTTCCTGACGAGGGTTTTTAATAGTGTCTCCGATTCCTGCCCCTTCCCAAGACAGGCCCTGGAAGCACATATCTCTGTCATACCAAAACCCAACAAAGATAAGACCCTGACTAGCAACTATAGACCGATCTCACTAATAAACGTGGACATCAAACTTTTCGCAAAAATCATAGCCAACAGAATACAAGGGTCCCTGGCAGGGATCATCGATAAGGACCAGGTGGGTTTTGTTGTAGGGAGAGAAGCTAGAGACAACACATTAAAGACAATCACCCTTATGCACCATGCACAGACCCAGAAGATCCCTTCCTGCCTTCTCTCTGTGGATGCCGAGAAGGCATTTGACAGGGTCCATTGGAGATTCCTCCGAGCAGCTCTGGTCCAAATAGGGATAGGTCCCGAAATGTTGGGGAAGATCATGTCGCTATATAGTGCACCAACAGCGAGAGTCAGGGTGAATGGGCTCCTCTCATCCCCATTTGGGATCGGCAATGGCACGCGACAGGGATGTCCGCTGTCGCCACTATTGTATGTGATAGTCATGGAACACCTTGCACAAGCCCTGAGAGCGAACCCCACAATCAAGGGAATCCACTGTGGGGGGAGGGAGCATAAACTCGCACTGTTTGCAGATGACCTCTTGCTATATATCTCATCCCCTCATATTTCCCTGCCCTCTATACTCAAAGAATTTGAAAGATTTGGCTACCTCAGTAATTTTAAAGTTAACCTTTCTAAAACGGAAGCCCTCAATGTCTCCTTACCCAATGACACCCAGAAACATCTCCAAACAAACTTCTCATTTAAATGGCAGAAAGAATCCATTACCTATCTGGGTATACAGCTGCCTACCAATTTGGACAGTTTGTATAGGCTGAATTGCGCCCCCGTCCTCTCCAGGACCCTGGAGAGCCTTAAGGCATACAACAAAGGGCAATATTCATGGAGGGGTCGGATAAATATACTAAAAATGGACATCCTACCACGCTTTCTCTATGTGTTCCAGGCGGTACCGATTGTGCCAGAACGGGGCTTCTTTGGGGTTCTGAAGAGGGCCTGGACTAAGTTTGTCTGGAATGACAAAAGGCCCAGAATCAGATACACGACTTTGGTGAGGCCTAGAGGAGAGGGGGGACTGGGACTGCCAGATCTCAAGGGCTACCACACAGCTGCACTCCTGGTTAGATTAGTCGACTGGTTCCATCACGGGGGGGACAAGCTGTGGGTGGGTGTGGAGGCTGGGGTCTCCCCTCTCAGCCTTACTGCACTCCCCTGGCTGGAACCCTCCCTAAGACCGGAGACTCGTAGCCTTCCACTTTTGACACGATCTTTGTTATCTGTATGGGACTCAATACTCAAGAAAAAGAGAATATCACATAGACCGGGACCGCTTACCCCCCTGTTTGATAATCCTGCCTTTCCCCCGGGGGTGGGGTCAAATAAATTCCTAATATGGGAGAAATCACAAGGAGGCTTGGTGATATCTTACAGAATAATCGACCCCCATGCCTCCAGGAACTCCGGGTCCGGGGGCGGGATGAGAGGTTGTCCTGGCTTTTGCATAGACAGCTGGTGGCTTTTGTCTCCTCTCATTCCCCGGGGTCCTCGCTCTCTCAGCCTCTAACCACATTTGAGAGTATCCTGAGAGCTGATGAGGGGCCACTGCATACCCTGTCACTTCTTTACGGGGTGCTCCAGGCGGAGAGGGATTCTTCCGAGGACCTTGCGTTTGTTAGAGGATGGGAGCGGGACTTGGGCCGGAAGCTGAGTGCCGAAGACTGGGACAAGTCTTTTGCCTTGACCCATAAGCTTTCCCTTGCGTGTAAAGCCCAGGAAAAAAATTACAAAATTCTGTCCCGGTGGTATAAGTGCCCGGTTGACTTGGCCAGGTATGGGGGGGCCGACACAGGCACATGCTGGAGGTGTGGACAAGCAGAGGGCAACATGCTCCACATCTGGTGGAGCTGCCCCTTGATATATAAAATATGGGACCAAGTATTTGCGGTCTATAAATTCTTGACCCTAGAGGATGTACCTAGGGAACCACAAATAGCGCTGTTATCAGTGGTGCCTGGTCCAATCTCAGCAGCAAAAAGGGGAATTCTCAGACATCTCCTGACTGCGGCTAGATCGGTGATACCCCGACATTGGCGCTCCCAATGCACCCCAGACATATTGGAGTGGGTTCGGGAGGTGGAGGGGATACGAAGAATGGAGGAGCTGGTGCTTGAGGGTGATGAAAACGGAAGGGAGAAGCTAAACATCACCTGGACAATCTGGATTATGGCGCAAGGCACGCCAGAATTCAGGGCTCTACTCTCTTCTTTGTAATTTTTGTAGGAGACTCTCTATATGGAACGTAACAAGAGATGAGATGGAGTGCGAAGCCACAGAGAGTTGGCCCAGGACCGCCGGGCCCTCCCCAATCTTAATCTTAATCTATACCCCCGCCCTCGGGTGCCCCCTCCTCCGGAACCCCCCCTTTGTCACCGTCACCTCCTGAAATGGCCAAGGTGCATTATCCTCTCTCCCCCACCCTCCCCACCCATTCCTCCCGCCCTCCCTTCCACTCCCCCATATCTTGTTCTTTCTTCCTCATGCCCTTTTTTTTCTTAACCCCCCACTATAGGGAAAAAAAAGAAAACATAGAAGGAAGGGAAGAATACAGGGCTCTTATATGGTTTATGATACTGTTGTCGCAAATCTAGGTTGCTCCCCCCTGACAAAGACAAGCTTCGGGCCGACTGAGGGCACCTCCTTGGGGAAACGTATTTAGTGGTTTCCGACTAGATCTGAATCACACAGTTTATGGCTCACTATGGTCCTGGAAGGGAATAATACTTCTCGATTTACATGTTCGACATTAAGGGGGGGGATTCTGTGAAATGTGGATTCATATTTTCATTTTATTCTCTCTCGCCTATTTGGCTTAAGCTGTAGACCACAAATGTTATTTGACTTGTCAGTATGCTCTGTATTGTACTTTCCTTTCAATAAAGATATATTACACAAAAAAAAAAAAAAAAAAAAAAACAATTCATTATTTTTTGCATCAAAATCCATTTCTGTGTGCATTACTGACAACTGGAAATTGATATATGTAGGTCTGAATGAGCAATCAAATACAATAATTGCACCAAGCTATGCTGGTGTCTTTGCAGATTTTTTTTTTTTTTACTTGGTGTGCTACAGCCACTTAAATTCATTATTCTGCTTGAATGTTAGCCACATATCCCCATGTTCATTTGTTTGCAGTCCCTCTCTCACAGCTTAGGTCACTTACCTGGAAAAAAGCATCAGTGCTTTCTCGGGCTCTTCCATTCTATGGCAGATGCAGATATTGTGTAGGACACAGCAGGCTAAGATGATTTTGGTGACCTGCTCTGGGCTGTACAACATCTCCCCTCCTGGGCGGGCTAAGCATAGGAATCATGCTTTTAGCAGGCTGATGGTTTGTTCAACAAAACATCTGCTTTTGCAGTGCCCTGCATTGTAGCGCACTAGATTCGGTCTGTGGGTTCTGCACAGGCATCATGAGCCATGTATGACCCGTATCTCTTATCCACTAAAAGAAAACACATAGATTAATGGTGATCAACACAATAAACCACACCCCCACCTGCTGGTTGCCTAAGTCTCTGAGGCTACTTCTCCTGCCTAGTGCTGTTGTTCAGCTGGCACAGGGCAGATTGGTGCAACACATGAGTTGTGGCAGGATCTGGGAAAGCCTGATCCCACCACATAAAGCTTCATCTTCTGATCACAAACTGTCATCACATTAAGGGAATGGAATATGTGTGCCATCAAGGCACCCAAGGACATTGGGGATTCCTGCCATGCGGTAGAAGGCCAGCTTTATGCATTCATGCAAAATATACACAGAGCTTCCTGGTTTACCCGTCGGTCGTCCCAAAGTGCATGAGCAAGCACTTCCTTCACAGATCAGCTTGAGTGTAATCTCCTTTGCATCCGTGGTTAATTTCTCCAGAGACAACTTGCACACATATCCACTCCTCCATTCAGTGCAAACCCCTCCACGTAGGTACCAAATTAGGATGTCACGCCAAGGAGTGCAACATGAAATAAAAAACACTCATCTAGTGTAATTCTGTAAAGCACACACTATTTAATGGAGGAAAACACTGCACTCACATGTATAAAGAACTTGAAAAGCTTATAAAAACAGAGGGTGGTTCTCACCAACTCCGCACACAATGGGATCTGGCCAGATCGATCAGTCAAATGAAAATGTAAAAGCCGCCTGCCAGCTTTATGCATTGCACCTCCTCCGGAAGGCGGATATATATAGGGATCAGGTCACATATGGGCAGGACAACCTTATGGAAGATGCGGCTCATGGTCCTCTGGCAGTGACCTGAAAAGTGCCCTGTGCCAAGATATTCAGGGAGGCGCACTATGTCAGGTATAGCCTGGCTGCGGCCAGTGGGAGGGTAAATTCTGCATCAAATTTGGTCATACAGCGACAAATCGCAGCACGATTCAGGCAGAACCTGCTGTGGATCTGCTCATCATTCAAATCCCACACACACAGCCGGGTACTAAATACTCTGTCAGCCATACTCTCATCACCCTGGCTTCCAAAGTCTCCTGTAATACCTCAGTGCGATACCGCAGCCACACAGCAAACACCAGCCCAAAATCTTCCTCTTCACATCTCTGTATTGCCAATGCACTCACAAATCCAAACACTCTACACAAACACAATTGCACCTCAATGCAGATCACCACAAAACCAGATGCCTTGCTGAATAAAACATCAGCCTGCTTGAAGAATGGTTCCTAAGTTTGGCCCAGCCAAGTGAGGAGATGCTACACAGCCCACAAATGGTCTCCCAAAAAAATCCACACTAGCTGTGTCCTACACAATATAGGCATCCACCACAAAAAGAAAGAGCTCACGGAAACAACACTAATGTCACCAAGCCCAGACACCCCCCACAGACACTTATGACCAAACACAGACTGGCTCTGCCTGCCTTGACTGAGTATTTAAAAACACACAAATGATGATCCCGTCTTTGCCGCAGTGTGCAAAGATCACACACACAACAGACAGATCTTAATTTATACTTATCCACTTGTGATGTATCAGGCGGAGCAGGGGCCCCTTTCCACGCTTCAGTGTCCATGCCCGCAGCACAAGCCAGAATGCTACGCAGGTGTGTAGGGACCAAAGAGCATTGTTTGCTCAGCGTCAATAGGCGTCTCCTAATGTTTCAACAGCACCTTGTCCTCCATCAGAATCTATCAATAACATTCAAATAGCCATTATATTATAGCGTCTAATAGTGCGCATTTCCTGCTGTTGGTACACCTTCACCATCAGCTCTTTGTTCCGCGTGAGCATTTAGAATAGCTGTTGCAGCAGCCTTCTGTGCATTAATTAATTAATGCGTCCTACAGTCCACACACCAGCATCTTGTTAGTATAATTGGTAATGCCCTGCTCCTGATTGGTCCACCAATCACAGAAAACCTGCTCAAAATCTCACTATTCTTGCTTCATTCACTTCTTGGGAGGACACCTTCTGTCTGTGAATCTGTATACAAAGAGAGTCTTCTATGGCACCCACTAAGCAAGCATTTCAGTCAGTTGTCCAGTCCCCTGGGGGGGGGGGGCAGTACCATTGGTTTGTATCGTGGGATTGGTGTTTGCAGCAGGCGGACACAAACTCTTGGTAGGGGTGGCAGCAGTGCTTTACCAAGGTTGGTGGCTATGTTGCCCCCAACTGCTACTGTGTCTCAAGCTCTTGGGGCAGACATGAGCAGCTCACAGCAGCTCCTCAGCATCAACAACTTATCACACTCTCACCTGAGGTTGCGGCTCCTGTTTTTGCCGCCACCAAAAGACCTTCAGCCAAGCGTGAGCTAGAATTTAATTTGATGATCACACCAATCTTGTCAAACTGACCCTGTTGAAGCGGCCATTGTTATATGGTCCAATGAGTTGGGGCATCAATAAGCATGACAGCACAAAGATATGGCAGGCAATAACAGATGACCTGACTTGTTCTGCAGCACATCAAAGGACCACTGCTTACTCTAAAAAGCATTTGCGCAGAGCCCTACTTAATAAGATGGAGGCAGATCTGCTGATTGAGCGTATTGAAAAGGAGGGGTCAAAACATTCCTATCATCCATATGGGAAGCTGTTGAAGCTCAAGATTCCATTATGTCGTCTGCAGGGTGTGGATGCTGCAGATGACACTACAGCCTTGGTAGGAGGTAAGTGGTTCTTATGTGTCTTCTCACAGTTCTTCCTTGAATGTTTTAGTTGCTAAGTGTCAATAGTTGAATCTAATTTGTACCTTTGCATTGTCTTCAAAACACTTGTGTTGATGGGACATTTTATTAATGAAAACATTTTAAGCTAGTGTATTTGTTGTGTTGTTGTTTGTAGGCCGCATTATGCCAACCTCAACATCCAAAACAAGCCCTTCCTGCAGCTAACCGGAGCCTGTTTGTAAGTGGACTCTGCCTGGGCATTACAAAATGTTGTAATATCCTTGGACTATAAATGGTTTGTGACCTTGTTGTGTGTTTGTGACCTTGTTGTTAATCCATCTCTGTTTTGTAGGCATCACTGTTCTTGTTCCTCATCCCCACATTGCTTTTCTCACAGCCAACAGGAGCATGTTGGTAAGTAGATAGTGTCATGGCCTGTCCATTTTCTGTATGTTCAAACATGCTTTGGTTTGGTAATACTGACATTGTGCCTGATGTCCATTGTGTTGGTAATATATTGCTTGTTGGAACCACGTGGCAGCAAAACACATCAGCAAGCCATCCTTATGCCAGACAAAAATACAGTTTGTGTAAGTTTTATTTTGTGGGCAATGTATTGATTTGCATTAAGAGTTGCAGGTGCCATTCATGATATGTTGTGTGGTTTCAACTGGTTCCTCATTGACAGTCACCTGTGTTCTCTGGTTTTCAGTATGGCTGCGCATCCCCGGCATACCTTTAGGCATGCTATCTCTTTTATTCTCATATTTTGCTGGTTTTGAAGGTCAACTTCCCTATGGGTATTGCTGGGGTTAAGGTTGTGGGAAGACTCTGGCCTCCAGTCCTGACTGGTTGATGGCCACATATAACCAGGACTCTCCCAGCAAGAAAACAAGAAAATACATCAAAGCCTATAGCAGGTTAAACTGGGCAGATCCAAGAGTTTGTGGTGTGTAGTCAACCTACCAGATGCATAGGCATCATACAGCTTATACACCTCTTTGAGCCCCTGGTGCTTGAAATGCGATCCATCGCTGCCTGATGGCTTTGGGCTGCAGATTGATCTTATACATCAACACACAACAAGATAAAAAAGCATAATTCTGTTGAAAAAGACATTAATAAATTTGAAATGTGTGCAAAAAAAAAAAACACGCTATAAGAATATTGGGCAATGGTCAGAAAAACAGTACTCCACTCACTAGATGTGACAGATAATAAAAATGGGCATAGAAGCTAGAGGAAGTGCTGGGGAATCTCATCATTCTGCGTCTGGTGGGAGTCAAACCAGAGGTGCACCGCTATTCGAGAATGCTATGTAGCGCCCTAAAGGGAAAGCTGACCAAGGTGATGTTACATGTTACAATAGGACAACACTGCAGCAAATGATATTTAAGACCAAAAAACACAAAGCCAGCGCTCTAAAACTGGGTGCTCTAGAGGTGAGAGCCGGATGCTGTTCGAAAAAAGTCTGCTTTTCACAATAAAAACACCAGTGACAGAGCGAAAACACTGATGACACTGGAGCACTCTAGCACTGGCACTGCAATGGCGGAACACAAAATACAATTCTGCAGCCTAAACCTAAAGTGGCAAGAACAACCCTAAAGTCTTTTGTTTCTGCCCAGGAGAGCCAACACAATTTCTACACAAGCAAAACATAGACCATTGAATTACATGGGAGGTGCTACGTGGCTCTGCAGAACATACAGTGCCGGCACTTTACAGTGAGCCACCACTAGTGATACATGTGATGCTATTACAGGGTCTCACCAGTTTGAATTTCATATATATGGTTTTCACATACTGCGCCCAGCGTTCGCCTGATGCAACGTAGTACTACTTGGCACTAGTGCTTCTTAAATGAGGCCCACAATTTTTTTGTAGCAAGTTGAGGAATGCTATCCCCCTTGTAGTAGAAGCAGAACCATGTCTCCAGTCGATACCTGGGTAGTTGAAGTCTACCACCGCTGTACCAGCCTGTGATGCCTGCTCTATCTGTTTAGGCAGCTGACCCTCCTATTTCCTCAGTTATGTTTGGGGGTCTATAGATTACACCAAATAGTATTTTAACATTGTTTTCATCGCCGCACTTCTACCCACAAGGATTCTACATCCTCACAATCTTCTGCTAGTACCCCCTCATTAATATATGCTTTGAATTCTTGCTTTACATAGAGACACACTACCTATTTTCTCTGTCTTTCTGAAAGAGAGCAAAACCTCGAAGACTGACAGTCCAGTCATGTGTCGAATCCAGCCATGTCTCATCCACACCAATAAGTTCAATATTTTCTTCCAGTACCAGAGCCTCTAACTCCCCCACTTTACTTGCCAGACTTCTGACATTTGTGAACATACATATTAAAGTTCCTATCTAGTTTGACATGTTAACCTTTAGTATTAGCTTCTGCACTAATGCATCTGCCTAATTTTTCACTACTGGTTTGCAACACATGGATTTCCTTATGCATCATAGCAGTCGTCCTCCCTTCTAATTCTCCACCCACCGTCATATGCTGTCCCCAAGGTAACCTGTCTTCCCTCTGTTTTCTCTTCCCACGCCTCTACATCTGTAGTTTAACCCTTTAAGTGCCAGCCTACCTGCAGCTTTTGTCACCCTCTGTTGCCAGACCATGTTTCACTATTTTGCGCTACACATGTTCAACTGTGATTTTTGAAAGGATTTCCAGGGATTTCCCAGGAAAATTATATATTGTTTTTTTCAGCAGAGTCTGGGCTTTGACAAGAAATGTCTTGTATGTTTTTTTTTTAGTGTATTCTCAATACTTTTCGGTGAAGTATGTGCAAAAAATAAAAAAAAACAATTTTTTTGCAATTTGTAGTCTTTTTTTGTAATCTCCCGGTTACAGCGGTACCACATATGTATAGGTAGACACCCTCTCCTGCCCAGGAGACTCCCCCAAACTGAAACAGAGCCTTAGGAGATTTTCAGATAAAATACAAAATGTGCTATGTGCACCTTGCAGGTTTTCCAGAAAAACAACCCTTTACATTTGAAATACCCCTCCACAAACTATATATTCTTTGGAAGTACACGCATCAAGCTTTCTAGGTGTACCAAGCTTTTTTATGTGGGCTTAGTTTTCTGGAAGTAATCCCTCAATGTATTCTTTGGTTGCACAAAGTTTCCCTAAAAAAGAATAAAAAGGAAGAATCAAGCCACATTTTTCTAAAAAAAAAACTATATGCAAACAAGAAAAAACAAGTAAAATCTCAAAAAGCAACATGCCTGAACAGAATGGTACCCAACATGCATAGCTACTGTCAAGGGAAGAGTTGGCAAACACCCCAATGTAAAGCATGCACATAAAAATTTCAGCTCTGCAGACAAAGTGCGCACCTTGCAATTTTTCAACCAAAACAACCCTTTACATTTGGAATATCCCCGATGAGCCATATATTCCCTGAAAGTACACATGTTAAGCTTTCTAAGAGTACCCAGCTTGTTGTAGTGGGCTCACCATTCTGGAAGTAATCCCTCGAAGAATTATTAGGTTGCACAGGGTTTCCCTAAAAAAATGAATTAAAAAAATGAATAAATAGCATGTTTTCCTAAAATATCAATATGCAAACAAGAAAAAACAAGCTAAATCTGAAAGAGCAAGGTCCCCCGAGCAGAACAATACCCAACATGTGTAGGTACTATTAACCCTTTTAATTGCCAGACTACTTGAAGTTTTGTCACCCTCTGTTGACAGGTTATTTATCCCCATTCTGCGCCATGTTTAACTGTGATTTTTGCCGGAATTTCCAGGAAAATTATAGATATATATTTTGCAGCAGAGTTTAGGCTTTAACATGAATTGTCTTGTTTGTAATTTTTCTACTGTTTTTTAAAATATTTTTGTGTAAAAAAAACAAAAAATAAATAAATATTTTTTAGACAATTTCTCCTTTATTTTAAATAAAACATTTACTTTATTGGAGAAAACCATATTGCATGTGAAAGCCCCATTTCTCCCGATTACAACGGTACCACATATGTATCGGTAGCCCCCCGTTCCTGCCCAAGAGACCCCCCAAACTCAAAATAGCACTTTATAACATTTACAAATAAAATACAACTGCTATCCACACTATAAACATAAGGGGTTAATTAAAAAAAAAAATCCCCCTCCTAGGGGGGGGGACCCATTTTTTGGGGAATGGGAAAACTCCCCAAAAAAATTATATAGGGTCCCCCTTACCCATCATAACCAGCCTGGGACCAGTTATGGGGGCTTGTAGAACAGGGTGCAGGGGACAGCTTTGGTGGCCTCTGGCCCTGCAGACTACAAGCCCACATAGCCATGGCCCAGCTCTTCTGCCCCCCCTGGGCTTTGGGGAGGCAGGTAATTGGGGGTGCCGGGGGTTAATGGCAAGTCACCCGCTAGCCGCAGGTGACTTGCTAGCCCCCAGCCTTGTGAACTGGTATAGGGATCTTATGGATCTTTTACCAGTTCACAAAGGGTTAAGTGTAAAAAAAAAAAAACACAGAGACAAGCAGAAAAAATATTTTATTTATTTTATTTTTTTAATACTTACCTCCCATCCATCCCTGTGTCCCACGTTGATCATTCTGGCTTCTGCTCTCCTGCTGCTGCTGGAAGCCTTTTATAGCTGCTGGGCGACAGAACATAAGGGGTTAATTTAAAAAAAAAAATGACATAGGGTTCCCCCTCCCGGGGGGGGGGGGGGGGGGGAACCCCCATTTTTTTGGAATTTTAAGAGTTAAAAACCCTTAAAAATCCCAAATATAAATGACATGGGGTCCCCCTTACCCAGCATTGCCAGCCTGGGACCAGCTATGGGGGCTTGTAGGAACAGAGTGGAGGGGCCAGCTTTTGTGGCCCCCCACCCTGCAGCCTACAAGCCCACATACCCTGTGTGGGCCCGGGCTCTTCCGCCCCCCCCCCCCCCCTGGGCTTTGGGGAGGCAGGTAATTGGGGTGCCGGGGGGGTTGATGGCAAGTCACCCGCTGGCCTCAGGCAATACACGAGCTGGATGCAGGAACAGGCAATACACGAGCTGGATGCAGGAACAGGAAATACACGAGCTGGATGCCGGAACAGGCAATACAAGAGCTGGATGCAGGAACAGGCAATACAAGAGCTGGATGCAGGAACAGGCAATACACGAGCTGGATGCAGGAACAGGCAATACACGAGCTGGATGCAGGAACAGGCAATACACAAGCTGGATGCAGGAACAGGCAATACACAAGCTGGATGCAGGAACAATCAAGACACAGGCTGGATGCAGGAACAATCAAGACACAGGCTGGATGCAGGAACAATCAAGACACAGGCTGGATGCAGGAACAATCAAGACACAGGCTGGATGCAGGAACAATCAAGACACAGGCTGGATGCAGGAACAGGCAATACACGAGCTGGATGCAGGAACAATCAAGACACAGGTTGGATGCAGGAACAGGCAATACATGAGCTGGATGCAGGAACAGGCAATACACGAGCTGGATGCAGGAACAGGCAATACACGAGCTGGATGTAGGAACAGGCAATACATGAGCTGGATGCAGCAACAGGCAATACACGAGCTGGATGCAGGAACAGGCAATACACGAGCTGGATGCAGGAACAGGCAATACACGAGCTGGATGCAGGAACAGCCAATACACGAACTGGATGCAGGCAATACACAAGCTGGATGCAGGAACAGCCAATACACGAACTGGATGCAGGAACAGCCAATACACGAACTGGATGCAGGCAATACACAAGCTGGATGCAGGAACAGGCAATACACGAGCTGGATGCAGGAACAGCCAATACACGAACTGGATGCAGGCAATACACAAGCTGGATGCAGGAACAGGCAATACATGAGCTGGATGCAGGAACAGGCAATACACGAGCTGGATGCAGGAACAGGCAATACACGAGCTGGATGCAGGAACAGGCAATACACGAGCTGGATGCAGGAACAGGCAATACACGAACTGGATGCAGGAACAGGCAATACAAGAGCTGGATGCAGGAACAGGCAATACACAAACTGGATGCAGGAACAGGCAATACACAAGCTGGATGCAGGAACAGGCAATACACAAGCTGGATGCAGGAACAGGCAATACACAAGCTGGATGCAGGAACAGGAAATACACAAGCTGGATGCAGGAACAGGCAATACACGAGCTGGATGCAGGAACAGCCAATACACGAACTGGATGCAGGCAATACACAAGCTGGATGCAGGAACAGGCAATACATGAGCTGGATGCAGGAACAGGCAATACACGAGCTGGATGCAGGAACAGGCAATACACGAGCTGGATGCAGGAACAGGCAATACACAAGCTGGATGCAGGAACAGGCAATACACGAACTGGATGCAGGAACAGGCAATACAAGAGCTGGATGCAGGAACAGGCAATACACAAACTGGATGCAGGAACAGGCAATACACAAGCTGGATGCAGGAACAGGCAATACACAAGCTGGATGCAGGAACAGGCAATACACAAGCTGGATGCAGGAACAGGCAATACACAAGCTGGATGCAGGAACAGGCAATACACGAGCTGGATACAGGAACAGGCAATACACAAACTGGATGCAAGAACAGGCAATACATAAGCTGGATGCAGGAACAGGCAATACACAAGCTGGATGCAGGAACAATCAAGACACAGGCTGGATGCAGGAACAATCAAGACACAGGCTGGATGCAGGAACAGGCAATACACGAGCTGGATGCAGGAACAATCAAGACACAGGTTGGATGCAGGAACAGGCAATACACGAGCTGGATGCAGGAACAGACAATACACGAGCTGGATGCAGGAACAGGCAATACACGAGCTGGATGCAGGAACAGGCAATACACGAGCTGGATGCAGGAACAATCAAGACACAGGCTGGATGCAGGAACAATCAAGACACAGGCTGGATGCAGGAACAAGCAAGACACAAGCTAGATGCAGGAACAAACAAGACACTGGCTGGATGCAGGAACAGAAAGGACATGGGCTGAAAGCAGGAACAGACAGAACATGGGCTGAATGCATGAACAGACAGGACACAGGCTGAATTCATGAACAGACAGGACACCGACTGAATGCATGAATAGACAGGACATGAGCAGAATGTAGAAACTGTAAAGTACTCCAGGCTGGCAACTTAGAGACTGCTTTAGGCTGGTGAACTGAAAACTGCTGCAGGCTGGTAAAATGGAAACTGCTGCAGGCTGGTGAACTAGAGACCGCTTTAGACTGGTGAACTGGAAACTGCTACGGGCTGGTGAACTAGAGACCGCTTTAGACTGGTAAACTGGAAACTGCTGCATGCCGGTAGAACCTATATAACTGGAAACCATTTGACAGACTGACCAGGTCCTGGAATCTACAAGGTGCCCGGTTTTCACTGGAGGCCCCACGCAAGGAGGGACAGACTGTGCTGCGGAATCACCCTGAGTTGTCTACCTGGCAGAACTGAGTTTTAGGGTCTGGGCACGGAAGCACACAAAATACAATGTGAACAGACCTAGATGACAGCTAAATATCAGTGGAATCCATGGCCTGAACAAACCTTTACAACTGGTGGAGTAGATTCACTGCCCTCCGTCTGAGTTGGTAAGTCACTGGGCCACGGAGTCTAAGGGACAGCCAGGTCCTCTGAGGTACAGTCCCAGCTGGTGGAGATGGGCAGGTCGGGAGGCTGTACCCAGGTCACTGCCACCAGGGTTTGCAGGACAGAGTTGTGTCAACAGTAAACAGACTGATACGAGTCATTGCCAGGTAAACGTGGATGGCTCATGGCAGGATTCCTGGATAAACTCGGCAGCACACAGAGCAGGATCTGAAGGCCACGGAGAGGATTCCAGAAACAAAAACCTCAACAGGAACTAGATGCAGGACCGGAGAATGGATGCAAGCCAGGGTGGACAGACTCTGGACAGAGCCTACGGAACACACAAGTTGTTCAGGCACAGGCTTCAAGCCTGTGTGGGATTTTGACAGGAAGTGAGGAGGGCCAGTGTTTGATTGTTAAGTGCATCCCTAGCATCCCTTTAGATGTGCAGGCTCTTTGCTTGGAGAGAAGGGATTATTATTGAGCATGTCTCCAGGATGGCTGGTGTTGCATTGGCGCAAGAGCAGTATTGTTGACATGCAATGCATTATATAATGAGTTTTTAAAAAATGTGAAAAGTAACGTTTTTCCGAAACCTGTTTTTCCGAAACTTGTTATCAGTCTTTCATGCTCTAATAAAGATGCATAAATGACCTAAAAAAAACCAAGTCCCCTAAAATAACATTGATTCCTATAGGTTTCTTTCAGTTAGTCATGTGCAGAAGGTGCCTACGAAAACAAAGGTATGTTTGTAAAACAAACACAGTTGCACACCACCATGAAAAGTTACATTCTGTAAGTGATAAAAAAAAAAGGTCTTGCAGCTGTGTCAAAGGTGAAAAGTGAGTGATTTCCAGGTAAAAATAACTAAGAATTAAGTTGTTTAAAATAATTACCTAACTTATACCTGCTGTATTACTCACTTTTTACATTTGGAACAGCTGCAAAGCCTTTTTTTATCACTTACCAACTCTAACTGTACTCTGACTAACCAACTCTAACTCTAATTCCTATACGCTGACCCACCTGTAATGATGAATCGTACGCTACATGGCGCTGTTAGAGTCGCTCACCAGAATCGCCTTCATAAATGTGGTATTGCGTACAGTGCCCAGTGTTCACCAGACGCTGCCTGCCTCTACAAGGCGCTACCTGCCGCTGTCCCTTGACGAATAAACCCCTAAATTTCTCTCCTCAATGTTCCCTGTCTTCTTTGTTTTCCTCCAGCACCGGGCAATGTCCTGGTCCCTGTGTTCCCACACTGCTCTCCGTTGGTCTTTGGGGCTCTACTGTGCCCCCTCTGCCAAGGGAAGTGTGGGCCAGGGGAGCCGGCTTTTATACCTGGCGGCGGGGCCTCCATGGAATCTCCTGTATCTTATGCCTATACTAGTTCATACCCCATTACCTGTACCAATAGGCACGGTGGTGAGGATGAGCCCGGTGGCCCATGGCATGAGCCAGTGCTGGGCACCAGACCTGTGCTATAGGGCATAAGGACTTGTAATAGCCAAGGCCAGGGTCCAGCTGTTCGGCCTTTGAGCTCTAGAATTACAAGCCCTTATGCTTGGTTTGCTGGGTTGGTAATGCTTTAAGAGGTTGAGCCTCACACATTTCTTTTCATTTTTGACACATGGGGGTCGGGGCGAATTTTCAAAAAGTGTTCCCTCCAAGAAATAGAAAAAAAAAATGTGTGGGGTCTCTGTGGGCTGTGGGCATCCCTGGTCCCCGATCCTATAGCAAAAGGCATAAGGGCTAGTAAATTTCAGGGCCTCTGAGCCCTGGTTTCAAACCCTTATGCTTGGTGCTCAGGCTGGTTGGCTTTGGGGGGACCCTTTGTTTTTTTTTTTTACACAAAATAGAAAAAAAGCCGAGCTGTCACTTTCAATGCTAAAAAGAATGCAGTTTAAGTAGCATTCGTTTTAACAATGAAAAGTGGCACAAAGAATTTAAGTTTTTAGTTCTCACCCAGTTTTTCCCATAAAAAAAGAGGCCCTGAAAAACATGACATTGTACTTTTTGCTGGATTTTTTTTATTTAGAAAATTTGATCCCAAAAGAAATATTCCACAAAACAAAAAAAAAAAACGCACCAAAATGTGAACACCAAAAAAGGCTTGGCTGAATCACATGAAAATGAAAAATATTACCATAAACAGGAATTTTGTGAGAAAGGGCTTCTAAATCAAGCCTTGTAACAGACTTGTAAAGATGATTATTATTAATACTAATAATAATAATAAAATAATAAGAAGAAAAACTTTACTCATAAACACATATCAAATGAAGGGAATCTATAAAATTCCTGGGCCAATCGTTTCCTTCCCCCCGGGGCATCAAAAATCGGGATGCCCCGCTGTGTGACAACTAGGGATGAGCGAATCGATCCGGACGAACCCGGATTCGATACGAATTTCATGAAAAATTCGATTCGGATCGAATCCGAATTTCCCCGCGATTCGATCGCTCGAAGTTTTCCTTTAACATCCATTCATTTACATTTACAGGCATTCTAAGATGGCGGACGGGACATGTCCAGACATGTAAGGTGGGGCAGTGTATGCTGGGACAGTCACATGCAGCCTATCAGCAGCCAGCAAGCCCGGTGACGTCACAGCGCTATTTAAGGCGGCCATCTTGCTTTTCCTTCCTCATTTCTCTATTGCATTCGTGAGAGACAGAACGCTGTGTAGCTGAGGGAGAGAGGCAGTTAGACAGGCAGGGACAGACAGGGACAGGCTGGAGACAGGCAGGAGACAGGCAGGAGACAGACAGAAAGTCAGCGAAAAACAGGGAAAGTTAGGAAAAATCGGAGGCAGTCACAGGGAGATTTTTTTTTTTTTCATCCAGCCTGAGTGTTTGTTACTGGCTGGCTGACAGGCTTTGTTAGCGTTTTCAGGCTGCTTATACTAACTAACTGTGCATATATACTGAACTGATCTTAAGTCTGCTGTGAGGCATCCCATTCTGTGACTACACCAGCCTCTATTTAAGACCATATAACCATTTGCACTTATTCTAATTGAAATTAGGCCTGATAAAGACACTTTTGCTGTGCATAGCACTACTGGACCCTGCCAGGTGCACTTCTTTTTTGGGGCATCCCATTCTGTGACTACACCAGCCTCTATTTAAGACCATATAACCATTTGCACTTATTCTAATTGAAATTAGGCCTGATAAAGCCACTTTTGCTGTGCATAGCACTACTTGTCCCTGCCAGGTGTACTGCTGGTTTTTGGGGCATCCCATTCTGTGACTACACCAGCCTCTATTTAAGACCATATAACCATTTGCACTTATTCTAATTGAAATTAGGCCTGATAAAGACACTTTTGCTGTGCATAGCACTACTGGACCCTGCCAGGTGCACTTCTTTTTTGGGGCATCCCATTCTGTGACTACACCAGCCTCTGTTTAAGACCATATAACCATTTGCACTTATTCTAATTGAAATTAGGCCTGATAAAGACACTTTTGCTGTGCATAGCACTACTTGTCCCTGCCAGGTGTACTGCTGGTTTTTGGGGCATCCCATTCTGTGACTACACCAGCCTCTATTTAAGACCATATAACCATTTGCACTTATTCTAATTGACATTAGGCCTGATAAAGACACTTTTGCTGTGCATAGCACTACTTGTCCCTGCCAGGTGTACTGCTGGTTTTTGAGGCATCCCATTCTGTGACTACACCAGCCTCTATTTAAGACCATATAACCATTTGCACTTATTCTAATTGAAATTAGGCCTGATAAAGACACTTTTGCTGTGCATAGCACTACTTGTCCCTGCCAGGTGTACTGCTGGTTTTTGGGGCATCCCATTCTGTGACTACACCAGCCTCTATTTAAGACCATATAACCATTTGCACTTATTCTAATTGAAATTAGGCCTGATAAAGACACTTTTGCTGTGCATAGCACTACTTGTCCCTGCCAGGGGTACTGCTGGTTTTTGGGGCATCCCATTCTGTGACTACACCAGCCTCTATTTAAGACCATATAACCATTTGCACTTATTCTAATTGAAATTAGGCCTGATAAAGACACTTTTGCTGTGCATGGCACTACTTGTCCCTGCCAGGTGTACTGCTGGTTTTTGGGGCATCCCATTCTGTGACTACACCAGCCTCTATTTAAGACCATATAACCATTTGCACTTATTCTAATTAAAATTAGGCCTGATAAAGACACTTTTGCTGTGCATAGCACTACTTGTCCCTGCCAGGTGTACTGCTGGTTTTTGGGGCATCCCATTCTGTGACTACACCAGCCTCTATTTAAGACCATATAACCATTTGCACTTATTCTAATTGAAATTAGGCCTGATAAAGACACTTTTGCTGTGCATAGCACTACTGGACCTTGCCAGGTGCACTTCTTTTTTGGGGCATCCCATTCTGTGACTACACCAGCCTCTATTTAAGACCATATAACCATTTGCACTTATACTAATTGAAATTAGGCCTGATAAAGACACTTTTGCTGTGCATAGCACTACTTGTCCCTGCCAGGTGTACTGCTGGTTTTTGGGGCATCCCATTCTGTGACTACACCAGCCTCTATTTAAGACCATATAACCATTTGCACTTATTCTAATTGAAATTAGGCCTGATAAAGACACTTTTTCTGTGCATAGCACTACTTGTCCCTGCCAGGTGTACTGCTGGTTTTTGGGGCATCCCATTCTGTGACTACACCAGCCTCTATTTAAGACCATATAACCATTTGCACTTATTCTAATTGAAATTAGGCCTGATAAAGACACTTTTGCTGTGCATAGCACTACTTGTCCCTGCCAGGGGTACTGCTGGTTTTTGGGGCATCCCATTCTGTGACTACACCAGCCTCTATTTAAGACCATATAACCATTTGCACTTATTCTAATTGAAATTAGGCCTGATAAAGACACTTTTGCTGTGCATGGCACTACTTGTCCCTGCCAGGTGTACTGCTGGTTTTTGGGGCATCCCATTCTGTGACTACACCAGCCTCTATTTAAGACCATATAACCACTTGCACTTATTCTATTTAAAATTAGGCCTGATAAAGACACTTTTGCTGTGCATAGCACTACTTGTCCCTGCCAGGTGTACTGCTGGTTTTTGGGGCATCCCATTCTGTGACTACACCAGCCTCTATTTAAGACCATATAACCATTTGCACTTATTCTAATTGAAATTAGGCCTGATAAAGACACTTTTGCTGTGCATAGCACTACTTGTCCCTGCCAGGTGTACTGCTGGTTTTTGGGGCATCCCATTCTGTGACTACACCAGCCTCTATTTAAGACCATATAACCATTTGCACTTATTCTAATTGAAATTAGGCCTGATAAAGACACTTTTGCTGTGCATAGCACTACTGGACCCTGCCAGGTGCACTTCTTTTTTGGGGCATCCCATTCTGTGACTACACCAGCCTCTGTTTAAGACCATATAACCATTTGCACTTATTCTAATTGAAATTAGGCCTGATAAAGACACTTTTGCTGTGCATAGCACTACTTGTCCCTGCCAGGTGTACTGCTGGTTTTTGGGGCATCCCATTCTGTGACTACAGCAGCCTCTATTTAAGACCATATAACCATTTGCACTTATTCTAATTGGAATTAGGCCTAATAAAGACACTTTTGCTTTGCATAGCACTACTGGACCCTGCCAGGTGCACTTCTTTTTTGGGGCATCCCATTCTGTGACTACACCAGCCTCTGTTTAAGACCATATAACCATTTGCACTTATTCTAATTGAAATTAGGCCTGATAAAGACACTTTTGCTGTGCATAGCACTACTTGTCCCTGCCAGGTGTACTGCTGGTTTTTGGGGCATCCCATTCTGTGACTACACCAACCTCTATTTAAGACCATATAACCATTTGCACTTATTCTAATTGAAATTAGGCCTGATAAAGACACTTTTGCTGAGCATAGCACTACTTGTCCCTGCCAGGTGTACTGCTGGTTTTTGGGGCATCCCATTCTGTGACTACACCAGCCTCTATTTAAGACTATATAACCATTTGCACTTATTCTAATTGAAATTAGGCCTGATAAAGACACTTTTGCTTTGCATAGCACTACTGGACCCTGCCAGGTGCACTTCTTTTTTGGGGCATCCCATTCTGTGACTACACCAGCCTCTATTTAAGACCATATAACCATTTGCACTTATTCTAATTGAAATTAGGCCTGATAAAGACACTTTTGCTGTGCATAGCACTACTTGTCCCTGCCAGGTGTACTGCTGGTTTTTGGGGCATCCCATTCTGTGACTACACCAGCCTCTATTTAAGACCATATAACCATTTGCACTTATTCTAATTGAAATTAGGCCTGATAAAGACACTTTTGCTGTGCATAGCACTACTGGACCCTGCCAGGTGCACTTCTTTTTTGGGGCATCCCATTCTGTGACTACACCAGCCTCTGTTTAAGACCATATAACCATTTGCACTTATTCTAATTGAAATTAGGCCTGATAAAGACACTTTTGCTGTGCATAGCACTACTTGTCCCTGCCAGGTGTACTGCTGGTTTTTGGGGCATCCCATTCTGTGACTACAGCAGCCTCTATTTTAGACCATATAACCATTTGCACTTATTCTAATTGGAATTAGGCCTAATAAAGACACTTTTGCTTTGCATAGCACTACTGGACCCTGCCAGGTGCACTTCTTTTTTGGGGCATCCCATTCTGTGACTACACCAGCCTCTGTTTAAGACCATATAACCAATGCACTTATTCTAATTGAAATGAGGCCTGATAAAGACACTTTTGCTGTGCATAGCACTACTTGTCCCTGCCAGGTGTACTGCTGGTTTTTGGGGCATCCCATTCTGTGACTACAGCAGCCTCTATTTAAGACCATATAACCATTTGCACTTATTCTAATTGGAATTAGGCCTAATAAAGACACTTTTGCTTTGCATAGCACTACTGGACCCTGCCAGGTGCACTTCTTTTTTGAGGCATCCCATTCTGTGACTACACCAGCCTCTGTTTAAGACCATATAACCATTTGCACTTATTCTAATTGAAATGAGGCCTGATAAAGACACTTTTGCTGTGCATAGCACTACTTGTCCCTGCCAGGTGTACTGCTGGTTTTTGGGGCATCCCATTCTGTGACTACACCAACCTCTATTTAAGACCATATAACCATTTGCACTTATTCTAATTGAAATTAGGCCTGATAAAGACACTTTTGCTGAGCATAGCACTACTTGTCCCTGCCAGGTGTACTGCTGGTTTTTGGGGCATCCCATTCTGTGACTACACCAGCCTCTATTTAAGACCATATATTCATTTGCACTTATTCTAATTGAAATTAGGCCTGATAAAGACACTTTTGCTTTGCATAGCACTACTGGACCCTGCCAGCTGCACTTTTTTTTGGGGGCATCCCATTCTGTGACTACACCAGCCTCTATTTAAGACCATATAACCATTTGCACTTATTCTAATTGAAATTAGGCCTGATAAAGACATTTTTGCTGTGCATAGCACTACTTGTCCCTGCCAGGTGTACTGCTGGTTTTTGGGGCATCCCATTCTGTGACTACACCAGCCTCTATTTAAGACCATATAACCATTTGCACTTATTCTAATTGAAATTAGGCCTGATAAAGACACCTTTGCTGTGCATAGCACTACTGGACCCTGCCAGGTGCACTTCTTTTTTGGGGCATCCCATTCTGTGACTACACCAGCCTCTGTTTAAGACCATATAACCATTTGCACTTATTCTAATTGAAATTAGGCCTGATAAAGACACTTTTGCTGTGCATAGCACTACTTGTCCCTGCCAGGTGTACTGCTGGTTTTTGGGGCATCCCATTCTGTGACTACAGCAGCCTCTATTTAAGACCATATAACCATTTGCACTTATTCTATTTGGAATTAGGCCTAATAAAGACACTTTTGCTTTGCATAGCACTACTGGACCCTGCCAGGTGCACTTCTTTTTTGGGGCATCCCATTCTGTGACTACACCAGCCTCTGTTTAAGACCATATAACCATTTGCACTTATTCTAATTGAAATTAGGCCTGATAAAGACACTTTTGCTGTGCATAGCACTACTTGTCCCTGCCAGGTGTACTGCTGGTTTTTGGGGCATCCCATTCTGTGACTACACCAACCTCTATTTAAGACCATATAACCATTTGCACTTATTCTAATTGAAATTAGGCCTGATAAAGACACTTTTGCTGAGCATAGCACTACTTGTCCCTGCCAGGTGTACTGCTGGTTTTTGGGGCATCCCATTCTGTGACTACACCAGCCTCTATTTAAGACCATATAACCATTTGCACTTATTCTAATTGAAATTAGGCCTGATAAAGACACTTTTGCTTTGCATAGCACTACTGGACCCTGCCAGGTGCACTTCTTTTTTGGGGCATCCCATTCTGTGACTACACCAGCCTCTATTTAAGACCATATAACCATTTGCACTTATTCTAATTGAAATTAGGCCTGATAAAGACACTTTTGCTGTGCATAGTACTACTTGTCCCTGCCAGGTGTACTGCTGGTTTTTGGGGCATCCCATTCTGTGACTACAGCAGCCTCTATTTAAGACCATATAACCATTTGCACTTATTCTAATTGGAATTAGGCCTAATAAAGACACTTTTGCTTTGCATAGCACTACTGGACCCTGCCAGGTGCACTTCTTTTTTGGGGCATCCCATTCTGTGACTACACCAGCCTCTGTTTAAGACCATATAACCATTTGCACTTATTCTAATTGAAATTAGGCCTGATAAAGACACTTTTGCTGTGCATAGCACTACTTGTCCCTGCCAGGTGTACTGCTGGTTTTTGGGGCATCCCATTCTGTGACTACACCAACCTCTATTTAAGACCATATAACCATTTGCACTTATTCTAATTGAAATTAGGCCTGATAAAGACACTTTTGCTGAGCATAGCACTACTTGTCCCTGCCAGGTGTACTGCTGGTTTTTGGGGCATCCCATTCTGTGACTACACCAGCCTCTATTTAAGACCATATAACCATTTGCACTTATTCTAATTGAAATTAGGCCTGATAAAGACACTTTTGCTTTGCATAGCACTACTGGACCCTGCCAGGTGCACTTCTTTTTTGGGGCATCCCATTCTGTGACTACACCAGCCTCTGTTTAAGACCATATAACCATTTGCACTTATTCTAATTGAAATTAGGCCTGATAAAGACACTTTTGCTGTGCATAGCACTACTTGTCCCTGCCAGGTGTACTGCTGGTTTTTGGGGCATCCCATTCTGTGACTACACCAGCCTCTATTTAAGACCATATAACCATTTGCACTTATTCTAATTGAAATTAGGCCTGATAAAGACACTTTTGCTTTGCATAGCACTACTGGACCCTGCCAGGTGCACTTCTTTTTTGGGGCATCCCATTCTGTGACTACACCAGCCTCTATTTAAGACCATATAACCATTTGCACTTATTCTAATTGAAATTAGGCCTGATAAAGACACTTTTGCTGTGCATAGCACTACTTGTCCCTGCCAGGTGTACTGCTGGTTTTTGGGGCATCCCATTCTGTGACTACACCAGCCTCTATTTAAGACCATATAACCATTTGCACTTATTCTAATTGAAATTAGGCCTGATAAAGACACTTTTGCTGTGCATAGCACTACTGGACCCTGCCAGGTGCACTTCTTTTTTGGGGCATCCCATTCTGTGACTACACCAGCCTCTGTTTAAGACCATATAACCATTTGCACTTATTCTAATTGAAATTAGGCCTGATAAAGACACTTTTGCTGTGCATAGCACTACTTGTCCCTGCCAGGTGTACTGCTGGTTTTTGGGGCATCCCATTCTGTGACTACACCAGCCTCTGTTTAAGACCATATAACCATTTGCACTTATTCTAATTGAAATTAGGCCTGATAAGGACACTTTTGCTGCGCATAGCACTACTTGTCCCTGCCAGGTGTACTGCTGGTTTTTGGGGCATCCCATTCTGTGACTACAGCAGCCTCTATTTAAGACCATATAACCATTCGCACTTATTCTAATTGGAATTAGGCGTGATAAAGACACTTTTGCTTTGCATAGCACTACTGGACCCTGCCAGGTGCACTTCTTTTTTGGGGCATCCCATTCTGTGACTACACCAGCCTCTGTTTAAGACCATATAACCATTTGCACTTATTCTAATTGAAATTAGGCCTGATAAAGACACTTTTGCTGTGCATAGCACTACTTGTCCCTGCCAGGTGTACTGCTGGTTTTTGGGGCATCCCATTCTGTGACTACACCAACCTCTATTTAAGACCATATAACCATTTGCACTTATTCTAATTGAAATTAGGCCTGATAAAGACACTTTTGCTTTGCATAGCACTACTGGACCCTGCCAGGTGTACTTCTTTTTTGGGGCATCCCATTCTGTGACTACACCAGCCTCTATTTAAGACCATATAACCATTTGCACTTATTCTAATTGAAATTAGGCCTGATAAAGACACTTTTGCTGTGCATAGCACTACTTGTCCCTGCCAGGTGTACTGCTGGTTTTTGGGGCATCCCATTCTGTGACTACACCAGCCTCTGTTTAAGACCATATAACCATTTGCACTTATTCTAATTGAAATTAGGCCTGATAAAGACACTTTTGCTGTGCATAGCACTACTTGTCCCTGCCAGGTGTACTGCTGGTTTTTGGGGCATCCCATTCTGTGACTACACCAGCCTCTATTTAAGACCATATAACCATTTGCACTTATTCTAATTGAAATTAGGCCTGATAAAGACACTTTTGCTGTGCATGGCACTACTTGTCCCTGCCAGGTGTACTGCTGGTTTTTGGGGCATCCCATTCTGTGACTACACCAGCCTCTATTTAAGACCATATAACCATTTGCACTTATTCTAATTGATATTAGGCCTGATAAAGACACTTTTGCTGTGCATAGCACTACTGGACCCTGCCAGGTGCACTTCTTTTTTGGGGCATGCCATTCTGTGACTACACCAGCCTCTATTTAAGACCATATAACCATTTGCACTTATTCTAATTGAAATTAGGCCTGATAAAGACACTTTTGCTGTGTATAGCACTACTGGACCTTGCCAGCTGCACTTCTTTTTTGGGGCATCCCATTCTGTGACTACACCAGCCTCTGTTTAAGACCATATAACCATTTGCACTTATTCTAATTGAAATTAGGCCTGATAAAGACACTTTTGCTGTGCATAGCACTACTTGTCCCTGCCAGGTGTTCTGCTGGTTTTTGGGGCATCCCATTCTGTGACTACACCAGCTTCTATTTAAGACCATATAACCATTTGCACTTATTCTAATTGAAATTAGGCCTGATAAAGACACTTTTGCTGTGCATAGCACTACTTGTCCCTGCCAGGTGTACTGCTGGTTTTTGGGGCATCCCATTCTGTGACTACACCAGCCTCTGTTTAAGACCATATAACCATTTGCACTTATTCTAATTGAAATTAGGCCTGATAAAGACACTTTTGCTGTGCATAGCACTACTTGTCCCTGCCAGGTGTTCTGCTGGTTTTTGGGGCATCCCATTCTGTGACTACACCAGCTTCTATTTAAGACCATATAACCATTTGCACTTATTCTAATTGAAATTAGGCCTGATAAAGACACTTTTGCTTTGCATAGCACTACTTGTCCCTGCCAGGTGTACTGCTGGTTTTTGGGGCATCCCATTCTGTGACTACACCAGCCTCTATTTAAGACCATATAACCATTTGCACTTATTCTAATTGAAATTAGGCCTGATAAAGACACTTTTGCTGTGTATAGCACTACTGGACCCTGCCAGGTGCACTTCTTTTTTGGGGCATCCCATTCTGTGACTACACCAGCCTCTGTTTAAGACCATATAACCATTTGCACTTATTCTAATTGAAATTAGGCCTGATAAAGACACTTTTGCTGTGCATAGCACTACTTGTCCCTGCCAGGTGTACTGCTGGTTTTTGGGGCATCCCATTCTGTGACTACACCAGCCTCTATTTAAGACCATATAACCATTTGCACTTATTCTAATTGAAATTAGGCCTGATAAAGACACTTTTGCTGTGCATAGCACTACTTGTCCCTGCCAGGTGTACTGCTGGTTTTTGGGGCATCCCATTCTGTGACTACACCAGCCTCTATTTAAGACCATATAACCATTTGCACTTATTCTAATTGAAATTAGGCCTGATAAAGACACTTTTGCTGTGCATAGCACTACTTGTCCCTGCCAGGAGTACTGCTGGTTTTTGGGGCATCCCATTCTGTGACTACACCAGCCTCTATTTAAGACCATATAACCATTTGCACTTATTCTAATTGAAATTAGGCCTGATAAAGACACTTTTGCTGTGCATAGCACTACTTGTCCCTGCCAGGTGTACTGCTGGTTTTTGGGGCATCCCATTCTGTGACTACAGCAGCCTCTATTTAAGACCATATAACCATTTGCACTTATTCTAATTGAAATTAGGCCTGATAAAGACACTTTTGCTGTGCATATTCTTACTGCTGCCTGCCAGGTGCACTCCTGTTGGGGCATCCCATTCTGTGACTACAGCAGCCTCTATTTAAGACCATATAACCATTTGCACTTATTCTAATTGAAATTAGGCCGTATAAAGACACTTTTGCTGTGCATATTCTTACTGCTGCCTGCCAGGTGCACTTCTTTTTTGGGGCATCCCATTCTGTGTCTACAGCAGCCTCTGTTTAAGACCATATAACCATTTGCACTTATTCTAATTGAAATTAGGCCTGTTAAAGACACTTTTGCTGTGCATAGACTTACTGCTGCCTGCCAGGTGCACTTCTGTTGGGGCATCCCATTCTGTAACATACCATACCCCTCTTTATTTACACTAAGCAGCTCTCTTATTTACACTAAGCAGGCCTGTTGGATGCTGAGTGTTACTGCTCACTTTTGGTGTGCATTATATTCTGTTTCATATAGACCCACCGCTGCCTGGGGGTTCTTAAAATATCACCTACTACCACGCCAGTTAGACTATGTCGGGCAGACAAGTGCCTGGAAGTGAAAAGAGGAGTGGCAGAGGCCAAGATTCCGCAGGCAGAGCTCGCATCAGACTGGGGGCCAGTAGCAGCAGGAGTCACGCTGAGAGACCTAATCTGCCAGTATCTGCTAGTGGTCGGGTCTCCACCAGTAACGCATCTGCCGTGGTAGATTGGTTGACGCGCTCATCAACAACATCATCACAAGTTACGTCTGAGACCCCCAGTCTAGGGTCGGTAGGTTCCTCTGACACAACCCTGAGTTGGCATGTCCCGAGAGCAGTCCCTGTCCTCCCATTGCCTCTGGCCTACGCCGTTCCCTCCCCCAGCGACGTATCCTATGCTTTGGGTTCAGCTCCACTCTTTAGTGAGGAGGACCATCAGATAGAGGACAGTCAGCAGCTACTGCCCAGGCAAGAAATGGAGGTGGCTTCTCTAGCTAGGCAGACAACTAGTGATGTGGACAGTGTCGTGGGTGCTGCGAGCGTTCCAGCTCCTGCGCCAGACACTGTTGACGAATCCACGAACATCAGTGACGTACAGCCACAACTCGGTGAAGATGATGATGACGATGAAGCCGATCGCACTTGGGAGCCGGGTGATGAAGGGGCTTCATCGTCATCATCAGGAGAAGAGGGGCACAGGTTGCCCCGGAGTCAGCAGCTGAGGCAGCAAGGTGGTAGCAGTCAGCATGGGGGCACAATTCCAAAGGCTGGAGCCGGCCGGGGCCGGGGTAGAGCACCTGCTGTGCGGCAGTCTACCTTATCGGGAGGTAGTGGAGCAGGGGTTCCTGGAGTTGGCAACAGCAGCAGTGAATCAGTGAGGCCAGGGGGTGGGAAAAGTAGCTACTCGGCAGTGTGGCAGTTTTTCCTGAAGCATCCGCAGGAGGGTAACATGGCCACATGCAAGATATGTAGGCAGAAGGTGAAGCGTGGCCAGGGTCCAAATGTTGGCATCACGGCCCTGCGTCCACATATGATGCGTCACCATAAAGCGACCTGGGAGAACCGAGGCTCCCAAGGGGTGGTCCAGTCTGCTTCCTCACCAAGTGTGCTCCCAATTTCTGCCAGCCAAGGCTCCAGCACCTCAGCCGAAGGCAACTGTGCGTCATACCCATCCTCTGTCGCTCCTGCTCCTCCTCCTCCTCCTCCTCCAAGTCATGCATCCCGCCAGCAATCCATCAGCGAAGCCATGTCCAAGAGACAGCAGTATGCGCCCACTCATCCTGCGGCGCAGAAGCTGAATGTGCTCCTGTCCAAGTTGCTGGTGCTGCAGTCGCTCCCTTTTCAGGTGGTGGAATCTGCACCTTTCAGAGAACTGATGGCTTGTGCCGAGCCGAGGTGGAGAGTCCCAAGCCGTCATTTCTTTGCCAAGAAGGCAGTGCCAGCGCTGCACACTTTTGTTGAACAGAAGGTGGGCCAGTCCTTGAGCCTGTCGGTGTGTAGCAAAGTGCATGGCAGCGCCGACATCTGGAGCTGTAACTACGTTCAGGGACAGTACATGTCGTTTACGGCCCACTGGGTGAATGTGGTCCCTTTGCAGCAGCAGCAGCAACTTGGACAGGTCACGCCGCTTCGGCCTCCGCGCTCCCTGCCCGTTGGGCCTGTGACACCGTGCGACTCGGCCTCCTCATCCTCCGCCATCTTCTCACCCTCCACTGTAGGCTCAAGTCTCAGTGCCCCTCCAGTCTACCATGTGTGCAGGGCACGGAGGTGTCACGCAGTGCTTCACATGGTTTGTCTTGGCGAACGGAGTCACACAGGGGAGGAACTGCTTAAATGTATTCATCAGGAAATCCAAACATGGTTTACTCCAAGAAAACTTAAAATGGGAATCATGGCTACCGACAATGGGAAGAACATTTTGTCTGCGCTGCGTCAAGGAAGCCTGACCCATGCCCCCTGCATGGCTCACGTCTTCAATCTGGTTGTCAAGCGGTTTCTGAAGTGTTCCCCCCATCTGCAAGACATCCTAACAACTTCAAGGAAACTTTGCATGCACTTCAGCCACTCCTACACCGCCAAACACACCCTTCTTGAGCTACAGCGTCAGAATGGTATCCCTCAACATAGTCTGATTTGCAATGTTTCCACCCGTTGGAATTCCACCCTTCACATGTTGGACCGATTATATGAACAGAGAAAAGCCATCACGGATTTCCTGATGATCCAAGCAGATAGGGGGACTCCCCTGTGTAACTTCAATGTCAACCAGTGGCAGCTCATACGTGACACCTGCCATTTGCTCAGGCCCTTTGAGGAAGCCACTTTATTTGTCAGTCGGCAGGATTACGGGATGAACGACGTGATTCCACTGCTTCATGTACTACAGCACATGTTGGAAACCATGGCCGGTCAGGGCACTGGAGACATGGCGTTTACATCTTACGGCCACATGAACCCCGTTGGAGCTGAACTGGAGGAGGAGGAGGAAGAGGAGGAGGAGGAGTTGCCCAGCGAAACACAGTTTAGGCTTGGCGAAATGGCTGGTTTATCTAGTCAGCGGACCGGAGAGGAGGAGCAGGAGCAGCCAGAGGAGCTAGAGGTTTTTGAGGAAGGCGAGACAGAGGACCCGGGCACACCGTGGCAGTATGCAGTGGAGATGGAGACAGGTAGTCCATCCGAGTCACTTGCGCAAATGGCACGAAGCATGCTCACGTGCTTGCGTAGTGACCCCAGAATTGTTTCCATCTGTCGGCGGAATGACTTCTGGCTGTCCACCTTATTGGACCCTCGCTTCCGGCACAAAATGGGGGCATTTTTTAAACCCACCGAGAGGGAGGACAAACTCAACTACTACAAAGACATTCTACGTAGGCAGTTGGCCGATGCCTATCTGCGCCATGGTCCATACTCTCGCAGGTCTGACTCGAGGGGACCTCTGCGCTCACCTTCCACTGCCATGGCCGCTGGGGGGGTTGGCAGGAGCAGCAGCAGCAGCTCCATCAGCAGCAGCAGCCTCAGTCTTCAGTCGCTAATGTGTAGCTTTCTACACCCGCATAGTGAGGCTACTCATGAGCAGCAGGAAGACCTGGAGCAGGACCTCAACCAGCAGGTCATGTCATACTTTGACATGACCATGCCAACACACCTTGAGGATCCGCTGGACTTCTGGGCAGCCAAACTTGATTTGTGGCCGCAACTAGCAGAGTTTGCCCTGGAAAAGCTGTCCTGCCCGGCAAGTAGCGTGCCATCTGAGCGGGTGTTTAGTGCGGCGGGGACCATAGTTACGGCGAGGAGAACTCGTCTGTCAACTAAAAATGTGGAGAGACTCACCTTTGTCAAAATGAATCAGGGATGGATCAGCCAGGATTTCCACCCACCAATGCCTGATGCATGCGACTAGATTCAGCATGGTGCCACGTTTTACACTTTCCAAATGGTGCAAAACATATTTATGTCTTTAGGCCAATTTTTGGGCTCCTGCTGCTGCTGCCAACTCCAGGGTGTGATTCATCCAATTTTTGGGCTCCTGAAGCCAACTCCAGTGTCTCTATAAAGAAATCTTTGGGCTCCTGCTGCTGCTGCTGCTGCTGCCAACTCCAGGGTGTGATTCATCCAATTTTTGTGCTCCTGAAGCCAACCCCAGTGTCTCTTTAAAGTAATGTTTGGGCTCCTGCTGCTGCTGCTGCCAACTTCTGCCAACTCCAGGGTGTGATTCATCCAATTTTTGGGCTCCTGAAGCCAACTCCAGTGTATATTTGGGCTCCTGCTGCTGCTGCTGCCAACTCCAGGGTGTGATTCATCCAATTTTTGGGCTCCTGAAGCCAACCCCAGTGTCTCTTTAAAGTAATGTTTGGGCTCCTGCTGCTGCTGCTGCCAACTTCTGCCAACTCCAGGGTGTGATTCATCCAATTTTTGGGCTCCTGAAGCCAACCCCAGGGTCTCCTTAAAGTAATGTTTGGGCTCCTGCTGCTGCCAACTTCTGGCAACTCCAGGGTGTGATTCATCCAATTTTTGGGCTCCTGAAGCCAACCCCAGTGTCTCTTTAAAGTAATGATTGGGCTCCTGCTGCTGCTGCTGCCAACTTCTGCCAACTCCAGGGTGTGATTCATCCAATTTTTGGGCTCCTGAAGCCAACTCCAGTGTCTCTATGAAGTAATCTTTGGGCTCCTGCTGCTGCTGCTGCTGCTGCCAACTCCAGGGTGTGATTCATCCAATTTTTGGGCTCCTGAAGCAAACCCCAGTGTCTCTTTAAAGTAATGTTTGGGCTCCTGCTGCTGCTGTTGCCAACTTCTGCCAACTCCAGGGTGTGATTCATCCAATTTTTGGGCTCCTGAAGCCAACTCCAGTGTATATTTGGGCTCCTGCTGCTGCTGCTGCCAACTCCAGGGTGTGATTCATCCAATTTTTGGGCTCCTGAAGCCAACCCCAGTGTCTCTTTAAAGTAATATTTGGGCTCCTGCTGCTGCCAACTCCAGGGGGTGATTCATCCAATTTTTGGGCTCCTGAAGCCAACCCCAGTGTCTCTTTAAAGTAATGTTTGGGCTCCTGCTGCTGCTGCTGCCAACTTCTGCCAACTCCAGGGTGTGATTCATCCAATTTTTTGGCTCCTGAAGCCAACTCCAGTGTATATTTGGGCTCCTGCTGCTGCTGCTGCCAACTCCAGGGTGTGATTCATCCAATTTTTGGGCTCCTGAAGCCAACCCCAGTGTCTCTTTAAAGTAATGTTTGGGCTCCTGCTGCTGCTGCTGCCAACTTCTGCCAACTCCAGGGTGTGATTCATCCAATTTTTGGGCTCCTGAAGCCAACTCCAGTGTATATTTGGGCTCCTGCTGCTGCTGCTGCCAACTCCAGGGTGTGATTCATCCAATTTTTGGGCTCCTGAAGCCAACCCCAGTGTCTCTTTAAAGTAATGTTTGGGCTCCTGCTGCTGCCAACTTCTGCCAACTCCAGGGTGTGATTCATCCAATTTTTGGGCTCCTGAAGTCAACCCCCCCAGGGTCTCTTTGAAGTAATGTTTGGGCTCCTGCTGCTGCCAACTTCTGCCAACTCCAGGGTGTGATTCATCCAATTTTTGGGCTCCTGAAGCCAACCCCAGGGTCTCTTTAAAGTAATGTTTGGGCTCCTGTTGCTGCTGCTGCCAACTTCTGCCAACTCCAGGGTGTGATTCATCCAATTTTTGGGCTCCTGAAGCCAACTCCAGTGTATATTTGGGCTCCTGCTGCTGCTGCTGCCAACTCCAGGGTGTGATTCATCCAATTTTTGGGCTCCTGAAGCCAACCCCAGGGTCTCTTTAAAGTAATGTTTGGGCTCCTGCTGCTGCTGTTGCCAACTTCTGCCAACTCCAGGGTGTGATTCATCCAATTTTTGGGCTCCTGAAGCCAACCCCAGTGTCTCTTTAAAGTAATGTTTGGGCTCCTGCTGCTGCTGCTGCCAACTTCTGCCAACTCCAGGGTGTGATTCATCCAATTTTTGGGCTCCTGAAGCCAACTCCAGTGTATATTTGGGCTCCTGCTGCTGCTGCTGCCAACTCCAGGGTGTGATTCATCCAATTTTTGGGCTCCTGAAGCCAACCCCAGTGTCTCTTTAAAGTAATGTTTGGGCTCCTGCTGCTGCTGCTGCCAACTACTGCCAACTCCAGGGTGTGATTCATCCAATTTTTGGGCTCCTGAAGCCAACCCCAGTGTCTCTTTAAAGTAATGTTTGGGCTCCTGCTGCTGCTGCTGCCAACTTCTGCCAACTCCAGGGTGTGATTCATCCAATTTTTGGGCTCCTGAAGCCAACCCCATGGTCTCTTTGAAGTAATGTTTGGGCTCCTGCTGCTGCCAACTTCTGCCAACTCCAGGGCGTGATTCATCCAATTTTTGGGCTCCTGAAGCCAGCCCCAGGGTCTCTTTAAAGTAATGTTTGGGCTTCTGCTGCTGCTGCTGCCAACTTCTGCCAACTCCAGGGTGTGATTCATCCAATTTTTGGGCTCCTGAAGCCAACCCCAGGGTCTCTTTAAAGTGATGTTTGTGCTCCTGCTGTTGCTGCTGCCAACTTCTGCCAACTCCAGGGTGTGATTCATCCAATTTTTGGGCTCCTGAAGCCAACCCCAGTGTCTCTTTAAAGTAATATTTGGGCTCCTGCTGCTGCTGCTGCCAACTCCAGGGTGTGATTCATCCAATTTTTGGGCTCCTGAAGCCAACCCCAGGGTCTCTTTAAAGTAATATTTGGGCTCCTGTTGCTGCTGCTGTCAACTCCTGCCAACTCCAGGGTGTGATTCATCCAATTTTTGGGCTCCTGAAGCCAACCCCAGTGTCTCTTTAAAGTAATATTTGGGCTCCTGCTGCTGCTGCTGCCAACTCCAGGGTGTGATTCATCCAATTTTTGGGCTCCTGAAGCCAACCCCAGGGTCTCTTTAAAGTAATATTTGGGCTCCTGTTGCTGCTGCTGTCAACTCCTGCCAACTCCAGGGTGTGATTCATCCAATTTTTGGGCTCCTGAAGCCAACCCCAGTGTCTCTTTAAAGTAATATTTGGGCTCCTGCTGCTGCTGCTGCTGCCAACTCCAGGATGTGATTCATCCAATTTTTGGGCTCCTGAAGCCAACCCCAGTGTCTCTTTAAAGTAATATTTGGGCTCCTGTTGCTGCTGCTGTCAACTCCTGCCAACTCCAGGGTGTGATTCATCCAATTTTTGGGCTCCTGAAGCCAACCCCAGGGTCTCTTTGAAGTAATGTTTGGGCTCCTGCTGCTGCTGCTGCCAACTTCTGCCAACTCCAGGGTGTGATTCATCCAATTTATATTTGGGCTCCTGCTGCTGCTTGCAACTCCAGGGTGTGATTCATCCAATTTTTGGGCTGCTGATGCCAACCCCAGTGTCTCTTTCAGCCAATGTTTGGGCTCCTGCTGCTGCTGCTGCCAACTCCAGGGTGTGATTCATCCAATTTTTGGCCTCCTGAAGCCAACACCAGTGTCTCTTTAAAGTAATATTTAGGCTGCTCCTGCTGCTGCTGCCAACTCCAGGGTGTGATTCATCCAATTTTTGGGCTCCTGAAGCCAACCCCAGTGTCTCTTTAAAGTAATGTTTGGGCTCCTGCTGCTGCTGCTGCCAACTTCTGCCAACTCCAGGGTGTGATTCATCCAATTTTTGGGCTCCTGAAGCCAACCCCAGGGTCTCTTTGAAGTAATGTTTGGGCCCCTGCTGCTGCCAACTTCTGCCAACTCCAGGGCGTGATTCATCCAATTTTTGGGCTCCTGAAGCCAACCCCAGTGTCTCTTTAAAGTAATGTTTGGGCTCCTGCTGCTGCTGCTGCCAACTTCTGCCAACTCCAGGGTGTGATTCATCCAATTTTTGGGCTCCTGAAGCCAACCCCAGGGTCTCTTTAAAGTAATGTTTGGGCTCCTGCTGCTGCTGCCAACTTCTGCCAACTCCAGGGTGTGATTCATCCAATTTTTGGGCTCCTGAAGCCAACCCCAGTGTCTCTTTAAAGTAATATTTGGGCTCCTGCTGCTGCTGCTGCCAACTCCAGGGTGTGATTCATCCAATTTTTGGGCTCCTGAAGCCAACCCCAGGGTCTCTTTAAAGAAATATTTGGGCTCCTGTTGCTGCTGCTGTCAACTCCTGCCAACTCCAGGGTGTGATTCATCCAATTTTTGGGCTCCTGAAGCCAACCCCAGTGTCTCTTTGAAGTAATGTTTGGGCTCCTGCTGCTGCTGCTGCCAACTTCTGCCAACTCCAGGGTGTGATTCATCCAATTTTTGGGCTCCTGAAGCCAACTCCAGTGTATATCTGGGCTCCTGCTGCTGCTGCTGCCAACTCCAGGGTGTGAATCATCCAATTTTTGGGCTCCTGAAGCCAACTCCAGTGTCTCTTTAAAGTAATGTTTGGGCTCCTGCTGCTGCTTGCAACTCCAGGGTGTGATTCATCCAATGTTTGGGCTCCTGAAGCCAACCCCAGTGTCTCTTTCAGCCAATGTTTGGGCTCCTGCTGCTGCTGCTGCCAACTCCAGGGTGTGATTCATCCAATTTTTGGCCTCCTGAAGCCAACCCCAGTGTCTCTTTAAAGTAATATTTGGGCTGCTCCTGCTGCTGCTGCCAACTCCAGGGTGTGATTCATCCAATTTTTGGGTTCCTGAAGCCAACCCCAGTTTCTCTTTAAAGTAATGTTTGGGCTCCTGCTGCTGCTGCTGCCAACTTCTGCCAACTCCAGGGTGTGATTCATCCAATTTTTGGGCTCCTGAAGCCAACCCCAGGGTCTCTTTGAAGTAATGTTTGGGCTCCTGCTGCTGCCAACTTCTGCCAACTCCAGGGTGTGATTCATCCAATTTTTGGGCTCCTGAAGCCAACCCCAGGGTCTCTTTAAAGTAATGTTTGGGCTCCTGCTGCTGCTGCTGCCAACTTCTGCCAACTCCAGGGTGTGATTCATCCAATTTTTGGGCTCCTGAAGCCAACCCCAGGGTCTCTTTAAAGTAATGTTTGGGCTCCTGCTGCTGCTGCTGCCAACTTCTGCCAACTCCAGGGTGTGATTCATCCAATTTTTGGGCTCCTGAAGCCAACCCCAGTGTCTCTTTAAAGTAATATTTGGGCTCCTGCTGCTGCTGCTGCCAACTCCAGGGTGTGATTCATCCAATTTTTGGGCTCCTGAAGCCGACCCCAGGGTCTCTTTAAAGTAATATTTGGGCTCCTGCTGCTGCTGCTGTCAACTCCTGCCAACTCCAGGGTGTGATTCATCCAAGTTTTGGGCTCCTGAAGCCAACCCCAGGGTCTCTTTGAAGTAATGTTTGGGCTCCTGCTGCTGCTGCTGCCAACTTCTGCCAACTCCAGGGTGTGATTCATCCAATTTTTGGGCTCCTGAAGCCAACTCCAGTGTATATTTGGGCTCCTGCTGCTGCTGCCAACTCCAGGGTGTGAATCATCCAATTTTTGGGCTCCTGAAGCCAACTCCAGTGTCTCTTTAAAGTAATATTTGGGCTCCTGCTGCTGCTTGCAACTCCAGGGTGTGATTCATCCAATTTTTGGGCTCCTGAAGCCAACCCCAGTGTCTCTTTCAGCCAATGTTTGGGCTCCTGCTGCTGCTGCTGCCAACTCCAGGGTGTGATTCATCCAATTTTTGGCCTCCTGAAGCCAACCCCAGTGTCTCTTTAAAGTAATATTTGGGCTGTTCCTGCTGCTGCTGCCAACTCCAGGGTGTGATTCATCCAATTTTTGGGCTCCTGAAGCCAACCCCAGTGTCTCTTTAAAGTAATGTTTGGGCTCCTGCTGCTGCCAACTCCAGGGTGTGATTCATCCAATTTTTGGGCTCCTGAAGCCAACTCCAGTGTATATTTGGGCTCCTGCTGCTGCTGCTGCCAACTCCAGGGTGTGAATCATCCAATTTTTGGGCTCCTGAAGCCAACCCCAGTGTCTCTTTAAAGTAATATTTGGGCTCCCGCTGCTGCTGCTGCCAACTCCAGGGTGTGATTCATCCAATTTTTGGGCTCCTGAAGCCAACCCCAGTGTCTCTTTAAAGTAATGTTTTGGCTCCTTCTGCTGCTGCTGCCAACTCCAAGGTGTGAATCATCCAATTTTTGGGCTCCTGAAGCCAACCCCAGTGTCTCTTTAAAGTAATGTTTGGGCTCCTGCTGCTGCTGCCAACTCCAGGGTGTGATTCATCCAATTTTTGGGCTCCTGAAGCCAACCCCAGTGTCTCTTTAAAGTAATGTTTGGGCTCCTGCTGCTGCTGCCAACTCCAGGGTGTGATTCATCCAATTTTTGGGCTCCTGCTGCTGCCAAATCCAGTGTCTCTTTAAAGCAATGTTTGGGCTCCTGCCCCTCATAGTGATGCCACTTCAACTCTCTGCAATTGTGCCGCTCTGCGATTCTATTAGCGATGCCTCTGATCTGCATGTGATATTTCTTCAAAGTATTATTTAACTAACCCAGCACACATCCTGTGTGTGTTACAGCAAGGCATAATGGTTTACAACCCTATTGAGGCCCTAGGAGGCTCAGAAATAGCCGTTTTTAATAGCGATTCGTTGCGAATTTATTCGGGTCGAAACGATTTTTGTCGGAAAATTCGGCGAATCAGTCGAATCGAATTTTTCAAAAGTTCGCTCATCTCTAGTGACAACCCCAGGTCGCCCCATACACTTACCTTGTTTCCCGGTCCAACAGAGCATGTGCGAGCCACAGCCGCATCCCCGCTACCCCTCTAGCAGGGCCCACCGCTGTTAGATGGTAGTGGGGGATGCGGGCACCAGCATGCTCAGAGCCGCTGGCCTTAGACTAAGCTTAGACAACGTGACGTCAGTGGCTCCGAGCACGCTGATTGGACGAGGGGCCGCACATGTGCCCTGAGACCGGGAAGAGATAAGTTTCATTCAGATGACCTGGGGGGTTTCACGCAGCAGGGCTCCCCCAATCGGGGGGCCCGGGGGAAAGGACCAGGATAGTCAAAATCCTGGGTTTTGGTCCAATTTAATGCCTCCACCCCTATCACCCCTTCAATCACACGCAGTATATTGAATTTATTATCCCTTTATGTAATTAGTGTCAAACATAAAATGTAAATCCCCCATCCCCCCAAGAAAAAAGTCTCTACCTTTCCTTTCCATGGTACTGTAACGGCTGCCAAAGGGCCAGTGAAAAGCCTTACTTCACGCCCCTCCCTGTTCACTGTGTAACAGGAAAGTGTTTTCCTCCAACATTCACATTGCTGCTTTCAGGCTCAGCATCCATCTTTCTATAGCCTAAATCTACTACTATCCTATGGATAACAAGACTGTGTCTTCACTTATGTAGGTGGCCATCTTGCTGGGACCATATTCAGCGCTGCAAGCAGCAGGGGAAAATTAGCTCCCTACAGTTTTTTTTTTTTTTTTTTTTTTGCATAATATTTTTATTGAATATAGGCAATTATTACAACCAAAAACAGTTTGCATTTCAGTTTATAAAGATCCCATCCAGTTGAAATGCATATAATATAAATTAGAGCACAGGTAAGATGTTATACAAAGCATTCAACGCGTTTTTGGAAACAACAACAGCTAAAAATCAAAATACAGTACATAATAAAAGAATAAAGAGAATAGCCGAGGGATGAAAAGGAGGGAAAGAAGGGGCGGGGTGGGTGTCCTTTTACTTCAAGTCAAAAAAGTTAACACTAGGTTACAGTAAGATGGGAGTTAAGGTACAAATAGGTGGCGGTCAAAGTGCTTAGGCTGAAAGTGGGAGATCCAGCCTTCCCAGGTCGATAGGAAGGGAGTAAGATCCCCCTGCATTGAGGCAGCCATCTTTTCAAATAGCATTACCTCGTTAATACGGGGTATGAGACTACCACTGGGAATGGACTTACTCTTCCATGACCGAGCGATAGTCATTTTAGCAGCTGTTAGGATATGCCTCACTAGCTCAAAATGTGTTCTGGAGCAATCGGGAGGTCTTAGATTTAGAAGAGCTAATTGAGGTGAGGGGGTCAAACGTAGGCCTGTTGCCTTAAATATAAGATAGAATACCTTAGCCCAGAACTGTTTAACCAGCCTACACTCCCACCAAATATGGATGTAGGTTCCTCGCTCACTGCAGTTTCTAAAGCATTCTGCAGAGTACGTAGGGCAAAACTTGTGGACTCGCTCTGGAACCAGGTACTAACGAAGTAGAACTTTGGTATTGGTCTCCTGGGCGCCAGTGTGAAGAAATTTAGTAAATGAGTTCCTCCATACTGCCTTCCAGTCCTCACCCGATAGGTTTATACCAAGATCCTCCTCCCATCTAGTAGTATAGGCTGGAAGGGAATTCTCATCCGCCTCCCCCAGTAACTGGTAAATCGTCGATACCGTCCCTTTGCCAAGAGGCTGCTTCTCACAGATGGACTCGAAGGGCGAGAAAGGTCTTGGTACTGACCTCAACTCTGTTTTAGCTCCTATATAATGAGTGATTTGCAGAAAGCGGAGAAATTCTTTACACGATATATCCTTGAGGGATTGAAGGTCGGAAAAGGTTATCATACCCCTGTGTGATAAGAAATCTTTAAATTTCGTTAAATTGTGGGCTCTCCACCAGGAGAAGGCCGATGGTTCCTGGAATGCAGGGAGGAACTCAGGATTACCAAGTATGGAAAGCAAGGGGGTCTGAGGGGAGGAGAGGTTAGCTCTCAATCTATTAGTCTTCCATATTTTGAGGGAGTGGTTCAAAACAGGGTTGTCAATGACTTTATAGGTCGACGATGGCAGCCATAATACATTGCCTATCTCTATCGGGGAGCAGCTGGTCTGTTCAATATCAACCCACAGTGGTCTCTCCATACCAGCGTGGAGGGCAGATAGTTGGGCAATCTGGCAGGCAGAGTAATAGCGTGCTAAGTTGGGAACCCCAAGGCCCCCCTGATTCTTAGATCTGTATAATGTCCTACGATTAACCCGCGGTTTTTGTTTCCCCCAGATAAAGGAGTTCAAAGATGCCTGGAGACCCCTAATAAAGGGAGCCGGGATTGAAATTGGAAGGACCCGAAAAAAGAAAAGTATTTTAGGAAGCCAAGTCATTTTGACCGCCGTTATCCTTCCCAACCATGACAGGTTCATTCTGGTCCAGGTGACCAGAAGGGCGCGAAGGTCTTTAGCCATAGCAGGGTAATTGGCGGCATAAAGGGAATCGTACTTTGCCGTGAGACGAACACCCAAGTATTTAATATGGTGGTCTTGCCAGGAAAAACTAAAGGAGGACTTAAGCGTGGCCGCTGTACCCTCAGATAGGGAGATATTGAGCGCTTGAGACTTTGAAGCATTAATTTGTAGGCCGGATATCCTGGAAAATTCATCTAAGGTGTGGAGGAGGTTCGGGAGGGATATTATAGGGTCAGATACCAACATTAAAATATCGTCAGCAAATAAAGAGATCTTATGGTCATAGCCTCCTATCTTTATCCCCTTAATATTGATATTATTCTGCAGCAGCTTGGAAAGGGGCTCAATGGCAAGAGCAAATAGTATAGGGGAAAGGGGGCAACCTTGTCTCGTGCCTCTGCCAAGGGTAAACCTGTTGGAAGAGTAGCCCGAATATCTGATAAAAGCTCCCGGATTGGAATATAACGAGGCAATCCAAGCCGTGAAGGAGGGACCCATACCCCATTTCTTTAATATAAACTGCAGGTAGTCCCAAGCCACAGTATCGAATGCTTTCCGGATATCCAGAGTTAATAACATGGCTCTGGAACCCTCCTTCCCGGCGTGATGAATTAAATTAATAGCCTTGCAGATATTATCCCCGACCTGTCGTTGGGGAATAAATCCTGCCTGCTCTTTGGAGATTAGAGATCCTATAAACTTATTGAGTCTTGTCGCCAGGACTTTAGCGAGGAGCTTAACATCAATGTTTAATAGGGAAATGGGCCTATAGTTGGACCAAAGAGAAGAGTCAGCATTGGGTTTGGGTATCATACAGACCGCTGCGGTGAGCGCATCCCTACTCCACGAGTCACCTTCACTAAGGGAATTAAATATGCGAACTAGGCGTGGAGAAAGTACTTGGGAGAATTTTTTATAATAGAGGGCAGTAAAGCCATCTGGGCCCGGTTGTTTCCCAATTTTTAAAGAACTAATGGCCTCCTGGACTTCAGAAAGCTGAACCGGCATCTCCAATGAGGCCCTGGCCTCTTCAGAGAGGGCGGGTAATTGTAGTTGGCCTATCAATTTCTCAGCAAGGTGCTCATCAAGTGCAGCCTTAGGCTTGTAAAGGTCTTCAAGATGTTTACTGAATGTCGCTACCACCTTCGCAGGGTTGCTTGAAAGTGAGCCATCTAAAGTCTTAATACGCAGAGGTTTAACCCTCTGTGAAACTCCTTTAAGCCTTCTAGCCAAAGGGGTGTTGGGCTTATTACTGACGATACCACTTGAACCTAGATCTATTAATTTGGCGTTCAGCCTCAGAGGAGAGGTACATATTAAGCCGGTCACTGGCCTGGTTAAATGCAATCCTGTTCCGTCCAGACGGGCAGGTCTTAAAGTCAGAAGAGGCTAAGTGGTATGCATCTAGTAATGTATTGAGCTGCTTCTTGTACACAGCTTTTCTTCTGGCTGATTCTTGGATGAAATGTCCCCTAAGAACGGCCTTATGGGCTTCCCAAAGCAGAACATCCGAACTTACGGACCCTATGTTTTCCGAGTAAAAGTTCTCAATCACCTTTCATGTGCTTTCAAGGAGGATCTCATCGGATAGCATGGGGTCGTATAATTTCCAGGATTTTTGTGAAGATCTTTGCGTAAGGGAGTTTAATTCGATCAAGACCAGGTCGTGATCGGACCAGACAATTGGTACAATAGAGGAGTGGGCCAGGAGAGGTAAGGAAGACAGCTGTAAGAAAATATGGTCGATTCTAGTAAAAACGTTATGTGGACAGGAATAATGGGTATAGTCTCTTTTAGCGGGGTGGAGTTCCCTCCACGCATCAGCTAAGTGATAATAATTTAAAAGGGAACAGAACGCCTTTCCTGAGGAGCCATCTTTAACCGCATCTACTGGACGACCAACCGCATAACGATCTAGAGTCGGATGCAAAGTTTGGTTAGAGTCCCCTGCTACTATTAAGAACCCCTTTATCAAGGGATCAAGGGTTTTCAGGAACTCCTCGAAAAAAGCGCCCTGATTCTGATTTGGAGCATAGTACGTAGCAATCGTAATTGGTTGATCCTGGATTGTACCCACAATTATGAGAAAACGACCCTGAGGGTCTCGTATTGTCTGCTCCGAGGAGAAGGCGAGTGAACGCTTAAAGGCGATGAGGACCCCTCTTTTTTTTACGTCGGCCGAGGCCGTAAAGAAGAGGGGGTAATCAGCGCTAATGAATTTGGGGGTATTGTTCTTGGTAAAATGGGTCTCCTGAAAGCAGACAATATCAGCATGTAGAGTCCTCATCTGACGAAAGGCTTTAACTCTTTTCTGGGGAACATTCAAGCCCTGCACGTTGAGCGAAACCAATTTAACTGCCATATTTAAAGTGTTTAGAAGCCGTTATTGTGAAGAAGATGGACACCCAAAGACGGGAAAAAGGGAAAGCTAAAAAAGTGGACAGAGAGAGAAAAGGTGAGAAAGACATAACGTGGGAGACCTGAGGGAGGGAAAGGTGGCTCCCAATTTGAAAAGAAAATTTCCCACTGGGGCTAAGAATCATGAGCCCCAGTGGGGAATGCTGTCGCAAGAAGGAACCTCCTAATGAGGTTACAATCTGAACTGGATGATTGAGTGACCCTCAAAAAGGGGTCAGTATCAAAGGCTTCCCAACTCGGTGGAAACCAACGGGTTGGGGAGCTTGGAGTGTTCAAGGCATAGAACCTGGGCCCCCAGCCCGGAATACAATTATCAAAACTTTAAACAGTAAGATTTTATACAAACAACATTCTATTAAATAAGGGTAACGGTGCTCATTTGAAGATAATTTTTAGAAGTTTGAAAACTCCTTTGTTCAACCAACAGGGACATAGAACCTAAGAAAAGGATGCATTTGTAGAAGTAGTGTCCGGTTGGACTTGAGACCACAGTTAAAGTAAACTGCAAACAACCTTAAACAGGAACAGCAGAGTAAACGCCAGGCATGACCACCTAAGGATCGAGATGGTGAGTAAGAACCCCAGCATAACACACCGGGAATCCCACCCATCACCCCTCTCCAGAGGCCGGCTTACCAAACTTGTGGGACAACGCAGTCACAGACTTGCTCGTAGAAGGAGTGCTTCTCCTTGGACCACGTTTGTCCTTAGGCGCTGGTGAGAAAGAAAGTGCTCTCTTCTTTTGTGGAGGAGGGGTTGGTACCACGGTATGGGCTTTGAAACCCAATGATGCCAGGATATTCTCCAACTCTTGTGGCGTGTATGCCTCGTACCTCTGGTCGGAGTAGAGAAAAGAGATTTTGAAGGGGAACCCCCATTTGTATCGGATTCCTTTGGCCTGGAGAATTTCAAGTGATGGTTTCATAGCCCGCCTCCTGCCAATAGTCTGTGGGGAGATGTCAGAAAATAATTGGTAATCAAAATTCTGAAATTTAAGTGAGCTTTGATCCCGCGCAGCCGCCATAAGCAATTCTTTTGTTCGGTAAAAATGAAATTTCACCAGAACGTCCCTCGGAAGGCCATCCGCTCTCTTCTTCTGCAGGGCCCGGTGAATTCTGTCAAATTCCAATCTCTCAATTGGAATGGATGGAGCTAGCTCCTGGAAAAGAGCCGTAGCAGTGGGTTGTAAGTCCGTAACAGATTCCGGGATACCCCTGATTCTAATGTTGGCTCTACGGGAACGATTCTCCATGTCCTCCAGCTTATGATGAAGAATAAGATTTTCGTTTTTCAGGGCCTCTACTTCCATTCCAAAGGAGGACAGCTCAGAGGTATATACTGACTGTTGTTGTTCGAGATCGTCGACTCTTTGGCCCAATTCTTTGATTTCCGCCGAAAGATTGGTGGAGATCTGTGTTGTAATGTTCAGGGCCCAACGTTCAAGGGCTTTCTCAAGCATGGCCTCATATCTATCCAGAGGCGGCGGTTGCGGTCTGGTAGGTGAACCATGCAGGGAGTCGTCCATCCAGGAACTTGGGGGTTGCCCTGGGGGGGCGTAGACGCTTCCATTCTAGATGCAGAACGTGGGCAAAATTGATGCCAAAATTAGTTGGAGCCACGCTTCAAGGCCACAGAAGGTAAGGCCTGCAGCCCAGTCTGGTTTTAATAATAGCTTTGATAAATGACTTGCTGTGGCTAGTGGGGACTGCGCTGCGGACTATGGAGAGGTGAGACCCATTCAATGCTGATGCGAGCTGCAATAATAGCTAGGTACGTGAGGACTGAGGCATAGCCTGGACTGAAGGGTTAATCTGTAAGCCGGAATTCTTGTGTTATATGTCTGGCAAGCTTTATTGAGTCACTTATAGATCTGATATGGTATCACTGGGGAGCAGTGAGGGGCTGTGTGGAAAGTACTGCAAGAGCTCAGGCCCCCATTTATAAAGTGCCTTTCCCCTTTAATAATGGCTGCTCCAGGGAGGATGTTGACAGTGTCAGTGACTGTGGATGCTAGATGGAGATGGCAGGGGCTGCTCTTCACTGCCTGCTGGCCTGATTACGGGACCCCCCTCAGAAGTGGTCAGACTTTGGATGATGGGGTCCTGGGATCTGCCCCGACCTGCGGAGCCCGAAACCGCCGGACCTGACAGCTATGGGGGGCCGGGGTACCTGCTAGCCGGCAATCAAAGATGGCGGCGTCCTTTCCACTCTGGCAGCCGCCCTGCACGTTGTCTGGACCCCCCTCGGATCGGATCGAGAGTTGGCAGGTATGATCCTTGGGTCTGCCCCAGCTTGCGGATCACAGAACCGCCAGTCCCTGAAGTTGTGGAAGCCGGGGAGCCCGGCTGCAGCTAAAGACAAGATGGCGGCGGCCGCTTCTCTGCGCTTGCCGTCCAGCGGCTGTTCGGGACCCCCCGCGGATCCGTCCAGGAGTTGGTGAGTGGGGTCCTGAGGTATGCCCCAACTAGCGGAGCCCGAAACCGCTGGTCTCTGCGGGCTGTAGGGGGCCGGGGAAGCCAGGTAACAGCGGAGCGCGGATTTACTGTATCATCCGCGCCCCGCACGCATGCGCACTCGCTCCCTACAGTTTTTATGCTTAGCCCTCACCATGGCCCTGCATGGCGCCCCTAAAAAAGCTCCTCTCTTCTCCCTTTCTGCCTCAGCTATTTTTCAGTTTGCATCCAAGCAGTGCACATATGTGCTGCTTTCCTCTAGCAGTTTACAGTCTTTTTACCTGCTGATATGGGCATACATTGCACTTTTCCTGCTGTAATGTACAGAAAGGTCTCTAAGATCCACATTACTGCCATCTGGGGAGTCAGAATACTGCTCATGTGCTGTAGGACACAGAAGAGGTTAGTTATTCTGGGCGATCTGGGGGGTTTAACACAGTGGGGCATCCCAATTCGGGACGCTACAAGAGTACGGAACAAAACCCTGGGTAAAAACGTGTGCTGTGTTCCACTTTAAGGCAATTACATGGGGGCAAATTATATCACTCGGACAAATTGGAAAGATTTGAGGAAACTCAAGAAACACAAAATCTAAGGCCCCTAAAAAATCCTTCTCTGACCCTGATTAATGAATGTAACAAACTTAGAATATTATTTCTGCTTCACCGAGATTGCTGAAAACAGCTGATGGACCAAGCAGAAATACTATGCTAGAGGCAACAAAGCAGACACCATGTTGTTCAACACATTGACATAAATCACTATGGGCCTTAGTCATGAAGGGATAGCGTCAGGTAGTGGCTGGTTAATGAGAGGTAGGGACATGTAGCGACTGGTGAGCGCCGGACACGGCACGCAATTACACATTTATCAAGCAGAATCTGTTTAGCGACTGGGATAGCGCCATGTAGCGTCTGATTCATCATTTTCCCAGCCTCAGCGAACAGCGCCGGCGCTCAGCCTTGCACAGTGCCAGGTATGACCTCTCGCTACCTGACGCTCTCCCATACATTTCAATGGACGATACTTTCCTTCTCTTTAAACTGTGTTTTTGTATTTTTTTTTTTTTAATCTCAAATAATTCTGTGACCTCTCCTGGCAATGAATTAGCAGTTTTTCACTTTTATTTATATATTTCTTCAGAAATGACATTACAGGTCTGGCATTAAAGTGTTCATGTTACAATGTTGCTACAATGTAATTCCATATCTTTTCGCTTTGTTACTAGTGGATAGATGCTGGAGAACAGACCTTAAACACACCGCCTCCTGCGCTCTGGGCTTCAAACAAGCATTTTTCAGCTCCAGGGATTTGTGAGGCTGTTTTTTTCCTGAATATGGTGTGGAGTCGGTCGCTATGAGCAGTCGCTAACATGCGCTCCCATACAGCGCTGTACTGGTCAAATAGCGACTCCTCACAATGTATTTAACATTACTGAACAGCGACTGAGTCGCTATAAACTAGCGACTCACGGCCGAGCACTGCGACTACTAGCGGGCGCTCTGAAAATGCCTGCTACAGACAATATTTAGACAGACAATATTTAAAAAACTGCTTCTTCTTTAAAACAACATGACACTTTCCTATTCAAAGAATAATCCAATATAAATGGTTCACTCTACATGCTTCTGGTCATCATTTCAAATTATTGAAATTCCATGGGGAAATTTTGTCAAATAATCTTCAACCTATAAATTTATGATATGAATGCACATACGCGTTTCACTGGTTATATCCTGCTTTTTCAATGTATTGTTATGTACAGACATAAAGGTGATTAAAACTAACAATAGGACAGCACATTCATTTTAGTTTATGCTAAGATCATTTAACATGTATACACTTTCACCTACGCATGGGATATCCATGATAGGTCTCTTTAAATTCCCCTGGGAGAATGTCAGACATGCCCAGATGGTTTATCTATAAAGTACAATGCAGTATTAAGTGCCTTAATTATAATATTTCCTTCCAGGGGACCTATTTGTCTCCAAGTGCCCTTCAAGTTTAATAGGTCTCTTAGCATCCAGCTTTGGTATTCGTTACACATAAAAGTTCCAAATACAGTTCTATCTGGGAGCCCTAGTCTGGAGCTCCTCTTCTTTTTTGTAAGAACAGATACAAAAAGGGCACACCCAATATTTTACAGCAGGTATACAATGGTAAGTAAGTGGCCAACAATCCAGCTCTTTATCCCTTGAAGAATAACAGCTCTGACACGCATTTAGGGTGTGCGTGCCCTTTCATCAGAATTCAACAAAATAGCAGGATGCCAGGCATGCTTATCCTCCCATTTTGTTGCATTCTGAAAGGGCACTCACACCCTGAAACACACATCAATACTTTTATTCTTTAAGAAATTAAGAGACCTATTGTTGGCCACTTACTCTTGTCTACCTCCTGTAAAATATTGTGTATGTCCTGTATTTTGTATTACTTTGGCTCCTTAAGTCTCAACATCCAAAGAATCTACTACATCTGCTAAATCATTCACTCTCTATCTGGGACCTGGGTATTCAGGCAATCTTATGTCCACATATACTATATATGTTCATATATCATATCAGTATTTGAGACCAGGTATTTTCTCTTCATGGGTTTCAAACAAATTGGGAAATCATTTAGTTCCTTGGCTCAGGACCACCCTGATCTAATTTCTTTGTCTGTCCTTGAAAGACGATGCCTTGAGCACCCCCCCCCCCCCCCGTCTTCTACTTCAGGGAAACTATGATATGAATCTAAATGGTAAATGGATTTTAGATAAAACCACTGCTTTAGATAAAAGTTCCATTAATGTCTTGAGACTGGAAATTGGATATGAACTTATACTCTGCATTTCACTATAGGAAAAGTACAGATACCTGCTCCATACATTTTGGGACCACTCCACAGTGGAGAGATCATGGATCCAATCTAAAGGATTCCAGGGACGGCCAGTGGCTTTTCCCCGAATCAGGATGCCCTGCTGTGTAAACCCCCCCAGGGCTCCTGTAACTACTCACTCTACCCTGCTCTCCGCTGTCTCTCATCCAACCAGATCCAATTGCCTTTTGACAAATGGCCCCTGTATCCCCGGCAGTATATGCGCTTCCGCCCCAGCCATTCAGATAGTCCCATTGATTTCATAGCCCTTTCCCAAATGATGCATTCAAGGCAAAGGGCTCTGATTGCCATGCGCCATTGGAGCGGTGAAAGGTGTGTTTTAGTAGGCTCTCTGGGGGTTTTCACACAGTGGGCATCCCAATTCAGGAGAGCTTTTATATTAAGGAGCAAGGATGAAAGAAGGGGAACCTTCTTTTATCGGCGGTTGACATGCCACAAGCCCGACAAATTAACTGCACCCCCATTTGGGGCATAGGGGTGTGGAAGAGCCTGCTGCCCATTGATATGGGCATGAGGTTCTTTCAAGAGTGCCCACGGCACCCCTGCACGAGCTCCAAGCCCATACCAAAAGACATAAGAGCTGGTAATTTGCAATGACAGGGCAGCACAGTGCAGCCTCTGAGCACTTGGTTACAATCCCTTATGCCTGGTGTCTGGGCTGCTAAAACAGCCCCACTGTCAGATTCAATGATAAAATGTATGTATGTTCACCTACCGGACATGATCTGCTCAAAACCCCTATAAATTCGGGGAGAACTTTAAATAAAAGTTCAGTTTGGGTACTGAACTTGGCCCGAACCATGGCCCCAATTCAACATGCGGCTGTACAACATACCTGAGCCGTGTGATTGGTCAGACAGTGGCGTTCATTCCTCTGTCAAAATGTCTATGGCAGGGGGCTTCGGAAAGATGGGGGTAACGTAATTGAGACACTATAGAGTACTGAGTATATGTTTACCTATGTGAGTCAGAGATCTGATGTATGTGTATGTGTATCTATCACCATATGGGCAGAAAAAATTATATTGTACAGTTGCATTTTTGTATATAGATTTTTATTAACTTTTTTCTCTACATAAAGATTTTAAGCATCTCTAAAAAAAACGTCTTGTTGTGCACTATATGTATTTATCGATTCATGTGTTGCATGGTGTGTATAGGGACACATTCAATATATGCTAGAACCCTAGTTAATTACTATTACATACTATAAGTTTGCTTGGTATGTGTTGAAAACTTTAAAAAAATAGCCTTGGGCACAATCTCAATTCCAAACTCAGGGTTTGTCTGCTTACAGCTTAAAGTGCCATATTTAAAACCTCTCTCAGTGAGAGATCCACATATAGAAATAGTATATTCCTTTCAATGATTTACCCCAACTCACTCAATTCAGATGTGTCTGTGGTTACAAATAAAGGTCTTTAGACGTTTTTTGTAATGATTTTGGGGCCAAAGTATCAGCTTGTGTTCTATTTATTATTTTAGTCCTGGCTCCCATGGTGTCCAATCTGGTTAACCCTTTAAATGCCAAGCACGTCGTTTCTACGTGGTTGCTTCTCCTACCGTTAAGTGCCAAGCACGTAGAAACTACGTGCCTGGCATTTCCCCCAAACAGTTAAAAGATAGAAAAAAAAACACTTACCTCTGGTATCCCTGTGAAGCTTGGGGTCCCCTCTTCCTGGGGGGGGCATCCGATCGCCCCCCCCCGTCGTCCTCCGTCTTCAGGGGGGGGCCCGAAACCAGCCACCCCCCCCGTTTCCAGCGCTGACTCGCCGTTGTAAAAAAAAAAATAATAATAAAACTGTCATTTACTCACCTCCGCGCCCGAGCCTTCTGTCCGGGTCTCCTCTTCACCAGGGAGGGGTCCGATCCCCCCCTGGGCTGCGCAGTCTTCAGGTGAGGACCCTCTTCCGGGTCCTCACCTCTTGTAATGGCGGCGATGGCCGCCGCCGCTTAGCTCCGCCCATTGTGGGAGGAGCGGGATGACGTCATCCCGCTCCTCCTATACCCCCTCCGAGCTCCGGCATCTGTCAGATGCCGGTGGTGATCGGAGCAGGGCGGATGTCAGGTGAGGAGGCTCCGATCGGAGCCCCCTCGCCTGTCACCCGCCCTGCGCCGATCACCACCGGCATCTGTCAGTGAGATGATCGGCGCGGGACAGCGGCGAGGGACGCCGGATCGGAGGTGAGTACAGTGTAAAAAAAAAAAAAATAAAGATTTTTTTTCTCTGTGTCAGTGTGATTTTTTACTTTTAACCCCTTGTGAACTGGTAAGGGGTCCATGACCCCTATACCAGTTCACAAGGCTGGGGGGATGGCAAGCCACCTGCGCTAGCGGGTGGCTTGCCATTAACCCCTGGCACCCCCATTACCTGCCTCCCCAAAGGCCAGGGGGGGGCAGAAGAGCCCGGGCCCACATAAGCTATGTGGGCTCGTAGGCTGCAGGGTGGGGGGGCCACAAAAGCTGGCCCCCCCACTCTGTGCCTACAAACCCCCATAGCTGGTCCCGGGCTGGTTACTGTGGGTAAGGGGGACCCCACGTCAATTTTTTTTTTGATTTTTAAGGGTTTTTAACCCTTAAAAATAAAAAAAAAATGGGGTCCGCCCCCCCTGGGAGGGGGGACCCTATGTCATTTTTTTTTTGATTAACCCTTTGTGTTCTGTCATCCAGCAGCTATAAAAGGCTTCTAGCAAGTGAGCAGAAGCCAGTGATCGCCGAGGGACAGAGTGCTCCAGGATGGATGGGAGGTGAGTACAGTGTAAAAAAAAAAATAAAAATTAATAAAATATTTTTTTCTCTGTGTGTGTCTGTGTGATTATTTACTTTTAACCCCTTGTGAACTGGTAAGGGGTCCATGACCCCTATACCAGTTCACAAGGCTGGGGGGATGGCAAGTCACCTGCGCTAGCGGGTGACTTGCCATTAACCCCCGGCACCCCCATTACCTGCCTCCCCAAAGGCCAGGGGGGGGCAGAAGAGCCGGGGGCCACGGGCTATGCGGGCTTGTAGCCGGCAGGGCCAGGGGCCACAAAAGCTGGCCCCTGCGCCCTGTTCCTACAAGCCCTGCATAGCTGGTCCCGGGCTGGTTACTTTGGGTAAGGGGGACCCCACGTCAATTTTTTTTTTTGAAAAAAAATCAAAAAAAAAATGGGGTCCCCCTCCCCTGGGAGGGGGGACCCTATGTCATTTTTTTTCTCGATTTAACCCTTTGTAGTGTGGATGGTAGTTGTATTTTTTTTGTGAATGTTATAAAATACTTGTTTCAGTTAAGGGGGTCTCCTGGGCAGGAACGGGGGGCTACCGATAAATATGTGGTACCGTTCTAATCGGTAGAAATGGGGCTTTCACATGCAATATGGTTTTCCTTAATAAAATACATTTTTTATTTAAAATAAAGGAGTCAATTTTCTAAAAAAAAATTTTATTTATTTATTTACCGTATATACTCGAGTATAAGCCGAGTTTTTCAGCCCACTTTTTGGGCTGAAAAAAGCAGCCTCGGCTTATACTCGAGTCAGTGACTTACCTGAGCGAGGGCAGAAGAGCCTCCGAGGCGGCAGACGAGACGCCGAGGCTTCAGAACTCGGCGGGGAGATCAGTACACCCAGCGCGAGGTGGGTGTACCAAGATGGCGGCCCGGGCCTCAGTGACGCGACGTGACGTGGCGGCGCGGAGCGCGCCGGCCGCCATCTTGGTACACCCACCTCGCGCTGGGTGTACTGATCTCCCCGCCGAGTTCTGAAGCCTCTGAGGCGGCTCTTCTGCCCTGCGGACCCATGCCGTCGTCCCGCGCCGTCCTCTCTCCCGCACCGTCGCTGGAAGGAGCCTCGCTGAAGATCCTGCAGGAGCTGAACTGGTGAGTGTGTGTGTTGTGTGCATTGTATGTGTGCTGTGTGTGTATGTGTGCTGTGTTGTGTGCTGTGTTGTGTGCTGTGTGTGCCTTGTGTGTGTATGTGTGCTGTATTGTGTGCTGTATTGTGTGCTGTGTTGTGTGCTGTGTGTGCCTTGTGTGTGTATGTGTGCTGTATTGTGTGCTGTGTTGTGTGCCTCGGCTTATACTCGGGTCAATAACTTTTTCCAGGTTTTTGGGGTAAAATTAGGTGCCTCGGCTTATATTCGGGTCGGCCTATACTCGAGTATATACGGTATTTATTTTACTTAATAATATTGTAAAAAAAAAAAAAAAAATTACAAACAAGATATTTCATGTTAAAGCCTAAACTCTGCTGCAAAAAAAAAAATATATAATTTTCCTGAAAGTTCCAGCAAAATGGCGCAAAACATGGCGCAAAATGGGGAAAAATGGCCTGTCAACAGAGGGTGACAAAATCTCAAGTAGGCTGGCAATTAAAAGGGTTAATAGTACCATGTTGGGTATTGTTCTGTTCGGGGGACCTTGCGCTTTCAGACTTAGCTTGTTTTTTCTTGTTTGCATATTTATATTTTAGGAAAAGGTGTTTTTTATTCAGATTTTTTTTTAATTTTTTAGGGAAACCCTGCGCAAACAAAGAATTCTTTGAGGTAATAATTCCAGAAAGATGAGTCCACTAGAACAAGCTGGGTATGCTTAGAAAGCTTAACGTGTGTACTTTCAGGGAATATATGGTTTATGGGGGATATTCCAAATGTAAAGGGTTGTTTTGGTTGAAAAATCGCAAGGTGCGCACTTTGTCTGCAGAGCTGAAATTTTCAAGTAAAATTACCGTTACGCACATGCTTTACTTTGGGGTGTTTGGCAACTCTTCCCTTGACAGTAGCAATGCATGTTGGGTGTTGTTCTGTTCGGGGGATATTGCGTTTTCAGATTAAACTTGTTTTTTCTTGTTTGTATATAGTTTTGTTAGGAAAATGTGGCTTTGATTCTGCTTTTTTATCCTTTTTTTAGGGAAACTCTTTGCAACCAAAGAATCCATTGAGGGATTACTTCCAGAAAACTATGGCCACATCAACAAGCCTGGTACACCTAGAAAGCTTGAGGTGTGTACTTCCAGAGAATATATAGTTTGTTGGGGGTAATTCAAATGTAAAGGGTTGTTTTTCTGGAAAAACTGCAAGGTGCTCATATTGCATAGCATAGTTGTATTTTTTCTGAAAATCCCCTAAAGCGCTGTTTCATTTTGGGGGAGTCTCCTGGGCAGGAAAGGGTGTCTACCTATACATATGTGGTACCGCTGTAACCGAGAGAAATTGGGATTTCACACGCAATAAGATTTTATTGACAAACTTACATTTTTTATTACAAAAAAAAACTACAAATTGTAAAAAATATATATATATATTTTTTTTGCACATATTTCACCAAAAAATATTGAGAATACACCTAAAAAATGACAAACAAGACATTTCATGTTAAAGCCCAGACTCTGCTGAAAAAAACAATATATAATTTTCCTGGGAAATCCCTGGAAATCCCTTCAAAAATCACATTTGAACATGGGGAGCGCAAAATATTGCAAAATGGTCTGGCAACAGAGTGTGACGAAAACTCCAGGTAGGCTGGCACTTAAAGGGTTAATCTGTTGTCTGAGACATCAACACTAGTATCCATCTCTTGATGAAACACACTATCATCTCTCTATGTATGACAGCTCTGAGCATGGAGAATTGTATTTCCAGCTACCTTCTTCCTAAAGATCCCTTAGTGGAGTTATGTCCTGTTACCTCCAATGTAAGGTCTAGATTGGTGTACATTTTGATGAGTGTAGATCACTTGGTCCTGGTCTCAGGCCACAATGAATAGGTACAGATTTTTTTATTTTGAACAGCATAATGAAGATTTTATTTACAACTATCAGGATACCCACTGTCTCCACAAACTCCACTTCTATGTCCTTCCACCACTCCCCTACATTTATATGTAACAATCCCTAAATTCTAGCAATACGTAGGGGGACGTAGGTTGTCTGTTTTTTGGGGATATAGATTGGTTTTATATTGATATCATTGTTGATGTGCTCATCTTGTGTTAAGTATTGGATTGTATCATCAGGTGAATAATTCATTTGATCAAATGCCATTTCATTTATTGTGCTTACATAGATCGATTCTTTGCTGGAGCAGTTTGATATTGGAACTGAGTGTATGAGATAAAATATTCTTTGCTCAAATGTTATCGCATTTATTGAGATTGATTCCTTATAATTATGCTGTTAAAAATAAGATATTGATATTTAAATACAATGTCAAGTATTATATTGTTGTATATTTAAATATTCTGTGGATGTATATGTATTTTAATGTAGGATAGTCCAGCAACAATGCCCCCCATGCAGCCTCACAGTAGCCCGGTGAGCAATTGCTCACTGATATCCCGGGCTGTCCTGCTTCACCTCCGCCATCCTCCTCTGTCTGCATATCTGTCACCTCGTACACACGCGGGGGCGGGTGGAGGCGACGTAGTACAGCGCGTCACCAGAGGGAGGGGCGGGGACTCACGCGGTGGGGCTTCCTGTTTCCTCCAGCGCGCTGTGCGTCTGCCGACTGTGTGGGGGAGGCGTGGGTGCTGGCGGCGCGTGGTTTTTCGCCCTATTTAAAGGTGAGTGTGTGGCAGCATGGGGCAGCACCTTGAGAAAGTGACTTCACGTCACGGAACGCGTGGGTGGCAGAGCATTAGTCTTCCCAGCAGGAGGGATTACATTTGACACTGAGGTGAAAGATTGGTCATTTTGCTTATTTTTCTTGCAAACTTGTTTTGCACATCTAGATTGGGCACTTAGCACTTTATTATTATTTGCACATTGCATTGGCACTTTAATTGATTACTAATAGAATATGGATATGACAAATGGTTATTTGATTAGATTACGGAATAAGGGGGTGTATTAGGGTCGCTCCTGCTGGTGGGATGAATTGTATGTTGTTTTTTAATTGTATGTGATTGTATTGTCTATGTCATTTTTATATTTATGAATTAAAAGGGGATTATTATGAATTATTAGTGTTACTTATTTACAGTAGGTAAGTGGTGCCTCCCTGATTCTTATCCCATTGGCGGTGTGCTGGAGCCGCTGGTAGTTCTTGGTCGTTAAATTCTAGCAATACCTCTCTGAATATATGGGTTCGTTATTTATACCCCTCCCCCATCAGTACCACATCTTAACCATGTTCGTAATATGCAACCCATTTAATGGGTAATTACATTTTTTATGGCATTTTTAAACGTTTTCATTACTATGTGGCAATATAATGTGCTCAAGGTGCTGAGCTTATCTGTTTTTTTGTTCTTTATTTGTTTGCACTTCTGTGTTCTAAAAGAAGACAGTCCCCCCTAGTAACAATATGTTTACATTAGAAATGTACATCAAAGTGGTGTTCTGGCTTGATAATCATCTGAATGGCTGAGGCAAAGATGAGGGGATTAGATCCATCTGCATTAATTCAACCTTGTCAGTCTTGTGTTCCAGTAGCTAAAGGGTTAGTGGCAGCATTCTCAGCTGCAGATGTCATTACTGCTGCTTTGTTTAGTCAAATATGCTGATGGGTTCACCTGTTACAGTGGAAGAATTCTAATATTTGTAATCAGAAAGTATACTAGGAGCTTTACTAAAATGCGAGAAAGACAGAGCCTCATGAATATAAGAAACATGGAAACAGCATGCCTTTATGTAATTCACAGGTCTGGGGGTACAATCCTAACAAAAATGTTTATTTTACAATCCAGAAGAGGAAAGCAATAATGCAGAACATCAAAACCCTGACAAAAGGGAGTTTTTGTTTAAGCTCCCACCAAAGCTAAGCATAGAATTATTAAAGAAAAACATCTACTATGTGAGTTCTATTTATCCCTCCCCCATTCTCATCAGGAGGTCAGGGGCCACATCAGACAGACTGCAGTTTAAGCATGTGTTATATAGAGGATACATCCATTGCGCACCTCATTCCACCACCTGCCTAAGATATTTCCCTTAACAGGAAGATGATGTGTTTGGAATCTCTGATGAAACTTGGATGTCTCCTCACCAATAGCTGTAGTTGGAAATTCATTCAAGGACCTAATGCCAGACACCATGGGGCGGCTTTATGGTGATACCTCCCCCTGGGGAATTTTGGGTAGGTGGAGGAAGATGGGACACACCAGAGCATCATATTTTGTTTTTAACACCCCTAAAGCTACGCCCTCTTCCAAACGGGCAGACAATGGGTGTTATTTAAGAAGGGATAGCGCCAGGTAGTGCCTCGTAGCGGCATGCAGTGTCTGGTGAACGCCGGGAGCTGGACGCAAAACCACATTTATGAAAGCGAATCTGGTGAGTGCCTCTAACACCCTCTTTTGACTTTTTATATTTTTATGCAGAATTGTTATTACATGTCTAAAGTGTTAATGTCACGGTGTTAAAACATTGTTATTCCATGTGTTTTTGCTTTGTTACTGGTGGATATGTGTTCCAAAACAGACTTTAATCACACAGCGCCTGGCGCTCTATGCTATAGAGACCAGATTTAGAGCGCCGACGCTGTGTGTGTCCTTTTTTGATAAGTATGGTGTGGAGCGTCGAGAGTCGATTGTATTGAGCTGGCGCTACCTTTTGCTCCCTGCAGCGCTATACTGGTGTTAGAGCCCCCAACATACATCACATTCATCAATGCGGCCCAGGTTTCTACAGCGACCACAACGCTAGGTTACAGCGCCCGATACCCGCTTACAGCGTCTACTAGGGGTCGATATACAGACGCTTGTGTGCAGATACCTGGCGTTAGTGATGAATCAGCCTCCACATCTCGTTAAACTGAAAAGTGGGGAAGTCTGAAGTGTTGAGAGCTGTCTCATAGCTTCTGTCAAATAATATTTTCTTATCTGCACTCTGTATGATAAAAGGCTCGATTCAGAGACAGATACGTCTGGACTTTCTTATGTGTCTGTGTATGTTTTTGTGTCTGTTTGGCCTTTTTTTTGTTTTTTTTGGTTAGTTTTTCCATGCGTATGTTCGTTCCCGCAAATGCGTATATGCGCTTTCGATGGACGGAACTAAATCGGATCATTTGCGTTAGTTATTTTCCCATCAAAATCTGATAGTTTGCGTTCATTCAGATAACTTATGTTATTGGTATGGGCTTGCGTCTGATTCAGAGAGCTGATTGTCGAGGGACCACCACCCTATAAAATGGTTTCATTTGCAATCCACTTACGGGACCATTTTGCACTCAGCTTGTTTGCTTTTGACCATGTTTTGCGGCTTTGTGGAGAAATATGAGCGCCTCTTCCTTTTATTAATACCTTAGCATAATGACATATGGCCTCATGAGTTAGCTTGCAACCTAATAAACATTCCATCCACACCTGTTAAACATGTATTTGCCGACAAATAATTTTTTAAACATTTTTTTACAGGGACCACACATGCCAGAGTGGCACAACTGAGTGCCAGGGTCCTTCAGTTGGTGGGCGAGATGCAGGAGCTGCGCGACTCGTTGGGGACCTGTCATTGCCGTGTATATATTTTAAACCATGTAAATTTCTATTGTTAATATTTTACATTTTTTATATTTTACAGTTTTGTAAAAAAAGAAAAAAATATATCTTCAAAGTTGTTCCATTTAAAAAAAAAAGGCAATATAAAAATGCCAGTTCAAATTAAAAAAAAAAATGTTTCTGTGTCATTTCCTTTTCTAAATACATTCATTAAGGGTTGGTTACCACAAAACGAATGCAAAAAACAACATTCAGATATGCCTGAAGTGATTTGGGTAAGTTTTAGGGGCGGGAAATGGAAGAATATACTGAGCTAAGCATTGTAGCAGAAGTGAGTGAACCAAATATGTAGGCGAGCACATTAATGAGTTAAGTTTGTAGTGCGCAGGACGTAAGGTTGTAATGATTTTTGTCTGGACGATTGTTTATAGAAAAAGGAAATCTGAATCTAATGGAAAACGTAAATGATTAGTTCGAGGCGACGATGGAAAAATGGCAAAAACGAAAGCCTACGTTGTAACATGAGTAACATAAACGGGAAACGAAAGCTGGAAAATGACATTCTCGTTGGCATACGAACGGACGAAGACTTTACTGAAGGCTTGCGATGCATGCTTAGAATCGCTCGTACACTCATACGCGAGCAGGAACATTAAAAAAAAAAAACCGATCGACACAAAAACAAAAGTCTTTTGATGTCTCTCTGAATCAACCCTATTATGGCCATCTTGTTCCAGATCTTTTAAGGCAGCCATTTTCTGCTTTGTGTTTGTGTTTTCTTCTTTTAGTCATCATTGTTTCTAAAGTCCTCCTCAATTTGTTCTTGAAATGAGTCCACAACTGCTGAGCATGCCTGAAACTAATAGTGGATATATTACTGCATCTTTAATGATTCCCATGGATTCCAACTCTAAATTCTCTATCTAGGTCTAGGTTGGCTCTGACTTCTTTAAACATCAAAAAGCTCGGCATTGATTACATTGCATAAGTACATTGTATTAAATCATCAGAGGTAGTGTGAATGATGGGAGGTCCCACCATTTTGTTAAAAAAGTTTTATTTTAAATTTTATTTTTATTGTTTCAAATATATTCTATTGAGCAGTAGGGACAAAGCTTAATCCTTTTTCCATTAAATTGTCTGGATCTCAATAACAAGTGACAATCTTCCATTTATTTCTGTGGAGTTGGTGAGGTGAAATGTGTTACTTCCGTCACATTTGCATTATGATAAGGAAGTCTGTGTGCATTTTCTGGTAATGGAGGCTGGTAACGATACTGGTATCCATATGCCCTCAGATGGTAGGTGAAATATTCCAACATGTACATTAATTCTGCATCCACATAGTGGTAAGATATGGCCAGGTCTGAGCAGCAATGAGGACCCTGTGAAATATAACATCAAGAAGTCAAATTACAGCAGCAGACCTTACTGTAATATTAAAGGGGCCCCCAATTAAATAACACAGGAGGATCCTTGAACTAGGCTACAGGGGGTATCCTGAGGAGGGAACATCAGCCCTATTACTTACCTACTTCTGGAACTTCCTTGTACAGTGCCAGCCATTGTTCTTAATCGGTGCCAGCCATACATAGGGCATGCCCACCCACTGGCCGAACTAGCAAGTGCAGCTCCCGGCTGCGAGAGCCAGAGCAGTAAAGTAAGTGGGTCACCTCATGTCCTATGGGTCACTTCTGATCTGTTTTAGTAAGCCTAGCATTACCTTTTCCTAGCATCTTACCATCCGACAGGGGACAGGAAGAAGCTGCTTCACTGCAGTGTACAGTTGTTTCCTGACCCCTGACATACAGAGCTCCGTGCCTGATTTTGCCTTTCAATGGATCTTTATCCATGTGTGGGCTGCTACCAACATCCCCAGCACCCCTCTATCCTCTAGCACACCTGTGCCAGGCATATCTGAAAGGGTAGTGGGAGGATGAGGCGGGTAGTATAGGTCAAACTCGGGTGTCTCACACTTGGGGATATGCCACAAAACAATGGGGGGTTAAAATTTTAGGTTTTGGTCTACTTGTCCTTGTCCGGAAACACATGAAAACGCATGCAAGTCAGCCAAAACTTTAAGAGGCGCCACACACTGGCACTAAAGTAGACCTAAACCTTCGCATGCAACTCATGTTCAGGGATGGGCTGGGATCACAGGTGCATGCACTGTATGATCACTTAGGACAAGTGAATCAATCAAGGAATTTCAGGGGAGCGGGAATTTCAGGGTAAAATCAATTCACCCATCGAATCCGAATTTCTTGCTGATTCATGGTAACTAATTGAATTTTTCCCTGAACACCCCCCCCCCCCCCCACAAAAAAAAATGTACCTCCATTCTTATTCCAGTACGGTATTTAAGAAAATAGGGGTGCACCACTTATCCAAAAACAATAAAAAATGAAAAATACTTGTGCTCACATGTCAAATATAAAAAATGAAGTGGATGTGCCACAAAACCCTCACCCTTGAAGCGGCATGGGAGCCGTGTGCGCCGGTGTCTAGCCTATTATGACTCCTATTGCATTGATCCTATGGGCTGCCCTGTGACATCTGTGGTTTTGATGGTATCTCTATGAATAGCTGCTGGCACATTTTTTGTCTCCATTTATTGATTGGATATTTTCCCAGTTCACTTTGGTGATTTCTCTGTGCAATATGGACGATAGATAGTTTAGTCATATTTACACTTGTTTTTTGTATGTATCATGCATGTTTTTTTGAATTGATAATTCCTGTTTTGTACAGAAAAATATATTTTTTAATAACACTAAGTTTTTTGAATAGGATTTACTGTGATATTAGATATGGCTTATTGGATTAGCATCATTGTAGTGTAGTTTTTGGTATTGATTATGTAAGATTTATTTAGTATATATACTTTTTGTGAATATAGTTTTGTGCAGGCACAAAATATTTAGGGTGGTGCCATTATTTAGGGTCTATAGTTGCCCATAGTGGTCCTTTTTATTTATATCCCTGTGTGGGTATTTTGTATTTTTAATATTTGGAGTGCATAATACAGTGATTTTAAATGTCTTGTGTGTTTCTGTATTTTAATTATCCTTTGTAACAATAAAGATCATAGCCTCGATTCAGAGACACATTCGTCCGGACTTCCGTAACTGTCTGTGAAAGTTTTGGTGGGTGTTGTGTCATTTTTTTGCTTTTTTTCGTCCATTTTCTACTCGCACAAATAGCCTCGATTCAGAGAGACAAAAAAAACTTCCGTTTTAGTTCCGATCTGTGAAATGTTTCCGTTCTCATATGAGTGTTCGAGCGATTCTATGCATGCATTGAAAACCTTCTGTAAAGTTTCCGTCCGTTCGAATGGCAGATTACGAATTACGAGGATGTCATTTTCCATCCAGACTTTTCCGTTTCATTTTCGCATGTTACAACGTAGGCTTTCGTTTTTGCCCTTTTCCCATCGTATCCTCCAACGAATCCTTTACGTTTCCCGTTCGATTCTGTTTCCCTTTTTCAATAAATATTCGTCCAGACGGAAATCCTTACAATCTTGCGCCTGCGCACTACAAACTTAACTCATTAAAGTGCTCGCCTACATATTTGCCACCCTCACTTCTACTACAATGTTTAGCTAAATCACTTAGCACTGTCCTCCATCTTCCCTTTTTGACCCTTAAAGCTCACCCAAACCACTTCTCGGTTAGGTTCTTCTTCCATTTTAGCCCCCTAAAACTTACCCAAATCACTTCTCGGTCATGTGAATATTCATCTTTAAATATTTCTGGGCCCATTAGTTTTGTGTTAATGTATTTTGTAAATGAAATGACAATGTAACATTTTTTTTTATTCCATCATAAAATATAAAATTGTTAAAAATGTTGAAAATTTCAAATTTTAACAACTATAAAAAACAAAATACATAGCAATGGCAGGCCACTGAACATTTTTCTTCATCTGTGGTCCCCAACGAGTTGCGCAGCTCCTGCATCTCGCCCACCAACTGAAGGACCCTGACACTCAGTTGTGCCACTCTGGCAGGTGTGGTCCCTGTTAAAAAACGTAAATTAAAATATTGGTATAACCTTGTTGGGGTCATACTGCAGTGCCCCCCCCCCCCCGTATGGTCCAAACACCTAAATCTGGACTTCAAAAGCCAGAGGGCCCTCCCCACCACGGCCCGAGTTTTGCATAGTGCCCGATTAGAGAACCCCTGGCCCGCATTCTTCAGGCAAAGAATGGGCATCAGGAGCAAGGGCGAGTGGCACATCTTGTGGTTCCTGCAACCAAATATAAAATAATTACACAAAGCAAAGGTAACCGACTAAAACAATAACTCCTACAACAAATTAAGATTCAAGTTCAACAATCCAAATATAATTCACAAAGGACATAAGTCTAAAAAATATAGCAATTATATGGATGTGTGGGAAAATAAATGTTTACATGCTAAGGACTAATTAAGGTCAGCATTACAATGCTTCTATAAGGCATACATGAAATGTATTGATTTAGGTATGCATTGCTATACAATTTATGGCCTCGGCAATGCTGATACATGCAATGCCTTGGTGCTAAAGGCGCACAGACTCCTCCACATAGCCACAAAACATGTTCAACAATAGCAATCCGAGCCCTCAAATGTCTCGTAAGTGGATCGGAAATGAAACGGATTTATAGGGTGGTGATCCGTCGGAAATCAGCTCTCTGAATCAGACGGAAGCTCTCTGAATCTACTAAAGTTTTCTGAACGAACTGAAAATTTCCGATTTTGTTTGGAAAATGATCCGAACTAACGGAAATGTTCCGATTTGCTTCCGATCATCGGAAGCGCATTCCCGAACGTTCGTGCGAGTAGAAAATGGATGAAAAAAAGCAAAAAAATGACAAACACCCACCAAAACTTTCACAGACAGCTACGGAAGTCCGGACGAATGTGTCTCTGAATCGAGGCTAAATGTTCGGGAATGCGCTTCCAATGATCGGAAGCAAATCGGAAACATTTCCGTTAGTTCGGATCATTTTCCAAACAAAATCGGAAATTTTTCGTTCGTTCAGAAAACTTCCGTTGATTCAGAGAGCTTCCGTCTAATTCAGAGAGCTGATTTCCGACGGATCACCACCCTATAAATCCGTTTCATTTCCGATCCACTTACGAGACCTTTGAGGGCTCGGATTGCTATTGTTGAACATGTTTTGCGGCTATGTGGAGGAGTCTGCGCACCTTTAGCACCAAGGCATTGCATGTATCAGCATGGGCGAGGCCATAAATTGTATAGCAATGCATACCTGAATCAATACATTTCATGTATGCCTTATAGAAGCATTTTAATGCTGACCTGAATTAGTCCTTAGCATGTAAACATTTATTTTCCCACACATCCATATAATTGCTATATTTTTTTAGACTTATGTCCTTTGTGAATTATATTTGGATTGTTGAACTTGAATCTTAATTTGTGGTAGGAGTTCTTGCTTTAGTTGGTTACCTTTGTTTTGTGAAATTATTTTATATTTGGTTGCAGGAACTGCAAGATGTGCCACTCGCCCTTGCTCCTGATGCCCGTTCTTTGCTTGCAGAATGCGGGGCAGGGGTTCTCTAATCGGGCACTATGCAAAACCCGGGCCGTGGTGGCGAGGGCCCTCTGGCTTTTGAAGTCCAGATTTAGGTGTTTGGACCATACAGGGGGGGGGGGGCACTGCAGTATGACGCCAACAAGGTTATAACAATATTTTAATTTACGTTTTTTAACATGGACTACACGTGCCAGAGTGGCACAACTGAATGTCAGGGTCCTTTAGTTGGTGGGCGAGATGCAGGAGCTGCGCAACTCGTTGGGGACGAAGATGAAGAATAATGTTATGTGGCCTGCCATTGCTATGTATTTTGTTTTTTATAGTTGTTAAAATTTGAAATTTTGAATTTGAAATTTTCAAAATTTTTAACAATTTTATATTTTATGATGGAATAAAAAAAAAATGTTACATTGTCATTTCATTTACAAAATACATTAACACAAAACTAATGGGCCCAGAAATATTTAAAGATGAATATTCACATGACCGAGAAGTGATTTGGGTAAGTTTTAGGGGGCTAAAATGGAAGAAGAACCTAACCAAGAAGTGGTTTGGGTGAGCTTTAAGGGTCCAAAAGGGAAGATGGAGGATAGTGCTAAGTGGTTTGGGTGAGCTTTAAGGGTCCAAAAGGGAAGATGGAGGATAGTGCTAAGTGATTTAGCTAAACATTGTAGTAGAAGTGAGGGTGGCAAATATGTAGGCGAGCACTTTAATGAGTTAAGTTTGTAGTGCGCAGGCGCAAGATTGTAAGGATTTCCGTCTGGACGAATATTTATTGAAAAAGGGAAACAGAATCGAACGGGAAACGTAAAGGATTCGTTGGAGGATACGATGGGAAAAGGGCAAAAATGAAAGCCTACGTTGTAACATGTGAAAATGAAACGGAAAAGTCTGGATGGAAAATGACATCCTCGTAATTCGTAATCTGCCGTACGAACGGACGGAAACTTTACAGAAGGTTTTCAATGCATGCATAGAATCGCTCGTACGCTCAGAGAACGGAAACATTTCACAAAAAAAAAACAGATCGGAACTAAAACGGAAGTTTTTTGTGTCTCTCTGAATCAAGGCTCATGTGACTTTTTATGATAAGTTGGTGCTCCTCTTTGGGAGGAAGGTGTGTTTAGTGGCACGTCCACTTCATTTTTTATACTTATTACAGTACGGGGCGATGTCCTCATCCCCTGGCCCTAGAGGCTACCAGCCCAATTAGCCCAAATGGGCACCAGGCTCTTCTGCACCCCCTGGCCTGTGGGCATGCAGGTAAATTGGGCAGGAGTTTTCGGCAAGTCTCCTGCTTGTGACATAGGGCATGATCAGCTTTCCCAGGCAGCTCACATCTTTGTCTCTAAATAGCCCCTTCCAGCAGTGGGGAATGACAGGAACCCAGTGTGGGGCAGAGGTTCTGTGCCCTCCATCCCATCCCAATGAGTACATCACCCGGTGCTGGAACGAGGAGAGAATTGAGTGATTCATTAAAATTCGATTCAGAACGTTTCTTGGGTAATTTCGTCACATTTCGCAAATATTCCAAATCGAATTTTAAAGAATTTGCTCATCTTTATTGATCACCTCTTTATCTTCCTTACTACAGTAATAATAGTATGGCCAATTCTCCCTGAGAATCTAGGACACACAATAGTTATATTAATTGGTTTTTCGACTCCACTTACAGTTGATAAAACATCTAATATGCCAGGTGGTTTGGATCAGATGAACTATAGCGGAGGTCAACCCAATTTCTGGTGAGACTGTTGATGGTACACAGAAAGATCACATCAAATAGTATGTATTATGCTTCCCGAATCCAGTTCCTGATGTCACCAGTTTTAGACAGGCTCCACCCTGCTCTGTAGCTGTCAATCACTGAGATCTTTAGATGCCCTTAGAGTAGGCCTCAACTCCTGGTATGCAAGGTCATGTCGTATGGCTGTTACTTTAACAGGGACCCCTGCATGTGCACAAGTGGCTAGTATTCCCAAAAACCCACCAAAAAGTTAAAGAGAGAAACATTTTGAACACCTTGCTCTTCTCCTCATCACTGAAATCTGAAACTGAAGACAGCAAATCTGTGGAAAAGACACTTAAACCCAAGATGAGCAGTTAGATTTATATTTATGTACACAGCAATTGAGACCCTAGCCAAATTAGCCCTCTGTCCCTCAGTGAATTGAAATATAAAAGGTAAAGAGTTATTTTTTTAACTGACAAAGCCAGATCTTAAAGTGGACCAAAAGTCTAGCTACACATGACATTGTGTACAGCAGCGGTCCAGGTTCGGGATGTGCCATCATTCAAAATGTTAGAGAAATGCCAACTGAAGTTTAAACAGCACGCCACTTCTGCATACAAAATGCTGTAAAAATGTACAGTGGGGAACAACTATCCTAGTTACTGCCTCACACATCGTCTCTGCTGTATGCACGGCCCCATCCGGCCAATCAAGTGAATGGCCCAGCAGGCCCGCGCATACAGCGGGGAACATGTTCTGTGAGACAGGAGCTAGGATGCCTGTTCCCCACTGTATGTAGAGGGGGCGGACACACAGTTTTTAGAGCAGCAGTGAGGAAGGAGGGATCGTTAGCCCCCCGCTCTCTATTACATTATAGCTCATGGTAACTTTACAGGAAATAAGAGCGGTGGGGGGGGGGGGAGTTATGAGGGCTGCCCTTATCAGATCATTTAACCGCTTTTGGTCCTCTCAAAGAGCTTGTGATAATTATAATTAAACATTTCAATAACGTTGTAAAAGTTTTTCACATACAGAGGAGACAATCTACACGTTCCATCCATCAAAGCAAATGTGAGATGAATGTATGTGAGCTATTTAAATTTCAATAACAGATTCATGACTACTTAAAAAAGGGGGGTTATTCATCAAGCCATAGTGCCAGGTAGCGACTGGCAGCGACAGGTATCGAACGGTGAACGCCCGGCGCTGTACTCAATACTACAGCGAATCACAGACGGCTCAGCATATACCACCAGCGCTCTGGCTTCCAGAGCACCTGGTATTACCTGTTGCTACCTGTCGCTCTCCCATACATTTCAATGTGTTACTTTTCTTCTCTTTAAACTTTTTTTTTTTCAATGTTTTTTATCAAATCATTGTGTGACCTTTCCTGGCCTATTAAAAGTCATTTTTGAAAACTTTTTTGATTTTTTTCAATTTTTTATGCAGAATTGTCATTACAGGTCTGGTATTAAAGTGTTCATTTCACAATGTAATAACAATGTAATTCCATATGTTTTCGCTTTGTTACTAGTGGCTATGTGTTCAAAAACGGACTTTAATCACACAGCTTCTGGCGCTCTGGGCTACAGCAACCCAATATTGAGCATCAGCGCTGTGTGAGGCTGTTTTTTTTTATGAATATGGTTTGAGTAGCTCACACTGACCAGTCACTACTGTTCGCTCCCATATAGTGCTGCACTGGTGTTATACCGACACATCAAATTCATCAATGCTGGCCTGCGACTGAGGCGTTTGGTAACAGCGAACCATAGCCAATCACAGCGACTACTAGCGGTCGCTCTGAGCACCTCGCTACAGACGCTCATTTTCCGGTACCTGGCGCTAGTAATGAATCAGCCTCTGCGTGTCACAGCTAGTTACCATTATGATACACTATCTATAACAATGTAACACAAGAATGACAGAATGACTCTTCCTGTTTAGTCATAGTCACAACAGGAGGTAGAGATAATGCTACCTGATTTTTTTTTACTCCTAATGCAAAGTATAGCACTGTGAGATCTGTTTCCTCTACACATCAGCTTCAGAGAATAAAGGCAATATATTGCATGAATGGAAAAAGCAGCTTGAGTCATAATGAAAAGATATGCTGTAATTGTTGCATATTACTTCTACATTTAAGGAACAAATTATTTCATAATGGCTCATAAAGCCCATTCCAGTCACCCTTAACATTTATCAGTAAATCCCAATATTTAGCATGATAAGATTATGTTATGCAATAGGTGGTGCAATAAATCATACAAAAGCAAAGTAAATTGTCTGCCGATATTCAGTTTTTCAAAGAACACAGCCTAATTACACCAAATATGTTTTTCAAAAAGCCTGACGTTATTAGAAGAGTTAAGCAACCTACCTCTATGACAGGGTAATAGCAGTAGCCATAATAGATGCTGTCTGTGGGAAATTGTTTAAACATGTGATAATCTGGTGTGAATGGGTGAAAGGTCTCTCTTGCCTGAGTGTCTCTGGTATCTCCAGCTTTGACTCCTATCCGCTCCATACACTTTCCAAGTTCCAGATCCTCCACAGAAGATGCGTGAGTACAGACCCCTGTCCGAAAGCTATCTATAAAGCGTTGCAAAGCCTCTTTGCTTAGAACATAGCCAGCTCCTCCACTCATGTAGCCCTGACTTACAAAAGGTTTGAAACGTTTTCCAAAATATATTGGCTGGTCAGTTGTGTAATTGGACAGGATCCATCGTAAATTTTCCACCACAACATACGTATCATCATCTGCCTTCAAGAACCAATCAGCTTCATGGAAGTGGTTTTTGTGTATGTAATGTAGGGCACGAATAGTTTTCCAGTAGAGTTGATCTCTTCCCTCTCCGGTGTCCATACCAATAGTGGGGAAGCTTTCAATAGTTGTGGAGCTCACAAATAACGCTTTATCACAGTGACGAGCCCAAGAACGCTTGACATGAATAGTTCTAGACTCTAAGTAAGTTGGTGCTGTCATGATCCAACACAAGACACGCACTTTCTTTGATAGCTCCTCGCTCACACTGTTATCTACAATGGCTAATAAGAAATAAATGTTGAATAAAAAGTTATTATGGTTGCTAAAGGCTAATATTAAAGTTAGCCTACAAATTATATATGCAAAGACAACAGACAACTGCAAATAGAAAGTTCTACAGACTAAGCTCCGAAATACTCCATTGTGAACCATGCATGTTGCCTATACTTGAGGCTAGAACCAGGACATTCTTTAAACACTTATTTGTCTAGGCGAAGTAAGTTATACCTTCTATGGGCATAATATATAACTTGGTGACATATAAGAAAAAGCATAAAACATTAGCACAAATCTAAAACAAAGAGCTATAATCTTTCTGTAATTAAGAAGTGTTTTCTGTTAAACTTAATTTCAACCTGAACCCATTTTTAACAAAATGGCTGTTGTTCCCTGCACAAGAGGCATCACAATAGCCCACAGGTGCCCTCCTGCAATGTATCTGTCGCTAAAACAAATAATGTTACTTTTCAAACCATTGCCTCTGTGAAACCATGTTTGGCCACTGCAGTCACATGGTCGCTGGCAGGCAAGATACCCAGGGAAGTGATTGGAATCGCAAGCTCAAGTTCATTGGAAAGCTATTTGAAAATTATGTTCATTTGGTTTAATGGGTGTTGTTACGCTGGAGGGCATTGGCAAACCGCCCTGTCACTCCTAACCATGGAACAACTCCATTTTGTTAAAAATTTATGTTTTTCCGGTTTAATTTTTATAATCTATTATTTTTGATTTATAAATCACCATCATCTTCCATGGCAGGATAAGTATAAGTAAAACCAAAGAGCACAGTCAGTGTAAACACTTATAATACCCCAGGTACTGTATTAGCAAGAGTTAGAATGCAACAAATGTATATAAGCGATGTGGGCACTGTAGTTCATACTAAGCATTTGATTTTGAAGGTGTTAGGACAGAAAAGTGAATTGCTTAGGCAAGATGATATGCTTGGTAATTCAGTAGGTCAGTATCTGGAGTAAAAGGTAATAATGGACAGTCTCAAAAGCAGAGGGTAGGTTGAAAATGGGAATGGATTAGTGGTCTGCAACTTTGGCAGTTAGTCGGGAGGGACAACATGATTTGAATGGCAAAGCTAGATACAGTATAAGAAAGGAGAAATATGCTAT